>CM039614.1:40373393-41017114 GCA_022457205.1 Saccharum spontaneum
GCCAGGTGGCCAGCAATGTATGGCTATCGACTAGAGAGTCGATATCCAGCATGTGCATGATGTAATGTAAGCAAAACAAGCATATCGGTAATTATTGTTTACTCAGTTGCATGGATCTAGCTTAGCCGATGATCATGAAAACATGTGAAAAATGTAAAGATAGGTGTGTAAGCATACATGTAAGAGACGTACTAGCTTTAAACCAGGCTAAGAACAAATAAAAGCATATAAACAGCCAATAAATCCTCAACAAAGCGGGCTATCTGCTAAAACAGCCGATTCTAGTGATCACGTCGTACGACATTACGATCACTCATCCATTGGATACAAATAAATCTACAAACGCCTAGACTCAATCTATTATACCATCAATAGGTCAAGTCATCTAATGCAGCATTGACGGTAGGACCCTAGATCAGAGACCAACAATCGATAGATCTACTTACATTGCAAAGAAATCATGAAAGCATGCCATGCGCGTTAAAGCTCAAGCCTTCGGCTAAATAGCCGATGGAAACATAGCGGGTGGCTGACGCCATGCTCTTCTTAACAGACAGATCTACTAACCGTCAATGTCCGATCTGACACACTATCAATAGATCGAGTCATCTGATGCAGCATTGATAGCGGAATCATATCGGGTACTGGCGATCAATGGATCTATCTCCTAACGGAACATGACTCTAAACACCCGCCATGTACGATCAAGACTGAGATAGATTGGTCATTAAAACAGGATCTAACGTCAGAAATTGAATTCAACTGTGATAGTAATCAGCAGACGATATATCAAAATAGATAGGACCAACGAATCTCAACCTAGATCGTGCGATTGGTGATATTATGTTAAACAGTAAACTATCTAACATTTACAAGAGATCAGTCGTCTGTTGCAGCCTTGTAAAAGTTGATATGAATCGATAACTAATCTATACCGTGATTTGTAAGAGATCAGTCGTCTGTTGCAGCCTTACAAATAATAATACAAATCGATAACTAACTTATACCGCGACTCGTAAGAGATCAGTCGTCTGTTGCAGCATTACAAGTAATAGTATAAGTCATGACGGATACTCACAAACAAGCCGGAGGTCAGGTCGTCCGATGCAGCCCTGCTTGCTCAAAGAACTCACCGAAATCTACTCTACTCCTACTCCTAAGGGGTGGCCAGAGCCAAAAAAGTAAAGGTACAGGATTTGTTTGATCGATGTAAGATGTCTATTACAATAGTCGGGGTTCAATATTTATACCCAAGGCTTGACTACGAGTCCTGATCGAACAAGACCAGTTACAAACTTTGGAAAAGAAGATAAAGGCTTCCAAAATTACAATAACTTGGACCTCAATCTTTCTCTTCTATGAAGTCTGACGTGTCTTCTCGTTTCCTGCCTTGCTGATCCTGTCGATAGGGCCCACGACATTTTCTTTATCCAATCCTTGTTGATTGGGCCCATCCTCTCGAGGTGATGACATCATATCACTTGATGGCAATTTTGGTTAGCCGATCTCGTTGAATATTTTGGCTTTCCTTTGACGGATTTAGACCTCAGGTTCCTTTCTCCTTGAACCAAATTTTGGTGTCAACACATGCTCCCCAATTTTGGGATAAAATAATTTTATTCCAAAATTCTCCTTCATGACCGTTGCACGCGTTACGCATCCACGCCAAAACCTCCGCCTCGGCTCCTGACTCTGGGCAAGAATTCTCATTATATTCCCAAATTGCCCCTGCCTTCATTATTCCCCTTTTGCCTCACTCATCGGTCGCCGTAACCTTTCCGAGCGCCAAACCCTAGCAAATCTAGGATTCCAATCTTAGCACAGTACTCCTCCAATCCCCACGGGTTCCTTAGAGGTGACGATTCAACCTGGTGGTGCATCATCAATACTCTGCTTGGAGACTCGGATCCATTTCTTTGAGCTCGATGGCGACCATCGACTTTGTTCCAGAGGTATGATTGAAAGCCCTTCTTTGTTGATGGTTCCTCAGTCCCATTCAATTTTAGCTCACAGGCTTGCTCCCTCCATCTTTAGGATCTCAAAAACAAAATCTTGATCCCAACAAATGTTGAGAATGCGTACCTTTTGGGCCTGATGGGTGACCTAGATCCAACTGAGCTCATCAACATAGAGACAAATAGGCTGCCTTTTAAGCGCTCTAACATGAGTCCCTTGGTGTGGGATAAGACCTTCAGGGCTTGGCCACTTCCTCTCGATGGATGGAGGGACTGGTATCTTAGGGTGGCCAAGACTCATCAAGCCAGTTGGGTGACTTATGACCTGGATCAGTGCATAGCCCTCTCTGTCGAACATAAAGAAGAATGAACCTTTACTGAGATCGGCCTCCTATTTCTGGTCCAATGCCTTCAACACCTTCATATTTGGTCATGGACCGATGACTGTTACCTTGGCCGATGTTTATATGCTGACCGGTCTTAGAATCACATGGCTCTTTGTTGGTATTTCTTAACATTTACAGAAAGAATCCGCAAGCGTATGGAATTACCGTTGTAGCTTTCACCTGGAAGTATTCAGGGTATCGTATTTCCACAGGGAACGAAGGTATTTCTTCTAGCTTAGTTCGTCCAAGGACAACACAAGGGGTAAAGTTGGAAAGGATAGAGATGGATTCCTATGGCTTCTGGGTCTAAGGACAGCTAAACTTTACTCCTACTTGCTTACTTCGGGCACCAGAGCGCAACTGGTCTACTAGTCGATACCGGCGTGTAGCTCTACACCGTATCCAAACGTGGGGGATTATGAGGGACGAACAGGGCTGTCACCACCTGCCGCCTACCCCTCAACCGTGGGATACGAGGCAAATGAAGGTAGCCTCTAGCCTAGATACCACGTCTACGCTAGCGACTATTACTCTAGCGTCAGCTAGGAACATCTGTCTTTATCAGGAGTCCTCTACTAGAGCATCCGCCACGGGGACGGACGATGAACCCGCAAATAAGTAAAAGTATAGCTTAACTATTCAAAGGCTTGGAACTATAAGAACCACGGATACTTACTTAGCAGGAAAACCCATTTAAGGCACAAGTACTCGTTGAGATACAAGGCGGGGAGACACCGACAAGCCCGGCTCTTCCCCGAACTCTTCCCTCACATCTCTCTTTCACAACTCTAGATAGCTACTAGGGCCTAAGCCCTTTGGAATGAAGCTCTTGTGTGGTGCTCTTTCTCCCTTGAGGTGTTGATAAAATGAAGGGGGAGAGGTCCTCCTTTTATAGGTGGAGAGGAGGGATGTATTCCTTGGAATATTCCCTAGATCCTCTCAAAAGGAAGGAGCAAACCACCCTCAACATTTATGTTACCGCCATCCCCACCTGAACTGATTTGCCTGGCCCACAACTCACCTCCCTGACAAGGTTGGACCCGAGGAGAGCCACTAGGGGTGCGCCCGCACCCTGGTTGGCCCAGCCTGAGTCCAATTTCCTCGGGTGATCTTCTTTGGTCTTCTAGAGTGGACCTGTGTGGGTGTTGCACTGATTGGTGGTATTTGGATTTGGGTTTTGGCCTTCTCCTCTCGTCTGGGCCCTAATTTGTATGGTAATGGGCCTGCTCCCCCGTGGGCTTGTGTTGCTTTGCGCAATATGGTGTTACGTTTTGTCTCTTTGCACATTTTGAGCCCTTTTATGTGTATTTCCACAAATGCCCTCATGTAAATGAATAAACACCAAAACTCGTGTAATTCGTTAATTATAAGCCCTAATTCTAAGTTTGGTGTCCATATGTGTAGATTTTATGTGAGAATTGGCGATTAGAATTAGGAGTTAAGGACAGCCAATAAGCCCCCACACTTAGCTCTTTGCTCGTCCTAGAGCAAAGTTAGAGATGAATGTGATCATGAGCATAACATCCTAAGATATATGGCTATACATTCAAGTTATTCCAACACATTCTTTACGCAAAGTGGAATATGTGGCATTAGCTAACATGTTTCCTTGGATTGTTGAAAAGTGGAACAGTTCTCGAAACAAAGTCATCTTCCCAATTTCACATCTTAGCAACTTGGAGTTTTGAAAGTTTTTCTCAAATCAAAGCATAGTTCACTTTATACTCCTCAAATGGCACTCTCAAATCACTCAATGGTGTATATTTCCTCACCAAGGCATAGCAAAGTTTTGCCTTCATTTGTTTCCCACTTCTAAAAAGGTTTATGTGGAGCTTTAGGTAAGGATAAACAAAGTAGCATACTTATATTGCATATATTGTAAAGTCAAATCGAGGATCCAAGGAGAGAAGTGCCATACTCTTAGATCTAGATGTACATGTGTGTGGAAAGAGGTGAACTATAACTATACTCCTTTTGTAGATATGATCTCTTCTAACTATTTATTTTGAGACATGGCTATTGTTGACGGTTCTTAAGTACCAAATATAGTTATCAAATAAATAAAGAAAAGGATCCAAATGCAACCAACACCTAGACTTAGGGTTTTATCTAATAGAATTCCACGAGTTTTGGTGTTTGTCTGTTTCTGCAGGGGGTTATCAAAAAATACGGAGGAAAGGCCCACACATCGGGTTTACATAGAGATAATAACGTGTTCACCGATTTTCTATCATCTAGAAGACTCCAGAAGCCACGAGATCGAACGGGAGGCCGAACGGGCCCGGAGGCAGGGCGCCTGCCCTGCTCCCTAGGGCGCCCGCCCTGGCCTGAGAGCCAATCAGGCTCCGTCTCGCGGATTATGCTCCACCGACCTAAGGGATCAAGGAAAACCGTGCGATTAATGTCGGTTTGATCCGACGGCCCACGTTCACTTGAGGGGGCTATATAAGCAGGACCCCTGGCCCCTAGAGGAGGCACTCCCTCATTCTCAATTCCTCAAACCCTAATCTCAAGAGGAGAGTCTCTGATCAAGCCCTAGAGCCACCACATCAACTAGATCTCTAGTATAGCATAGCTACATAGGATTAGAACTAGAAGGAGTCAATCTTCGATTGGTTTCCGGATCTGTCAAGAGGATTCTTGGTAATTCCTTTACTGTTCTTCATTGTTCATCTTTGTTCTTCAATATTATGAATACAACTTTGTTCTATTTCAATATATTGATTATGACTATGCTCTACTTGTTTATGTTTGCGATTATATTGTTCTTAGTTTATCGTAGTTATACGCTTGGCTTAGTTAGATTGGAATTATATACATGTTTAGGATCGTATAGCGTTTATCCATCGGATCCATGGGTAAATGATAAATATTGTGTAGGCGTGGTGCTTAGACCATATTTATCTGCGATTGCACCTTATATGCCGGATCGTGGGGTGGTCCGCGATGGTGACAGCTTCGTTGGTTCTTATATAGTCCCCCTCCCGTGTGTAAGGCAGGCAGAGCAACATTATTACGGGGGAGTGATTGCTATGTTTCTCATCTTCCTTGATAATATCACTATGCATGGGCGTAGTCCTTTCTCGCAATGATTGCCAAGTGTACTTGCACTAACTATGATATGCTAGACTTTATAGTTAAGAATAACTTAGGAAATATCCTTGTAGTTCGTCCTAATAACATGCTAATGACTTGCTAGAATATCTGTTGAGGTGCTTATCATTATTATATGTGGCTAGCTGATCAGATTAATTATCTTTGTCACCATTCATACTTTATCTATATTTTATGTGACACTTACCCCTGTATGCAAGAGATAGATGAATGCTCTCACTTATACATGCAATGATTGATACTCATTCCTATATTCCATTCCATAATCAACATTGATGTTAGTAATCCCTTCCCAGTGGTAAAAATATAAATAACGATACCTGGAATACTTCCCGGTTAAAATGCTACATCGGTATTAATCTGTGTGCAAGCAGATCTTATTTATTATTTATTTAGAAGAGCAGTTGCATATTTTAATACCGCGTCTCTCATGTCATGCTGGGGATGACAACTTGGCTTAAGTGGCATGAGGGATAGGTTCGGCATTTTTGGCGCCGTTATCAGAATTAGAAAACTAAGTCTACTTTTGATAATGACGTTAAGAATGCCCAACAAGCATTTTTGGCGCCGTTACCGGGGAAGGTTGATTTACTAACAAGGAATGAATACGGAATTTGAGTCATCATTCGCATCATTAAGTGATTGAGATCATCAATTCTCCCATACAGATTTACCCCTGTATATTTTTCTATTCTTATTGTTTTGCAGGGTGATGTATGAATAGAGGACATCTTCCAGAAAATTTTGTTGACAACCCCGAAGCATTAATCAGAAAGGCAAGAGCCAAGCTTAAGAAGTCAACACTTCAACGCAACACTTCATCTAATCCAGAAGACCGCCGAAGTTTCATCCAGAATTTGTTAACAGAGTTCGCAGCCATGGCGAACAAGACGATCCGCGAGTTCTCAGCTCCCACTACGGACAACATCCGCACTGGACCTGTGTAAGGTCCTAGATGGCTAGAGGGGGGTGAATAGCCTATTAAAAAACTACAAGAACCACTAAGCAAACTTGTTAGAATAACAAACGGCGTAAAGCGAGTTTTGCTTAGCCAAAGGTTGTGATGCAAGCCTCCTATCCACAAGTCTAGTAGATTAAGATCTCTAGTTCACACAAGAGCTATGTCACTAAGGTTACACTAGTGAACAAGCTAGCACTACTAGCAAAGCTACTACTAGAGCTACACAAGATAAACTAGAGAATGTAAATGCAAGAGAGAGGATTGTGATTATTATACCGACGGTGAAGTGAAGATGTTGCCAATTACCAAGATGATATACAATCAATCAATATTGACAACAACACAAAATGAAGACCAATCACCGGGAGACAAGAGACACAATATTTGTTCACCCGGTGTTCACTTGTGCACCGACAAGCTACGTCACCGGTTGTGTCGACCAACACCTAGATGGTTCCCCGGTGTGACCCTCAAGTCACTTGCCCCTCAAGGCACGCCCCGCAAGGCACCGTAAGACACCACTCTCAAGTGAGGTAACTCAATGACACGCGGATTCCACTAGAGTTGCTTTTGGCGTCCCGCCGAGGAAAGCACAAGAACCTCTCACAATCAACCGGAGGTGGCCAAGAACAATCACCTTCTCTTGCCAACGCCTCCAACAAACTCCAAGCCGGCTAGGAGCGGTACTCTCCAAGAGTAACAAGAAATCCACCGGCTAAACCACCCACAAGTGCCACTAGATGCCCTCAAGCTATGCAATGCACTTTGGGATCACTCAATCTCACTTTTGATTTGCAATCAAGCAAGGGAGATGAGTGGGAGGAGTAGCTCTAGCTCAAAGGATGCACAAGTATGTTAGAAATGCCAAGAGAGCTCCCCAAGGGCCGGCCAACAAGTATTTATAAGCAACCCATCCAAAAAGAGCCGTTGCACTCCACTTGTCCGTTTTTCGCGGGACCACCGGACGCACCGGTCGTAATTGACCGGACGCGCTCAACCGCGTCCGGTGCCTCTGCGACTTCCACGTGTCCTCTGATTTCAAATTCGTCCGTTAGATCCTCCAACGGTCACTGTGCGCCAACGGTCAAACGAGCGACCGGACGCGCTGCTGCGAACCACCGGACGCGCCGGTGCGCACAGTACCCGCTCGAGCGAAGACATCATCGGACGCGCTCCTCTCAACCACTGGACGCCACAGTACCCGCGTCCGGTAGGAGTCCAGTAAGCTCCCTGGACCACCGGACGCGTCCGATGGTGTGTGACCGGACGCGCTCCGCGTCCGACGTCCTTGGATCCCTCAGGGCGCATGACCGGACGCGCCGGTCCCGTGGGTCACCGGACGCACCGGTGTCAAGCCCTAGCTCGCGCGCCTGACGCCCGCACTGCACTGACCGGACGCGCTGGTCCACAGTGACCACGTCCAGTGCAGCGTCCGGTGCAGCTCTGTGACCGCGTTCGCCTCCGTTTCTTTTCCGACTTCCGGCGCAATGGAAAATAGGCATTTCATTTCCCCGAAAACGCCTGAATCCCGCGCTCGCACGCTCGGCGGGAGGGAGAGAGGAACCCAAACCCCTCTCTTCCCGCAAACCACAGCGCGACCAACGCCACCTTTGCAAATGTGCCAACACCAACAAGTGTACATCTCCATGTGCTTGTGTGTTAGCTTTTTCTCGATCATTTTCAAAGGTTTTCCCGTTAGCTCACTAGGCCTTACATGCAATGCACTTCATGAATTCACCTAGTGGCACCCAAGCGTCGAATAACCGATAAGACTTCCCCTCTTAATAGTTCGGCTATCGATCCTAAACCACTCACACCCTCTATGGTGTCTTGAGTGTAAAACAAAATGGCCCTATGGTTATACCTTTGCCTTGAGCCCATTTTGTTTCTCCAAGGGATATGATCCACTTCATATCATCACGTGACCGTCTCGATCCATCGACCTTGACTTCACTTGCTCTTCACCGTTGCATCGGTCCATCGGCGCCAAGTCTTGCTCAAGCTTCACCATCGCATGGTCCTTCGCTCCGAAGCCTCGACTAGCCCTTCACCTTCACAACCGGTCCATCGAGCCAAGCCTCATCATGGTCTTCACCATCTTGGTCACATGAGTCAATGTCATGTCTCATATGCAATGACCACCTTTATCTAAATCATCCACTTAGATACAAAGGTTAGTCCTAGGTTTCATCAATTAGCCAAAACCAAACTAGGGACTTTCAATCTCCCCCTTTTTGGTAATTGATGACAACCCTCACAAAGATGATTTTGATAATAAAAGTTTTGAACTTGTCATACTTGTCCAATCATTTTGCTCATAAGTAAAGTTTGGACAATTATCACAAGTTCGGTTTTGGTAGCATTAGCTCCCCCTACATATGTGCATAGAGTTTGGATTGAAAGCTTTGCACATATGCATGGATAGAAGTGTTGAGAGAGTAATTCTACCAAAATGATGCTAAGGTGTAAGAAATGGACCTTTGAAGCGTGATACCAATTGGAGTTGCCTTTTACACCATCCTTAGCATCATAAAGTAACTAGACAACCATCAAAACTCAAGAACCCCGTGAGATCAACATTATATGAAAAGGTTCTTGGAGCACTTGTAAAACTTTAGGCAAGTCTAGATACCACAGTAAAAACTATTCCTATGCATGCTAGTAGATCATTTCATCATCCAAGTTCTATACTAGCATTGCACCACACAAGCATGTATATTGAATTTAAATACATGTGCAATGAGCAAGTCATATGAAAATGCACAAACAAATGCAACAACTTTGTTCATGAGCTTGCTCCCCCTACTTGTGTACATCAAAAATTTTATTTACCCCTTTATCATGTTGAATCATCTTTTTCTCTCCCCCTTTGTCAACAACTTACCCAAAAATGGGATCAAATTGTGGAGAGAAGAACAATGTTCGATGGAGTAGGTTAAAATTCATCAATTTTGGTTCAACCTAGAACACTTGCCAAAGATATTTAATTCGATTTGAACCAAAGACAAGCTTCTTCACACCTCCTAATAAGGGTTATCTTGCCTATGTTGAATTAAACACTTGTAGCAAATCTTCTAGATTCAACACTAGGTTTGTAAGCTCACAAACATGTCATATGCCACCACTAGATCAAATCAAACATAGAGGCAATAGTGGTAACATATATCCATCAAATTCATTTGATTTATCATGAATGCTCATGCATACCACTTAATATGTCTACATGCTCTAGCAAGTCCTTAGCATAGGATGAATGATATGTCAATCAACTTTACCTTGCAATGTCGAAGGAGAGGCATGTCAATAAGTGAGTGGGGTGCATTCAACTCATGTTTGAGAAGTCAAGAATGTTCAATTCATTCCTTAGCTTGCAAAACCTCTTTTCATCAAGTGGCTTAGTGAGAATATCGGCAAGTTGATCATCGGTGCCAACACTTTCAACGGCAATATCTCCCTTTTGTTGATGATCTCTAATGAAATGATGCCTTATGTCAATATGCTTTGTTCTTCCATGTTGAACCGGGTTTTGTATCATCTTGATTGCACTCTCATTATCACATAACAATGGCACATTCTTGAAGTTGAGGCCATAATCCTTCAAAGTTGATTTCATCCATAGCAATTGTGCACAACAACTCCCCGCACTCACATATTCGGCTTCGGCGGTAGAGATTGCCACACTATTTTGTTTCTTTGAGGACCATGACACAAGTGATCTTCCAAGTAATTGACATGTGCCACTTGTGCTCTTTCTATTGATCTTGCAACCCCCATAGTCGGAGTCCGAATATCCAATCAATTCAAACTTTGACCCTTTGGGATACCATAGTCCAACATCTCTTGTTTGCTTCAAGTACCTCAATATTCTCTTTGCGGCCGTGAGATGACTCTCTCTAGGTGAGGCTTGATATCTAGCACACATGCAAACACTAAACATGACATCCGGCCTTGATGCGGTGACATAGAGTAGACTTCCAATCAAAGACCGATATTCCTTTTGATTCACCATATTGCCATCAAGATCACTATCCAAATTTCCATTTGTACCCATTGGAGTTGAAATTGGCTTTGCATCTTGCATTCCAAACTTCTTCAACATGTCCCTTATGTATTTCCCTTGACTCACAAATGTCCCATTCTTCAATTGCTTGACTTGGAGACCAAGGAAGTAGCTAAGTTCACCAATCATAGACATTTCAAACTCTTTGGCCATCATAGCACCAAATTCTTCACAATAAGCTTGATTGGTTGATCCAAAGATGATGTCATCAACATATATTTGCACTATGAATAGATCATTTCCAATCTTCTTGGTGAATAGAGTTGTATCAACCTTACCCATCTTGAATCCCTTAGAGAGAAGGAAATCCCTTAGCCTCTCATACCATGCTCTAGGTGCTTGCTTTAAGCCATATAAAGCCTTCTTCAACTTGTACACATGGTTGGGTTTCTTGTCATCTTCAAATCCGGGCGGTTGCTCAACGAAGACTAACTCATTGATGATCCCATTGAGAAATGCACTTTTGACATCCATTTGATATAGTTTGATGTTGTGTGCACAAGCATAAGCCAAAAGAATCCTTATTGCCTCCAATCTTGCCACGGGAGCATATGTTTCATCATAGTCAAGACCTTCTACTTGAGTGTAACCTTGAGCAACTAGCCTTGCTTTGTTTCTCACTACAATGCCATCTTGATCTTGCTTGTTTTTAAACACCCACTTGGTTCCAATCACATTGTAGTCATTTGGCCTTTCTACCAACTCCCAAACATCATTTCTTGTGAAATTATTAAGCTCTTCTTGCATAGCCATGATCCAATCGGCATCCCTCAAAGCTTCTTCTATCTTCTTTGGTTCTATGGTTGACACAAATGATGCATGCTCACAAAACATAGCCAATCTTGATCTTGTTTGCACACCACTTCTAATATCACCAATAACACTATCAATTGGGTGATCTCTAGCAATATGTTGTGGTTGGAGTACTTGCATTTGATTGCTTGAGCTTGGTTGATCACTTGATGTATCTTGATGAGAAGAACTAGCACCTTGATCTTGCACTTGAGAGTCACTAACTTGCTTGAATGGTGAATTGAGCACTTGATCTTTATCATCATCTTGAATATCAATTACTTGCTTTGCTCTAATGTCCCCAATGTCCATGTTCTTCATTGCTTCCACTAATAGAGTTCCACCAATATCATCTAGATTTTCTTCTTCATCTTGTGACCCATTGGTTTCATCAAATTGCACATCATGGACTTCTTCTAGAATGCCACTTGAATTGTTCCAAACTCTATAGGCTTTGCTTGTAGTTGAATAACCAAGTAGGAACCCCTCATCACATCTCTTGTCAAACTTCCCCAATCTAGTGCCTTTCTTCAAAATATAGCATTTGCAACCAAAAACCCTAAAATAAGAAATATTGGGCTTTCTTCCATGAAGTAGCTCATATGGGGTCTTCTCTAGCAATGGATGACAATATAGTCTATTGATGTAGTAGCAAGCGGTATTGATTGCTTCATCCCAAAATGATTGACTCACACTGTACTCATGAAGCATTGATCTAGCCATATCAAGCAATGTTCTATTTTTCCTCTCAACTAGGCCATTTGATTGTGGAGTGTACTTGGCCGAGAATTGATGTCCAATACCATAATGATCACATAGTTCTTCAATTCTTGTATTCTTGAACTCACTTCCATTGTCACTTCTCACTTTCTTGATTCTAATCTCAAACTCATTGTGAACTCTAGTGAGAAATGTCTTGAAGGTGTCAAACACTTCACTTTTATCACTAAGAAAGAATACCCATGTGAATCTTGTGAAGTCATCCACTATGACAAAGCCATACTTGTTGCCGCCTATGCTTGTATATGTTGTTGGTCCAAATAGATCCATGTGCATCAACTCAAATGCTTTGCATGTGCTCATTGTACTCTTCTTTGGATGTGAGCTTCCAACTTGCTTCCCGGCTTGACATGCACTACAAAGCTTATTCTTCTCAAATTCAACATCTTTCAAACCATTGACAAGATTGTGAGTTGTAAGCTTCTTCAATTGTTTCATGCCAACATGACCAAGCCTTCTATGCCAAAGCCAACCCATGCTTGATTTGGAGACTAAGCAAGTTGTCAAAGAAGTTTCTCTAGCATTGAAGTCAACTAGGTAGAGATTCTCATATCTAAAGCCTTTGAATGCCACATTTGAACCATCCACACTAATAACTTCCACATCATCAACCCCAAAGATGCATTTGTAGCCTAGATCACATATTTGTGCCACGGATAGAAGATTGAAATCCAAGCTTTCAACTAGTAACACATTGGAGATACTCATGTCATTTGATATTGCAATCTTGCCCAAACCAATAACCTTGCCTTTCTTGTTATTGCCAAATGTGATAGAATCAACACCACTATCATTGTCATTGATTGAGTCAAACATTCTTGATGTACCGGTCATGTGTTGAGTGCACCCACTATCAACAATCCAATGCCTTCCTCCGGCTTTGTAATTGACCTACAAGCAAATTAATGAAGTTTAGGTACCCATTTTTGCTTGGGTCCTTGTAGGTTAGTGACTAAGCTCTTTGGTACCCAAATAGCCTTCTTCTTTGGGCCCACAATTGGTGTACCAACAAACTTAGCTTGCACACCCTTCACACCCTTGGTAAGCACATAGCAAGAATCAAAGGATATAGCATTAACAAGGTTCTTGCTTTGGTTCTTTTTATTGCAATTATGCTCTAGGTGCCCAACTTGCTTGCATCTATTGCAAAACCGACCATTGCCCTTCACAAAGCTAGGCTTTAGAGTTGCAAAGGCCGACTTGCCTTTCTTGGGGGTGTAGCCCAAACCCTCTTTGTTAAGAGAGAACCTTTGGCTACCCAAGCACTTAAGCAAGCGGGCCTCACCACCATAGGCCTTGCCTAGGGCGTGAGTGAGCTCATCCACCTCTCTCTTGAGAGTCTCATTCTCAACCATTAGTGAGGCATCACAAGTGAAACCATCACTAGTAGTGGAGGTAGAGTTAGTGGTGGTGGATGAAGAGCTACAAGAGGGGTTAACATTTGACATGATGATAGGTTCATTAAAGGATTCATCAATTATATCACATGTAACACCTATATCACATGATACAACAACCTCCTTCTTTGCTTGTTGCTCAAGTAGCAATGAGTGAGCTTTTTCAAGCTTGGAATGAGCCTTATCAAGATCCTCATGGTCTTCCACTAGACTCTCATGAGTGGTCTTAAGCTCACTAAAGACTTTCTCAAGTATTGCTACTTTCATTGAAAGCTTCTTACACTCTTTGTCCTTGGCAATAGCTATGTCTCTAGTTTGTTGCATCAAGTCATATAGTTGTTCTTTAGTTGGTTCATCATCATCATTTTCATTATCATTATCATTATCACTATCATGAGCATATTCCATTTCACTTTCATCATCACTCTCATCATATAATACCTTAGCTTCTTTAGCCATGAAGCATGAAGAGGATGAATCAAATAATGATGGCTTCTTGTTGATAGCAATGGAAGCAAAAGCCTTGTTAGATGATTCTTCTTCTTCTTCTTCATTATCTTCACTTTCCCAAGTGATCACATAGGCACCATTTTTGCCTTTCTTGAATGTCATCTTGGCCTCTCTCTTCTTCTTCTCAAACTTGTCCTTTTTGTTCTTCTTCTTATCATAAGGACATTCCGCTTGAAGGTGCTCGGTGCTATCACAATTGAAGCACTTTCTTTGTTGCTCATTTCTTTTGAAGTTGTCATTTCTCTTTTTAAAGCCTCTTCTCTTGATGAACATGTGACCCATCTTCTTGACTACAAGAGCAAGTGCCTCATCATCAATTTCAAATTCCCCATCTTCATTGTTGTCTTCTTCTTCTTCAATGATGGTAGCTTTGCCCTTGGAGGAGGTGGCTTTGAATGCCACGGTCTTCTTCCTCTTCTCATCTTCCACCTTCTCCTTGTCATCAACATCTTGATCATATTTGTCATAGGTCAATACTTCACCAAGCAAATCATTAGGCTTCATTGCTTCAAGCCCATCTCTTTGCAACATCATGATCAACATCTTGAATCTTCTAGGTAAGCTCAATAAGAACTTGTGACAAAAATCTTGATCTTGAGTCTTGTGCCCTAAGCTCTTGAGATCATTGACTATCACTTGCAATCTATGAAACATTTCAATGATTGTTTCATCATCCTTTTTCTTGAAGTTCTCAAACTCACTCTTGAGCCCATATAGCTTGGCACTCTTCACAACCTTAGTGCCCTCATATGTTTCACTCAACCTTGTCCATACTTCATTTGCCAAATCTAAATCCTTGATGCCCTCAAATACTTTTGTGTCAATACCATTGTAAAGTGTATTGAGAGCCATTCTATTGCACGTTCTATTTGCTCTATCTTCATCGGTGAGATGATCGGGATCAATGATAGCAAAGTCATTCTCGGTGACTTGCAAAACTCTCTCATGAATAGAACCAAGGTACATTGTCATTTTTCTCTTCCAATGAGCAAAAGAACTAACACCATCAAAGAACGGTGGCTTGCCCCCAACATAATTGAACACAATTTGAGCCATTTTTCACACCGAAGGATGTTAAGCCTTGATTAAAACGGTGACCACGGCTCCGATACCACTTGTAAGGTCCTAGATGGCTAGAGGGGGGGTGAATAGCCTATTAAAAAACTACAAGAACCACTAAGCAAACTTGTTAGAATAACAAACGGCGTAAAGCGAGTTTTGCTTAGCCAAAGGTTGTGATGCAAGCCTCCTATCCACAAGTCTAGTAGATTAAGATCTCTAGTTCACACAAGAGCTATGTCACTAAGGTTACACTAGTGAACAAGCTAGCACTACTAGCAAAGCTACTACTAGAGCTACACAAGATAAACTAGAGAATGTAAATGCAAGAGAGAGGATTGTGATTATTATACCGACGGTGAAGTGAAGATGTTGCCAATTACCAAGATGATATACAATCAATCAATATTGACAACAACACAAAATGAAGACCAATCACCGGGAGACAAGAGACACAATATTTGTTCACCCGGTGTTCACTTGTGCACCGACAAGCTACGTCACCGGTTGTGTCGACCAACACCTAGATGGTTCCCCGGTGTGACCCTCAAGTCACTTGCCCCTCAAGGCACGCCCCGCAAGGCACCGTAAGACACCACTCTCAAGTGAGGTAACTCAATGACACGCGGATTCCACTAGAGTTGCTTTTGGCGTCCCGCCGAGGAAAGCACAAGAACCTCTCACAATCAACCGGAGGTGGCCAAGAACAATCACCTTCTCTTGCCAACGCCTCCAACAAACTCCAAGCCGGCTAGGAGCGGTACTCTCCAAGAGTAACAAGAAATCCACCGGCTAAACCACCCACAAGTGCCACTAGATGCCCTCAAGCTATGCAATGCACTTTGGGATCACTCAATCTCACTTTTGATTTGCAATCAAGCAAGGGAGATGAGTGGGAGGAGTAGCTCTAGCTCAAAGGATGCACAAGTATGTTAGAAATGCCAAGAGAGCTCCCCAAGGGCCGGCCAACAAGTATTTATAAGCAACCCATCCAAAAAGAGCCGTTGCACTCCACTTGTCCGTTTTTCGCGGGACCACCGGACGCACCGGTCGTAATTGACCGGACGCGCTCAACCGCGTCCGGTGCCTCTGCGACTTCCACGTGTCCTCTGATTTCAAATTCGTCCGTTAGATCCTCCAACGGTCACTGTGCGCCAACGGTCAAACGAGCGACCGGACGCGCTGCTGCGAACCACCGGACGCGCCGGTGCGCACAGTACCCGCTCGAGCGAAGACATCATCGGACGCGCTCCTCTCAACCACCGGACGCCACAGTACCCGCGTCCGGTAGGAGTCCAGTAAGCTCCCTGGACCACCGGACGCGTCCGATGGTGTGTGACCGGACGCGCTCCGCGTCCGACGTCCTTGGATCCCTCAGGGCGCATGACCGGACGCACCGGTCCCGTGGGTCACCGGACGCACCGGTGTCAAGCCCTAGCTCGCGCGCCTGACGCCCGCACTGCACTGACCGGACGCGCTGGTCCACAGTGACCACGTCCGGTGCAGCGTCCGGTGCAGCTCTGTGACCGCGTTCGCCTCCGTTTCTTTTCCGACTTCCGGCGCAATGGAAAATAGGCATTTCATTTCCCCGAAAACGCCTGAATCCCGCGCTCGCACGCTCGGCGGGAGGGAGAGAGGAACCCAAACCCCTCTCTTCCCGCAAACCACAGCGCGACCAACGCCACCTTTGCAAATGTGCCAACACCAACAAGTGTACATCTCCATGTGCTTGTGTGTTAGCTTTTTCTCGATCATTTTCAAAGGTTTTCCCGTTAGCTCACTAGGCCTTACATGCAATGCACTTCATGAATTCACCTAGTGGCACCCAAGCGTCGAATAACCGATAAGACTTCCCCTCTTAATAGTTCGGCTATCGATCCTAAACCACTCACACCCTCTATGGTGTCTTGAGTGTAAAACAAAATGGCCCTATGGTTATACCTTTGCCTTAAGCCCATTTTGTTTCTCCAAGGGATATGATCCACTTCATATCATCACGTGACCGTCTCGATCCATCGACCTTGACTTCACTTGCTCTTCACCGTTGCATCGGTCCATCGGCGCCAAGTCTTGCTCAAGCTTCACCATCGCATGGTCCTTCGCTCCGAAGCCTCGACTAGCCCTTCACCTTCACAACCGGTCCATCGAGCCAAGCCTCATCATGGTCTTCACCATCTTGGTCACATGAGTCAATGTCATGTCTCATATGCAATGACCACCTTTATCTAAATCATCCACTTAGATACAAAGGTTAGTCCTAGGTTTCATCAATTAGCCAAAACCAAACTAGGGACTTTCAACCTGCCGCGGCCATCGACAAGAACTTTGAGCTCAAGCCAGGGCTCATCAACATGGTACAAGCCAACCAGTTTTGTGGGAAGCCACACGAAGATGCAAGTGCTCATCTCCAACACTTCCTGGAGATTTGCAGCACATTCACTATATTAGATGTTCCCAGAGACGCCATACTACTTCGCCTTTTCCCATTCTCACTATTGGGGAGAGCGAAGCAGTGGTTCTACGCGACGAAGGATAAGAACACTACGTGGGCACTCTGCTCTACGAACTTTCTGGCTAAGTTCTTTCCCATGGGCAAGACCAATGCTCTCCGTAGGAAGATTACAAGTTTTCAGCAACAACATGATGAATCCGTTCCAGAAGCATGGGAGCGCTTTCAAGATTACATCCTAGAATGTCCCCATCATGGAATGGAGAGCTGGCTACTTATGCAGACTTTCTATCATGGGCTCATCACTAGTGCTCGTGAGACCATGGATGCTGCAGCTGGAGGTGCATTTCTATCACTCACCATACCACAAGCTACAGCCCTTGTGGAGAAGATGGCGTCCAACCAAGGTTGGAACGAAGAGAGGACTCAAACACGCAAGAAGGGTGGAGGTATGCACCAGTTCAAGGAGATAGACATGCTGTCTGCAAAGTTAGACCTACTCATGAAAAAGCTCGATGACAAAGCTGGAGACAAAAGAGAAGTCATGAACGTCTACGACTCTCACATGACTTGTGAGGAATGTGGAGATACTGGACACTCAGGCAATCACTGTCCTGAGATGCTTGAGGATGCAAGGTACATCAACAACAACAACTACTACAACCGTCCTCAACAAAATTAAGGTTGGAATCAACAGAGGCCTAACTACTCAGGTAACTACTCAGGTAATTATCAAGGTAATAACTCTTACAACAACAATAATAATTTTCCACCCCCTGAGAGAGTTAGTGTCTAATCAAGGAAAGCTAATGGATAACTTGTCTAAGAAATTGGCATCCAATGATAAAATACTAGAAAACATAAATAATAGAATGGATAATTTCTCTACTGCCATCAAAAACCAAATTAGCTTTAATAAAATGATTGAATCTCAGTTAAATCAAATAGCTGCTGCTGTTCCTGCTACTAACCCCGGTATACCATCACAACCGGAAGGATTAGAATCTGCAAATCTTGTAGACATGTTTGATGCAGGTAACTATTGGAGTAATCCCGCTGTCGAAGTACATAATGACCTTCTGCCAGTCAAGAGAGGCGATCCAGGACGCCCCGTCATCCCGATCTCCATCGGCATGGTGGACTTCCCAGAAGCACTCTGCGACTTTGGCTCCAGCATCAACATTATGCCCAGGGTACTCTATGAAAAATTCTTTACATATCCTTTATCAGAAACAACTATGTGTTTGCAGCTTGCAGATCAGACACTAAGCTTTCCTAAAGGAATATTAAAGAACATATGTGTCCGAGTTGGTACCTCGTACGCTCCAGCTGACTTCGTGGTGATAGAGACCGGGTCCGATGAGAGGTCACCAGTTATTCTGGGAAGGCCATTCCTGAACACCTCGGGAACTGTCATCTACGCCAGCGCTGCGAAGATCAACTTCAACATCAAGGGGAGGAAGGAGACGTTTTCCTTTAAGAACAAGATTACACAAATCCCAGAGCAACCCCAATATGAACCAAGGAAGAGGACCAACAGGAGGAACAAGCAGAACAAGAACAACCAAGGATGGACCGAATCAGCTAAGATGGTCACTGCAGTTCAAGGAGGTCAAGATGGTCGACTCAAGTCGCCCTTCCTGAACAAGAAGGACGACCCAGGCATGCCAAGCATTGAGTGCTCAATCAATGGATACTCCTTTCAGAAGGCGCTCTGCGACACTAGATCAGGCGTCAACATAATGGCCACAGTCACCTATCAGCTCTTGTACGGAACCATGCCCTTAAAACCAACATACACTCAGCTCCAGATGGCAGATCAGACATCCCAAAACGTCGAAGGTATAGTAACCGATGTTCCTGTTAAAATTAACGATCATTTTGTCCATACAGACTTTCAGGTCATTGACATGGGAGACGATGAGTACGATCCACCCATCATCCTAGGAAGACCGTTCCTAGGCATCGTCAAAGCAATCATCTACATTGGAACCGGAGAAGTCCATATGCATTTCCCCTCTGAGAAGGTACGCCGCTACTTTAATGACCCTAACTATATAGTTGAAGATTCTAAGCAGGTCAGGACAAGAAGAAGGCGACGTAACCATAACCAAAGGAGGCAAACCATCAAGGACGTATGGGCAGACTATGAAGGAGAGGTCATAAGGCCCGAGGATACACAACAGGAGACCGAAACACCAAGTCAGGTATGGAAAGTGAAGACAGTTACACAAGAAGAGGAGGCGCTGCCGGAACCACCATCTACGCCACCCAAATCCCAGGACAACTAAGAAGAAAAGAAGTCCTGTTCGGAGGACTTAAAAACACCGAACGCCGTGCCAAGAGGTAAACTTGGTAGTTATCATTTTCCCTTTAATTATTGCTCAGTTAATCATGTTCATTCTGTCTAAAAAAATGTTAAAAACAGTAAGCCCCATGTGAGTATGCGAGTAGCATAAAACCCATAAGTACATTCACTGTGGTGGCATAAAAAAATAATATATATTTTTTCTGTTCTATAAAAATGAAAATAAAAATAGAGAGTGACATTTACCAAGGAAGCTCAAACATGATAAAGGCTAGATATTTATGCTAACGCTTAATCAAGTTCCACGAAGCTTTGTTGTCTATTTGAGCTCCACAGAATTCAGGAAGACTAGCAGATGGAGGACATCCTAATCGCTGTCAGGGTGCTGCCGACATTCAAATACACCTCTGTACCTGCTAGCTACATCAGAAGAAATTACGTCAAGATCCAGCTTGGGGGAGAGCACCCCCATTTATCCCGATAAGTATTTTTATCTACATTTATACCTATGCTTTATTAAAATAAAAAGATGCATAATTATGAAAACCCAAATAAATATTTTGTGTTTATATATATTTGCTTAGTTTAATAAATAAATAAAGTAGCTATGCTAAACTGAATCTTGAAAATAAAACTCTAGCATGGATATGATGAATAGTTGCTCTGCCTAATTTTCAAATTTGTTCTCTCTAGTTTAGACATAACTGTTATAATTTAAAACTGGCTCTAAACCTGAACTAGTGGGAAGAAAACTTGATCTGAAGTCTAAGTTGTTAGCGGATATGATATGGGAAGGTTGAGCTGCTGTTTATCTGTTCCTAGAGATGCTAGAATTCTGAAGAATTTTATCTTTGAAAATCTTTAAAATGTTGCATGATGAGTTCCTGTATGATGAGAGTTTAAATTCCTATCACAGCCATATATACATGCTTGTTAGATTAAGAGCCGCACTTTTACTACTTACTACTTATGGGCATTGAGTGTGGTCAAGCTGTGTAGACCCTTAGGAACTTGTCATGTGGTTAAAATCAAGATTCACTTGCACGTTCACTCATACATGCTGCTTCTACTCCGGAAGTACGCATCCATATATATCCACTCATTTCCATCTCCAGATTCACCCAAAATTATTCTACTCCTGACCCGGGAGAGAATAGCCAAAAACATTATCCCATTCCTGTTATTCCCTGTGAAGTTAATGCTCAAGTCATTTCTACTACCACTTGCTATATTTTCAAAAGAGGGAGATTGCTCAAAAAAAATACAAGGAAATAAAAAGGAGCAAGTGCTCGGAACCTCGAAGAAAGAAAAAGTGAGACGAGAGGTAAAAATAGACAAGTGTCCGACAGTAGAATTAGGGGTACAAGATACCCACCTGAGAGAAAAAAAAAGAGAAAAAAAATATAGAGCATCTCATTCCCCTCAAAAGTTTTAAAAAGCAAGAAAGGTATGTATTCCCTCAAAAAGAGCATTAGACTTTTGTTATCACCATCATCACCATACACCACTCATTCACCATACATGCACATCTTGATTTGACTTATTGACTTGTTTCTCTGGATCCATGGTTTGACTATGCAATAAATGTTCTATGAGTATGTATACTGTATCTCCCACCTATGAGCTCCAGATATCAAAGCCTTATTAGAGTAGGGTGAGAGAGAAGGCAATGTCACTACGCCTTATACCATAAATACCACATACTTTGAGAGAGAAGGCATATACCATTACTGCCTTGGTAAGGATCCAGAAATACCACAAAAGAGAGACCCGAGAAAGTCATACAAGGAATCTCTGAGTTTTATTTGAAAAATTTGCAAAAACTCCAGAGCTATAGCTGATCAAGAATAAGAGACATGACGTTTGACTAGACCGTTCTATCTTTTAACCACTCAAGATGCAGGTGACGGTTGCAAGCCCCATGGTGAAAGGTAAAATGAGTAAGTTTTAAGTCTTGACAGTTTACTCTAACTCAGGGATGAGACCTTATTTGAAAGCATATGTACCGTCAACGTTCAAAGGTGTTGCAGCAACTTCTGATCCATAATGAGTCTATCCTTGCTCAGGGACGAGCAAGAGGTAAGCTTGGGGGAGTTTGTTGATGGTCCTTAAGTACCAAATATAGTTATCAAATAAATAAAGAAAAGGATCCAAATGCAACCAACACCTAGACTTAGGGTTTTATCTGACAGAATTCCACGAGTTTTGGTGTTTGTCTGTTTCTGCAGGGGGTTATCAAAAAATACGGAGGAAAGGCCCACACGTCGGGTTTACATAGAGATAATAACGTGTTCACCGATTTTCTATCATCTAGAAGACTCCAGAAGCCACGAGATCGAACGGGAGGCCGAACGGGCCCAGAGGCAGGGCGCCCGCCCTACTCCCTAGGGCGCCCACCCTGGCCTGAGAGCCAATCAGGCTCCGTCTCGCGGATTATGCTCCACCGACCTAAGGGATCAAGGAAAACCGTGCGATTAATGTCGGTTTGATCCGACGGCCCACGTTCACTTGAGGGGGCTATATAAGCAGGACCCCTGGCCCCTGGAGGAGGCACTCCCTCATTCTCAATTCCTCAAACCCTAATCTCAGGAGGAGAGTCTCTGATCAAACCCTAGAGCCACCACATCAACTAGATCTCTAGTATAGCATAGCTACATTGGATTAGAACTAGAAGGAGTCAATCTTCGATTGGTTTCCGGATCTGTCAAGAGGATTCTTGGTAATTCCTTTACTGTTCTTCATTGTTCATCTTTGTTCTTCAATATTATGAATACAACTTTGTTCTATTTCAATATATTGATTATGACTATGCTCTACTTGTTTATGTTTGCGATTATATTGTTGTTAGTTTATCGTAGTTATACGCTTGGCTTAATTAGATTGGAATTATATACATGTTTAGGATCGTATAGCGTTTATCCATCGGATCCATGGGTAAATGATAAATATTGTGTAGGCATGGTGCTTAGACCATATTTATCTGCGATTGCACCTTATAAGCCGGATCGTGGGGTGGTCCGCGATGGTGACAGCTTCGTTGGTTCTTATATAGTCCCTCTCCCGTGTGTAAGGCAGGCAGAGCAACATTATTACGGGGGAGTGATTGTTATGTTTCTCATCTTCCTTGATAATATCACTATGCATGGGTGTAGTCCTTTCTCGCAATGATTGCCAAGTGTACTTGCACTAACTATGATATGCTAGACTTTATAGTTAAGAATAACTTAGGAAATATCCTTGTAGTTCGTCCTAATACCATGCTAATGACTTGCTAGAATATCTGTTGAGGTGCTTATCATTATTATATGTGGCTAGCTGATCAGATTAATTATCTTTGTCACCATTCATACTTTATCTATATTTTATGTGACACTTACCCCTGTATGCAAGAGATAGATGAATGCTCTCACTTATACATGCAATGATTGATACTCATTCCTATATTCCATTCCATAATCAACATTGATGTTAGTAATCCCTTCCCAGTGGTAAAAATATAAATAACGATATCTGGAATACTTCCCGGTTAAAATGCTACATCGGTATTAATCTGTGCGCTTGCAGATCTTATTTATTATTTATTTAGAAGAGCAGTTGCATATTTCAATACCGCGTCTCTCATGTCATGCTGGGGATGACAACTTGGCTTAAGTGGCATGAGGGATAGGTTCGGCATTTTTGGCGCCGTTATCAGAATTAGAAAACTAAGTCTACTTTTGGTAATGACGTTAAGAATGCCCAACAGCTATCATCATTCATTTTTTTAATATGAGCCTTCATGTGCTCATCTTTCTTTCTTTTTTCTTTCAATACCTTAGGACCTTCATGTGTCCCTATTTTTTTTCTTTTTCTTGGACCTTCATATGTCTAAATATATATTTTTTATATATTTTTGCATAGCCCATGCCTCTTAAACCACATGTTTAGAGAGATCATTATCTGTTTAGAACATGGAGTATTTGCCTAACAAACATTTTTTCCCCACTCCTAGTGTAGGAGCAGAATTTTTGGTGGACAGAAGCATGTTTTTGCGTACTCCCAGTGTAGGAGCAGCATATACATATATATGTGGGGTGTACGTGATCTTGATCTTGGGAGCATGATAAATCTCTCAACAAGGGTCAACAAGAGTTGACCGACCATAACACAGTAACAAGCAGCGTATGTAGAAGGCTTGAAATTTGCAAAATGTCATTTTTGGTTTTGGTAGGAATTGCTCCACCAAAAGAGGAGTATGTGATACTATGGTTTTTATAACATTTTATCAAAATAAATTCTCCAAGTGCTTCGAATAGAAACGGTAGGATTTCTAAGTCAGAACTATATTACACCTCACAACAACTTAGTCAACATGATTGTCCTATTAGAATATTTTCCCACAAGCATAAATGTATGTATATGGAACAAACTTTATGCATGCTTCTATCTTAAAGATGTTATGACATGTCACTTCTGGAATTTTGAACAAAGTGTGGTTTATAAATTTGCATGGAGGTAGAGTGATATTTATTTTGTATTTTTAATTTGTTCAATTTTAAGCTTCAAAATTTGGGAGAGTTGGGGGTTGAGTTGCACAAACCACCATTGAAGATGGAGCTATTGGCCTTCTCAAGTAAAGAGATCCTAGAAACCTTCTCTGCCAGCTCAGATTGCAAGCCTGAGCAGGACTTGCACGCACCCAACAAATCAGACCTAGACTTCAACTCATTATTCTCATCAAGCAAAGCAACATACTTGGATTGCAAATTGGTAAGGTTGGACATGTGAATAGCACACTTATCGCACTCGACCTCGTCAGACACTACTACAACGTGCTTCTTAGCTTCTTCAAGCTCCTTCAGCGCAATTTCTAGCTTGTCCTTAAACTCTTTCCTCTCACGGGCAACACGCTTCAGCAGCTTATCTTGGCTAAACAAGGTGTCGTTCATGGTTTCAAGCTCAGCAACGAGATAGTCGATGGAAGGTGTTACCTCAGTAGTGTCGTCATCGACGGGAACCACGTCCTTGCTAGCCATTACCTCGGCATCGACCGCCATGGTGCAAAACCCTTTATGGGTGGAACCGGCGATGAAGCAGAGCCCGGTCAGCTTGTCCTCACGCTTTCTCTCGGACTCATCATCGCTCGAGGGAGAAGAAGAGCGGTCGTCATGGGTGTCATTGTCGAGGTCGCTGAGGGAGGCAAGGAAGGCACGCTCTTGGGCCTTGGCCTTCTTAAGATACATCTTCTTGAGTGCTTCCCTATAGAATCCTCCCTTCGACTTGTGCTTGTCGGAGGTGTACTTGTGCTTGTCCTTGCGCTTGCTAGAGTCGCACTTATCGGAGGAGTGCTTGTTCTTCTTGGGGCAGTGAGCGACAAAGTGATTGGGGTCTCCAAAGCCATAGCATCCTTCCTTCAGACCACCACCGCACCGGTGATTCAAGCGTTGTTGTGAAACCGTGAGAACTGGCTGATGACCAGTGCTAGCTCGTCGTCCCCAAGGGCCTCCAACTGCTCCTCTATGACAGACACCAAAGAAGACAAGGCAAATGACATATGTGAAGGGTTAGCTGAAGAACTTGAGCTGTTACCTAAGACCAAAGCCATAGTCGATGCAGAGGGGTTCTTGGTCTTGGCTTGGGTTTGGTAATCAATCTCGGTGGACTTGAGTTTGCTGAAAAGCTCATCCACAGTGAGGGTGTCGTAGTTCACGGACTCAATGATAACGGACACCTTCACATCCCAAACATTCTAATCTAGGGCATATAGTAACTTGAGTGCCCTCTCATGATTATCATAAGGTAGCTGCGGCTTGTTTGCCCGCATCTTGTTCACAATCATCTGAAAGCGAGAGAACATGGCATCGATGGACTCTCCATCCAACTGAGAGAAGTTCTCATACTCTCACTTGTACGTCTCAAAGAGTCTAGTTTTCACATGTGCGATTTCCTCGTGATAGCTCTGAAGCCTCACCTAGATCTCTCGAGCAGTCATACAATCAGAGACTCTCTCAAACTCAGAAAGCGAAAGACTCAAAAAGAGAACACTATGAACCTTGCTATTTGCGTTGTGTTGATCAATTTGATCCTGAGTGTTGCGAGCATCAAGCACAACATAATTAGTATTCTCATAAATCTCTCAAACTTTCCAATCAATCCCCTAAAGATGCGCCAACATGCGAATCTTCCAATAGGGGTTGTTTATTCATTCGAAGAATAGTGCTTTGCCAGAACCACGCTCCATGTCGCCTTCATGGATCACGGACCGATTAAGCTGGAACGATCCTTAACCGGCTCCGATACCAATTGAAGGACCGAAAATGGCGACCAGAGAGGGGGTGAATGGGAGCCTCAAATTTCTTTCGAAATATTCAACCGATGTCCCAAATTCAAACCCCAAGAACAAACGCACATAAGAACGATGTATCCACGAGCCAACTGGTGGCTGGGTACCTTCGGTGATGACCAAGAAGTACAGCGGGATAATCGAGAATCAAAGGAATCGAGCCCACGATGAAAGACAGAGAGAAGAGATCACTGCACAGCCGCAGACTGTCTGAGGTTTGGTCTCGGACTGTCCGGCGACAAAAGGAGAGAAACACGACTGACTGAAACAGCCCCCTGTTCGGTTTTGAAACACAAACGACGAACTGCCCACGGTGAAGTCCCGGACTGTCCGGTTCAAAATTTCAACAACAAACTGAATAAAATGACTCTGTACGCTGTAGGAAAAAGACCAGCGGACTGTCCGCGGGTAGGCTCGGACTATCCGGTGTTCAGAGAAGCAAAACACGACCCAAAAAGAGACTTATGTTCGTGATATGAACAGTAATGGCGGATTGTCTGGGGGTCAGGGGCGGACTGTCCGCGGATCACGAAATCAGCAGAACAGTCATCGGAAATCGCCCGGAACAAGAAAATTTCTGATTTGTGGCCAAATCTCAACCAACTGCCACCAAATTTGAACCAAAGGGTCACAAGACAGTGGGTGAGCTAGCCCTAAGAGATCATCACTCAAAGTTCAGCCAATCAATGGGAAATCAAGAAATTACGAAGAACACTAAATATTTAACCCTAAAGCTTGATTCGTTCCGATCTATGAACTCGTGAGGAATTAGGTGAAATCCTTCAGTGGAAGGGATCAACTCATGTCCTAGTCTATCTCAGTGCAAAAGAAACAAATCAAAACGATCTCAAAACAACGAATCGAGCCACACAAGAGAGGGGAGAAAAGAAGAACGTGAAAAACACAAATGCGATTCACAAGAACATCTCACAAATCGAATCCCGGAGGACACGAGGAGGTTAGGGCCTCCATTCCCGCAGCAACCTCTTGTTCACTTATACAAATTTTGGAATTTTTGGACCTCTCTCAAGAAAACCTAAGTAGAGGGGGAAACCTAGGGTAAGGATGAAGGAAAATGAAAGAGGTGACGGTGATTGGGGCACCCTTATCCTATTTAACAGGGCTATTACACAGTCCTAGTTTTGTCCCTAGATATTTTGAGTCGAACCACTTGACCTGAGGGCGTTATGGTCCAACCCGAGGTAATCTTTGTCCGACGGCCACCACGCCCTTCATGAGATAGCTTCGCCTCAACGCGAACTCCTCGATGCCGCCGCGTGCCGTCCGTTCCTCCTTAGAACTTCTGCCCAGGTTTTGAGGCCCAAACCCGTGAAACCGTCCACCGATGGTGTTGAGGTCCAAACCACCAAACCGTCCACGAGTAGCGTACTCCATACGCGTCCCCCGCCACTCGACACGTGTCACCTCCATCCTCGACCGCCCGGGCGCCAAGTCTTCTAGAGGCTCGCTCGACTTACACGTCTACTGTCTTGACTCGGTCAACACGGTCACTCCTCCATGTACACTTGCACTTGTTGATGTCCCCAGATGTCAGCCACCGCGGTTGGTCACCCGGTCTCCTGGTCCCTCGGTCTAAGCCTCACGTCCGTCCTTCACCGCTTCCGGTCCATCGGCATGTCACGTCCCTACTTGACCTTTACCTCGCCGTCGACCACCGTCTGTAAGCTCTACACCTGCGCACCACAAGTCAAGAGACATGTTGCACAACCCAACTTGCGCCATGATTAGTTCACCAATTCACCCAAGACGCGAATCGCGTTGACAATCACTCATCACAAATCCAAACCATAAGGGCATATATCAACCTTGTGTTCGCAAAAAAACGTTACTAATGTCGACATTTGTGGAAATATATGCGCTACTCGAGTGCTTAGTGCCTTTTTGATATATATATATATATATATATATATATATATATATATATATATATATATATATATATATATATATATATATATATATATATATACACGAGCAACTGAACTTATCGTTCTTTCCTTCTTTCTTTATTTCTTTGAAGAATTTTATCTAGTAACTTTTTGGCTCAGCCGCAATTAAACAATACGTATGCATTGTCTGTTAGTCGTATCATTTTCTTTGCAAGCATATTTTTACTGCATCAAACAAAATCTTCGTCATTATTGACAGGTTCATTTACAGAGAAGACAAGCGGAAACTATAATTGAGCAACAGAGTGAGACGAGATCGGCTTAGTTTACGTTCAAAGATCCTTTCACAGCAACGTTTAATTTTCATGGCTCGCGAATAGGGTTGTCACAGCCGAAAGCGTCTTGTTATTTCACATGAGGCCGAAGAGTGAGAACGATATTTTTAATTATGTACGAAATTAACAAGGACACCACTTATTGGTGCCCTCAAGGCTCTCAAGCTGTCGTTTGATTTTTCAATGATGTAAGTTCAAGGCTTTGGTGCGACCTGTGCATAACCAATCATCTATGATTGAAGTTATGATTGAAGTTACTGTCCCGGAGCTTTCCTGTTCGTCCTGGTTTGATTGTTGGCTGTCTGGCGTTATTTGCTGTGAACAGTGGTGGTACCACCGTCAGTGCGCAGAGATGGTACCACCAGACCAGAGTGGATTTTCCGCTCATCCTTGTAGCTGCAAGCTAGACTTATCTTAGCCGCGTTAGCTGTTGTGTGCTTTTTCCGGTTCACGCAGCAGGACACAGCCTAGCACAAGTGCCAACTGCCAAGCAGCAGAGCTAGCACCAATGGAATCCAGCTCCAGCACCGCCACTCCATCACCCTTGAGCCGTCCTCCGGTCCTCCCCGTGAGTCCGTGATACGGACCGCCACTCCCGCCTCACATGAAGACGACAAACGTACCGGCCACGCGTCCCCATCCGTCCTAAAACAATTCATTCAAATTTCTCGTCAATGTTGATGTCTCGCGCGGGTGCATTAGGGTTCGGCGCCGGTACGTCGTCGGCCTCTGTACCCTCTTCCGGCATTCACTGTCACGACGAACTCTGAATTGTTAGGGAGCTGCGCTATTGGGTGGGGTTCTCGGTGTCACGGCTGTAAACAACTAATTTTGTGTGTGTGTAGAGGACTGGAGGTCGATGCATTGTTACTACACACATCTCTGGCAGGTCCTCGTGTCTATATATATGAATATGTGGTTACATACTTCCATCCTCGCATGCATGTGAGGGCCATAGCTCAGTCTCACTGTCGCATGCCCTGCTCTGCTTGAGCACCACACGCATCAATCACTGGCCATAACAAGCAGCGAGAGCTCCCTGCATCCAGCCATGGCAACCACGACGACGACGGATGGTAGGAATGGAGAAGGAGAGCAGAAGAAGAGGGAGAAGGGAGGCTTCAAGACCATGCCATTCATACTTGGTGAGTAGCTAGCTTAGGCCAACGACATAATACATGAGCCAGCATATTTGCGGCCAAGAGAGGATTTTGAACAAGCAGTGAGCGAGAAATCTAGACGATGCATGCATCGAGTGATGCCGGCCGGCCGGCGCAGTCCTTGCCTGGTTTGGCAGTTTGATGGCCGTCCGTCTAATGGCTTCGTTCTCCGATTCCGATGCAGGGAACGACATCTGCGACAAGTTCGCCTCGACCGGCTTCGGCGCCAACTTTATCACGTACCTGACGGTGCAGCTGCACATGCCGATGGTGGAGGCGACCATCCTCCTGACCAACTTCGGCGGCACGTCCAGCCTCACGCCTATCCTTGGCGCGATCGCCGCCGACTCCTTCGCGGGCCGCTTCTGGACCATCATCGTCGGCTCCGTCTTCTACCAGCTCGGCATGCTCGGCCTCCTCGTGTCCGCGCTCCTCCCTTCGCTGCGCCCCCCGCCATGCTCCGCTCCTCCCAGTGGACCCGGATGCCAGCGCTCCTCCGGGTTGCAGCTCACTGTGCTGTACCTCTCCCTTCTGTGCAAGTCCGTCGGCACCGGCGGGCTCCGGCCCTGCGTCGTGATGTTCGGCACCGACCAGTTCGACCATGAGCCCGGGGCGGAGCAGCAGCAGCTCACCGCCGAGGCAGCCGAGGCGGCGGCGGAGCGGAAACGGCGCTACTTCAACCTCTACTTCTTCGCCGGTGGAGTAGCGTCGATGCTGGCGCTGACGGGGGTGGTGTACATCCAGGACCACGTGGGCTGGGGGTGGGGGTTCGGGATCCCGGCCATCGCCATGTTCGTCTCCATCGTGGTGTTCCTGATCGGGTACCCGCTGTACGTCCGGCTCAAGCCCGGGGGCAGCCCGTTCACGCGGCTCGCGCAGGTCGCCGCCGCCGCGTTCAAGAAGCGCAACGTCGTCGTACCGGAGGACACGGGCATGCTGTACCAGGACAAGGAGCTCGACGTCCTCATCTCCACCAATGGCAGGCTGCTGCACACCAACCAGCTCACGTAAGCCCGTCTCTCTAAAGGCCAGTCTCAGTGGGAGTTTCACGTGAGTTTCATTTGCATTAAATGGGTTGCCACATAGGCACTTTTGATGACATGGCAGTGTATTTAAGAAGAGAGAGAAAAAATGGGTTTCATCTAGATGAAACTCTCTTGACACGATTACCAACTCTCTATGAGTCTTGGAATTAAATGCCTATGAAACCACGGAATGAAACTCTTCATTGAGAGTAGGTGTTTCATCCAAGTTTCATTTCATTTCAAATGACATGGCAGTCTTGGAAACAACGTAATGAAACTCTCCATTGAGACTGGCCTAATTTGTCGTGCTCTGTATGCTTCGACGTGTTCTATACACACCTACACCCCGTAAGCCAGCGAGGAAAAGCTCGCTTGTGCAGAAACCAAGGCACCAGTGTTTCTCATTGGGCGAGGTGAAGCAAGGTTTCGTAGAAAAACCAAACGCCCCCTTAGAAGTTACAGCCACAGCTGCAACCAAACAAATAGACCCAGAGTGAAGCCAAAGGACTCTTTGGTAGCCCACTTTGCACTTCGTTCCACGTGAGATGCTGAAGAGTGCTACTACACACGTCCGCTCCAGCCAGCTTCAGGGCGGCCCCAACGGGTAGCTACGTCGCTAGCTTGCATCATCTCTCAGCTGATCTGGAGGGGAGAGAACACAGAAAAATGAAACGCTAGCGAGGAGCAAAGCGCCTATCTCGCACACTGACCGATGCTCCTGCTGTCTTGCATGCGGCTTGTGCTTCTCACCTCACCTTGCCATGCTCATCCTTCCTGCAGCACCGCGGACGTTGGTTGCGCTCTTCTCCTTGTCTAACCCATGAACTTCATAGAAATTTTGGTGTTTAGGGATTCTTTAGAATTTCAAATCAGTCAGTTTAATTTTACATGAGAAATATAGGATTTAGAAAATTTCACTCATTCACAAATAGAAAAATTAAGCTGATTCATTCATAAAATTTCTGTACGATTCTTATGAAATTCTTGCATTCTAAGCGGGCCTAAATACCTAGAATGCATATTGCAGATTACAACAGTACTGTAACCCTTAGATTGTAGCAATCCAACAATATGGGTTTGACCAGCTGTCAAAAATCCACAATCTTCGTGTTGTCTTCTAAAGCAAAAGTATGCACTACTTTAGCATTTAACTATGGTTCACGATTCTTTTTGCTCTAGGTCCCTCGCTGCTGCTCACTGCTCATTTATTTTCGTTTTTTTTAATCAGTCACACTCCAAAATTCTGCTTTCCACTACCATGGTAACATTGAGATGAGACAGCGTGTTGATTTCAGATATGTCTTTTCCTCTGTGAATTAAGGTTCTTGGACCGGGCAGCGATAGTGACGCCGGGCGACATCTCCGCTTCCGGGCAGCCGGACCTGTGGCGTGTGTCGACGGTGCACCGCGTGGAGGAGCTCAAGTCCATCGTCCGCTTGCTGCCCATCTGGTCAGCCGGGATCATGCTGGCCACCGTTGAAGCGCACGGTCCCTTCACCACCTTGCAGGCGCGCAGCATGGACCGGCACATCACCCCGCGCTTCGAGATACCAGCAGCGACTATGTCCATCTTCGGGACTATGGCCTTCCTCGTCAGCCTGGCGCTCTACGACCGCGCGTTCGTGCCCCTGGCACGCCGCGTCACGGGCCTGCAGTCCGGGATCACCTACTTCCAGCGCATGGGCATCGGGCTCGCCATCCACATCCTCGGCGTCGCCACGGCCGCGCTCGTAGAGACCAAGCGCCGCCACGCCGCCGCCGACCACGGGCTCCTGGACAAACCTACCGCCGTCATCCCGCTCAGCGTGTTCTGGCTGGTGCCGCAGTTCGCCGTAAACGGCGTCGCCAGCGCCTTCTCGTCAGTGGCGCACATGGAGTTCCTGTACGACCAGTCGCCCGAGAGCATGCGCAGTACTGCCGCCGCGCTCTTCTGCCTCTCCAGCTCCATCGGGCACTACCTGAGCACGGTGCTGGTCACGGTGGTGCAGCGCACCACGCGCGCCCACGGCAACGACTGGCTCCAGGACAACATCAACCGTGGCAGGATCGACAACTACTACTGGCTCGTCACCTGCCTCATGGTGCTCAATCTTGGCTACTACCTCATCTGCTTCCAATTCTACACCATGAAGCCATTGGAAATGGCTGACGAAAAGGACGATCATGACGCAGAGTGTGAGCTCTCCGCTGTCCAGAAAAATGGCACCGGTGCTGGAGGTGCGGTGTAAGGTTGATGTGCAGGTAATTAATTAGGGTGGGCGTTAATTATTAATATATTGATTAGATACTGCACTACAAGGTTAACGCCACTATCTGCATTGCAAAGACACAAAATTGATTGCAATAGGTAAGGGTTATTGCTACCATTTTCAATTTTGGTTGCCACAATGGACAATGTTATCATGGATATTTTAGCACGGCGATTACCATGCATTTCGTGAATATGGGAGCGCAGGGCAGCAGTGTTTTTATACATATAGTGATGAGGACATCACTTCGGACACAAGCTATAGAGATGAAGAGGACCAACGTGGGCGTCCCACTCATTAAACTCATGGCGGAGGCCCAGTCCGACCCAAATAGTTGTTCATTTCGGATTCCAGGAGCAGCATGGGTAAAATTGACGTCCAGGACGCATACGAACTTTGTCTTTGATGATCCATATATGCATGGAAAGATAATTTCATTAGCTAACAAGCGATATTTGTTTGACGTCAAAATTTGTCTTGAGTCAACAAGAATCATCAAAACAAGTCAGCATTCAGAATCTACCAGGGTACTACAACATCGTCTTTTGGTCCGTTGAGGCATGTATCGACTTAGAGCTCACAAGGGGGTGCGTCCAGGGGTTTTGTCACACCAAAATTTTCCATTTTGGATTGTGATAGAAAATACTAAATAAAATAAATGATTTAATATTTTTCTAAAATTTTCCAATATTTATTTATTTGTTGCAATACAAAGTGTGCAAATGTGGTTTATACAATTTTTACAAAGTTAATGAAAGTGTATTTGTTGCATTCATGCCTTTGCTTTGGCTTTGTTGTGTAAAAACTGAATTTCTAAAACTCAATCAACCACGAATAAACTCTCTTCTATTTTTAAAAAAACAAAGCTTCAAAATTTTGCCTCAAAATCAGTTTTAAAAGTAAGCTCAAAATTTGACTTTGAAATGTATTTAAGTGCTTTCTAAGTGTGTTTAAAAGAAAAGTATTTTTAACTTTAAAAATAGTCTACAACCACATTCCAAAAATAATCTCAAAATATGAATCAAATTTTGGTTTTAAAACTTTTTTGGAAGAGTGGTTTGAACCCTTTTAATAAAATGAAAACCCTTTTCTTTTTCTTTCTTGTATTCGACCTGCATCCCCTTCTGGCCTTCTAAGGCCTAGCAGGCTATGCCGCCTCTTGCGCTCCACCGGCCTAGCTCTTGCTGCCCGCCCCAACCTGCCACAGTTCCTTTCCGTGCTCGCCCTCGCGTAGTGGGCCTAGCCTAGCGCTGCGACCCATCAATGTGCTCAGCAGCGCGCTTTCCAGCCCAGCGGCACCCTCGCCCCTGTGTCGCTGCCATCTGGGTCACGCTCGCCAGGCCATGCAGAGTCGTTGACCGCCTGGGCCCACGCGTCAATGGGAGCGGCCCTTCTTCCCTAGTACTCCACATCTGCTGGGCGCGGTCGCCATCACCGCTGCTCATCCTCATGGCCCACGCGCAATTTGAGGATGGCAGCTGCCTACAAAGGGTCTAGCCCTGTGCGCCGCGCTGCCTTTGAAACCCTAGCCGCCCCTAGCCCTAGCTCTTCGAAGCTCCCACATGTAACTGCCATCGCCGCTGCCCCAGAACGATGCCACCACCATTGATCTCCTCCCCTGCAATGTATCTACTGGCGAGACATACACGAAGGTCATCGCGTGAAGGTGACCAACCCATTGGTACCTTCCCTGGCCGCTCTCTCCCTCTCTGTTGCGTACGTGCTCTCGCCGTATCTAGCGCCTGAACCCGCCTCACCACGTCCTTCGCCGTCGTCCGCCATCTTAGACACCCTAGCCAAGTCCGCGCCGTCGATTTCTACGTGCTAGTGCCAACCCCATGCCCGGCAGTGGCCTGGATCGCTAGCACTGCCGTTTTTTCGGTGAAGCTCCACCATGCTCCATCCTACACCGCTGCGCTCCACCGACGTCGCTCGGGTCAATCACGCTGAGCGACCCGCAGCCATCAAACCCTTATCTAACGGCCTAGATCTGATCGGCTTTTGCTAGTCAACGAGGTCAACTGGCCCAGCCAGTACAGCTGACATGGCTACTGTGTCAGTGCCACGCAAGCTGACAACCAAGTCAACCGTGCAGTCTGCTCAAAATTAGCCATTGGGTTCAAACAGTTACACTGGATAGTCTGCCCCTAAGGCCTGGACAGTCCGCCATTCACCTCGATGACATAGATAGAATCTGTCCAGCAACTTCGCTCCTCAGAAAGTAGCCGTTGCACAGTCCGATCCGCAACTATAGGGCCAAACAGTCGGCCAGTGACTTGTCAGCCCGAGATCAGTGCACCCGCAGTCTGGTACTAAACCATAGCAAGCATCAGACCAATCTGATGCCCGTGGACAATTCACCGCCTTGGGGCCGGAGAGTCCATCGTTGTCCAGAAAGCAGCACTACAGAGCGCTTCGCCCCCTTTCTCTCCACCATCTTCCCACCATTCTCAAGACATTTTGCAAACCTTTTCCAAACATGCTAACCTCAAGTGTTGTCACACAAGACAAACACCTCAAGGTGTGCTCACATAAGAGCTCTTCGCTCACCCCTCAAGGTGTGCTCACAAGCTCACTCTTACCTCTCAAGGTGTGCCCACACAAGACCTCTATTACTTCGATCTGGCCGGACCACTTGATGCTCTTCACTCCTCGCTTCTACTAGCTGTTCTTTGCGATCTCCCGCGGGGCGAGCATAACACCTCTCAACAATGTGATCTCCTCTAGAGCACTGCACCAACTCTAGGCGTGCTACTTGGAGTCCACAAACCTCCAAGACATCTAGGAGGTGGCAACCTCCAGGAGTAACAAGCACACCGGCTTGCAACAAGATCACCTAGTGTCCACACTTGCAATCTCTCATGCACTACACTAGAATTGCTCTCAAACAATAGAATGCATATACCACTAAGCATATATGAGTTAGAGGGCTCCAACACACTCCCCAAGGTGCCAAGCACCCCAAATACCCCGCCACCCCCTCTATTTATATAGGGAGGCCTCCGCCTAGCCGTTTGGGGTGTGCTGAAATTATCAACCCACACAATCCGCCCTTGTAAGCCCAGATAGTCCGCCCTTATGCCAAAACTAGCTCTTATGTGCTGAAACAGTCACCCCAGACAGTCCATCCCTTAGGGCCCGGATAGCCCGCGGTTCAACCTCGACGATATGGATAGAATTTCTCCATCATCTTCGCTCCTCAAAAAATTAGCCGCCAGACAGTCTGTAACTATAGGGCTAGACTGTTCATCGGTGACTTGTTTGCTCGAGAACAATGCACCCACAACATTCAGGACTAAACCTTAGCAAGCATCAGACCAATCTGATGCCCGTGTACAATTTGCCCCCTTGGTGTTCGACAGTCCGCCGTTGTCCAGAAAGAAGCACTGCAGAGCCTTCGCCTCCTTTCCCTCCACCGTCTTCGCCACCGTTCTCAAGACATTTTTGTTGGCGGTCCTTAACTCATATTTTTACCTACCAATTTTACATAAAATCTATACAACCAAACACTAAAACTTAGTAAATAGGGTTTATACTAATGAATTCCACGAGTTTTGGTATTTGACCATTTGCAGGAGGGCATTTGTGGAAATGCACATAAAAGGCTAAAGAATGCGCAAAGGAACAAAGCGTAAATGCCATCCTACGCAACCCAAGAAGAGAGGCCCACTACTATGCAGAACCAGGGGCCCAAAGAAGAGGAGAACAAGCCCATAGCCGAAGCAAACCATCTCAACTTCGCGCAAAACCCACATAGGCCCACTCTAGAAGACCAGAGGAGAACCCACAATGAAATTGGACTCAAGGTGGCCCACCTAGGGTGCGGCCCTGGTGGCGCACCTCGGGCCCAACCTTCTCTAGTCGGTTCATACCGATGTCCCAAAGGCGATTGATAGGGTTTTGGGCATATTCAATGTACCTGTATGGCGGTTTGGAGCTTTCCATGTGGGATCCAAGCATATTCCATGGATATTCCCTCCTCTCCACCTATAAAAGGAGGCCCCCTCTCCTCATATGATCAAAACTTGGAAGATCAAACAAAGAGAGCTACACCATGTGACAAGAAGAGAAAAGCTACACTCCTATTTTTAGTTTTAGCTAAATTTAGTGTAGGGAGTGAGTGAGGAAGAGAAAGAGATGGAGAAGTATCGGAATTGTCGGCTACCTCCATTTGTAGCGGAAGGAAGGCTGGGAATGTTGGCTCCCTCTTCACTTGTACCTCGACGGACCTAGTACTAGTTTATCTTCGGTGGTGAGTTCTACTTTAAGTTAGTTTTGTTTACTATTTACTTACGGGTTTGTCGTCCGCCCCCATGGCGGATACTCTAGTAGAGGGCTCTTGATAAAGACGAATCACCCTATACAACGCTAGAGTAGTCGTCGATAGCGTGGACATGGTGTCTAGGCTAGAAGCTACCTTTCGTTTGCCTCATATCCCATGGTTGAGGGATAGGCGGCAGGTGGTGACAGCCCTGTTCGTCCCTTGTAACCCCCCACGTCTGGGTACGACGTAGAGCTGTAGGCCGGCAACGCTTGGCAGACCAAGTGTTATTCGGTGCCCGAAGTAAGTATATAGTGGCAAAGCTATCTTAACTTAGGATCTCTATCCCTAGAAAACCTCGCTACCTGAGCTATCTTTCTTCTTGTTACCCTAGGTGAACTAGCTAAGAGACTTTTACACATCTGTTCCTCGTGGAAATACGATACCCTGAATACTTCCGGGTGAAATGCTACAACGGTAATTCCGTGCGCTTGCGGATTATTTCTGTATGCGTTAAGAAATACCAATAATTTTGCAAATCTTTTTGTAAACATGCTAACCTCAAATGCTGTCAAACAAGACAAACACCACCTTATATTAAGTCGATGGTAGCATTTTCAAAATTATTTTCATATTGGTTTTAAAACTCATTTTCAATCGCCACTTGATCCTAGAAACATATGAAAAGTTAGATTGCTCAAGTGGCACTAGATGACTGATATGCAAACAAATTTGCCACTCTTGATAATATGGTCGTCTATCCTAAACCCGTGCAAGAACTTTTCTACTCAACCATAGACCGGTAAAATGAAATGCCCTACAAATATACCTTTGCCTTGCACATTCCATTTGATCTACATCTTCATGATGCCACACAAGATCCAACCTCCATCAAGCCACTTGTAATCAACACAAGTCTCCTATGGCTTGATACCTTATAGATGATATGACCTACTTTGTGTCATCACGTGTGGCATTATTGGTTCATCGATCGCAGCCTCTTGCTCTTCACTCGTTGCACCCGGTCCATTAGCACCAAGTCCTTCGTTCTAGCTTCACCGCCTCGATGGTCCATCACACAGGCCTCTGACGTGTCCTTCCACTAGCAACCCGGTCATTCTTAGTCAAGCCATGTCTCTTGATCTTCTCCACCTAGCCACATGAAATCATGTCATGGCTAATATACAATGAGCTCCTTCAAAACACTAGTTGAGCACTTGCAACATAACCAAGCCACTTTTCCATCATGGCCTTTAAGTATTGCACTATTGTACCTGTGGACTAAATACCCGTGTATCTCAACATAACCGATATTAGTCCACTTAAGGTTATCACTGAATCACCAAAACCAAACTAAGACTTTTAGTGAGGTCAATCGTGTTATGCGTGGTTGATAACCAACGGAGCTATAGTCTAACAATTGGTGGGGTCTGAATCAAATTTGGTTTGAAACCTAGATTATTAATTTTTGTGACGATATCTAATTTCATCATAAATAGGCAGGATCAGAGGACCATCACTAATGATCCATGATGAAACAAAAAAAAAGTCGATCTTATGACAGTTTTTGATTCGCCATTAAGATTTTTGTCATAAATGGAAGATTGGACCGCGTCTACATCATGTAGCCGTCTTACTCGTGCCAAATTCAAGTAAAAAAGCTGATACACTAATTAATCGTATTTTTAAAACATTATTAAGAGGATATGAAACTTATCTATACCAGCGCTAAACCAAATAATTGGCAGCCACTTCTATAAAAGTTAAAAGGTGCGGCCCGGATTGCGTGACCCTGCATGGGCTCTAGAGTCAATAATATATACTAGCATGGTGGGCGCGCTGTCGCCGCGGCCGTCATGAACAATGAAGAAATTATTTTAAATTCGTCTGAGAAAAAAAAAGAAAGTGAACAGCAAATGGCGATATCACATCATGAACAGTGCCAGCCATCGCGCCATGAGCCGTGTTGAACAGTGTCAGGGCGTTCTCCGCTCCCAAAAAACTCCTGGTTGAAGAATACTTATATTATATATCCTTTGTCGATTATATTTCAAGCATTTATGAGGGTGTTTGGGACTTCTCGGCTCCATGTTTTTCAGCTTCGCTCCACATTTTTTGTCAAATGGTTTCAGCTCCACACATTGTATTCAGAAAAAAAAAGGATAGAGTTATGAGAGCACTTAAAGAGGTGGTCTACAAACTCCAGTTTTCTGTGGAGCTTTTACAAGGTGGAGTTTGTGGGGCAGAGTTTGTGAAGTAATCCCAAATACCGCCATAAACGGGTACGAATGATATGTTCTACTATAGTATTAGCGTACCTTTCAAACCCCTCTGCTTTCCATTGATTGTCTTCACCAATGACTAGTGTTCTTCAGACTTCAAAACCTTCAGCAATAGGTCCTGCAGATCGCACCTGTGTGTATGGCGCGTATATACATCAACAATATCCATTCATTTTGTTTATCAGAATTATATCTCGCTTTAGATCTAATAATTCAATCTTGCGTATGCAATTACGTGAATCATCCTGCTAATATATAATCTCATAAAACATATTGCAGCACACCAGACAAGTTGGGTTAGTTCACATTATCGTGGTTCCATGTGATTTGTCGGTTTATCCCTACTACTCCCTCCGTCCGGTTGAATATGCAATTATGGGAAACGTGCCATTCAAACTATGTCAACTTTGACCAAATTTATAGCAAAAAGTATTAACATTTATGTCTCGAAATAAATTTATTATGAAAATATATCTCATAACTAATTTAACGGTACTTATTTTGTCTCATAAGAGTTAGTATTTTTTAATATAATTTTAATCAAAATTTGCAATGACTGATTTCTCGGGATGTGAGAATTGCACATTCATTGGGACGGAGGGAGTACTAAAAAAATACAATTCATACTATGGAACAAGGCTCTTTCATCGTTTATAATTTTTTTTAAAAAAAATAGTAGGATATTCTAGGCGGCCCATTGCCCATTGGTTGAGCTAGCTGACTGTGTAACGTGCGGAGCTTGTGCTGGCTTGTGAAAGGATCAGCGCACTCCACTCAAAAAAGTGAATCTGTGATACAGGTATGGACACAATAAACTATATATATCATGCATGCGATGCATGGTGCTTTTAATTAGCTTGCTTGATCACAATCATGATCGTTACGTTTGTATCTTCCTGTGACAGTATGCATGCATGCTCGCTCACAGTTCATATATAATTCTAGCCTCGATATACTATACACTATAATCCCTATAGTAAACTGTAATTCTTGTAGTTATTAACAAGAGACCATATATATTCTTTCTAGTCTTCTAGTTAATTACCCTCAAATAGATCAACCTTACACCATCCCACCTGTGCCGCCACCGCCATTTTTCTGGAGAGACGACGAGAGCTCACAGTCCTTGTCATGGTCACCACCACCATTGTCATCCTCCGCCACCTCCAGCGGCTTCATGGTGTAGAAGTAGAAGCAGACGAGGTAGTAGCCGAAGTTGAGCACCATGAGGCAGGTGACGAGCCAGTAATAGTTGTCGAGCCTGCCCCGGTTGATATTGTCCTGGAGCCACTCGCCGCGCCCGCGCGTGGCTCGCTGCACCGCCGTGACGAGCACCGTGCCCATGTAGCTCCCGATGGACCCCGCGAGCCAGAAGAGCGCGACGGCGCTGCTGCGCATGCTCTCGGGCGCCTGGTCGTACAGGAACTCCATGTGCCCCACCGACGAGAAGGCGTCGCCGATCCCGTGAACGGCGAACTGGGGCACGAGCCAGAACACGCTGATGGGCACGACGGCGGCGGGGCTGTCCAGGAGCCCGTGCCGCGCCGCGGCGTCGCGGCGCTTGGTCTCCACGAGCGCGGCCGACGCGACGCTGAGCACGGAGATGGCGAGGCCGATGCCCATGCGCTGGAAGTAGGTGATCCCGGACGGCAGGCCCGTGACGCGGCGCGCCAGCGGCACGAAGACGCGGTCGTAGAAGGCCAGGGTGACGAGCATGGCGGCCGTCGAGAAGATGGTCAGCGTCGCCGGCGGGATCTGGAAGTGGCCGGGCCCCAGGTGCCGGTCCATGGTCCGCGCCTGCATGATGGTGAAGGTGTAGTTGTGCGAGCCGGCGGTGGCCAGCATGATGCCCGCCGACCAGATGGGCAGCAGGCGGACGATGGACTTGAGCTCCTCCACGCGGTGCACCGTCGACAGACGCCACGGGTCGGGTTGCCCGGACGGGGAGATGTCGCCCGGTGTCACTATTGCTGCCCGGTCGAAGAACCTTAATTAATCAACAGAGAAACAGTTCAGAATCAATCAATACGAAAAGGAGGTAATTTATTTTAAAGCAGTGCACGATGTTGCTTTAAGCTACTAGCGGGGTTGCATTTCCCCTTTCTGTGCACTGACAATGTAACCACCACAAAAAGTTGCCCACAGGACTATCACCGTTCCGGCACGCAGGCGCGCGACATTGTAAGACACACCACGTGCACGCTATCTTACGGTTAGGTTACGGATCTTTTACTTGTTGTCGAGGAACTCAAGTCTTTTACTGACAAGACTTGTCGAGGAACTCAAGGATCTTTTTTTTACTACTACAACTACAAGAGAGTCGACTTTTTTACTGACAAGGATCTTTTTTCGTGCACGCTATCTTACGGTTAGGTTACGGTGGCATACTGGCATATGCTTTGGCGGCCCTAGGGAGTGTATGTCCGGGGCCGGCTAATATTGGACAATTACTTTCGTTTTTTACAAGAGGCCGGAAAAGAACAGGAGACTTACTTGAGCTGGTTGGTGTGCAGGAGCCTGCCGTTGGTGGAGATGAGCGCGTCGAGCTCCTTGTCCTGGTACAGCATGCCGGGGTCCTCCGGCACGGCGGCGTGGCGCTTCTTGAACGCGGCGGCGACAACCTGCACGAGCCGCGTGAACGGGCTGCCCCCGGGCTTGAGCAGCACGTAGAGCGGGTACCCGACCAGGAACACGACGATGGAGATGAACATGCCGATGGCCGGGATGCCGAACCCCCACCCCCATCCGACGTTCTCCTGGATGTACACCACCACCGTGAGCGCCAGCAGCACGGCGAACCCCATGGTGAAGAAGTAGAGGTTGAAGTAGCGCCGCTTCCGCTCCGCCTCCGCCTTGGCCGCCTCGGCGGCGCTGCTGTCCTGCTGCTGCTTCTGCAGCTCGAACTGGTCGGCGCCGAACGCCACGACGCACGGCCGGATCCCGCCGGAGCCCAGCGACGTGCACAGCAGCGAGAGGTACAGCAGGGCGAGCTGCCACCCGGAGGCGCGCTGGCACGGGGTGGCCGGTGGTTTGCACGGGGGCGGGCGCAGCGAAGGGAGGAGCGCGGACACGACGACGCCGATCATGCCGATCTGGTAGACTACGGAGCCCGCGATGATGGTCCAGAAGCGGCCGGCGAAGGAGTCGGCGGCGAACGCGCCTAGGATGGGCGTGAAGGCGGACGTGCCGCCGAAGTTGGTCAGGAGGTTGGACGCCTCCACCATCGGGAGGTGCAGCTGCTGCGTCAGGTACGTGATCAGGTTGGCGCTGAAGCCGGCCGTGGCAAACCGGTCGCACACTTCGCTTGCTGCAATGCAATGGACAAAGCCATGAGACTGTCGTCAGAACATCTATCACCAAGCCAAGAACTGCACTTGCAATCCAATTATTCGTTGCATCGTCATCATCTGTCTTAGCTTTCTTGGTTTGTTCACCAACTAATTTCTTATTACCAAATTTACCGTATACGTCATTCAGTCTACGTTTACAGTTTGACACTAGAATTAAACGAGGACATAATAAAAGAAAAATGAACGGAACAATTAATGAACAAAAAATAAAACAAGAAGACAAACATATTGGCAGCGGTAAGACCGCGGATCTAGATTTCCAAGAACAGGAAGGCGTACGTTTTCTTGCAACGGAATCATATTAAATTGTGAACCCGGTTAAGTAGAGGCGTAGAGCTTGAAATCTTCGCTAAGATGTGGACTCTACATCTTTCGACTGAATCACCGTCACACCGACCAAAATGTAAACAAACACCGTGCTTAACTTGTGCAAACTCCACAGATTGGTGTAAACAACTGTAACATAAGCCGATGCGCAGGCATATCGATTTCCTCACCTAGTATGAGCGGCATGGTCCTGAAGCCTCCCTTCTTCCTCCTACCCTGCTCTCCATCTGCATTGCTGTCCATTGTTGCCGTTGTGGTCCCCATGGCAAGCTGCAGAGAGCCAGAGAACTCGCTGGTTCCTGTGGTGAGTGAGTGAGTGAGTGAGGCGTTGCTGATGCTCAATCAGAGCAGGGCCTTGGGGAACGACTGCGACTTTCACATGCCCCTGCATTTGATGTGAGAATGGAGCCACATATATATAGACACGCCGAGCCAGCAGGAGACAAACACCTCAGCGGCGCCCGAGGGGCAAAGCCAGACCTGCTAAGCTAGTTCAGACCACAAGTGTGACGGCAACTTTTTCTTTTTTGATTTGAGGAACTTAGTGCATGATGATTGGTTATACTTATATTAGCTTTATATTTGCACCTAGGATTATTTAGGAATTTAACTTTGTGGCCAGTTAATGTTGGCACACCCAGGTACGTTTTTCCTTTTTCTTGTTTGTCATTATAATGGGAGGATACACACACATTAACCACTAAACGCCCCCCATTGTTAGGGATTAGTCCTCCCTATTTTACAGTTATTCCCATCAGTCATAAATTATTGCCGTTTAAGCTATATAATATGCAAAAGCTTAAACTTTGAGCATCAATATCTATTTAAATATTAAAATGAGTTTTTGAAAATTATAAGTCTAAAATAGTTTCCTAATTTTATAATGGTATATATATTTGCATAAATTGTATAATGCTCCATCAGTTCTAAATTATAAGATGTTTTAACTTTTCTAGATACATTAATTTTACTATCTAAATTATAAGATGCTTTAACTTTTCTAGATACATTACTTTTACTATGTATCTAGACATACAGTATATATCTAAGTGCACTGCAAAAACTATGGCTCAAGAAAATTCAAAACATCTTATAATTTAGACTTGCTGGAGTAGTAAGCAATGGTCAAACCAATGTCTTGGTGACAATAATGATAGTCATTTGTGAGTACTATCCAGAGACTCATGTTAGAGAGTTTACGCTAATTTTCTTAAACTTGAATGGGTTAACAAGGCCTTGAATGGCTCCACGATAGCAAAAACGGGCAGAATAGGTATATGTTACGCACATGCATGTGCAGTAGGGCGATTTCTGCAACCAAGTGGACTGCTGGATGTGTCATTTGCAGCAAAGAAGATTTATTGGAGTGGCATCACAGAATACAAGTAACCTATCGGTGGTTTCACATCTTTTTCTCAGCGGATTTTGGCTCAGGGGCGTTACTATCTTATTCTCTTGGCCGAGTTCTTTCGGCGCCCAGCAATTAGGAACAGAGCTTCCAGAATGCTCTCGATATGCCAGTGCATGTGGCTTTTTCAAAGGTGTGCCTTTCTTTCAAATCATCGCCAAAGTATGCACAATATACTTCTATGCACAGAAAAGCAAGCAACGCATGGTTTCTTCTTTTCTTCGCGGTGTGCTAGATCGGGTTAGACCAAGGATTTGCCTCGTCTCTGCTACCTCTAATCGCGGTCAATTTTATTGTTTACCTGTACATCTAAAAGTAGGTCAGACGATCAGAATCGAGCCAGGAGCTGAGGACAAGCCAATCCAACTCGGCCGGCCCTGAAGCTGCATGGAGCCACTCAACCTGGGTTCCGAAGCATGCTCCCCCACTGCTACGTCTTTCATTCCTCACATCGCTGTCTCCACGTCGGCCGGACAGCCGATGGCGCCAGCAGGTACCCTTTTCCGGGCATCGCTGAGCTTGACACCGCCCGAAAGCACCTCCCGGCCATCCCGTCCTGAGGCTCCCGCGGAGGCGAAGGCAAGAGGCGCGTACAGACTACAGAGACAGGCACCAAACCGGAACATGCCCAATTGCCCGTCAGCTGCGCTAGGAAAGCGAAGCAAATTGGACGTTTGCAGTCTGCGTGGAGGCCGTGGCACGGCGAAGGGTGATTGTGCGTGGGTGCGTTCGGCACTGGCTTGGCTGTGTGAACTGTGAACTGGACTGCAGGCGGCGGACACAACAGCTCATAGCTAAGGCCCCATTTGGTTACGACGTGTTAAAGCGGTAAATGCATGGACTAAATATAGACTAATTGTATGTATGTCGACACAGCTTAGGAGTAATTTACGAGACGAATCTATTAAGCCTAATTAGTCCAAAATTGAAAACTTTTTGTCAAATAAGACGAAAGTGCCACAGTGTTGGTTAAACTTTAACACCCAAACCAAACAGGCCCTAAGCTATGGTTACCATCACCATGCGTGATGGTATCTTAGGTCTGATCGGGTCCAAATGGTTCAAGGGGACGAAGAACTGCAGACTGGCACTGTCCCGTTCAACGCAGCAGTTGTGCCTGTTCAGCAGTAGCGCAGTGGTGCCTGTTCAACTGTTGTGTCATTGTTTCAAAAAAAAAATTGTTGTGTCAATGGTGTCGTGCCTACTTCGTTGAGATGTTTGGGATTACGGGCCGTTTGGTTCCATAGACTAATTTTTAATCCCTGTCACATCGCAGGTATGGATATTAATTTGGAGTATTAAACATAGACTAATTATAAAATTAATTACACAATGAAAACTAATTTGCGAGACGAATATATTAAACCTAATTATTCTATGATTTGACAATGTGGGTACTACAGTAATACCGTGCGGGAGCAAAACACCTAATTGCATTCAGTAACTTAAATGGTAGTAGCTGGTTCTGCACTTCGCACACAACACAGGTCATTAAAACTATTGGGTGAAATCCCAACGTGGGTAACCAAAAAGTCGCTCTCAATTTGAGTAAAAAAAACAACACATCATCATCACAATTGAGTCTGATGCTAAATCGCGCTTTCGTCAGCTACCATACACGAAAACCATGCCATGAAAACACCTTGAACTGTCAACGAACGGCAAAAGTATATAGCTGTCCGTTTTTTAGTCAACACCAAGAAAAGAGGCCCCGCCTAAATATATTTTTCCCATATTTTGACGAGCTAGTAACAGAGGACGCAAAACATCTATTACAGGAACGACCCTTGAAAGTCACAAAATTACATGAAATGTGCAAAGCACCTGTTACTGAGACGACCCACAAAGGTCACACAAGTACATGACATAGAGGAAAAGAAAATGAACACAACACTAATAAAAACAAAACAAACAACAAGGTTTAGCTATAGGCTCGGCCTACATCCGGAGCTAGTGTGTGGACCACGTTCCTGACATTTGCCACCACCAAAGACAGACTCTAAAGATCTCGAACCCACAAACCAAACAGATGATGGCCAGAAAGCTGTAAGGTATCGAGTCAGAACAAACCGGCGACAAACGTGAGCTGCATCTCATATGAGAGCATCTAGGTTCCGGTCGACGCCAACCAACACTGTCGGTACCAACAGTATGGGGGTACCCACATCCATCGATAATAAAAAAACAAAACGGCTGAGCCACAGTAAAACGCAGTCCACCTCAAACAGCATACCAGGTCCGACTCGTACGAGGCCAGCTCGACGGAGCGCCTCGACCGCGCTCCGGCTCCGACTCGTACGATGCACCCTCGACGAGGACGCCTCGACCGCGTCCCGTCCCGCACGACAGGGCACCTCGACCACACTCCGACTCGCACGAGGCTCGTTCGCCCAACGGAAAAACTCCAACTCACATGACCCCGGGTCAGAGCGCTCGACCCCTTCACTTCACCTGCCCCAAGACAGAAGTCAAAGCATTTAATGTGATTACCTACTACCACCTACCGGTATGGCCGCAACCAGGATCGACGTGGGAGCAACGCCGGTGTCAGCCCTCACTGTTTTTACCGCCCATCCCGTGATGGGAGGTGAAACCTGTCACTATGCACACCTTACCGTGCACTGTTTGTCGTCAGTCACCCTCGAGGAAGGATACGACAAGGCCCGTATTCCGCAATCTCAGGGATTCGGCCTTATCCGTCCGACATCGACCCGACCTTGACCCAGCCTCGACGCCCAGCACAGTTTAACAGGGAGGGAAGGCCGGCATGGCGCGGTACTCTGGGTCATTTCGTCGTCTCATCCCCAACGTCACCATGGTGTCCAGGGATGGCCGGCCATTCCCAGGGCACGTCGCTACAGTCACTCCTACAGGGATCGACAAAACATCGCCTCAAAGTTCCCCGGTGCCCTGGCCTCCTCCGACCCTATAAAAAGGCAGGCCAGGACCCTACAAAGGGAGACGGACAACAGGCAAGACACAAGTCCAAAGCCAAGTACCAGCAACCCAAGGCTCCGAATACAGAGATCAACATCCCAAGCAATCATCTTTGTACTCTTTTTTCTCTCTTTGAGACTTGGGCTCGCCGCCCTCTCTCGTAAGCTTGTAACCCCTACACAAGCACCTCGGTGCAAGGAAATACAAAACTCCCCCCCCCGCTGGACGTAGGGCCTTCTCTTACCCGAACCAGGATAAACCCCCGTGTGTTCTTCTTACATCACCATCCAGGTTAGGGACACGCAGCACTCACTCGTCGGTTTAGGACCCCCACGGGACCGAACACCGACAAACACCATTTAGGGAAAGGAAGCCTCAAAGGGGAAAGACCGTCAGGAAAAGAATGAGGAGATATGATGAGATGAAGCACTCAAAATGAACTAGGCTATAGAGTAAGTTATTAACGGTGAGCACATGAGAACAAGTAGTGTGCGCAAAGGCTAAGGAATAGAAAGGTAATCAGACCAAAAATAAGATGGACAAGGAGAACAACTAGAGAGAGCACAAGGACACGCCAGTTATGGATGGGAGCAGGTGTGGAGCAGTCAGAAAGAGCCCAAGGACACGCCGGACGCGGACATGAGCAGGTATTCTTGTATCGATGCTTTCAAGAAGAGAAGTGATGTCCACGAATGCCACCATCGACAATCGAAGTACCAAGCTCATAAGGGCTTTTGCCCAGAAACTACCCAGCTGATGCAGCAACCTTAGAAAGGCTTCCACGATAGCAGAAATTGAAGTCTACCAAACACCTCTAGAGAGGGATATGACGTTATTTTACGCCATCGTCCCTGGCCAGGAGCAGCAGCCATGCAGGGTTTTCACCCAGATTCCATACGCCTCTAGAAGCCCACCAGAGCGCAGCACGGAAGCCGAGCTTGTCGAGCACGAACAGTAGGCAGAGGGGACTGGCGATGTCCCATCACGACCACGGTCAGCAGGGGCTGTGGAGACGAGCGCGCGGGCGCCTGGCCACCCGAGCTGCGAGTGCAGGTGAGCAGCCCGGCCACCGCAGGTCATAGGCGCTGCCATCCCGGCCACGCTGCCTGGCCTTGCTAATGTGTATGGTCGTCCGTTACTCTCATTTCCCGATTGTCTTCTTCCTGCTAATGTGCAAATAAATAAATTAAGACAATGGACAAGGGATCCCGGTTACGAGGTACCAACGGCAGGATAGAGTACAAAAGATACTCCTTGCAAAGAATTTTGTGTGACTAACAACAGTAAGCTGCAGATTGTTTGCTGGCGCCTGTGGCATATGGCTACCAATGGTAAGTTCTTTTGGTCCTTCAACGAAAAAGAACAAAAAAGAATGATTAGTTCATCGGTCATTGCTCGTACCAATACTAAACACACTAATTGAAAGACGAGTGCTTGGATTTGCACAAGTGAACAAGAGCAGTAATCATCGCAGTATGACAAGATTGACCAGCTCATCAGTATCACGAGCAAAAGATAAGGATCAATGGAGTCTAGAGGCTCTGAATCTGATAGCAACTCTGAATCTAATAGCTCCGAGATCATGAGACGTCTGAACCTCTAGTTCCGATTAAACTTCTATTTGCTCGATCAGTAGCTGCTACTAGCAGTGGCGGATGATGTAGCTAGGTGCCGGTTAAGGCACGCTGACTGTATCCGCCCGACTACTGGTTCATTTCGCCATCACTCCCATCATCTGATGTTATTCATCGGCTCGGTTTCTACGATCACACGACGCTCGAGAAACCAGTCCTGGTTCCGCAAACAGAACTGAACTGTCGTTTCTACGTTTCAGTCACACCACAAAGTGGAATAGAAGCTTTGAGATTGAGACTGTACCAGGCTACCAGCCATCTGTTTGGTTTCGAAAACAAAAGCTGACAGTTTTTTCCTTTCTTGGAAGCGAGCAGCGCACGCCTGAAGGGATATATTGCGAAGAATTCGGTGCGTGATTCTTCTCACATCTTGTTGTCGATTTAGTCGTAAGTGCAGCGATCTTGTGCTGTGTCGATCGAGCTCAACTTGCCAACAGGCACCCGTATAGGTTTGGCTTGTTGCCCATACGGCCATACCGCATGGATCGGCTTTGCTAGCCAAGCGGCCATTCAGGGTTAGGCAGGTCGGTCGGCGTCAGAGAGAAGCGGACCTTTGTCTGGTCCGGCCGTCCTACCAGGCATTCAGGAGAAGATGATGGCCATGACTCATGTGGCGGCTATCCCATGATCCAGTCCAGATTTATTAATAGTGTGCCAAATCCTATCTCGCATGCTAATGAACTCAACATGGGATCTTGTTCTAGTTCTACCGGTGGCTAGTAGTAGCATTATATACTGATTGGCATGATTTGTGGTCTGACCGGCTAACTCTGAGTAAGACTGACCAAGCAATCCAATCATTCAGCAATTATGCAGAGAATGATAACCGCTGAGTGTGCATGCCCAAATTAAATTTCAGTTACTGGTAGTAGCAGTCAGTGTTCGTGACGGCAGGTGCGCGACAGCGACCAAAGGCACCAAGCAGTACCGGCGGGAAGGCTGGTGCGCTGGTCCAATATGTCCGTTTCCTGTCGTCTCGATCCGCCGGTGCCGGCGTCCGGCGTCCGTCCTGTTCACAAATCACAAGCTCAAGCGCTCTCAATCATTACAACGGGACGCGCGCCTACTTTGCCTTTATTTACAAGTGTACAGAGGGCGAGCGTCGCGAGCCGCAGGTGCGGTTCGATCTGTGCGCCGGCGGTGTGGCGGTGGTGCGCTTGGGTGGTCTGGTCTCTGGTGCGCTGTGCGCGCCGGTCCCATCCCGATCGGACACCGGGACCTTCCCGCTCGTCCGGGTGCGGTGCGAGTGCCGGACGTGGCAGATTCGGCGTCACTGGTCCCGCGGTTCGCCCCTGGCTCCGGCGCCGGCAAAGGGACGGATGGTTCGCGTACCCTGCTGTGCTGTGCTGTGCTGCGCCGTGCGCTCCGTGGCGATTGGCGTGCGCCGTGCGGGGCGAGATCGGGGACGGCAGAGACCATGGGGGGCGGTGCACACCGAATCCTCCGTGTCTTGACCGCACGCACAGCACAATGCGGACGCGACGAAACGTCGATGTCGCTGGTCTGCTCGCGGGGGCTCGTGTGCGAGGAGCGCGACAAAATTGGTGGCATCTCGCGTGACCTCAACATCGCTTTCGTGGTCGCGGGCAGGCGGGGCCCGACACTGGCGCTGCTGGCTGCTTGGGGCAGGGCCAACCAGGGCAGCTAGTAGTGTTGGCCTCAGTAAAAAGTTACAGGCTACGTAGATCTGGAGAGCTCAAGCTGTCAATTTTTACAACGCAAGTTAAAAACGCTCACTTTTAGTCCGGTCTCACGGTCCTTCCTACCTCTTAGACAAGGTCTGACTCGGTTTGTGCTGTGGTCCCAACGAAAAACCTAGCCGGGCCTCTACTTTTGGCCTCCATCGCGTGCTTGAGCAATGGCTTAAGCTTTGTGTCAGACCAAACATACGGTGCTTCTGTAAGATCCCTTGACACACTGCCAAGTATAGATTTCCAAACGGGCCGAGCACGGTGGGCCGGAACGAGCACGACACGAAAAAGCACGGCCCAGGAACAGCCCGGCCCGGCAGTATCCGTGCCCGTGCCTGGCCCGGCCCGACACCGTGCCAGTGCCTGGGCCGCATCGTCGGTCCATGGGCTGGCACGAGGCACGGCACGGAAAAAGGCCAGGCACGGCGTCGGCACGGCCTGGAGCGACGCCAGCCGTTGGATCCGACCCCAGCGATTAATCCAGCCGTTGATTTTAGGGTGGGCCGGTGGGGGAGTATATAAGGGGCGACGCCGGCCGATTCCCCCCGACCTCAAACCCTAAATCATTCTCTCCCTCACCCCGTCGGCCTCCTCCGCGCTCTCCTCTCCGCCTGGCGATGGCGCCTGGCGGGTCTGGCGGCTCCAACGGGCGACGGCGACTCGCCGCCGTCCCCACCTCTTCTTCTCGCCCTCCGACTACATCTCCGGCGCTCCGAAGAAGCAGGTTCCTCCAGATCCTTCTTCTTCTTCCTCCAGATCTACTGATTCTGTGATTCACACCTTGTACCGATGTTTTTCTTCTTCCTCCTCCAGATCTGCTGATTCGCAGCTGCTCCGAGCTCAGACTACGTCGACGAGGTAAGAAAACCCTAATGTCCTTGTTCATTCTTTAGTTTTTGATCTTCGTCTTGTTCTTCTTGTTCTTGAATGTTGAATCTTAAGTTCTTAACGTTCTTGTTGATTCTCTTTCTCATGTGCAGCCGTTTGAGGCAAGTGTCTCCTCGGCCCCCATCTGAAGAAACGGTCGAGGCTGCCATGTCTGCGTACAATGAGGAGGCCGAGAGGTTGCGCGACCTCCCTGGAGATGAAGAAGACGACGACATGGGCGAAGACGAACTTGAAGAGCTCTTCGGGCGTGGATCTGGAGCTGTACCAGGTGAACCGATCGACCTTGAAGCTGATGATGGAGCAGCGGACCAAGGCGGCGACGGCGAACAAGATGAGAACGGCGGCGACGAACAAGTTGGGAACGGCGACTGCGGCGTATCACGTCCGTGTACCTCCGATGTGTGGGACGACTTCAAGAAACTCTTCAGGAAGGGTCCCAAAGGTAAGATGGTCAGGTATGGCGCTGTCTGCATCCACTGCAAAAAGCAGTATTCTGGTAGATCTTCAATTGGCACTGGTCACCTCCGTCGTCATAGGGATAAGTGTGCTGTTAGGCGAGAAAAAACTAGGTCTTTTAGTCAGTCTCAGATCTCCTTTAATCCTGATGGTTCTATGCGTAATTGGGAGTACTGTCCTATGCGTGCTCGTACTGAACTGGTTCGATTCCTTTCTAGGGTAGATGTTGCTATTAGCCTTGGTGAATCTGCTGCTTTTGAGGAATACATCTGTAATGCTCATAATCCTAAGTTTAAGGCTGTCTCTACACAAACCACCACTAGAGACTTAGCTAAACTGTTTTCTGAGAGAAAGGCTAAGCTTGCTGAGCTACTTGCTTCTGGTTCTGTTAATTGTGTGTGCCTAACCTCTGATATATGGTCTGGCAAAGCCAAAGAGGACTACCTTAGTGTTGTTGCTCATTACATAAACCCTGATTGGCAACTAGAGAAGAGGGTGCTAGGTCTTGTGCTTATTGATTGTTCCCATAATGGACAAAATATTGCTGATAGAATTGCATCTGTTCTTGGTGATTATGGTGTTCTTGAAAAAGTGTTTGCTGTCACTTTAGACAATGCATCATCCAATGTTTCTGCCATGCAAAAACTTAGACCTGTTCTATGTAAATATCTTGGTCTTGATATACCTATAGAGGATCCAAGGAATCCTGACCCTGAATCTACTGTTAGTTCTATGTTTTTGCATCAGCGTTGTGCATGCCATATAATCAACCTGATTGTCAAAGAGGCACTTACTTTGCTTAAACCTTTGATTGAAGTTTTTAGACTTGCAATATCATTTTTAAACTCATCTAATCAGAGGATTGCAGCATACAAAAGACTTTGCATTGCAGCTAATGTTAGGCCTAGGAAGTTTCAGTTGGACATGGATGTAAGGTGGAACTCTACATATCTCATGCTTAAGACTTTGCTTCCTCACAAAGATCATTTCACCACTTTCATACATGCCAACTATCCTAGAGGTGAGAATAATGAGTTGCTTCTAACTGAAGAACATTGGGCTGTTGCTGAAAAGATTTTTGTGTTTCTTGAACTGTTCTATGAAGCTACTGTTGCCTTGTCTGGTGTTTACTATCCTACATCTCCACTTATGCTTCATTTTCTGATTAAGATTGCTATACACCTGAACAATTATGCTAATGACATTCACTTGAGAAATGTGATCCAACCTATGATAGACAAATATAATAAATATTGGAGGGATATACCTTTGTTATATTCTTTTGCATTTATCTTGGACCCTAGAGCCAAAATGAAGGGTTTTGCAAGTGTGCTGAGGAAGTTGATGAACCTTACCAGTACAGATTACAGTGCTTATCAGGTTGGCACTAGAGCAAGGCTTACTGAAATTTACAATAAGTATGAGGAAAAATATGGAGATGTTAGGTTGAGGAGGACTGTCCCTCAGCCCCTGTCTGGTAAGAAAAGGTCTGCTTGGGATGAAATTTATGATGATGATACACCTAGCCCTGTTGTGGGTCCTTCACTGTTGCATTCATCTCTTAATCTGTCTAGAGATACATCTGCTGCTACTTTGCTGCATGCTGCTACTTCTACAGCTTCTAATTCTTCTGAACTTGTCGCATACTTGGATTGTGACAATGTTAGGCAGCTGGATGATTCATTTGATATCTTGAAATGGTGGCATGAGCACAAACTGACATATCCAGTGCTGTCCATCATGGCTAAAGATATTTTAACTGTTCCTGTTTCTACCATATCTTCAGAATCTACGTTTAGTATGACTGGCAGGATCATCGAGGAGCGGCGGAGGAGGCTGAATGCGGAGACGGTGGAGTGGCTCACCTGCATCAAGGACTGGGAGATGGCTGAGGCAAGGCTGCAGCATAGTGTGGAGGACCAGGAGCTTGAGGAAATGTTTGAAGACCTTTATCTTGATTAGTGCCCTTGTCGCCAAGGTAACTGATCATTCACAACCCTAACTTCCTCTTCTTCTTTTGCTAAATGATCATTGCTCCTAATGGCTAATGCTAACTGTGTTCTTTTGTAGCTGGCCAGCTGGGAGCTTGAAGCTTGTAATATGAGAACTTGGACTTGTTGTTACTATTATTAGTTTTGGTCTTTACATTTAGCTTGAACTTGGCTCTGTAATATGAGAACTTGGACTTGGACAATGATGTAAGAACATTGAACTGCAATCAGCAATGGAGCTAGGTTGTACTCTTTTCCTCACTAGGGTTTTATCTCACAAGGGTGAGTTTTACCTAGGAGGTTTTTAACGAGGCAGCCCTTGCACATGCTTCATTGCTCCAAATGAATTGCTATTTTCTAAACTCTGTTTGCTGTGTTCTGAACTTCTGTTATTGTGTTTGATAAATTATTAAGCTATACTTTTTTCCTTGATCAAAATGGTATAGTGCCTGTGCTGGCACGGGCACTAGAGTGCCACCGTGCCCCCAGGCACGGCACGGCACGGCACGGTTTCTGCTCTACAGTGCCGTGCCTAGGCTGCTAGTTAGGCCCGGTGGCACTAACAGGCACGGCACGGCGTGCCTGCGTGCCGCATAGTGCCGTGCCTAGGCGTGCCGTGCCGAAGCCGTGCCCGTGCCGTGCCGTGCTGGGCGGCCCATTTGGAAAACTATACTGCCAAGCCATCAATCGAGTTGAGGTGGCAGGCTGGTGCAAACGTGGACGTCGGGGCTACGAGCCACGGTGTTGCGTTGAGCCTGGCATATAAAATCACTCCCATGCATTGCAAATAAAATTATTAAACTTTTATAGAAAACGAGAACTGGATTATTTCATTTCAACTATGTTTTACACTTTATATAAAATTTATTTAAAAGCTATAAATGATTCCAATGATGACCATATGACAACATAATATAATTTCATATTAACCATAAAATGACCTAATAAACCTATTAAGATACTACAGTTTTCATAGTTTTTTCTCCCATTACAACACAGAAAAAATTATCGATAAATATATCATATTAAGATACTACAGTTTTCATAGTTTTCATATTATCCCTGTGTCGGTACAGTTAAATATTAAGTTTTGTGACTTACCTAGAGGTCTCTGTTATTATTATTTTGGACAGATCAATCCTTGACATGTTAGCAACTAAATAAGTGCATATTTCGTTTCTTGTGGATTCAATTTTATAAAATTTGATTAGGTATATAAAACGAGTATCAATATTAATATCTCTAAATAAGTTTCTTGCGAACGTATATTTTACAAACAATTTAATGATAGTTACGATGCATCATAAATGTAATACTTATATAATTAGTCAAACTTTAAAATTTTGATTTTTCGAGAAGTTTGTGTTTGATATTAGTGTTGAAAAAAACCACCACAAGTTTATAGAGAAGAATATCTAATATTATTATACCACATAATAACAAAACATCTTACTATCTATATTAGTCCATAGTTGTATCTATATCTATATCTATATCTATATCTATATCTATATCTATATCTATATCTAATATTAATATTATATGTACTGACATTGAAGAGTGAAGATTTCTCTCCCTAGGTCTGTCGTTCCGCACTTCCAATCTCTCTTCTTCCGTCACTCACTCCTTCACTTTTCACTTCCTCACTCAGCTTTCACGGATGGCCTAGAGTCACTCTCAATTTGGTCACCGTTACAGTTTAGCTGCAAAATATTGATCGTCCGAGCCTAACTATGTCGCTACTTGACAAAGTTCAGTGTGCACAAAGGTGTGTGACTCACCTCTTATCTTTCATCTTGCTCATTCTCACATCATATACACATGATAGCCTCCTTTGTAATCTTAGTCAATTTCTAATCAATTTTCATACGAGATTAATTCTTTTATTACATCTAACACTTCTGAAAAATCTAAGACTTATTTGATTCAATTGGGCCAAACCCACAAAACAAGCAGCTGGCGCAATGCTTCGCTGAGGCCTTCTAGACTAGCTCTTAGCCCACCCGATTATTTCCCTCAGGCCCCATGTGGCAAGCAAAGATTGATATGTCAAGCAGGCTTTCTTAACCCTACTCATAGTTTGATTTTTGTTGTTTAGAGCGGGTTTGGAACCCAACCCATTTGGACTGGTTCTAGGCGATTCCAAAACGTCTCTGGTGGCAATGCATGCTTGATTGGTTCGGCCTAGGTTGGTTCCAGAATGTGCAGTAGTAACTTATATACAAAATAGTTTTAAAAAAAACTTATATACAAATTATACAGCAACTTATATAGGAACCCAACTAGCAAATTTAGCCTTAATCAATATATATGGTGCAATTCTAATTGATACGATTGTCGCAACTCCTAATCAATATGGAACCTGCAAACCTAATTAGTATGCACGGTTATACGAACCAGTGTTTGACAAATCTAAAAGGAATAGCTTGAGCAAACTATAGGGCAAACAGGGCCGGTCTTGAATTTTTAGGGGTCCAGGGTGAAACAAATTTTTGGGACCCTTATGTACACATGAACCATGGAACTCTTTTGGAAATTCGAAAAAAAAAACACATGAACAACGCCGTAGTCACCGAGGCGCACGACTTCAGCAAGGAGATGTTGCAATGGAAGCGCATGTTGCAAGCGTATGTTTCAAGTGTTTCAGAGGTATATTGCATTTGTTTCTTATGGATGTTGCAAAAGTAGATCAAGGATGTTGCACATATTGCAAGTGTTTGAGAGGTATGTTGTAATTGTTTCATATGGATGTTGCAAAAGTAGATTAGCGATGTTGCACATATTGCAAGTGTTTCAGAGGTTTTGTTTCAAAATGTTTCATTTGTTCCAAACGTATGTTGGAAACGTTCTGATCTGGATGTTGCACATGTTTCACACATATGTTGCAAGAATATTCCAAATGTTTTTAGTTGCTTCAGTCTTATGTTGCAGTACATGTTTCATGGTCGCAAGTTTCAAGTATTTTATCTGATGTTGCATATATTTTACATGTATGTTGCAAGTGTATGTTCTAAATGTTTCATCTGTTTCATACGGATGTTGCATTCAAATGTTTTATGTTGCACGTGTTTCATACTGTTTGGAGAGTCAATGGGCACAAGGAGTGATGGTAGCACGACACGAGCGCCGAAGAATGGTTCGCGGCGAGCTAGAGGCCGACGGACGGGGCGCAATAGGGGCGGGTTGGACGTGCGGGACAAGGCATGCGACTTCGAATAGGCGGACATGGCGTGCTGCGGGGGCAAGGCAATTCATATGGATGCGTCGACGCTGTGACAAGGCGGGTGCGCGTGTGGGGCGGGAATAAAAATCAGCATTAGCGCACAGGGGCAGGCTACGCGGGCGTCCTGTCCGGACGTCCAGGCGCTAGCATAGCCCGTTGGGGGTGGTTTGGGGGACTTCGGATATTAGGGCATTCCTAGCTCATACAAAGCTACGAACGCCTCATTGGAGTCTCACTCCGAGTTGGCCACCCGCCGCGGCACCGCTGTTGAGTTGGGTGATCGTGTCGCAGTTGTTGCGTTGTGTTTAGGATTGAGATTTGGTTCCGAGATGAGAAGTCACAGTCGCAGAATTGACAAACAAATCATGAATGCCAATCTGCTAGGCTGCCGTGGGCCTTAACGAGCCAAACAAATCATCTACTGATACAGCTACGTACTGAGTGTATACCTGGGGTGGGGCCCTGTGGGATTGGGGCCTAGGGCGGCCGCTTCGCTTGCCCACCCTCAGGATCGGCCGTGAGGCAAACACCATACCTCACCTGGCGTGACTCAGTATGCACGATTATACTCCTCGTCACGCACTCGGGCACCGGCGTGATGTGTCGCGCAATAGAGTTTGGGTTATACTATAGGCGTGGCTAGCGCCCGGACGTCTAGACAGACGCGAGCGTCCGGATGCCCGCTCAACCCACCCTTGTCCGTCTCGCAACACCTGCACGCGCATCCTGCCCTTGTCGCTGTGTCCTCGGCTCCTTCCCAGCGACACCGCTCCCCTCTCTCCAAGTGGCCGGAAGCCGGGAGCTGGGATGAGGACGAGCACGCCCTCATCCACAGACCTCAGGCTTGCCACGCGCCTCAACCACTCGCCCCCAGCATGCCCCATCCGCGGGCACCCAGCTTGCCGCACCTATCCCCTGGCGCCCGGGCCGTGCCCACCTTGATGAGGACATCGCCAAGATGGAGTCGAGGACGACTCCAATTCAAGAAGGGGAGGATGATGAGGACATCGCAACGCTGGACACACCGACGCTATGGTCTTCTCCAAGTTGCAATTCGTCCCCAACTCAACTGCCACGTCACCCTCGGATTCAGCAGACACGTCGTCACTGTTTCGGTCATAACTCTCTCATACGACATCGAAACGGGGCGTTCTTGGATGCGTTGGAAAGGGGACGACGACGCCGTCGTTTTGGATCTGGTTCCAGCTCCAGAAGGTCCGTGGATCATTCTGTGTGACCACGGCAAGGTGTTGCGTCACCTATTTGGGCCAGCTTGGCCATGTATCGTGTCGGGCCTTAAGCCCAAGTTGTGGGCGCCCAACCCCTGGCCGTCCTCAACCCTAGGTCGAGTCTTAGACTATAAAAAATAGCCGCCGCCGCTGCTAGACAATGGGGTTTTGTTTAGAGTTTAGTTTTCCATCGAGAAACTGAATCGTTCATTGTAACTGTGGTGACAAATCCTTTTACAGTGATCCAGGGCCCCTGTTCTTGATCTCCCCCACTGTGTCGATTAGTCCTTTGGAACCGAGTTCTTGAACCCTATATTGATATTCGCATCATTCATATTTGCAATTTCAGATTGCGTGTTTTTACCTTCTTGCTTGTGTCCTTCGATTCGCTTGCAGGAAAAGCCTTCTTGGCGAGGTCAATCAAGTTGTGCTTGGTTGATAACCAACGGAGCAGTGGTGTAACGGTTGCAGGGTTCGAATCGTGTCTGATTTGAAGCCGGATCGCCAACGTCGAGATCTCCACAAGTCGAACTTACCGGTTACCTCTCGGAAGATCGGGCCTGTATCTCATCAATTGGTATCAGAGATTTTAGGTTTACCGCGAGGTATATTCTCGTTTGCCTTAGATTCATATTTGTTTATTACCTAGAGTCCACAAAAAGCCCAAAAATATTTCAATTTCCGCTGTCCTATCACCTTTTGTGCCTTTGCAATTTCGTTTCAGATTCGCGTTGTTGAGTTTGTGTCCGTGGTCGAGTCTTGTTGCTGGTTTAGGATTGTGTTCGTGGTCGTAGTTCAATCGCCCGTTGCTGTGATTTTTGTTTTCCGCCGCTATCCCATCCACCGTTCCCAAACAACAAGTCGAAGCCACCACATTACTCGATTTGCCCCCGCTAGCCGCCTTGTGTGACTTCTCGCCGCCGCGCAAACCCTAGATAGGTTGCAAGCCGCTCGTATTTTGCCTGCATCGCAACCCTCCTTACATCATCAGGCGAATACCTACTGTCGCTGTTGGAGTCACAGGGACAATCTTGTGATCGGTGTTGGAGTTTAGGGACGCTTTGCCCTAACTGCCGCTGTCGTGTTGTGCCTTCCGGAAAACATAACTTGAGATACCTTCGGTAAAACAGGCATAACTTTTCGCTCGTTTATCAGAAAAATCTGAAATTTTTACAGCAGCTTCTTGACACCATTTGGAGCCGACCCAAACTTGGCTTCGCCCTGTTTGGTTTCGTTAAAATTGCGAAAAAAATTCAGGAAAATAAAGAAAAAAAATTATCAAAGTTTTTGCACGCTTTTCAGAGAACGTGCTATTTTTCTGTAGACCACATCCCACCTCAGTTGTAGGTGCCAATTTTTGTGGTTGCATCTTTTGTGATCCTTGTTCAGAGAAAAATATAAAAAAAATAGTGAAAAAATAAAAAAGTTTGATTCCTACTAGTGCCTTTTGGGAAAATCAGGGAAAAATTCAGGAAAAAGGAAAAATCCGGTTATTTGCTTGTTCTGTGCGTCCTTTCCATCATCTTTTGTTTTCACCTTGTTGCGCTACGTCTCGACACGTCTTAGCCAGCAGCTGTGATTTATACTTTGGATCCGGATTGAACAATCGCTAATCTGTATTCGTTAATTGCTAATCCTTGCTGTCATATTGTGTGCCTACCCATAGCTCCACATATTCTTCTGTCAGCACAGGTTTATCTTGCAACTGTTACCCACGCTCAACAACAGATTGCTTCGCCACGTTGGTTTTGCTCTTGTTTGGCGTTGGTAAGAATACAGGCAAGACGGTGGTAAGCCGCTTGTGATTTTGCATTCCACTCTCACCACCACCACTTGGTTCCTTTAGTTGATAGGGATAATACTTTGGTGTTGTCTTTTTCTATCTTCTAACCATGGCAGGATCTCCGACGGACTTCAATGATTGCGTGTCCAAGGGCGAGCTTACAACGTTCATGACTGAACAACGCAATCTTATGACCGAGCTGACGCGCAATGTGAACAATCTGGTCACCCGCATTGAACAACTCGAGCAACGTCCTCCACCTCATCGTGCTGTTGATGACGATGCGGATGATTTTGGTGATGACGATGCGGATGTGAATGCTGACGGTTATGCCCGTCGCCGCCTCAACTTCAACCGTCGCGGTATGGGAGGTAATAATCATGGTAATAATGATCCTTTTGCTAAAATTAAATTTAGCCTTCCTCCTTTTGCTGGTAATGTTGATCCAGAGGCTTATTTAGATTGGGAGCTTGCTGTTCAACAAAAATTTGATTCTCATAATGTTCCTGCTGAGCATAGAGTTAGACTTGCTACTAGTGAGTTTACTAATTTTGCTTTATTCTGGTGGAGTGATCTTTGCAATGCTAATAATGCTGCTGTTGTGCCTCAAACTTGGAATGCTTTAAAGCAACGTATGAAATCTCGTTTTGTTCCTCCTTATTACCAACGTGATTTACGTTTGAAACTACAAACTTTAAAACAAGGTGATAAAGGAGTAGAAGCTTACTATCAAGAATTGCTTATTGGTTTAGCCCGTTGTGGTATAAATGAAGATGATAATGATGCTAGTGCTAGATTTTTTGGTGGTCTAAATTATGATATACAGAACATACTTGATTACAAAGAATGGCGCAATTTTTCCCAATTGTATCATCTTGCTATTAAGGCAGAACGTGAAGTACAGGGACGCAAACAACACCAGCCTTTCAGGTCTAACAATGGAAGGAATTTTCAGCAGCGTTCAACGCCGGATACACCCAAGATTCCTGTTGCATCACAGCCATCTACACCTCCATTGTCTTCCGGGGTAAGTCAATTGTCTAATGTGCAGAAGAAAGGTGCCACTCCGGGTGTTTCTATTAGCTCCTCCTCGTCCAGCGCTAAAATCATTTGCCACCGATGCAAAGGCATGGGACATGTCATGAAGGATTGCCCCAGTCGTCGTGCTTTCATTGCTACCGAGGATGGATATGTAAGTACTAGTGATGTTGAAGATGATTTAGCTCTTGCTGCTAACATTGATGCAGATTCCACCGAGGGCGATCAAGACAAGGAGGCTATCATCATTGACTCTGTGGCTGCTGCCGCGGATTACCCTAGCCTTCTTGTGCAGCGTGTGTTAAGTACACGTGTGGGACATGAAGACGAGATGAAGATCCAACGAAACAATTTGTTCCACATGTATTTCATTGTGCAGGGTTGTCGTGTTCTCACTATCATTGATAGCGGAAGTTACAATAACTTGGTGAGTTCAGATTTGGTTGAGAAGCTTGGCTTGACCACACGACAACATTCGTATCCATATAAACTTCAATGGTTCAATAATAGTGGTAAGACTAAGGTAACTAAATCAGCACGCATTAGCTTTTTCACAGGTTCTTATCATGATACTGCTGATTTTGATGTTGTCCCTATGCAAGCTTGTTCTATTTTGTTAGGTCGTCCATGGGAATTTGATAATGATGCTATACACCATGGTAGAACTAATACATACACTATTGTACATAAGGATAAGAAAATTACATTGCTGCCTTTGTCTCCTACAGAAATTATTAAACATGCTAAAGAGATTAAAAATAAACCTCCAACTGATATTGCTAAAAATAATGGGATTAAGTTAAAAGGAGGTACTTTTCTTGCTACAACTTCTGCTACTGCTGAGTTATGTGATAATCCTGATGCACCATGTTATACTATGATTTGTCAACCTATTATGTCTGGTGCATTGCCTGCTGTCACTAACCTTTTGCAGGAGTTCGTTGATGATGGGATGAAGTCGAGGGCGACTCCAATTCTAGAAGGAGGGGATGATGAGGACATCGCCAAGATGGAGTCGAGGACGACTCCAATTCAAGAAGGGGAGGATGATGAGGACATCGCAACGCTGGACACACCGACGCTATGGTCTTCTCCAAGTTGCAATTCGTCCCCAACTCAACTGCCACGTCACCCTCGGATTCAGCAGACACATCGTCACTGTTTCGGTCATAACTCTCTCATACGACATCGAAACGGGGCGTTCTTGGATGCGTTGGAAAGGGGACGACGACGCCGTCGTTTTGGATCTGGTTCCAGCTCCAGAAGGTCCGTGGATCATTCTGTGTGACCACGGCAAGGTGCTGCGTCACCTATTTGGGCCAGCTTGGCCATGTATCGTGTCGGGCCTTAAGCCCAAGTTGTGGGCGCCCAACCCCTGGCCGTCCTCAACCCTAGGTCGAGTCTTAGACTATAAAAAATAGCCGCCGCCGCTGCTAGACAATGGGGTTTTGTTTAGAGTTTAGTTTTCCATCGAGAAACTGAATCGTTCATTGTAACTGTGGTGACAAATCCTTTTACAGTGATCCAGGGCCCCTGTTCTTGATCTCCCCCACTGTGTCGATTAGTCCTTTGGAACCGAGTTCTTGAACCCTATATTGATATTCGCATCATTCATATTTGCAATTTCAGATTGCGTGTTTTTACCTTCTTGCTTGTGTCCTTCGATTCGCTTGCAGGAAAAGCCTTCTTGGCGAGGTCAATCAAGTTGTGCTTGGTTGATAACCAACGGAGCAGTGGTGTAATGGTTGCAGGGTTCGAATCGTGTCTGATTTGAAGCCGGATCGCCAACGTCGAGATCTCCACAAGTCGAACTTACCGGTTACCTCTCGGAAGATCGGGCCTGTATCTCATCACACCTTTGAAACATGAAACACTTGCAACACGAAACACTTGAATGCAACATATGTCTAAATCAGAAGAAACATTTCAAACATATAATTCAAACATATACGTGAAACATATGCAAAATTCATATAAAACACTTGCAGCTTGCAACACGAAAACACTTACTGCAACATAAGACTGAAACAACTAAAATCATTAAAACATACTCTTGCAATATGTGTGAAACATATGCAATATCAAATTAAAAAACGCTTGCAAACATACGTCTGAAAATTGATGAAACATTTTGATCAAATGCTTGCCACATGCCTCTGAAATACTTGCAACATCCCGATCTACTTTTTGCAACATTCACATGAAACACTTGTAACATACATATGAAACATATCAACTACTTGAAACATATGCTTGCAATATGCGTTTTTCACCCTTATTCCATACAACGCAGCGCAGAGCGAGGGGACGGCAGGATCTGGATAGCTGGTGGCCAAGGATAGTGACACGGACTGGTAGTGGCCAGCTGCGCGCTACGCTTGGCCTGGGCCTGGCCAGTGCCGATCCCCTCTCTTGGACGCCTGACCTAGGCGCGGCGAAGGACGGAGCACAACATGGCACTGCAGGGGACGGAGGCGGGGATGGGGGGTGCCACGGGGGATGACTGCGGCAGTGCGGCAGAGTGGGGCGGGCAGCCATGCCATGCGCCGTGGAGTAGGAAGAAGAGTGCAGAGCAACGTGGGATGGGGGGAGATACGGTGCCGCCGCGCTTGAGAAGGCCACGGCGAGCGGCCTTGCGCTGCCTGCGGTGAGAAGCCTCGCGCTGGAGAAGAGAGCAGCGCTATCTCTTTTTTTGGAGAAGCGGACTGACGAGCAGCGCTGGATAAGACGGAGTCCGAGCATGCGTTGTATCATTATCGTTATGTACAATCTCATCTGTACTCCAAGGAATAAGCCCACCAACAAACAAGCCATGCTGTGATAGGCCCACAAAGTCCAGAACAATCCTTTTGGTACGGTTGAGCCCAAACATTTTTGCCATGGAATCTTCTGGCCCGCACCAAAACTATTAAGCATTTAAGCCCAGCCGGTTTTGCAAAAAAAAAACATTATGAACATGACGGAGGGTCCATGTGAGAAATACGGGATGGCATGTGAGGAGGGGTCGCATGAGAGTCATGACTTTTGTGGCGGGACCTTGAGTCTTTGACCGATGAAGAGTTGACTTTTCTGACCGCGAGTCTCACAAAACAACACTAGGTGTGTTTAGTCGGTGAAAAATTGATGAAAAGTTACTCACCTTTCGTTATTATTTGATAAAATTTGTTTAACCATGGACTAACTAGGCTCAAAGAATTCGTCTTGACATTTACAGATAAACTATACAATTAGTTATTTTTTTACCTATATTTAATGCTTCATGTATATGTGCAAAGATTCGATGTAATGGGTGAAAGAGGAAATATTTTGGGTTTGCATGGGAAGTGAACGAGTCTAGGTGCATATGTACTGCAACGATCTGTCGGATCTGAATTCCATGGATCGTTCTTGCGCTCCGGCGTGCGGAGTGCGGTGCACCGTACGCTTGCTTGTCTCTGGTGCCCGCCTCGCTGTTCGCACGCTGGGTTGGTTCACTGGCTACCGAATCTTGCGCCGTTGCAGTTTAGATTAAAACTGTCCACTTGCCAATTTGCCACCGGATTGCTAGTTATTTTAGCCCTCCATCTGCGCGCGTATCTCAGTATACATAGCTAGTCCCCTACGGGCGGGCCGGGCGGGCGACGGCACTGACAATCTGATACCAAGCATGGCGACTGATGCAGCTGTGGCCGATGAGGATGGATCGTTGAAGAAGACGAAGCAGGGCGGCTTCAAGACAATGCCATTCATACTAGGTGATTGCCCTTGCTTCCACAGAAGTTTCCTCTCATCCGATCGCAATTCAAGCACCTTTCCATCGTTATTTCTGAGTATATACATACTACTCCGAACGACTGATGCTAACGCGGGCCATGCGTGTCCGTCCTGCTCCTGCACATCAGCAAACGAGATCTGCGACCGGTTCGCGACGGCCGGCTTCAACGCCAACATGATCACATACCTGACGCAGCAGCTGCACCTGCCGCTCGTGGAGGCCTCCAACCTGCTCACCAACTTCAACGGCACCGCGGCCTTCACGCCGGTCCTGGGCGCCATCATCGCCGACTCCTGCGCGGGCCGCTTCTGGACCATCGCGGGGGGCGGCGCGCTGTACCAGCTCGGCATGCTGGGCCTCGTCGTGTCCGCGCTCGTCCCCGCGCTCCGCCCAGCGTCCTGCGTCGCCGGCGCCGGCGCCGGCGCCACTGCCACTGCCACGGCCTCCTCGCTGTGCCAGCGCGCGAGTGGAGGGCAGCTCGCCATGCTGTACGTTTCCCTGCTGCTCACCGCGCTCGGCGGCGGCGGCATCCGGCCCTGCGTGGTGGCGTTCGGCGCCGACCAGTTCGGGTTCAGCCTGCGCGGCAGGCGTCCTGGCGGCGAGCAGAAGTGGAGCTACTTCAACCTCTACTTCTTCAGCATGGGGCTCGCCGTGCTCCTGGCGCTCACCGTGGTGGTGTACATCCAGGAGAACGTCGGGTGGGGCTGGGGGTTCGGGATCCCTGCCATCGCCATGTTCGTCTCCGTGCTGTCGTTCGTCGTCGGGTACCCACTCTACGTGAAGGTGAAGCCCCAAGGAAGCCCCTTCAAGAGGCTCCTCCAGGTCGTCGTCGCGGCGTTCAAGAAGAGGAAGGAGTCCGTGCCGGAGGACTTCGGCTTGCTGTACCAGAACAAGGAGCTCGACGCCCCAATCGCCGCCGACGGGAGGCTACTGCACACCGATCAGCTTAGGCAAGTACCAACCATTGACTTCTTACTTCAGACGTTGGTCGACCTCATATGCATTGCTACGTCGTTTTGCTAAGGTGGTTAGTTGTTTATTGTCGCGCGCGCCGCCGCGCGGGCTCCAATGTCCTCGAAATCAGAGTTACTAATAATGCTTGCTCTGTCCGGCTGTCCCACGTGAAGGTTCTTGGACCGAGCGGCTGTACTGACGACGGGCGACGTCTCCGACTCCGGCGAGCCGGACCTATGGCGCGTGTCGACGGTGCATCGCGTGGAGGAGCTCAAGTCCATCGTCCGCATGCTGCCACTGTGGGCAGCCAGCATCACGCTCGTCGCGGCCGCGTCGCACAACTTCACCTTCGCCATCCAGCAGGCGCGCACCATGGACCGCCACCTCACGCCGCGCTTCCAGATCCCGCCGGCCACGATGATCATCTTCACCACGCTCACGATGCTCGTCAGCCTCGCACTCTACGACCGCGTCTTCGTCCCCGTCGCGCGCCGCTACACGGGGCGGCGGTCGGGCATCACCTACTTCCAGCGCATGGGCGCCGGCTTCGCGGTCTCCGTGCTCGGCGTCCTGGCGGGCGCGCTCGTGGAGACCAGGCGGCGCCGCGTGGCCGCGGAGCACGGCCTGCTCGACAGCCCCGGCGCCGTGGTGCCCATCAGCGTGTTCTGGCTGGTGCCGCAGTACGCGCTCCACGGCATGAGCGACGCGCTCTCCACGGTGGGGCACATGGAGTTCCTATACGACCAGTCGCCGGAGAGCATGCGCAGCTCGGCGGCGGCGCTGTTCTGGGTCGCCGGCTCCATCGGAAACTACCTGGGCACGGTGCTCGTCACGGTGGTGCAGAGCGCCACCAGAGGGGTGTGGCTCCAGGACAACATCAACAGGGGGAGGCTGGACTACTACTACTGGCTTGTCACGTTCCTCTTGGTGCTCAATCTTTTTTATTACATCGTGTGCTTCCATTTTTACACCTTGAAGACGTTCGAGGTGGACGCCGGCCGCATTAATGGTGATGGTGAGGAGCAAGTTGGAGAACGGCAGGCGGAGGCCGTGGAGCCTTGCCATGTCCAGGTTGGAAGCTTGTAGTGACAGCGTGTGATATGGTGAGAAGCTTTGCACTGACCGACCTGTTGATTGTTGAGAACGAGAGAATCAACATTCAAATGATGGGCGTATCTGTAGTCTGTACGCAGCAGTGTACCGTACGGTAAAGTAGATTTGATTTTCCGTTTCTGCACTACTAGCGCCTTGTTTAGATGCACCTGAAAAGTTAGAATTTTTTCACTCTCTCTATCACATCAATATTTGGACACATGCATGAAGTAGTAAATGTAGATAAAAAAATAACTAATTATATAGTTTAGTTAGAAATTACGAGATGAATCTTTTGAACTTAGTTGGTTCACGATTAGATAATATTTACCAAATAAGACGAAAGTGGTACTATTTATCACGTTCAATTTTTTTTAAATCTAAACGAGACCTAGGAAGTGGCAAGTCTCGTGTAACTGACATATGAGGTCACCTGAGTCATTGACGGTGGCCTAGGTGGCAAATCTGCTGTCATTTAACTACGGCCTTCTTAGTACCAAAATTTATCATGCCAAAAAAATTGGTAAGCAAAAACTCCTAAAAGTTAGAAAAGACATTTGTTTCGTACTGTTGATTAGTAAATTTGCAATCGCATCGTTTAGTTGGGATGCCTTAGCGCTTAATGAACTGTAATGGGAGTTTGATGATTGTCTGTTGAATGTGGTGGTTGCAGCTCAAATTAGCTTCGCTACAACCTCTTCACGTTCCTAGAAGAGCCGGAATATCCTACGAGATAATTTCCATCGGATTATTGTGTGCTTCTATCAAGTGATTTGGCCGCGGGCATGGCTTGTCCAGAGTCCAGAAGGTATCTAGTTCAAAAATAATTAACAAAATGATTGATTAATTAGAACTATTTTAAGATAGTGCAACTTTAAAAGAGATGTACCATTCTCTCCGTACATAGGTTTTATTATGTATCTAGATATAATATATATTTAAGTACACAGAAAAATCTATGTACATAGAAAAAACAGAATTAGAGGAGCGGAAGTGTATATTTAAGAAAAGACAGAGTTCTCGAAGTACAGTTATTTCATCCCAACCCAATCTTTCTTGTTGGGATCCAGATCGAAGCTCACTATAAGCTAAAGCTACTTGAAGCTTGCACCCTGCTTCTTAGCGTCGTCGGTGCCATTGCCATGGTGGTCGAGCTCGACCGCCTCCTCTTCACTGACCATCTCCAATGGCTTAAAGGTGTAGTACTTAACGCAGACAAAGAAGTAGACGAGGTTGACCACCTCCAGAGCCACGACAAGCCAGTAGTAGTTGTCTAGCTTCCCTCGGTTAAGGTTGTCCGGGAGCCATTGCCCGCTGCGCCGCGTCTTGTCGTGCACGATGGTCACCAGCAGCGTGCCGAGGTAGCTCCCTATCGAGAAGGTCAGCCAGTAGAGCGCCGTCGCTGTGCTCCGCATGCTCTCGGGTGCCTGGTCGTACAGGAACTCCATGCGGCCAACGTCCATGAAGGCGTTGGCGATGCCGTGGATGGCGTACTGCGGCACCAGCCAGAAGACGCTCATCGGCAGGGTGGCCTTGGGAGCGTCGAGCAGCCCACTCGCAGCGGCTACGGACTTGCGTCTCCGCTCGACGACCGCGGCCACCACGTTGGACAGCATGGCGATCGTCAGTCCGACGCCCGTGCGCTGGAGGTGGGTGATGCCGTTCGGGCGGCCGGTGAAGCGGCGCAGCACGCGGACGAGCACGCGGTCGTAGAAGGCCAGGGTCAGCAGCATGCCGAGGTTGGTGAAGATGAGCATGGAGGCCGGCGGGATCTTGAAGTGCGGCGTGATGTCACGGTCCATGGTACGGGCTTGCTGGATGGCGAAGCTGTGATTGTGCGACGCCGATGTCACCAGGATGATGCCGGCAGCACAGATCGGCAGCATGCGTATGATCGACTTGAGCTCCTCGACTCGGTGCACCGTCGACAGCCGCCAGAGCTTCGGCTGGCCTGACGGCAGCACGTCGCCGTCGGTCACTATAGCCGCCTTGTCAAAGAACCTAAGGATCCGAAAGACAAATCAGCTCGTGCAGATCAAATTCTCGACACTTTTCCCTTAATTTTAACTTACTTTAGCTGGTCGGTGTGAAGAAGGCGGCCGGTGGTGGAGATGCCAGCGTCGAGCTCCTTGTCCTCGTACAGGAGGCTCGGGTCCGGTACGACGGCTTTCCGCTTCCTGTAGGCTGCGGTAGCGACCTGCGCCAACCGGACCAGGGGGCTGCCCCCGGGCGGCATCCTGATGTAGAGCGAGTACCCGGACACGAAGGTGATCACCGCGGCGACCATGGCGACGGTAGGCACGCCGATCCCCCAACCCCACCCGACGTTGTCCTGGATGTACACCACGGCGGTGACGGCCGCGAGCTTCGCGAGCTCGACGGCGAAGAAGTAGAGGTTAAAGAAGCTCCACTTGGGCTTGGCGCCCCGGTGCCTGTGCGCGTTCAGCTCGAGCTGGTCGGCGCCGAACGCCATGGTGCAGGGGCGCGTGCCCCCGGTGCCAATCGACGCGCAGAGCAGAGACAGGTAGAGCACGGAAATCTGGTAGGAGGACGCGCGCTGGCAGTCTGCAGCGTGCTTGGCGCAGGGTGGCGGGTGCAGCGACGGGAGCGCGGCGGAGAGGGTAAGGCAGACCATGCCGAGCTGGTAGATGATGGAGCCGAATGTGATGGTCCAGAAGCGGCCGGCGAAGGAGTCCGCGATGAGACCGCCGATGAGCGGAGTGAGGTTCGCAGTGCCGTTGTAGTTGGTGATGATGTTGGAGGCCTGGACGAGCGGCAGGTGCAGCTGTAGGGTGAGGTACGAGATCAGGTTCGTCGTGAATCCCACCGAAGCAAGCCGGTCGCAGAAGTCATTCGCTGCCGTCGTGCACATGCATGTCAAGAAATATTAGCTTCAACGAAGATAGTAAAAATTTTACAATTAGTAGGTGAGGTGCGTTAATTTTTACAAAGAAAAAATGTTAAAATATAAATCCTAAAAATTCTAACAATAATCAGAAGCATTTTAACTTTAATTTGGTGGACTTCAGTCTACATCGTTTATCTAAATTTCTGATAACAATAATTAGAAACATATGTCCATTAAGTTCACTAACTTTAAGCATTATAAGCAATAATAGCCCCCAAATCTATTTTGTTTGATAAAAAAGTATCTGCTTCTACCATTAGAAGAAAAATAACATCATAAATAAACATCTAAATTACCAATCTCCATCATTATCAAAAATAATTTAAAATAATCCCTTAAATTACTAACATCTTCTATTAAGAAATAACCTCTTTAATTTATCAAAATTACCCAAATTTATCATCACAAAACATCTATAAATTAAAATATCCGTCAAATCTATGTATGAATTCCCAATATAAGATATTATAGAAAATAATTAAATAACATTAAAGTGCATGATATATGTTTCTAAATTACCTAGTTCTACTACTGTTAAATTTAATGTACATGTAAATGCTATTTGCCAAGTATATTTGCATACATTAACAATAAATATATATTTTAATAGTTTATGAATCATGAAACAACTTTGCCTTAGAAGGCCATTAGACTCTTTCAAATACCAATGACACTAATAATTTATTTTAAATTATATTAGACACAATAAATTTTATAAGTTGTTACTTTAGATAACTTTATACATTTGGACTAAAACATTACGACGTATCAATATTTATAATTCAATTATATGCATTTTTTTACAAACTAACACTACTATACATGCAAATCCTGTGGAAATTCAATGTCTTGCCATATTGTAGGTAGATTTTATTGGTATTATATATTGTTTGCTTTGGTTGTGTTGCCATCGATCATCAAAAAGAGAAAGATATTTGAAAGACATTAGACGCTTTAAGGTTTATAGTATTGGGTCCCATAGTTAAGGTTTACGTAGTCAACCACCAATATGTTGGGGTTATGTAAACTTTTTCATATTGTTTTGCTTCCATGTAACGTGCTACATGAGCAAAACCACATTCAAAACCATCCAAAGATTATATAGATAGTTTTCAATGCTTTAAGGTGCGAAATACCCGGTTTTCTAAGTGATGGTGTGAAGTAGATAAACGCTAATAGTTAAGGATGTTTTAAAAAGACTTTTTCTTTAGTTATTTAGATGTAAATTTGAGAATTACTTTAGATTATTCATAATGACACACGTGTCTAATTTAGATGAGGATACACAATCACTTTATATCATTGTTCATAATGGTATAAGTGAGTAATTTAGATGTAGATTTAGAGTTAGTTATTTAGTTTGGAGCTTAAAGTTATCTCTCTTATTATGATTAGTTGCGAGTTGTGACACCCTAGTATGTTCTGGTCATGTCGCCTTTAGCAAAAGCTTGAGAGGGCTTGGCTTTGGGATATTGTGGAGGTGGTAATGGATTAGCATCCAAATCTGCATAGGTAAATCTATCTGATCTAAAGAAAAAAAATCTAATTCCAAACCTATTCTAATACAAAATGATTGATACCGAATCCAATCTAATTGCTCTTATGTCCAAAACCATCCAATATGATCTAAAATAATAACAAAGCTATTATAACTACCTCTCAATTCTATGTCAAAAGTTGGACCTTATAATTTTAAATTTTGTGTTCACCTTAAATTTTTAGCGAAATTGATTAACATTAGTTAAAGAAGAGTCAATATATAGGCCCCATGTTAGAAACCAGACCCTAGAATTAAAACCCCACGTTCACATCATAAAATTTTGGCAAAATTGACTAAAAATGATTAGAAAAAATTCAATACGATTGCTCGCTACTTTTTCTAGATGGGTGTGAATATGTATATAAGTGGGCCTCACATGTGAGCCACACCCTAGAATTAAAACCTTACATACACACCATAAATTTTAACAAAATCGACCGGTTTTTAAAGTAATTTAATATGATTGTTCACTGCTTTGTACAAACTAGTGTAAGTAGATATATACTGGACCTCAGTCAAAAGCTGGATCCTAGAATTAAAACCTCACGTTCATAGCTTAAAGTTTTAACGAAATTGACTAAAAGTACTTGGAAATGAATGAGTTCGATTGCTCGCTACTTTATGAATATCGGTGTGACTAAGTATATAAGTGGACCCCACATCAAAAGCTGAAGCCTATAATAAAAAAACCTCGCATTAACACCTTAAAATTTGCCAAAACAACTGAATCTCTTGAACATAACTTAATACGATTGCCTGCTACTTTGTGCAGATCGGTATAACTAGATATATACGTAGACCCCACATCAAGAATTGAATCATAAAATTGAAAACATTGTGGGCTCGCCTTAAAATTTTAGAGAAGCTAAATAAAATCTATCAGAAATAACTCAGAACAATTGCTCGCTACTTTGTGCAGATCGGTGTGACTAGATTTATATGTGAGTCTTGTGCCATAAATTTAAAAGTCAACACTAAAGGTTAGTCTACCTATCGAGAGTCAAGTGTGTTTGAGTCCAATGAACCAGTCTTTTTTGAGTTAGGACTTGTTTGGTAGGACTCTTCCTCATGTGCTCCTTCGAAGGAGCCAGAGTAAGGAGGAGCCACTTTTGTGGTTTCAGTTCCTGGTTTAAAAATAGCTCGGGCTTCTCTACTGTTCATCAGAAAAAATAGTTTCTTCTCCTAAAGTGTTTGGTAAGACTCCTCTGGCTCCTCCAAAGAAGCTGTTGCTAGAGGAGCCGGAGCCGTGTCAAACGGGCTTTTATTGTCTAATGGATTTTAGATTATTTTGAATTAAATGATTACGGACCTTTATTGTCTAATGGATTTTAGATTATGTTGAATTAAATGATTATGGACATTCAAATCCAAAGAAATTCTATTCAAGTGGATCCAAAGTAACTAGAGTACTCCAATTAAATTTTGGATCCAAATCCACTGCCATCTCTAGTGGTGGTCATTGTCGTCATGGTGGTGGTGGTGGTGCTGGTGATGGTGATGGTGATGGTGATGGTGATGATGGTAGCCATGGTGGCAGCATGCGTGCCTGCATCCCTTGAAACAAGCCGCGTACCACCCACTAGTATATCTTTTATGACCGAAAAATCCTCAATTCCGAGACGATGGTGTATCTCTACTGACTGTTCAGCCCCTTTGGAGTATGACTCTGTTGGAGTATGCCGTCATATTTCTAAGCCGATTTTAGAGCAACTTATCTAACTGTAACTGTATATGGCATGCCATATACCTCCAGGGCTCTCACTCTTTCTAAGCTATTCATGCATACAAGAGCCCCACAATTTGAGGGTAGCAAAAGTAACATGCATGTACAAGTCAAGGAATTCTTACGCACCAGATAGAAATTTTTGTTACAGTTCAGCTTTTGCATTGATATTAAATAGGAGAACGTCACTAAGCTATCCTTCATAGAAGTTTAGTTCTGAACTAAGATAAAAGGCCTGTTTGATCCACCACAACTAAAATTTAAGTAGCTAATTGCTAGAGCTAAAATTTAGCTAGCTAAACTTTGGATCCTCTAGCTAATTGAAAATCTTAACCATGCTACCCCCATTAATTCCATTGTTTAGCTAGCTAAACTTTAGCCAGTAGTGTTTGGATCCTCGAGCTAAACTTTAGCTGGAGGTAGTATGGTCATTGATGCCTTTTAGCTGGTTTTAGCTAGGTTAAACTTGAAACAGCTAAAGGTACATTTTGTCATCCAACTAAAGTTTAGCTAAATTTAGCTGTGGGCTGTTTGGATTCACCACAACTAAAGTTTAGCTCGTGAGGCCAAAGTCATTTTGTTTTCATTGGTTGGTGCCTCGACTGCTAAAGCTTGGCAGTACAGAATTTCCACTTGTCACAAAGGAGATGCTTGATACTGTTCTAAGGTTGAATCGTTTGACGTAAATCCAAAAACGTCTTTTTTTTAGTATAGTTGCCTGTCTTCTGTCAATCAAAATAGACTGGTTTGACCCAGAGCAAAACAACAAAAAAACTGCTACGAAATGAAGACGGCCATATGTGCATGGACTGACGTGCAGTGTGGTATCGTCCATCAACGTGTTCGCAGATGCAGCGTCCGCTCCCCTAGCATAGCAGCAGAGCAGGACCAAGAGGTGGCGAGCATAGCAGCAGAGCAGGACCAAGAGGTGCCCTGCTAAGTATCCTCTTCTTCTCTTCTTTTTTTGAGGGAAGCCCTGCTAACTATCTTATAGTGAACAAGCTACATGAAATTCGTGAAGGAAAATGGAGACTAGATGCAGAAGGGCCCTGCTCAAGAAACAGAGGACAAATCTAAAGGGTGATCCGATGGAATTCCAACAGGAATCTAAGCAAAACACTGAAACAGATCGAGCATATGGAGTACTGACAGTGACAGTAGGAGGAGGACGGAGTGGATGACTCACCTAGGATGAAGGGCATGGTCCTGAACCCTCCCCGTTGCTTCGCCGGCATCTTCGCCGCCGCCGCGTCGGCATCCTTCTTCTCTCCTCTGCCATCCTCAGCCATGGCGCTCTCTTCCCCTGCTTCAGAGGAGTAGCCGACTACGGCCAGTGCAGAGGTATGTGGTTGCCAGTGCCAGCACCCTTCACTTGTGATGGTTGTGGCCTTGTGGGAATTGAAGACGAGTATGCGTTGTACGCACGCTTTTATAAAGGAATCGGGTTAAGATCGGATTGGAAATGGATGTGTATGTCCGCGGGAAAGCAGCGGTCTGGGAATAGGACGTGCTGCAAGCCTGCAAGGCTCGACCACTGTCTTTTGTAATTTCTTTTATAAAGGATTAAAGTATGATCAATATAAGAAGAACTATACGTTTTTTTCGTTGAAAGGAAAATATTGCACCTAAATTTTAGTTGAAGATGACTCAAAGTTAGATAGTTAGGGTCAGTTCGTTTCATGTTTTTGTTGGTTTCTGCCAGCCAGAAGCTGAAACAAACAACATGGTTATTTTTTGAGTTAGCTTTTAAAAGCTGGAAAGCTAACTTCTAAGGAAATAAGCTGTCAGCTAAAAACCACAGCGAGAGAAGTTTTTTTAGTTTTTGCTGTGGAGCTAAAAATCTATTACAAAAATTAATAGCAAAAATTCAACAGCTAGAAGCTAAAAGCCAAAAATGAGTTTTTGAGTCAAAAATCAGTTTTTTAGCCAAAAATCTAAAAACCACGGCTCAGATAAATAATCCCAGAACTAGACATATGACTATCTTCCACCCTACTAGTTCAGCTAAGCTCACATTCTAATCTAGCGGGCTTGATTGAGACGCAACATTATTGAGGAGCTCCAGGCACTGATATCCAGTGCAGTCACATCAGGTGGCATGAGCAACAGTCCCCTGATTAATTTGATTATTATTCGGTTTTCACCACTTGGTGCTCTAGATTTTGTGCGGACCTGTGGATAGCCGTGCGTTGAGGCAGAGATGGAGGTAGAGCAAATCTAAGAAGGATACATTCATTGATGCAAGCATCTGAAACATAAGGGTACAAATATAGTAAAAATGTAGAACTTTCTATTGTTTTTTTTTAATTTAGCTCTACCCTGCGTCGAGGTAAGGTTGTAATTCATATTATTTTTTTATAAGATGTAATTCATATTGTTATTGGCCTTTTGGGTTTTTCTTCTGAGTAAAGCCTGATTCATCCCCTCTCTAAGTATTTGTTACACTACCGGTCTATAACTTTTAAAACCAGACAAAATAACTCTTTGACCATTTCTTTTTTCCCGAAGGGTTGGGAGATTATATTAAAATTTGACATAGTACTTCTCCAAATTACATATGAAAAAATCTAAAATAAAAAATACACAATATTCTATCCAGATTCTTACATCCTCTTCTTCCCCGATGGCATCCCTCGAACGTCAGAGCTAAAGTACAGTCCTTATGCTGAATCCAACGACTAACCCCAAAACATTGGACATGCCGTAAGATCCAACGCTTCGGAACCAATCCAAAACACATCTGAATCGATGAAAGAATATTAGCAGTTGCATCGTCGGGAGTAGCATAGGATGCAGATTCATCACCTTCAAACCTTGATTTCTTTACCGCGACTAACAGCGATGAGATCGATGACCCGGAGTATTTGTCTTCATTGGGGGCGTCCAAAAGCACCCCTCATCTTGCAGATAATGGCCACAACTTAGCTGCCTACCGATGAAATTGATGCCTGCAAAGGCGATCTCGTCGTGACAATCACCGAAGTCATCGCAGGAAACACGATCTCGACCGAAAATCATCTGATTTCGCCAGAAGATTTGTTTGGACTAAACCTAAGCAATTGAAAAAAAACTATGGGAAAAGAGATGGGTCCCCTTCCCTTCTTATCCCGGCAGACGCGCCAGAGAGGAAGGAGAGGGGCCCTAGGTGCGGCGGTGGCGAGGAGTAGGAGTTGCAGCAAGCGGCGTGGTGGTGGCGGCGTATGCGAAAAGGTTTGTGTGTTCCTAAAACACTTCCCTCTTGACCATTTGAAAGTAGTTGATAAGTTTTCTATTTAAAAAATTTAGAGGCTCAAATATTCATTTTAAGTTACCATACTTTAAAATCAATTTTTTTTGAACTTTTCAAATGACCTCAGATGTTGACATAGTTTATACTCAAGTTGTAGTCTCAGTAAGATATACATTTTTGTAGTTGACAACATTTTTATTTGAGATCATTTAGAGCCCAAATATTCATTTTAAATTCTCTAGTTTTGAAATTCATTTTTTTTGAATTTTTCGAACAACATCTAATGTGACATAGTCCACACCAAAGTTGTAGCTCTCAGTATGTCCTACAATTTTGTAGTTGATAATTTTTTTATTTGATATTGTTTAGTAGCCCAAATGCTCGTTTCAAATTCTTATATTTCAAATTTAATTTATTTGAATTTTTTAAAAGACAAAAATAGGCCTCTAAACGATATCAAATAAAAAATTTATCAACTACAAAGTTGTAAAACATGTTTAGAGCTACAACTTTGGTCTAGACTTAGTTAACATCCAAGGTCATTTGAAAAACTCAAAAAAAAATATGTTTCAAAATCTTGTAACTTTAAATGAATATTCGAGCGTCTAAAACTGTTTAAATAGAAAATATATCACCTGTAAATTTGTAGATAGTGTCAATCTCTACAACTTTGATATAAAGTTTGTATTCATATGACTTCATATAGGAAAATATGCTTTTTTATATATAAGAGAAAGCAAGACCAAATGATAGGTGGGCTCTACTGCCACGTTAGCAAAAACACAGAATAAACCACTTTGAAATGGTCAAGGGGGTGACTCCCCTGCCTGCAGGGCTGACAAGCGGGCCTGGAGCCCCCTGCCCTCGGAGCTTGGGGAGTTCCTTGTCTTGACGTGTCACACCTGTTGCGTGACCCTGCTGAGGGAGTGGTCGACAGTGCCTCGCAGCCGTTGAGCGAGCAGATGGTGCAGCATCTTTATGCTTGTTAGGCTCTAGGTGCCTGACAGATTCCTGAGCTAGCTTTTGGACGTGGCCCGAGACATCGGTTCCTACTCAGGTGGTTGCCGAGGGAGAGTTCAGGCTCGGGCTCCCGTCATTCACTAGCCTGGGGCTGTGGCTGAGCCCCCAAGCCCCGGGTGACAGCTATAGGCATGCTTGAGCTTGTCCTAACTTCACCGGAGGGTACATGCGACGATGGGTATAGCCCTCAAGCAATTTGTAGGATCGGTCGGGGATCTATCGATCTGCTATCCCTTTTCTGGAGACTTAATATACCCCTATGCTAGACTCTTGTCACTTGTCATCACCAAAGGGACATTATTTTGTGCTAGTTGCAACATATTATTTCATAAAGTGGACTGAAGTGTAACTTTGAAGAATATGACACACAACGAGGTAATCGAGTTGGTTACTGACCATATTATTCATAGATTTAGCATCCTTCACACGTTAACTTGAATCAAGGTACATCTTTTTCATCAAACGAGGTATGAGATTTTGCTGAATTATATAAGATCAAATTGCTTAATTCATCTTCATATTATACTGAAGCTAATGGCCAAGCTAAGTCAAGCAACAACACTTTAGTCAAGCCTATTAAGAATAAATTGAGGACAATCCTGGGAGATGGCAAGAAGTTTTGTTTAAAGCTCCATGGGCTCATCGTATATCTAGACATGATGCTACTAAAGTTACTCTTTTTGAGCTTGTATATGGACAAGAAGTTGTGCTACCTGTTTGAAGTGAATTTGGAAGCATATAGATTGGTAAACGAAATGATCCATCTGTTGTTATGTATCATGACCTAATGATGGATAATATTGACGAGGTGATTGACAAAGAATCAAAGCTCTGAATGACATTGAGAGAGACAAAGCTTGAGTTGCTCGGGCGCATAACAAGAATGTAAACAGCAAATCTTTCCAAATTGGGGAGTTAGTGTGGAAAACAATTATGCCGATTGGGATGAAAAAGCAATAAGTTTAGCAAGCGGTCTCTAAGCTGGAAAGGTCAACACAAAATGATCAAAGCAGTGTTCTAGAATTCACACTCCCTCCGTCCTAAAATATAAGGAATCAAAGCAATTTTCAGACAAAATAAAGAGCCAGACAAAATACCTCATTACCCCTCACAAATTAGGAGGGAGTGAGTGTTCGTTTAGTTTTTTCCTAGTTTAAAAGGAACCTTTACATGTTATTATTTCTTGCCATGAATTGGAGAGGAAAGGTACAGTGTACTTAGAAGGAAAGTTTTGTTCAGTTAATAAAGCTAGAGGAGAGAGAGGAGCTGTGGACCTAGAATAACTTATATTTTGGTACAAATCTTGAACACTCGATTTCTTATATTTCGGGATAGAGGGAGTACATGCTATCGACGTTGCAATGCGAGCGTCTCCATAGAGAGTATTGTCCAAACAATGGTCAATATACAATGTCGTCCTTAGAACAAATATGGCGGATGCATGTGTCGCCCTGAACAAAGCCGATGGCTTCACAATTCACTGCTTTACTGTCATGTGTTTTTTGAAAACTTGCCTGTGCTTCGCTTTTGAAAATAAGAGGGCACGTGTTAACAACAAAAAGAGGTTAAAGAAGTCAAATACTCCTTTTACCCTACTCATGGTAAACTTGCATGAGCTGAGGTTAATAAAGCTATGCCGATTTGAGTTCAGACTTGCCATTTCGATTCAAACTCCTCTAAACTCGTGGGGAACTTGTGGTGCATATTTTGGAAAAGTTTTCTACTGAGATAAGACCACTCCCTCCATATATATTGGAGGACCACAAACCGATTGAGGTTAACCACGTCGAATCGATAAAAAATCAATCTAATACTCCTTTTACCCAACTTTTACTCCTAAAACTCCTTGCTGTCCAGCACATCTCTCTACGAGATTCATTGGTGTTTTAGGTGGCCTTGCCAATCCTAAGATAATCTCATTGTGTCCCTCCCCGATGGGTCTTTTAGGGAGGTGTCCGCGAGCTTTTCGGACAAAGAGCGGGCGTCAAATCTGCATGGGCATGCTAGTGGTCAGCCTTGCTGTGTTTGAATCCTCTCACTGCATGCTAGGCCTAGCTAGCGTGTGACCCGAATTGACGTGAACCGTGCTCTTTAATTTCTACTTGAATAATGGTACTATGTATTCAAAATATCAAATGCAAATTTGAATCCAAACTATTTGTTTTGTATTCGTACTCGAGAACATTCGAATCCATAGTTGTATCTGGCAAAAAGTTCAACATCTTGATTAATAGATATCTCCATTTTCACTCCTACTTCGCCTACATTTTCCTTCCCGTAAAATCAAACACTTTTAACTTTAACTATATATATATATATATATATATATATATATATATATATATATATATATATATATATATATATAGGGTATACTCTGCAGCCAGCTATAGAATAGCTTATTTTGTAGCCGGACCAAGTTACCGCACCACAGACCCATCCGTGCCAACGGGCGCAAGTGCGCGAGCATTTACCGGATCGGGAGTTACTGCAGGGTAGATGGGACACCCTAGCTGCATGAGCCGATTTAATGCTGCCTCTATGATCACGGCGTGATTTTGGATCTGGCGAGCTGCCGTGTGCATGCATGCAAGATGTATAGTGGAATGAGTGGTTACGAGAATACATGAATTACCATACCGAGAGCATACAAGTGAGCATCTCCAAGAGTTTGCCAAATCAACTTGGCATCTATCTATTTTTGGCAAAACAGGAAAAATTGTGCTCCAACAGTTTGGCATCCAACTTGGCAAATTTTAGCAACTTGGCAAATCTCCCCCCTCCACGCGCATATTTGCGCGCTGCGCGTGAGCGCGCATCCGGCTTCGTGTGCGGGGCTCTTCGTTTCTTAACGGGGCTCTTCGTTCGCTTAGCGGGGCTCTTCGTTTCTTAGCGGGGCTCTTCGTTCGCTTAGCGGGCCTCTTCTTATTTTACCAAGTATAAATGGCAAACTCTTGAAGATAGTCTATTTTTTCACTTGCCATATATTTTAGCAAGTTATCAAATCATGATATTTGCCAAGTGAATTTTGGCAAACTCTTGGAGATGCTCTGCGTATGCATGCACCGTGCAATAAACTATTGTATATGGACTATGGTAAATAGATAAGATATTTAGGTAGTTACCCGAATACCGTATGGAAAATATTCTTGTTACGAGAATACAACACACTCCAAAATAGTGAGGTTACGAGAATACTAAAAATAGTAAAGAATATATTCTAGTAAATAGGAATGGGTTACGAGAATACTCTACATGCTTGCTACGGGCTAACTGAAGAGTAGTATACAAGTTGAACTAATGTAATTGTTCATGTGTTACGAGAATTTGAGCACAGTGACTAAACCAATTTTGTCATAAGCTGATTAAAATAATTTGAATGTCTCAGACAAAATTAGCATTAAGAAAGATTTACCATAATTTCATGGACAAGTTACTATAATACTGCATATTTACGAAAATTCTGTTTACAACAATACTAATATTATTTACAAGAATTTGCACTAATAATATGTACGAGAATTGCTACTCGAGAGCGATTGGATGCGTGCTCCAATTTCATGAGAAAGAAACAGGACACCGTCTCACAGGATCTTGCCACCATAGAAGATAGAATCTCTGGCCGCCGCCGCCTACATCAGTCATCAGAGCGCTACTGCTTGAGCCCGACATCAGGGAGTCACCGGTGAAGGTGCGGACGGGCTCGTCAACGAAGCAGCGCCGCCGGAACAAAAGGATAGGAGTCGCACTGCCTGGCTGTTGGGTACACCGCCGAGACCTGCCGCCGATGAGGACCCACCGCCGCCACAAGGTTGTACACCATCGGTCGCTGCTGGATGTGCAGAACTGCAGGCGACTTCCCGAGGTGTGCCTGACGCACGCCATCACACTCGCCTCCCCGCCGCACGAGTCGAGGGTGCGGCGCCACCGCCGGGGCGCGTCGTGCACGTGGATCGAGGATGCGCCGCCGCCACCGGAGCGCGTCGTGTGCATAGATCGAGGGCGGGCCGCCACTGCCGAAGCACGTCGTTCGCACGGATCGAGGGTGCGCCACCGGCTAAGCGTCGCTGGCAGGGGAGAGAAGTTCGTGCAATCGTGCTCGACGGCAACCACCGCACCTCCCCTGCCCCTCGTGCTTGAGGCGGAGCCTGGTGTACCGGTTGGTCGGCTGCCGCTGTGCCAGCGCCCGCCGCGGGAACGCCTCGCTGCCGCGCACCTCCTGCCCTCATCGCTCCCACAGCGCACTGCCCTAGCATCCCGTTGTCGCACGGTGCCCGCAGCGCCCCGAGGTCCGTCAGCCCGGCGCCGGCGGAGGCCAGCGTCGCTGACGACGCAGCGCAGTAGAGGAGGCAGGCCGCGAGGGCCACAATCTGCGATGGTGTGCGGACGTATCTGAAGAGGACCCAATCTTAGACTTTTCTCTGGGGAGATGGAAATAAGCGTAATTTTTGGGTTAATTAATGGAATAGTATTTATTGTCTTTAGTGATGCCGTCTTTACTAGGGCGGTGGGTGGTCGGAGCCGGGTGACGCTCGGGCTCAAGTTCTGACTCAGCTACAGAATATGTTATTTTACAGCCAGCTACAGGGTATTAGTTCTATATATATATATATATATATATATATATATATATATATATATATATATATATATATATATATATATATATATATATATATATATATATATATATATATACCTAATAATATACCTAATAATAAAGAGGCAAAATTTCAGGCTCTTTTTTTTCGTTCATCTATTTGTTTGGTCCGTCTTTCCCTAACCAACTTCGTGAATATGGATATTGTGTTATATCTCTGCAACTCTCATGTTTATATGACACATATTAAATAGAGTTCCTAAAATAATATAGATAGTTATAAGAATCCTAATTAAAATAAATGTCTCCGATTGTAAGTATGTTGTATAGAAATCCTAACTAAAATAAGAAAAAAATCTTTCTTCGTATGGTGATGAAACAGAGACAGAACTCACGTTGCTCTCTCCTACTCAAAGCTGGTCAATCACATAAGCATACATCTAACCAAATACGTGCATAAACAAATCACCTCATTAGCAGGTAATGAGTCTCATATTCCTTTTTCTATACCTAATAATAAAGATGCAAAATTTTTGTCATGGTTTTTTCCACCTCTACGTATAAGATGTAACCGTCCGTGACTCTAATAACTGAAAAAGGAAACCAAAACGAGAAAAGAAACAGAAGCTAACAATGAAAAAAGGACCGACAAAAAAACCATAATAAACACGGAATACAATATTCTCTTTTTGGTTGGTCAATTAAAAGAGCAGTATTCGAATTCTCTATCCATAGAACTGGCGTGTAAAAAATATATTAAAAAATTTATTGAATACCAACTGGATCAGGACTCTATAAACGATGTTGTAAGCCTCATGAGCGATCTCCACAAGCCCTGTTCATCCGGCTTATAATCCGTCTTTTTCAGCTTGTTTTTTCAGCCGGAACAGTATTTTTCTCTCACAACAAATCAGTCAACAGTGTTTTTCAGCCGGCTTATCAGCATAGCCGAACGGGGCCTAAGTTACCCCTCAAAAAAACATGTTAAGTTCAAGTCCAAACGGAAAATAAAAAGGATTTGTCTACCCTGCCTGATGATCTACTCAACCTCAGCCTTCACCGCCTCGACACCCGCACCGTGCTCTCCAATGCCGTGCTCGCCAGATGTTGGGCGCACCACCCACGTGACTTCCACGCGCTCCAACTCAGGTCAGCGACATCCTCCTGTCGTGCTACAACCGGGCCCTCGCCATGCGCCGCAGTAACGCACAACGGAATACGATGCTGTCGTAGTCCCGAAGCTTGACACCCTTGTAGCACGAAGCGAGCGCCGCGGCATGCGCGTCTTTTCCGACAGCATCGCTGGCCTCCTGAAATCCGACTGTGACGACGAAAAAGGTGACCTGCGGTGCACCAAGAGGCTCCGCCATGTCATAAAAAATACACATATATGGCAGGTTATTAAATACAAATGAAACTCTTACAAAACTCCCACCAAAATTGACATAACAAAGTAACAAGCCCTGTGGATCCTGCACTTCTCTCGTGAAGGTGAAGCGCACAGCCTTATCAGTGTGTGTGCGCCTTTTTTTCTTTGTATTTTGATTTGATATAAACGCGTGTGCCTTTTTTCTGTTAATAAACGCATGCACCAAATTGATATGTCCAACAAAAAAAAACACAAGATGTGCAAGGAGAAACTGGAGTTCGCAGCAGATTAAAAAAAACATGCCAGAGATTTTTTTATAAATATAAAAAAGGGTGGTGGTGGGGGAACCTAAGCACATGCCAATTTTTTTTAAAAAAGGGGAAAAACTAAGTACATGCTGGAGATCTTTTAAAACAATAAGAAAATGAGGGGTGGGAAGCTAAGCACACATGTAGTGTGCTCTCGTCAAAACCTGAAGGTACGGACATGAAACCATCAGAACTTGAAAGGTACGGACATTAAAATATGCCCGTGTGTTGCATTCCATGTCTCCCGCACACCTCCGGCGCCGATCCGGGGAAGACAGACAAAGTGTAGACGAATATGCAAATGGAGAATTGTATTTTGAAGAAAGAAATGATCATAGAGTTAACAAAGGTGGTGTTGATATGAATTCAACTTACATGTGAACAAATTAAAATATCTTAGCGTGACACTTTGTATGGTTGTCTTGTTGAGAAATTTATTGCTTTAGAATTGTTTATTTGAGACCCGTTGCAACGCACGGGCACTTTTACTAGTATATATATATATATAAGGAATCATTAATACTTGTTGTATATAATAAGTGTCATTAGATTATATGCTTAATATATTTTTATAATAAACTTATTTGGACATACAAATATTTCTAATATTTTTGATACACCTAGTTAAATTTAAAAAAGTTTGACTTGTACGAAATTAAAATGATATTTGTTTTAGAACGGAGGGAGTACCTCTCGATGAAATCGTCGGTCGCCCATTAATTCAGGCCTCTTCTTCCCGTTTTTCTTCACTCACGCGCGCTCCTAGTAATATCTGTCCATGTTATATATCATTCCTGAAGCAACAAATGGCGAGCGCGTGCAGTGGTCCAGATCACGGTCCAGGAGAGCAACGAGACGCCTCCAAACCTTCTGCGTCCTCTGCATCTATAGCGGCACCGCCCACCGGCGTCGCGCACGCTGACGGCGACGGCACGGCGGATCATCAGAGTGCTGAGGGCAACAGTCATCTTTCTCCTTTCTGGCGGAGGAAAAGAGACGATCACTATTGCTACTTGCTGAAGGGCCCACGGCATCAATCATACGCTGCCTTTCTCAATACTCCGTAGTCAATATGGCACTTCCAACGATCAAAAACATTGCTGGCACGATTTTTGTTCCTGAAATGTGATACCAATCATGGGAGCAACGACATCCGCGCGAGGTTGTGTCTCGGGCAAAACGTGGCGCACTTTAGTACTTTTCAGTACTACTAGTACTACCACTTGATATTTTCCCCTTTCTTTGATAACAATATTTTACCCCTTCTAATTTCAGTAATTTGCTAGATGCTAAGGCCGAAGTATATTTTCTTATATTGGTAAAAAAAAAGAGTTCACTTTAAGCTACGTTTGGAACACAAAGATCGTTTTACGAAAATTTCCGTGACATTTATATGCTCAAAGATCGTTTTACAGGAACACTACCCGTCTACCGCACTAGTTTGGATATAGAGCTTTCCATATGATATAATTCAAATAAATCTCAAAAGGCTATGTAAAGACGATATGCCCAAAAGCTCCTGTTGAGAACTGAGCACATGACATTGTGGTCCACATCCACATTCTCCTTGGTCCTGTGTCAAAGTACCTTATAAGATATAGGAAGCTCTAGAGAAAGTGTTGTGACACTCCATCCATTATACGAGAGCTTAGTGATCATATCCAAGACTAGATTTTTCTTATTGCCATCTTTAGCAAGTCATTAGGCCTTTGCTTGAAGGCTAAAGCGAAAAGGGCCATGTTCCCTTGTAACCTTGGTGGGCCAGGCCTTAGAGTCTTGTTGACTCTCTGACGACTCAATTCTCTGTCACACCCAGTTTTAAGGACAAAACCAGACATACACTATATGTGAAATAAAAGAGTCAAATCTCACATATAGCCGCAGATAAGTGTAATACCAAGAGACAAATGCTTAATATAACTCAATAGTGAGCCTGTTTAGTTCTCAAAAAGGAACCCAAAAAGTGCTACAGTACCTATCACATCAAATCTTGCGGCATATGCATGGAGTACTAAATATAGACGAAAGAAAAAACTAATTACACAATTTAGTTGTAAATCACGAGACAAATCTTTTGAGCCTAATTAGTCCATGATTAGACACAAATTGTCAAATAAAACAAAAAATGCTACAATAACTGAACCCAAAATATTTCACCAACTAAACAGGCCCAGTATAAAATATACCTTAGAGAGCAACACAGCAGAAAGACAACTCCGAACACCGGGTGTAGACTTCACTCTAGGAACAAACTGACTGGTTGATCACAAGCCTATTAACTCCAGAGACTATTCCTGAGGTGTGGGAAATAGCAAGAGTGAGTCCATGTCGAACTCAGCAAATATATCATGGGGTTTATGAGGCTCAAAAGGTTTGACACGGGTTTACTGCAATAGCTTTTAGTGAGTCATCTTTTTAGCATTTGAGTAACAACAAGTTACGTAAGCCCAAATAACCTCATGATCATGTAAACGAGAATAATATATAGCAAGAAACAATAATCATCAGTGAGCTTTAATATCATCAGTATTATCATTACCATCAGTGTTCATCATTTATTCTGTAAGGGTCCAAGGCCACTCGTGACCGTGAGCACGGCTGTTATAACAGTTTTACACTCTGCAGAGGTTGTACACTTTCACTGTGAGTCGTGATTTACCCTTTCGCCCGAGGTGATCAGCCTCTTGACCCACTACCAAGGAAGGTCGGCAGGGTTCACTATGAAGTCTTTCAAATGTTCGTCTAACAAGTTAGGGCCATTAGATTCACTCAGCAAACAGATGTAGAGCCCCCCTTCCAAATGGCACAATGACGCGCAGCCTATACACATAAGGATAGAGGCCGCACTATACCCGATTCGTCAAGCCATTCTTACGCCATGAAGGTTACCACTAACAAGTTAGAAAAGGTCATCATACTTGACTAAAGCCAGCGCCATATAGCCCTCACAGTTGTACTGTAAGTCCCGGATGTTCGCTTACAGATAAGTCCTTAAGGAGAGAAACTAGAACACCATAAAAACAGCCCAATGCTCTAGCTCTCTTAAGCCTTGTTTCTATAAAGCATCTTTTAAACGTTTATTGCATATACCATTAGTCAAGTTACAGATCATGGTTATTTATCTTGAGCACTAGCATAAATACTACCCAATGCAATGTTCCACCGGTGTCAAGGTACAAGATACAAAAGCAAGGATATCCTTAGGGGTAACAAGGTAGACACATGCACATGAATTAAGTGTATTAAAGGTGATTAGGAAACAAGGATGATCCCATGCTATACTTGCCTTAACTTAGATCCTTCTTCAAGTCCAAACCTCAATAAACTGCTTCTTGATTACCACGTATAGCTCACCGACTAGATAAGATCATAAAAACACCACACAAGCATCCATTCAATCATACACGAAGCAAACAATAGAAATAAATTAGAACATTACACCAAACATATGAAACAACGTGTGAAAAGGTTTTAAAGATGTTCTACGCATTGCTACGAACACACAGGCGCGAAAAGCACGCTAATCGAAACTATGGTTGAAAAGATACATCTACCGAAAGATTTTGTTGTATAAAACGGAAAATTATAGGTCTCATTTGTTTTAACTATATAAAATCATATAGTTCATTTGTTTTAAAATACTTTTTATAGATATTCAAAAGTGACTTAGGCTAAATTACATTTAAATTTAGAAAACTAAAGGAGAAATCAATAATATTTTATTTATAAATCTAGTTGCACAGTTATTAATCAAGTTAGATCTAAACTATGAAATTCTAGAGATTTTGATAAAGAAAACATTAATACTAATACGTAATTCATGTTGTTATAAATCCATTGTAATTTGAACGGACTAATTCGGAATTAAAACAAATAAGTTATAAATTAAATGAGATCTTCTTTAGTAAAACAATAGATTAAATCGAATCTTAAAGGTAGAAAACCTAACCAACAGTATCACTAACAGTATAAAAAGTTTGTAAAACTCTTATATACGTTACTACGATCACACAGACGTAAAGATCACAAAATTCAGATTTAAAACGTGAAAGTTATGAATTTTCTAAGATTTCCTATAGATAAATAATTACTTTAATATAAACTCGAAAATTAAATTTTTCAAACCTACTGTACAGTACTACCAACATGTAGAGCTCGCAAATACGAACCTAACGCAATTTGAACGGGTTAAATCGGAGTTAAAACGTAGAAGATATGGCCTAAACAAGATAGTGCCAGTTTTGTAAATACCTAGTTTCGAAAATAAATCAAAATCTAGTTTTTAATGTGATCTAGACGGTGGAATTCAAGTAAATACCTCTTCTTCTTCTTGGAGTAGAACGCCTTGTGGCTTCGTCGGACGGCGACAAGAGAAGGAGGAGAAAATATAATTTACTACACGAGAGATTTCCCAAACTAGGGGCTCCTAGTTTTGGTGTGCTTTGCCCATGGGGTAGGTACGTATATATAGGAAGGAAAACTCTCCACTTTCATGTCAACTAGCGATATGGTGCTAATTGACATTGTACCATCCACCTCCGCTAATAGGCCTAAGTAATCATTTAAGCCCATTAGTAAATAAATATATGGGCCTTTGAGATTTATTAGGATTATTGCGCATGGGCTTTGAGCGTTGGAAAAAAATGAGAGATTTATTATTTTTGGAATTAATTATTTTCATGGATAAAATAATTCTAGAAAAGTCTAGAATTATTATTTAAGCCACGAAAAATACTCTGAAAGCTCCGAAAATTCAGGGAAATTTTCCAGAGACATTATGGAACATGAGGAACCCAAATAAAGTATTTGGAGCTCACTAAAAGGTAATTTTGGAGCATCTAAAAATTAGATTATGCTTACAGATAAGTGGAAACAAGCTACAGAAAAAGTCAGAAAAATTCTCGAGAAGTTTATAGAGATTGATTGATGGACGAGAAACTGAAAGGAGTGATTTAGGTTACAAAGAAAAGATTTTGAGAGGCTCCAAACGAAAACTTGAGCTGCGAAACATGGAATTTGATTGCAGAAAACGATAAAGGCTTGCTAGAGAAGGAAGATCGACCTACTAAACGTATTTTAAAGACTTTGCTCACCCTCAACACATAAGGAAACAATAAGCAAACATCACATCAAATCATATGCACCAGCATGTATACACACAATGTTGCTAAACCCTATGATAAATTTTAATGTAATAAAAATTATTATTTTCCTATGTTTTCATGAGCACTAGAATGCAAAAATTAAATCACTTTGCATCTATTTTGAAAGAAGCAAATTTTAGGGTGTTACATTCTCCGAGTTTAGTATGGAGCGGTAACAACTTCGTATGAAGGAACGAGGAGAATGCGAGTGAATAACACTCCATCCAAGATTATGATTCCCTTGAAGCTATATGAGGTTAATTAGTGCAAGTGAATAGCACTCCATCCATCATATGAGAGTTTAATCAGTCCCAAAGCTCTTCGCAAAAAAAAATCATTCCCAAAGCTTAGTATTCTACTTAGTGCTCATCTTTGTGAGAAGTTAGTTTCCATTATGATCTAATGGAAATGAGGTTTCCTCGTGTGGAAAAAAATCTTTGTGAGAAGTTAGGTCTTATCTTGTGAGAGCAAGTAAAAACCCCAACCCCAAAAATTGCAAATTTTTTATTTTTTTTCTTACAAGAATGTGTGGTGATGTAGAATGCAGAAGAAATAAGCTTAGTTGGGTTAAGCTCATGACTAAATCTAATTTAATTATGAGTTGAGAGACTAGGACATGCATTGCACTAAGTAACCAAACCTATGTGAATTGCTTCTTATGAATCCTTTGCATAAACTCAGAAATAATTTTCCTACAACCAAAACCTATGTGTATGTATCCATACATACATATATACATATATAAAAACAATATATACATGTACCCATACACTTGTCCACTTGCCCACCTAGAATGTGTGTGTGGGCCTAATTGTTGTTTGCTAACGGTGCACAGATTGTGGCACGGTGCGCACATCCTTTCTGACTTGATTCCTTCCACTAAACTAATGCAACTACCTAGTTTTTTAATTATAAGTATAAGTATTTGAACTGCACCTTCCATCCAACCCACCTGACCCATATGCATGCACGGAATCTATTCATGATTCAAAATTTTAAAATGCAATATCTTGTAAACCATAAGTCGGATTCACAAACCATTTGAAGATTGTTGTTGGAAAAAATATGCCGAACAAAATGAGATGCATGAAGGTTATCGATGTGGATTCCTAACCACGACAGTGATTAGTGGATTGATCGATGGGTCGAGGTGTGGGACTTCGATGGTTGTTTAACACTCAAGACAAAAATGATCTATCCTAGTTCGGACCTCTAAGCCCTACATCTAGCAGCAAGTTCTTTGTGATAGAATGCTCAAAGCGAGTTCTTACAACAAGAGAGAGAGAAGGTAGGAGGGCGCAAGCTAGTTCTGATATAGGGTCTGGTAGGGTTCATCCCCGGTGTGCGATTAGTCATCTACTTCTACAGGAGCTTCTGCCCCCTATATATCCCGGGGTGCGAGAGGAGTACAAGGGTAAGGTTGCTGGCAGTGGCAAAGTTAGAGCAAATTAGAGGGTGGTGCATTTGCCTTGTATGTGTGAAAATTTAAGCTAAAAACATGGTGAAGTTTTGATTTTAGTATTGGTTTTTCAAACTTTTGTGGGTGCATGTGCACCCACAAGCTACAACATAGCTTCGCCACTAGTTGTTGGTGGATCCCTTGGCAAACAAGGGAGCTCTAGTGTTTTGTGTCCTAATCTTCAAATCGTTGGAGGCGTCCGGCGTTGTCTCCTTCGTGGCCATGGTCGAAATGCTAGAACCATCTCTGATGTTGCCTGCGGGAGCCTGGAGCTGGTCATCAGAGCCTCTGCAAATGTCGTCTCTCCCAGATCCACCGTTTCCATGGCGTCTGTTGTATGCCAGCGAAGGGAAAGGCATTCTTAGGAGAGACTAATCGGGGGGTCCCATGCTCCCATCTCCCCTTGATGCAAAGATGGTGTGTGTCCCCTTGTCATGTTGCATCATGCCCCCTGCGTGACCCCTGGACTAGGACTGGCTGACACAGAGTCGTGGATGTGAGGGAATAGAGCTCCGGCACAGGTGTGTTGCAACTCTGCATGTGTGTCAGGCTCTAAACCTCCTGTATGATTCCTCACCAAGGCATAGATCACTTTTACTCCTCAAATGGTACTCTCAGATCGCTCAAAGTGTATGATTCCTCACCAAGGTATAGCATTGTTCTGCCTACTTTTGTTTCTTCTTACTTCTAAATGGTTTATGTGGAGCTTAGGTAGGGATAAACATGATAGCATACTTGCATTGTATATATTGCAAAGTTAGAATAAGGATCCAAGGAGAAAAATGTCATAATCCTATATCAAGATGTGCATGTGTGTGGAACATGATGACAAAATTTATTGTACACCTTAGACAAGTATGATCCCTCTCCCTAACTTATGATCATATTTTCTATGCTTGGACTTTCACACGTCCAATTTTTTTCTCTTTTTTTGCATAGCCCATGTCTGTTTTGCAAGAACTTTTTAGAGAGAGATCACACTATATAAATGTTGGAGCATTTATTTGATGGACGTGAGAGGCAAGTTTTTGCGTACTTCTAGTGTAGAAGCAACATGTTTAAGTAGCGTGTACGTGATCTTGATCTTGGGAACATAACAAAATTCTCAACAAGGGGTCAACAAGGTTTGACCAAACTCAACACAAGTACAAGAAGTATAAGTAGAAGATTTTAAGCATGTATGAACATAGCATTTGGCTTTGGTAGGAATTTTCCCACCATTGAGGAGTATGTGACACTATGGTTTTATGACATTTTTATTAGAAAACAAATCTCCAAGTACTTTGAATAGAAAAGGTAGGATTTCTAACCTAAAACTATATCACACTTCACAGCAACCTAATCAATATGATTTTCCTATAAGATATTTTCCCACAAGCATAAGTATATGTATATGGAACAAACTTTATGTAAGTTTCTATCTCAAAAATGTCAGAAACATGTCACTTTTCAAAATTTTAATCCAAGTGTGGTTTTGGTTCATTTTACTTGCATGGAAAGCATGTTGAAGTGTTGCACATGTATCAAAAAGGTGGGAGAAAGGATCAAAACAGCATTTAGAAGTGGAGTGGTGGCCATGGAGGCTGGTAGGTGGGCCTAGGGCTCCATATGGGGGTTGGCCGACCCCACCTAGAGGCACCTGGCCATCCTAGGTGTTGGGATGATCATGGAAGCTTGTGGAAGTGTTTGGAGCATCTAGGGCCATAGTGGGCAGGCCGAGCCCATTTTGTGGGTCCACTGCCTTGCAATTCCTTCATTTTGTTCCGATAAGAAAATAAAGACATGTACAAGTGGAGCCAAGTAAATTTTACCAAAAAATCTCTATGTCTATGCTTGGTAGCTTCCAAAAAGTGTGTTTTGTTAACAATTTTGGATATGAAAATATATGGTGAAATTACAGTCAACACTAGGTCTTTTGGTGTCTTCTCCAAGCTGTACCTCGGTGGATGTGCTCTTCTTGTAAGTAATACATCTGAGATTCTTTTATGGTAATCCATATCTGATTCTGATAAGTGGATATATGTCCGGTTTGTCATTCGTACATCGCTTTACTTTAGTAGAGTGCTCTATCTTCGCTAAGGGAACTTAGTGGGCCAAGGCTAGAGTAGTGAGATATAGTGTAGACATGGTGTCTAGACTATACCTTGCCTATGTATGCTGCTTGTTGCATGAATTGTTTGTGTTAGCTAACAGGTGGTAATAGCCTTTCTAGTCTTTGTATACCACCACATGTTCTTAGGCAAGTTATTAAAATAGTAGGGCCCCCCACAAAAAGTTAGGCGGTTCGGGCAAGAGCTTTGTCCTCTTGTTGTGGCATCTTTCACCCCTATGAGCAAGTGCGAGATGATTGCTTTTGTATCTATCTTACCTTACCTTACCAGATATCATAGCCTTAAAAGATCCTATCTACCCACTATCTTAAACCCCTTGTATCATCATAGGACGACTTTGATTCCTTTGTTAGTACACTCCACATTCCCCATGGAAATTGATACCAAAAATACTCTCGGTGAAGGCTACATTGACAACTATACGCTTGCAGTTTATCCGTTTGCCACTTTTGGTGTCAACAAAGGCCTGATGCTTAGACGTTAGGACTGCTTCCTAAAGTGGGCCATCTTCGGCCTAGCATGCCTTTGTGGTTATCTGGCGGGGCGCGCTTGAGCCCGTGATTGATTAGGAGAATTGGTTAGAGGGTTAATAGTATGGGCATGCACTACTACAATAAAACTTAACCGAGGCATTTGGCAAAGGGCCTCGGAGGCCGGCGGACATTTGAACCGCCTCGGTTAATGCCTGGGATTAACTAAGGTGGTCATTTTTATTAACCAAGGCGGTCACAATCAACTGCCTTACAAAATCGATTTACGGAGGTGGTTAAAGAGTAACAACCTCCTAAAATCTATTAACCGAGGCGGGCTCCAAATGTGCCTCTAATTTTTGGAGGCGGGCCTCCTAAATGTCCCACCTCAAAAAAAAAGGTCGAGGCATAGACGGCCCAGCAGAGGCCCAATAGACGCGACCATGTATAAAAACATGACTTAGGGTTTCCTCTCCCTACTCTCTCATATCCCACTCCTCTCCCATCTCCCTCTCCTGATAGGATGCGGCGCTGGTCTCCACAACCCGATGTCTGCCCCTCCCCATCCTGCCGCCCTCTCCCCTTCCTCCCTCAGAGTGCACCCCTCCCCTACCCTCCCAGCGCCACCTCCCCTCCCCTCCCAGCGGCTCCCTATCCGGCCGCCCCCTCCCCTCCCGGTGGCACCCCTCCCTCTCCTCCCAGCGCTTGAGCACTCTCCCACCTCCCGATGGCCTCTAGGCCGGATCCGGCGTCACAGCAGCGGGGGAGGCTAGATCCGGCGTCATGGGCGTCAACTCCGGTGTCACGGCAACGGGGAGGCCTCACCAGCATTACGGCGGTGGGTGAGGCTGGATCCGGCATCACAACAGCGGGGACGGCCAGGTCCGGCGTCGCAGGCATCAACTCCGGCGGTAGGGGAGGCCGAATCCAGCGGTGCTCCTCCCCTGCCCTCCTTTGCTCGTAGATCCAGTGGCTGAAGGCTGGATTCAACGGCGGACGGTCAGATCTCGATGGTGGGCGACCGGTCCAACGATCGGATGCCGGATCCGGCAGCAGGCGATCGGATCCAGCGTCGGGCAGCCGAGTCCTGGTGGTCCGGTGAGGATGCTATCACCGTGAAAGGTCCTAATATGGCTAGAGGAGGTGAATAGCCTATTTAAAAATCTACAAGATCACTAGAGCAATTTGATTAGTTTGACAAATGGTGAAATGCAAACTTGCTCTAGCTCTACAAGAGTTGCAAGCCACCTACCCAATAATTCTAGTTGCTATGATCTCTAGTCACACAATATGCTAAGTCAGTACCCACTAAGAGCTCTCAACAAGGCCACACTAAAGAGCTCCACTAGATGAACTTAAGCTACAATGCAAGCTCTCAATTCTAGCTACACTAAAGAGCTTGCTACAACTAGTTTACAGGAAAATAATGAAGTGAGCAAGGTGATAATACTGCCGTGTCTAGGAATGAACCAATCACAAGATGATGATAACTAATCACTGAGAGAAATCAAATCACACAAGAGACACAAGATTTTTCTCCCGAGGTTCACGTGCTTGCCGACACGCTAGTCCCCGTTATGTCGACCAACACTTGGTGGTTCAGCAGCTAAGAGGTGTTGCACGAACCCCGTCCACACAATTGGACACCTCAAGAATCTACCCACAAGTGATGTAACTCAATGACACGAGCAATCCACTAGAGTTACCTTTAGGCTCTCCGCTGGGGAAGGTACAAGACCCCTCACAATCACCGGAGCCACCACGAACAATCACCAACACATGCCAAAGCTCCTCCGCTGCTCCAAGCCATCTAGGTGGCGGCAACCACCAAGAGAAACAAGAAATCCGTAGCCACAACGATACCCAAGTGCCACTAGATGCAATCAGTCAAACAAATACACTTGGAATCACTCTCAATCTCACTATGATGATGAATCAATGATGGAGATGAGTGAGAAGTGTTTGCCTAGGCTCACAAAGATGTCAAGTATGTCAAAGTGCCAAGAGAGAGAGCCCTAAGCCGGCCAAACACTATTTATAGATGGCCTCACGAAAAAGAGCCATTGGCTCAGCCACGGGCTGACCAGACGCTGCCTTGCGTCCAGTCGGGTGAGTCCAGTCAACCGATGGCTGCCACGCGTCCCCCATTTGAACCAAAGCCGCCCGATCTCAACGGTCAAAACTCGATCTCTCGCGTGTTAAGTTGTGACCGGACTCACTGATGGAAACGACTAGACGCCACGCCACCAGAGTCTGGTCAACTCCAGAGTGGATTTCTGCTGACCGGACGCGTTCGGTCAACGACGACCTGACGCACCCTAGCGTCTGGTCGACACTCTGCCTCTTTGCACTCGCCTGCGAAGCTGACACCAGCGTACGACACCGACGACCTGACGCAGAGCCTGTGCGTCCGGTCACGCTAAAACGCCTCCTCTCAAAAAGTGACCGGACGCGCCGGTGAGGCCTGGGCCAGCGTCCAGTCCTTCCTTCACACTCTTGGCCAGAGCAGCTTTGCCGCCTATAATTGACCGGACGCGACGGGGTGAGTCCGGTCACCCGCGGCCAGCGTTCGGTCAAGGACTTTCGTCACCTTTTCTTTTTCTAAGTCCTCAACTTCTTCGCCCTTGCTTTCAACTTGCAAATCACAAAGTGTAGAACTTGTGTGCACGTGTATTAGTATTTTTCAAAGCATTTTACAAGGGTCAAGGTTAGCACACTAGGTCCCTAAATGCATATGCAAGGACAATGACATCTAGTGGCACTCGACAACCGTTTAGCTAAAGATTTCTCCTCTTTATAGTACGGCTATCGATTCTAAACCACTCACATCCTCTATGGTGTCTTGAGCGCAAAACAAAAAACTATCTTATACCTTTGCCTTGATCTTCTCGGTTTTTTCTCTTTCTTCTTTTCCAAGTTTGCTCCATCACTTGTATTGGACTACCTTATCTAATTCACATACTTAGATCAAAGGTTTGTCCTAAGTTTCATCAATTATCCAAAACCAAACTAGTGCTTTTACACCGGCGAGCAGCTGCTACGGCGGCGGCCCGTGGATGGGCTCGCTGGGCTTGTCCATGAGTTTTCTTTTTTTGTTGTTTTTTATTTGATTAACCGAGGCGGATATTTGAACCGCCTCGGTTAAGATTGATTTACTATGACCTTTTGACCGAGGCGGATGGTTTGCCTGTCTCGGTAAATCCTTTTTGTCTGCCTCGGTTAAGTTTATTGTAATAGTGATGGCACTAATCTGAAGGTTTAGGCAACCCTCTCTTAGGTACTCAACAAATACGAAATGCATAATTCCTTGTTTATATTATATTGAGTACACTTGTATACTCATGGTACAACTTGTTGAGTTTTGCAAGTGAGGTCGCACCTGCGTATGGTTCCTTCTATGCCCCTGATCCCTCGGCAGATTGGAAGTACTAGAGGGCCCCCTTTTATGTGTGGGTTAAATCTTGGTTGTGGCGTGGAGCATGATTTGTGAATTAAACTTATGTTGTTTAAGGACTTCCGCTGTAGACTTGATAGTCGTTTGCGTGAGATGTGATGAACTAATGTGTGAAAGAATGTGTTGTAAAACTAAAGCACTATCTTTCATTAACTGTTTTTTTTAAAAGCAAAGTGTGGGGGGAGATTCCCCACCTAAATTCATTTCAAAACTCCGCAGATGGGGAGGAAACAGTAATGTTACAAGAGAGGAGGTAGCAGCGCCATGCGTTTAAGCTGGATACATCCCGGTCGTTCCTAAGGCGATTACGCCAAATTACAAGATCACCACACACTTTAGAAATGATGATAGACCGACTAGTTGGAGATTCAGCTCTAAAGATTTTTCCATTCCTGCCGACCCAGAGTCTAGAGTATGGTTTGCAAAATAAAAGGCCATAGTTTCGCGTCCAGGTTTGCAGGGACCGTAGCGTTCCAGACATCAACATCTGAGAGGTTCGCAACAGAAGCGAGATTTAGTCTGCTCCAGACTCCAGAACTTGTTTGGCAACCGAAGAAAACATGATGCCTGTTCTCAATATGACCTGTGCAGCGCTCACACAGGTCGTCATCTAGTATGTGCTTGGCGAAGAGGTTGCTTCATGTGCTTAACCAATCTCTGAAGTAGAGCCAGGAAAAAATCTTGACCTTGTTCGGAACGCGCGAGCTCCAGATACGCTGACCATGTACATCTCGAGGTTCTTGGTTGCAGTCCAGGGCGTAGTAAGCATCTCTCGAAGTGTACTGCTTCCCAGTTAGCTTCATAAGCCTCTGATCCGGGGCATCATCCAGTGTGATCTCCTGTAAACAAAGAAGAAGAGAGGCTAGCTGGGAACTGCAGCGTAGTGAGGCGCAAGCACAAATCAAAACCCGTACAGAAAACATTCTGCACAGACGTGTTAGGCCTAGGCCGTGTTTAGTTGCCCCAAATCAAGAGGTTCAAAATCTGTACAGTAAAATATTCCTCACTGTAGCATTTCGTTTGTATTTGTGAATTTTTGTCCAAACATTGACTAATTAGGTTCAAAAGATTCGTCTCGCAAAGTACAACTAAACTGTGCAATTAGTTTTTGATTTCATCTACATTTAATACTTCATATATGTGCTAACATTTTAATGTGATGAGAATCTTTTTTTTACATAGTAGAATTTAGAGGTGAAATTGGAAAACTAAACAAGGCCCTAAACAAGGCGCTAGTGGTATCTTTCATTAACTGTGATGTAACGTGTGGTGAGCTATCTGCACAGAGGTGTTAGGCCTAGTGGTATCTAGTGGTATCTTTCATTAACTGTGATGTAACGTGTGGTGAGCTATGATTGTACAGTTGCATTAGTTGCAGTGGATCCTGCATGAAGCATGAATAGATGTAGTGCTACCGATGGTAGCACCGAGACGACCGAGCAGGTCAGGGTTAGGCTAAGTGCGGTCAATAGATAATGACTTGGCCAAATCACCTGGTCCGCCCGAGAGCAGTTCTGTCGTACCACTAGGTAAATTATGAATTCAATGTTTATGATTGCTTTTGTAATACATAGTTACTACTACAGAAATGATTTTTAGTATAACTTTACCTTTTTAAGATGCAGTTGTATCAGAAACTGCTCAAAAAATGGTTCCAAGTGCAGACTATCCCTAGAAGTCAATTTCTTGGGGCGGTAGAAATGTCCTCCATTGTGGGTGTTATGAAGCGCACCTAAAAATAAAGGCATTTCTAGGGGCGTCAAAACGCCAGTCACGGCTAGAAATTGATTTTATTGATAATGTGACCCACCTCTAAAAATAAGTGTGACACAAAAAAATCATATCTTTTTCAAATAAAGTTAAATGAAGATGATATTTGTATTGAAGTTGCAAGCGTGATGAGTTCTACAGCTTTGTTGATGACTTTTTCATTTAAAATCATTTAGTATCCCATATACATTTGAAGTTCTTAAATTTTGAAACTCAAACTTTTTTCAATTTTTGAACGACCTCGGATAAAGACATGACCTATATTAAAGTTCTAGTGCTTGACAAGGTAAAAAAAATAGTGTATTTTTTATTTGAAATCGTTTTGATCTGTTAATTCAATACAAAATTTATGAAAGTTAATATGAAATGATAGCATCCTATACATGGCCACAAGTGGGTGTTTTTTTTAGAACGCAAGTGGGGGTGTTTTGTGGTGTTAGGGACGCGGGAAAAACCATGTGACCTGTGACTTGGCTAGTTGGCTTGTACCAATATTTTTTAAAATTACAATTTTGTTGAATGATTTCCGATTTCTAAAAATGATTATTTCCAGCGGTGTTTGGTTTTTTTTGACCGCTCCTAAAAATTGATTTTGTGGATTGATTGCGGACCAGTCTCTAAAACTATTTTATTTCTAGAGAACCCTGGGTAAAGACAACAACCGTCTTTAATATCAAATCTGAGCAACTTCTGAAAATGACATCTATATTAGTGAGACTCATGTCTTCAACATGCAAAACTTGTTCCAGGCGATTACTTTGTCGCAAAAATTTGGAATCATTTTGCTACTAAAATGGTTCCAGGCGGTTACTTTGTCACCAAAATTTGGCCTACGGGAAGATTTGTCTAAATGAGTTGTGCTCATAACGTACTCTACAGTTGCGGTGTTTGGTTTCTTTGTCACAATATTATAAAATTTTAAACAGTGATAAAATGAGTCGAAATATTACAAAATTATAATGCCAAATATCAAAATCATAATTAATACAATTTTTGAAAATATCTAGCCGTCGACAGAGGTTATATATAATAACGACATTGATAAAGACGGAGACTGTTGTGACACTATCTGAAACATAACATGCACTGAGATGCTCATAGCCTTATGCACTAACCCGGTAGGTGCAGGCACCAGCTAGTGCGTGCCTTCTATCTCCTATCTAGAATAGTTTTAGGATGTGCCATGGGCAATGAAGATCTGGCACACATGGCACATCCAAGATGCTCATAGCCTTATAGCTAGTAGCCCCCCATTTGACCTACCGAGAGGAACTGAGCCAAAACGGAGAGGTTTGTAAACTGGGTCCAGTGCATCCAATCTTCTGTTGCCACCTTCTCTATTGTGCATTGTATGATCCACTGTGCACTTCTTCTCAGTGGATCGTTTGGCGCACGCCTTTGCACAGTGGCAAGGACACCATTGCATGATCCGCCTGCCTTCTGGCTTCATGCCAAACTGTTCGGTGAGTGCTCCTATGCATATTTTCATGTGAAATATTTTCTTGGACGCTTCTGTTGTTCAATTGTCTGGCGCTCTTCCCTTCTTCTTGCCGAACTATCTGATTTGTTGATTTTGCAGAGTGCCTCAACACCTATTGCTAGATGGATCGGCTTCCAGCACATTTATTTCCTTAATTAGCCGTCGGATCGTTCTGTGCGTGCATTTTCTGTATACGCAGTCCTTTTTTCTCTGTTTCTTTGTCGGTCTTTTGTTCCATTTCTCTTTTTTCATCTCTTGGACCTATTATAGCATGTCTAACACATATTTAGGTTATATTTTAGTCCTAGCTTGTGTTGTTGTATAGTCACCGAAACTTAAAAAGATATAATCATGGACACATGATCCCTATAGGTCTCAAAAAAAATGTTTTTAGTAGTGAATTATGGCCTCACTTTGGTTGTGCAATGAGTGAATGAGTCACGGTACCTCCAACACTGCCAGACATGCTTACCATTAAAATTTATATGTTTCCAACGTTGAGAAGAGAGGGAGAGAAAAAAAAAGCCAGTTTTTCATAAAAACTAATAGTTTATCGCTTGATGTTTCTTAGTGGCCTAACACTTCATCTTCTATGAGGTCATGTTTATTTGCTTTAGGTTAAGTGTCTCTACTACACAACGCATCGGTTGTCTCAGCTTGCCGATCATATCATAGGCACTGTTAAAGTTAAACCCGAATTGAGATCTCTGTGCTGCAGCGAACGATTTTTGCGATGGTTCGCGACGATCGGGTTCAACGCCAACTTGATCACCTACCTGACGCAGCAGCTGCACTTGCCGCTCGTCGAGGCCTCCAACACGCTCACCAACTTCCATGGCTTCTCCAACCTCACCCCGATCATTGGCGGCCTCGTCGCCGATTCCTTCGCCGGCCGCTTCTGGACCATCGCGGCGGGTTCCATCATCTACCAGCTCGGCATGGTCAGCCTGACCGTCTCCGCGCTGCTCCCGTCGCTCCGCCCGCCGCCCTGTTCCATTGGTCAGCATGCCTGCGCTCGCGCGTCCGCTTGGACACTCCTCGTCCTCCACTTGTCGCTGCTCTGCACGTCCATAGGCACCGGTGGCACGAGGCCGTGCGTCATGGCGTTCGGCGCCGACCAGTTTGAGCTCGACAACGGCGCGAAGCAGAGGTGGAGCTTCTTCAACCTCTACTTCTTCGGCGTCGAGCTCGCCAAGCAGGCCGCCATTACCCTGGTGGTGTACATCCAGGAGAACGTGGGGTGGGGGTGGGGGCTCGGCGTCCCGACCATCGCCATGCTCGCCGCGGTCACCGCGTTCGTGTCGGGCTACCCTCTGTACGTCAAGATGGCTCCCGGAGGCAGCCCGTTCACGCGGCTGGCCCAGGTCGCCTTCGCTGCGTTTCGGAAGAGAAATGTGACCGTGCCGAGCGACCCCAGACTACTGTACCATGACAAGGTGCTCGACGCTGGCATCTCCACTGCCGGACGGCTGCTCCACACCAACCAACTCACGTAAGTCTCCTTACTTTGTTTCTACACAAACAAATAGATATGTTACATTTTGTGCGAAAATAAGATAAATTAAAACCTCTTTCTTCTTCAGCTTTTTCGACCGGGCTGCAACCGTAACGGACGGCGACTTGACCAGCAGCGGTGTCCCGCGGCCATGGCGGCTGTCCACGGTGCACCGGGTGGAGGAGCTCAAGTCGATCATCCGTATGCTGCCCATCTGGGGCGCCGGGATCCTCCTGGTCACCTCGGCGTCCCACAACCATAGCTTTGCCATCCAGCAGGCGCGCACCATGGACAGGCGCATCACAGCACACCTCGAGATACCACCAGCCTCCATGCTCATCTTCTCAAACATCGCCATGCTCGCCACCCTCGCGCTCTACGATCGGGTGCTGGTGCCATGGCTGCGACGCCTCACGGGGCAGCCCACGGGCATCACGCACCTTCAGCGCACGGGCATCGGCCTCACCATCAGCATGGTGAGCAACATAGTGTCGGCAGTCGTGGAGGCGGAGAGGAAGCGGACGGCGGCCAGGCACGGCCTCCTGGACAGCCCTGGCGCGACCGTGCCGATGAGCGTGTTCTGGGTGGCGCCGCAGTACGCCATCCACGGCATGGCCGACGCGTTCATGGACGTTGGCCGCATGGAGTTCCTGTACGACCAGGCACCAGAGAGCATGCGGAGCTCGGCCGCGGCGCTGTACTGGCTGACAATGTCCGCCGGGAGCTATATGGGCACGTTGCTCGTGACGACGGTGGACGAGAGGACCAAGGGAGAAGGGGAGTGGCTTCAGGACAACCTCAACAGAGGGAAGCTGGATCGATACTACTGGCTGGTAGTGACACTGCAGGTGATAAACGTTGTTTACTTCGTCATATGTGCAAAGCTATACACCTACAAGGAGTTAGAGGTAGTAAACCAAGAGGGCACAGGTGATAGCCCTGGATACCGAGCTGGCTCGGCTCGTTTGGGCTCGGCTCGTTCTGGCTCGTTAAGATAACGAGCCAGCTCGGCTCGGCTCGTTATCCTAACGAGCCAGAAAGCCAGCTCGGCTCGGCTCGTTAAAAGTTCGAGCTGGCTCGTTAAGCTCACGAGCCAGGTATAAAAAATACACAAAATATAATATTTGTATTTATTTAAAGTTTGAGAATAATAATAATACAAAAGAAATGTATCTAGACCAGTTACCAGTCAATTTATAGGGTCTAGACCAGTTACTAGTCAATTGTAAAGTACAAGACATGAAGTAATACAAAAACTAATACAAGTTTTGATACTTTTTTCCTGAAAGCTTGGCTCGAGTCAATTGTAAAGTACAAGACATGAAGTAATACAAAAACTAATACAAGTTTTGATACTTTTTTTTTCCTGAAAGCTTGGCTCGTTTAGCTCGCGAGCGACTCGCGAGCTGGCTCGAATTGGCTCGTTATAGCTAACGAGCTAAAATCTTGGCTTAGCTCGGCTCGTTATCGTAACGAGCCGAGCCGAGCTGAGTCGAGCCAGCCACGAACCGAGCGAGCTAACGAGCTTCGAGTTTTTCGTCCAGCCTTAGGTGACACAGAGGACAAAGGAAGCGAAGAGAAGCATGTGGAGCTTCAACCTCTGAAAGCTAGCCATGAAAAAGACATAGAGCTTCGACCTCTGCTATCATCTGATCCATAGAGTTTTGATGTCATTCACATTTATGAAAAGATTCAGTGAAGGAATATTGACATAGCACAACCAGTTCCGATCTTGATTCTAAACATGTTAGAACTTTTAAAGAGAGGACCAACTCCTAGAGTTGCAAGGAGGACCATCGGTTCCAAGTTTCCAACAAAACCGAAATGTACCGCTCATTTCCCTCCGCTGATAAAAGCATCCAAATTTGGGTCAAAGAAAGCCGAATATTGGTGGATGGGTCACACATCGACACCTCTCACCAATTGAATTAGGGTCCGGCCACCATCCGGACGTCTAGCGTCTGGACGCCCGCGTCTGCTGCCCCTGCTCGCGTCCCATGTTGTTGCACCCGCACGCACACCTACGCTGCTTCACGTGGGGGCCCACGCCGCTCCTTTCCCACGCTTGCACGCGCCCACGCGAGGATCGCGTCTCGATTTGCGCCTGCTCGGTTTCCCGCGCCTACCACTCATGCCCTCCTCCACTCCCACGTGCATGCACGCGGGCCCAGCAACTGCAGCAGGCGGCTGCGGCAGTGGGTCCCACTACAACACCAAATCTAGTTTTGCAACGTCTAGACGAAATACTTTGCAACATACGTCTGAAACACCAGGAAAACATGTTTGTAGCTATTGCAAAACATATGCGACATCCAGATAAAACACTTGCAATATATGTATGAAACATCTGAAACAATTGAAACATACGCTTGCAACATGCATGTATATACAACATCCAAATGAAATACTTGCAACATACGTCTGAAACAGATGAAACATTTGGGATATACACTTGAAAACACCATTGCAACATGTGCAACATCCCGATCTACTTTTGTAACATCGATATAAAAATTTGTAACATACCTCTAAAATATGAAACAATTAAAACAGACGTATGCAACATGCAGTTTCAGCGCAACATCTCCTTGCTGCTTGGGAGAATGGATCCTCGTCGGCATATGGAGTTCTATCCCGGGCATCGCGGGCTACACATGCAGGTGAGTTCCGCTCCGGCCACAACAAACTAGGTAGGCAAGCGCGAGGTGTGCATGGGCAGGCTCTACCCGGGCTGCCGTGAGCTGCACACGGGCGAGCTCCACACCCGGGTGCAGCCAGCTAGGCAAGCGGAAGCGAACGTCTTCCTGGCCGCAGCGAGCTGGGCAGGCGGAGCCGAAGGTCATCCTGGGCAACGGTCTCCCTCACCATGGGCGGGCGGTGCAGCGCGGCTGGTGGAGCTCGTGCATACGCGGCTAGTGGCGGCACTCGACGCTCGTGTGTATGCGGACAGCGGCGGTGCTCATGCGGACGCGGGTGCTAGCAGAGCTCGTGTGTACACGACCGAAGGGCGGGCTGTGCGGTGGAGCCAATGCGAATGGGGAAGATAAGATGTCGCTCTTTTTTATTTTTTGGAGAAACCGTGTGTGCCGATGAGGGGAGCAGGCCTGTGGGCTGGTCTGCAGCCAGCTAGCCGCGTCCGGGCTAACTGAAGCGGGGCGGGCACCTGTGGTGGAGCATTAGCGATTGAAGTACCCTCGATTTATCCACTCTCCTCTGCACTACAAAAACGCTCCACTGTTTCTTCTTACTACATAACTAATATTAAAGAGCAAAGTTGACGTTTTTTACTTTCTAAAGTGCTCCGCAGAAGGGGATGACTCCTAAGAGATGAACTAGAGAACCTCTCAGCTAGAGAAGCCTAGTTTCTTACTCGCTGAGAAAGAACACCGACAAGCACTAGGATAGCACCGAGCGACCCCCTATCAGATTCTCTCAATTTCCACCATTAGAATCCCAGATTTGGGTACTCTTAACACGAAGAACACTGTACTGCTGGACGTAGGGCTCGAATCAGGATAGATCGTCATGTCTCTCTTGTTTTTTTAATGCTCGAGCCACCACAGACCTACACATTGGCTTTCAACGAACAACCACGATGTTCGCCGCAGTTACGAACACACGACACCAGCAACTCTAAAAATTTTAGATCCTCTCGGCAAAAATAGATGCAGATGCAAATACCATGGTATGAAATGATTTAAAAGATCATAATGTTATTTTGCAGGTTAGATCCAGAAAAAAGTAGGGCGTAGATTAGTCAAAGCTCAAAAGGTTGAAATTTTGAACGCGGGCATTTTTAATATGATCAGAAGTGAGGGAGTACTATCATCAGGTAACACGCCTACCTCGAATCGGTACGGCCCAGGGTGTGGCCTCGACCAAGTTGACACCTACCTAGGATAGGTCCACATATCCTCTTGTAAGCACTATACTCGTGTCATTATTGCAATGCATTAGAGGTTACGTAGCATACTCTTAACCTACACAAGGCAATGTAATTTGATATTGTTTGATTCACCTGGATAGGAAGCTATACAGTTTATGCGAGTGATTGGCTTCCTGCGAGTGATTGGCTTCCTGCATAAGAACCGTGTCTTAGACTGCAGATTAGGTGCATAGCTAGATACACAGAATTTGGTTGAATAGGGGGATGCAGGCTGAGGTTGCTTTGAGCACAGTGCTAGCCTACAAATGAACCTATGCAAATAACTAAATATAGACGAATTACACTGCGAGAGCCTAGATAAGTGGTTATACAGCTGTATAACCCGAGCCATCCCCCGTCAAGGCGTGCACACACACACGACCCTCTCGATGTTTACTAGACCGATACTTACGCCTCCAATATTTCTTCTGGAAGTTGGAACCCACATTTAGTTTTGGTCTTATGGAGAGTATTTAAAATCAAGCCACTGAAGAAGTGATGTTTTTATGCTAACTCTTATTGAGATAAATGTGATGGATACACCTTACGAGCTGTTTGGTTGTGTCGATGTAAACGCAAACGTAAATGAAATTAACCTGCGAACGTTACCGGCGGGAATAAATTTGAACTAGCTGGCGATTGATATTGTTTACGTTTGCGTTACTGTATGAGAAACCAAACAGCTCGTTAGAGTTAGCAGGTAGTCTCACTATTGTAAGTGACAAACTTGTCACCGTGTGATCTCATCCAACATATAGAAATGGAGCGTGAGCGGGCGTGTCAGTTCGCCCACCGATGTATCTCACTATTGTAAGTGACAAACTTGTCACCGTGTGATCTCATCCAACATATAGAAATGGAGCGTGAGCGGGCGTGTCAGTTCGCCCACCGATGTATAAATAAATATATGTAAACAACAGATCAATGAAATACAAGCATTCATTCTCATTCTTCTCTCGTCTTCAATCTCTCTTTTACATTCTCGAAGTCAATTTCTAATACGTTATACTATATTAGACTCCACTAACTACTCTCTCTAGTCATAAATATGATAAATGTTACTCCAGATAGCGACATGGTCACCAAGACACATTAGCCACGAGTAATTATTAGCACAAAACGTATACACGATACTTGGACGTAACAACAAGATGGCGTCAAGAGAAATCAGTAATCACAGCTACCCTACGTGACAAAATATATCCAAAGAGATAATATTTTCAGGTTTTCACGTCATAATATTCTGAAACTACTTCTGAATACAAATCTCACGTCATTTTCGTAAGTTTAATCCAAATATTCAAATAGATAACAATGACAAAAGTTTGAACTTGTCTACCCCATTGGCCATTTATGACTGTAGGTAGTACATATTTGAACACTCATTTCCATCCATGGACATGAACACCATACATCAGTGTATAAGAAACTATCAACAGGGCTCCTATAGTCTTGTGATCTAATGATCTATACTTGCGTCAACAAAACATAAAACGGGAACTCTACAGAAGTAATTGGGCTTCTCCAACAAAAAAAGTTGGTTCAAACACACCCTTAATCATTTTTGACAAAAAAAAAAACTCAGATTATGCTTGGTCAATTGTCTTCACAAAACTAAGGTGGCATCCATATAGGAAGCTACAAATTATTTGTTACATAGCTATATCTATACCAGAACATTCACCTACAGCATCACTGCTTTTGCTCTGCCCTTCTACATCAAACCGTGCACAAATTAGTTTGATGAATTCAGTAAGGCAATCACAGCTGCTCTAAACATGACAAAATTGTCCTATGATATAAAGCTACCATGGTGAGAATCATTCCCCAAAATTTTGGACCAATAAAATACTAGGCACTGCCATTCAATACTTTACAAAAACCTGTTTGTTTTTGTGCTTTGCCAAGAAATGGACTCTATATCACCGTGGAATAGAGAAAGTTGTTTAGCTAAAGCAAAACCACAATACATACCATCCACAGCAGCACTTAATATGCCCCCAGCATAGCCAGCACCTTCCCCAATTGGATATAATCCTCGCAGTGATGTACTTTCGTATGTTTTCTCCATGTCGTGAAATTTGTAAGGGAGAACTTGTCCTAGTCTGGAAACAGATCTTAAACAATAAGCATAAAAGTAACCAGAGGGTGGAAATATTTTTTTCTAAAATAATCAGGAAAGCTGCGTATCATTGCGTTAAGAAGAACACTGAGAATAGAAACAGCACCAAAAAACCACACAAATGAACCCACATTGGAGGGTGAAAATAAAACTTCATCGATAGGAGATACGGGCAAATGATTACCGAGTCGTTATCAAACTAGAAGTAGACTTTGTCATGTTTAACTAGTTGGCGTTTAGAAATTTATCAGGTGAAGAATCATAGGAAAGAGCAGAGCAATTTGCATACCTCCACACCATGAAGTAGGGCCTTGCTAGAAACAAAGCCTGGCATCTGAAAATATTGCATTACAAATGAATCATCACATGTGGGATTTGAATCATAAAACACAAAATAAGAATTGTCATACCTCTCTGTCAATCATTATTATTGACTGTTGTAAAGCTTCAGTTATGTAAGAAGGGAATAGCTCATGGAGATTAGATGAACGAACTCCTAATCTATAGCTTGATGGTGGCAGTGTTGTAACTGGAACAGACAACCAGGTTAATCAAAGCAAAACTAAATGATTACTTACTACCTTAAAAGTTTTAGCAATGCCAGTACCTGATAGTCTGTTGCTGATAAAATCAGTGACACACTGTGCAGGAACAACAAAATTCCCTCCACCCATCATAGCTGCTCTTCTTTCAAATTCTCTCTGGTTCAATGAGTACAAATTTTTTGTGAGCTTATGGAGGGAAATTTTGCCATTAAAGTGCACTACAAATGAAGAAAAAAATTGTAGAACATTCTCTCTGCTCATACATTTCATACTAGAACATAAAGCACATCCATCGTAAACTTTAAGATGGATGGCAGTGATTTAACTATCATTATTTTACATTAATTATTGTTGAGCTTGAAGGAGAATATAATTGGTGGAATATTGGATGATATTGCATTGGGCCTCATGGGCTAACACCTCACGTGGGTACACAATGTGGTACTATTCCTATTTACTCTAACATCCCCCCACAGTCACAGCGGGAGCACTGCAGACGGTGAGACTGGAGAAGCTGACAAAGCTAACATCCCCCCGTAGTCATAACAATCGATGCGTCGTGTATGCTGTGGTTGGAGAGGAAGCTGATGACTCATGCAAGGCGGTAGCCCTTTGTGCCGATGTCGAGGTAGCCGAGCGTGAGGGCGCAGTAGCCGTGGTCGAAGAAGCCGTGCTGAAGATGGCCGAGGTTGACGTAGTTGTGGTCGGATTGCCGTGTCGATGGAGCTACAGACGCACAAGGGGCGCCATGGTGATGACGGAGACGCGTTGAGGCAGTCGTCGTGGGAGGAGGCGATGCCGAAGTTGACGTAGTCAGGGCCGTCGTGGACATCGAAGAAAGGCGACGACGCAATCGAGGCAGATGGGGTGGGAACGGGAGGGTCGATGCCGAAGTCGATACAGTCAAGCCGCTTGAGCGCCAAGGCACAGGCTGGGTTTGCCAGACCCAGCAACGCATCAAGGACGAAAGGACGCGTCGGTGTTGCCAATCGTACAAGGGAGAAGGCCCCAACCACAGTGACGCTGACGACGTGGTTGTGTTGGACAAAGAAGCAGTGCGGTAGTGACGCGTCTACGAGTAGGGCTCAACGACGACGCGAGGGGTGCAACCGGCGAGCATGGCTCAGCGACGGCCCGGGTAGCGGTAGCTCAATGACGAAGACCCAATCAGCAGGACGAAGACCTTGTGCAGACGAATAGCGCAGCAGGGATTGCGCAGCACGGTCGTCGATGCACAGGTGACGGTGATGTAGATGCAATGGCAAAGCAGACACACGTGCAGTGGTGCTGCGGCCCGATGAGGCGACACAGCAGTAGCCCTGTTGCTCGGAGAAGATGCGCGTAGTACTCGGCGATGGTGTCAACGACAAGCCGATGGGGCATGCAGCCGTGCTGGGATGGGCGATGCACAGCCGATAGGCCCGGCCGATGGCGTGCCGGGGCAGCCGATGGCCCAGTCGATGCCGATGCCGGAGTAGTACGCGCGAGGTCGACGAGCGGTGGGCGACTCATTTCCCAATCAATGATCGGCACCGACGCGGATCGATGTGGTCGAGATGGGCAGATCCGCCCCACAGCAGCGACACGCCAGATCTGGCTGCCTCCATGGTAGTGCAGGGTCAGGGCGTGTGGCCAAGCCTGGCCGCCACCATGTCGGCACAAGACGGGGCGAGATCCATCTGCCTCCATGCGACGAAGATCAGGAAGGTGTTGACGGCGACAGCCAGTGATGAGCCTGGGGACGAGGCGGCGGCGGCCCAGCGATGACGTTGGGGAGATCCCGATCTGCTGTGCGCCGATGACGAAGGCAGACGGATCAATAGGATCGGGCACCTAAATGGGGGCGGTGCCCCCGGCGGAGATCGACCTCTCCCCGGGGGCGCGCAGTGCAGAAGCGGCGGCGGCTAGGGTTAGGATCTAAACCTAGGCGAATGATACCATGAAGGAGAAGATAATTGGTGGAATATTGGATGATATTGCATTGGGCCTCATGGGCTGATTATATAGGATACATAGGACTAACACCTCACGTGGGTACACAATGTGGTACTATTCCTATTTACTCTAACAGAGCTGAATGTATGAGCCAGTCCATTCAAACGCTTTGATGAACAAAGGTGGGCAGTATATTTGTTACATTATTTGCACAAAATTCTATATTTTCCACCCACTTGACCATTTGAGTCTTTATCTCAATAGATACACAAACAGTAATCACAAGGTTACAGTACCATAACAGAAAATTACCTAAGTAACTCCCTAGAACTATTCCTTTGATATCCTTTGAGAACCACTAACAAGTCAACATTATCTTTTTGGTTAAAGAAAAGATGAAACTGATCAGACAATATGGATAGTTTATCATGTCTTTCCTAACCAACTTGGATACAGAACTTCTACAAGCACATTTGCAGAATGATGGAGTGGCCACTAACCAGTAAGATCACTCTAGTTGGAGTCCTTGCTTTATATCTCAAATCAAATTATACTAGGGCCCGTTTGGATCCTTGGAATTGAATTCATTCTAATAATTACAATTTAATCATAGATTAATTAAGCTAATATAGTTGTATATGGAATATATTTGTATAATATTGTTAGCCATACAAGAGACATACTTTATATGTTGCATTTCTATTGTAGGGAAGCGAGTTGAAGAGTGTGCTATAAGTTGAAGAGTAGAAATATAGCATGGTGATCTATAGAATCCATTTCCATCTCACCCTATGAATTTGAGATAGACTTATTTGTGAGTTTGGGAAAGTTGTGGAATGCCAAATTCCAAGCAAAATAGCCTAATCCAGTAAGTGGATTTCAATTCCTCTAAAATGAAGGGGATCCAAACGGCCGCTAAATGTTTCCAAGTTGTATAGAGCCAAAATAATTTATTCAAGCATGAGGAACAAATATGTTTCCAGGTTATCAGAAAACCTCTTGCGAGTTGCGACATCTGTGATTATTCTAGCGTTTGCTTACTGAATGTACACTATTTGAATACAGGCAGACATTAGCAAGTTACTACAGCAATTTGAGTGGTTCTGTTGTTATCACACATAATTCTCATATGACAAGTACCTGGAATTCAACACCAGCAAGAGGACCATGGGATTGAAATGGCTTGAAATCATGAGATGATACAGTGACTACAAGAGCTGAGTTTGCCCACTTTGATGCACGACGTGAGAACGACATGCCATTGATGCACAGTTCTGATGGATTTGTGCTGGTTGGAACAACCTGAATGCATGTCTCAAAAATTTGAAGGAAACGTCATCGTATTACGAAATGGAATATCAGAGTGAAGGGACTCAAGGGAGAGAGGGGAGGGAGGGAGGGAGTGAGAGCGAGTGCCTTGCCTGTCCACCCGGGCACATGCAAAACGAGTAGCAACTGCGACTTGGCTCAGCTATGTCAAGTTCATTCTCTGCGTCTCTTTCACCAACAGACTTCGCTATTTTGTAATCTGCCACAGGTATCCGCCCACGTCCTCTCTGTACTTCAGCCGCCAGTTCGGAGTACTGCAATTTGTGACATTAGCAAAAGCATGCATCATATGCTTAGCTACACCAAGCAGACAAGTAGTTGAGCATTAAATCATTATTTACCAAGCCCACAATATGCAGATACATCAAAGGAGCACAGCAGATACTTCAAAATATTAAAATAGTACATTTTGTTTCCACTATTGTTTCCGGCAATTTGCATCTCCATTTCAGCATGTTTCATATATTATGGAAATGGTTCAGTTGATGGATTTCAGCGCTGCTTTCACCCTAGTATTACTTTATAACTGAACAGCAGAATCACTGATGGAAGCAAAGCTTGAGCTACCCTGGGCCAAGGCTGACCCTTGGTCGCAGCCCAGGCACAAAAGCACAGTATCATGCTTCAGTGTCCTGTCTAATAATTGTAAGTGAATTCTATTAGGATTATTGTACAGCTAGCGTATTGTCTATTGTACAGTTAGCGTACTGTACGTATTGTACATGTACATGACTCTATATATATATGAAGGCACCCCCCGGCGCGCCCCCCACCCCCCGACACACACACACACACACACACTCAATGGGTGTGCGGTGATTCTCCCAAACCTCGTCTACCTTTCTACAGGGTATCAAAGCCAGGTTCTCTTCCTGCATCCTGCCTCTCCTCTCCTTCCTCGCGCCACCGATCCACGGCCGCGCCACGCGCTCACCCCACCTCACGCATCGCAATCTTCTCCTCGCGCCGCCTTTCTCTCCCTCGCACTCGCTTGCCGGCGCGTCCTTCCTCGGCTCGCGGCGTGAATCCTCCCTTCCCCTACCTCCAGCCGGTCCCTCTCGCCGCCATTGCCACACGGACCACGTTCCAGCCCGCGCAGGACCGAGCCCTTCCCCCTCTCCCGCAGCGCAGACCGCAGAGTCCAGCCGCTCTTGACCCGGTTCCCGTGTCCGCGCGCCGCATGTTCCTTAGCCTGTAGTACACAGGCTACCCTGCTCTCTTTTTAAAAGATAACTATCCAAGCTGCTATCTGCATTACAAAACTGGGTGAAAGACCTTGGAAACAATAGGCAGTTTCTTTATTGTTTCCTTGATTACTAATAGATCACTCAGAAACAAGTTAACACTCTAAACCTCGCATAGTTGGCTTTGGCTTTAATTTTCCTCATTCGAAAATAGCCCTGAACATCAAATATCATGCATGTAATAAAGGTAAAATTACAATTCCATCTCTCTTAATGAAATGATACGCAACTCTCTTGCGTGATTGAGAAAAATAATGGTAATCACACTGGATAGTGTCATCCAGAAAGAAGATGATCAGAATAAAGAAAAAGGTCTTACTTGGATACTGTTTATCAGTTCTTGGGGATGCTCAATTCTTAAGCCAACCTGTAAACAAGAACCTTACTTACAAGAACTGAAGTGTAAGCAATTATTATTTAGTAGTGTAACTTGCAAAGATAAAGTGAACAACAGTTGATAAAAGGCTATAAGGGGGAGAATGTCCAAACACTTATGGCCCAGTTTAAGGAAGCTGTGCGATTTGTGTGGGTGCACAAAATGTTATTACTAGCAACATTGCATGTGAAAGTCGTATTTGAGGCTGGAAAGTAAAATAGGGTACTGGGATATTGTTAAAATAAAGAACATTGATAAGCTATGGTGAAATGTTCAGAAGCTCATTAGTTTCTAATCCACAGGATTAACAGGTTGTCTCATGAATTGGATGTGTGCTACATCATTTTAAATTTTCATTTCCACAATGCCACCCAATGAACTTTTGCATTTTAAAAAGCATGGCCTCATATCTTTCATTATAAATTGCCTGCCATGTGACAACTTGATACAACCAACGTAAGTAATATCAACCTAGAATATGCATAGGCAACTTACAGCAAAACTTTTTGGGCTCATGTCTACATTATGCTTCCAAAGCATGCTATATGTGTCACGAGCTGAGTGACCAACTGCCAATACAACTGCATCAAATGCTAGTTTCTGGCTGGCAGAACCTGGCTGTAGTTCCACGTCAGAGACCACAATTCCTTTTACATGCCCATCTTCCACTATAAGGTCATCTACTCTAGCATTAAATCTTATGGTAACCTGTAAAAAAAGGAATATGGTGCATCAATGCAATGGATCCTGCAGAACAAAAGAAACTACATACTGTAGCTCAATAAACACATATATGCTGAAACTTACACCCAACTCTCTTAAGTGATGCCTGAAATTTCGGAGCAGTGGAACAAGTTTATCAGTACCCAAATGTGGTTTCCCATCAACTAAAATGTTTGGAGGGGCTCCAAAGTGAACAAATGTTTTCATAACCTGCAATCCGAGACCCACGGTAACTAAAATAACCAAGTTTGATTTAGGATTTTGTTTTATAAAAAAAAAGGAAATACTCTAATTTAGATGCCAATGTGTTCAAAGTTCAAACTGTAGAAAATGCCTGATAAATCAGTTAAAGAGGCTTAAAAAAATCAAAACTTAAATTCTCCTGTTGTTGGAGCCGTGCAGTCAAGTCAGTGGACAGGCTACACAGAAATGGCCTGGGCTCCCTGATCATCTTAATCTCATGGGAGATTTAGAAATACCGCAATGACCGAGTCTTCAACAATGCTTCCAAATATTTCCTTGGTGGTTAGAAGAGGAAGGAGCCCTATGGAGCTCAACCAGGGCTCAGGGCATCCGGAACCTTATCTTGGTTCTGTTTTCTGTTCTTTGTGGTCTTTTTCTTTGATTGAAGGTGGCTTGCTTGCTCATTGTGATCTAGTGCAAGGGTGGGTTTGGTGTGTGGTGTCTTGGTGTTGTACATTTGGTACTCTTCTTAATGAAATGACACACGCTCTCCTGTGTAGTCAAAAAAAAAATCACAGCACTAGTTCCTTCGATCAGGAGGCAATGAGGCACATCTCTGAAGAAGATAAATTGCAATGTCCACAAACAAAAAGTTTATGCTAAAATCGTCCGAACTGGTCAGCCTATCCATGATCAGTATGCCATTAGCTTGTCGGATACCATGGAATCTAGAACCTGGGCTCCTGGTGACTGACAGTTCCTAAAAGGCTAACAATGCTGTTTAAAAATCCCTTATAAAAAAATGCTGTTTAAAAAACTTGGTCAAATATCAAAGCTATTTCATTTTTAAAAAAAAAATCATGAGCTCTTGAACAATTGGAACATGAAAGTGAACTATTACACAAAACAATATTTGAGGTTTTGAGGTTGAGGTACAGTAGGAAGTTTCTCACGCGTGGACACCATGAAAAAATAGTGCACTACTGAGAAAATGATATATCAGACTATGATAGTAAAGCTTTATACTGAAAATAGATTGATGTACGCAGGAAGATTCTCACAGCCTGAACACCATCAGTGTTTCTTCCTATCCTGGTCATCAGCTTCCCATCACTCCATGTACCTGCACCACCCTGTTATGATTAAGAACAGAAGATCAAGAATCGATGGCCTTAAGATTTGAAGGAACATGAACACTGGATTAATTATTTGATCACTCCTTCTAGTACCCAAATGGGTTCTTGATACTCCAAAATCATGTTCCGGGGCCTATCTCATGCCAAAAGTACTACTTGTATCAGACTAACCAAGTATAAGCATATTAAGGATCCAGATAATGCATAAAAAAGGCAAGACTCATTTAATCAAGAAAGGAGTTCACAAATTGTTAGACTCAATAATTCAGTGTGAGTTGGCTTTAATTGTACGTAAGAAAATAGTTTAGTGTAGTAAATGTGTGCATGAAAACAGCTTCACAAAATGAAAAGGTTGTATGAAAGGTTACAATTGAATGTTTTTTTTTATAATTCATTCAGTTCATCAGGAACATCCTTAAATGATCCATATGTAGATAAAGTCAAAACATGTATGCCTTCATTTTTCAGATTATTAAATAATTTTAAATACACTAAATCAACAAATTACCTATTTCAATATTGCTTAACAAAGGCAACTCACCCCACTGATCATTTTGTGATGTTTTAGTAGAAAACTAGGAATCACTAGAATACCTCGCCAAAGCAAAAGTTGCTCTCTGATTGTAGGATTCGTCTAACTGCTAGCGCACCAATGTCACGACCTCTCTGTTCAACAGGCTGACCACGCTCCAATAAGGTAACTTCTGCACCAAGTTCACCTAGCACAAGGGAAGCAAACAAGCCAGATGGTCCACTTCCTATAACTGCCACTCTCGGCTTCTTTTGTTGATGACAAATCATACCACTATGAGTATCCCTGATTCCTAGTACATTATTGGAACCTTTGTTAACATTGAGCATGCTGACCAGATCAGCTGCTAACTTCTCTTCAGGCATGTATTCTACAGCTCCAAGTTTGGGCTCCAACCGAGCAATAAAATCCCATGCCCTTGGCTCTATATCAAGAATCTTCTTAACATCCATATCAACAATGTAAGTGAACTGAGGTTCTTTCAAAACCTGTAGAAGTAACACATATTTTATTATTGATGGTATGAACAAATATATCCATTTTCTGATACCAATAGAAGTAAATACAGTTACAAATGCGGTGCAAACTAATCCAGTTTTGTATGATGAATTCCATATAAATATATCTCGGAAAGGATAAGTACATAGATAAACTAGTTGATTGGACTTTGGAGCAAGCAGATATGACAAAATACTATCACTATTGCAGAAGATCACAATTTTCATAAGACCATAATTTCATTACTATTGCACTCAACAAATTGCTGACATGTGGGATGCCTAGAATGGGTGAATAACTATGAAAAAGGTAAAATGTTGCCTTCCAGTCTGAGTGGGAGCACAGAACCACCAATAGAACGCTGACAACTTAACTGTGGAGATCAGGAGATGCATGGTGAATTTTACTATATTGTTTCTTAACATCATGTCTATTTTGCCTATTTGGACCTTTGTAATCCAATTTATATGAATCATTTCAGTAGTTTCAACATCAAGCATACATATCCCAATATTAACTAAGATAGAAATGATATCATCCCATGAAGAACCTTTCGTGCGTCGAATGACTTGCGGATGACAGTGAAAGCCTCGTCAGGAAGCATAGAAGGAACCTGAAGCACAGCAGAATCAATTAGAGACATAATCACAGCACAAGTCTCAACCACAACAATGACAGCATAAAAGATGAACGCTGTACTATGAAATAATGAGAGAGCAAGGCAGATCCAAGCAGGCGACCATTTGGATCATAAGTTTGTATATGGGTAGTACAACAGTACAACACTCATCCTACCAGTTAACATACAGCATTCATTCTATGCAGGTTCATAATGCAGCCCGGCAATGTTGCCGTTACCTTAAAACATGCAGATGTTAATCCAATTGCAAACCCTACCTTAGTGCCAAACCTACATTCGTCAGGAACTATATTTGAACCGATTTCAAAAGGAGGTTTAGCGCGAACACAGGGATGGTGCAAGTGGCTACGAAGAGTAGATGTCAGTTTAAACTAGCTTAATCCCGGGACAGTTCCTAAAACTCAAGCAAAACAAATTGCATACCACAAGTCTAACTACTTGAAAAAGGAGGTTACCGACAACTTTAGGGATTGTGCATGAGACTAACCTAGGAGGAACTAGGCAGTGTTTCAATACGAATAAAATAGGCACCCAAATTCAAGTTGAAGGACTCAAATCTGGATGGTTGGGTGCATGAACATACATCCCAAACCAACAAGTTAGAAAGAAAATAGGCACCCAAAGAAATGGATGTTGTTTCTTTTTATTGCTGGTCACTCATGATCGTTGCTGGATGGCTGACCACCTTACTCCCACATCCTTCTGCGTGCCGTCACTGTGATTAATCTGTGGAGACAATCAACAATCTTTCGCTATCCTGTGTATTTGCACGTGAGTTTTGGCTTAAGTTGCTGCAGAAGGTTGGTCTCCATTTCTAACCTGGCTACAGCTCTTGTGCTCGCTAGTGAGGAGCTGCATTTGTGGGGTTTGGCTGGAGCCGTGGAGCGTGAGGGCGGTGAGGCATATCTTATCTCTTTACACTTCAGCCGGACGACAGTGGAGTTTAGGTCGTGGTCGTGTGTTTTTCACTGTAATTAAACCACTGCCCCTAGCTTTTACCCTTTGTGTGGTGTGCGTTTGTAAAGGCTCTTACCCTTTTTCTTCTTAATTCAATAATATGTAGCTCTCCTGCTTCTTCAAGAGAAAAAAATGGGACTGTGCACATGCCAAGAGAAGATACGATCATGTGTTAGCTAAATGGCAGTAACCAAGTTCAGCTACACTTTCTACCAGCATACAAAGTTAAGCATCGGTCCTGTTCATCCGGCTTATAATCCGTCTTTTTCAGCTTGTTTTTTCAGCCGACAGCAAATCAACCAACAGTATTTTTCAGCCGGCTTATCAGCACAGCCGGTGAGAGAAAAATACTGTTTCGGCTGAAAAAACAAGCTGAAAACGAATGCATGAACTCTCAAGCCTACCGTTCAACGCACCAAACCTCTGTTTCAGTAAGCTATCGGTGATTCACTAAAAACCTCGCAATTGCAGGGCATTTCGAATTAAACTGTCCCATCGATTTAAAGCGGTGGTTGGTTAGCGTACCGGGAACTTGATGGCTTTGGCGATGGCCTGGAGTAGCGGCAGGGAGATGCCGGTGAAGTCCTTGCCTGGGTCGTCGCGGGCGGGGACGGCGAGCTTCGAAAGCCGCCAGTACCCGGACTCCCGCCCCTTGCTCCCCTCCTCCGGGGAGGCCTGGCGTAGCAGCTCCTGTTGTCGCCTGTTCAACAGCTTCTTCTCCGACGGGTACCGCCGCTTCCCCGTGCGCTTCGCGCAGCGCACCACGGCGCCCCACCCGCATCGGCGTGGCCGCGGGAACGAGCTGGTCGCGCCATGGAGGGCGTGGCTAGGGCTCGGGCGCAGAGACTGGGGCAGCGGGAGGGAGAAAGCTGTGAGACTGAGGTTCGAGGCGGAGGCGAAGGCGGTCGCGAACGCCATCGCCATGGCGCGGATGATGGGCTGGATTGGAAGAAGGAGCATGCGCGTGCGCGGCCCTGTGGATAAGAGTGGGTTTTAGACTGAGGTTTATTCCGGGTCATATACGAGGCCACGTGATCATTTGAATGAACACTCAAAATTAGGCCGCGTGTTTAGTTCGGCCAATTTGGTGGCAGCCGAATTACTGGGTAACATTGTAGCGCACTGTAGTAGTTCGTTTGTATTTGGTAATAATTATCTAAACATTGACTAATTAGGCTCAAAAGATTCGTCTCGCAAAGTACAACTAAACTGTGCAATTAGTTTTTTATTTCATCTACATTTAGTACTCATGCATGTGCCGGCATTTTGATGTGATAGTGAATCTTTTTTTTTTGCATAGTGGAATTTGGAAGAAAATTTGGCATCTAAACAAGGTCTTACGCAAAGTGAAAATCAAAATGTAATAGGGCCTCGTTTAGATTGCAATTTTTTCAACTCTAGCTACTATAGCACTTTTTATTTAGTAATTATTGTCCAATCGTGAACTAACTAGGCTTAAAAAATTCGTCTCGTGATTTATTACCAGACTATGCAATTAGTTATTCTTTTAATAAACATTTAATACTCCATACATGCGTTCAGACTATACAATTAGTTATTCTTTTAATAAACATTTAATGCTCCATACATGCGTCTAAAAATTGATATGACGGAGAGAGTAAAAAAACTTAAATTTAGGATGAATCTAATCAAGGCCCAGGTCTTCTGATATATCGAAAGAGGCGGCCTGGGTAGAGCAAATATATTGTTATTGCAAATTATAAAACGGCTTTTCCTATATTCGCGATGCTTCCTTCACAATAAATATAATCCGGAACGAAGTTCGTCGAACATTTTTCACTACTCTAGGGATAGTAGTGCAGGCAACACATTAGAAATTCAAGAGCGAGGCATCAACTAAGCATTAAAACACTTCATTATATTTATATATACTACTATACTAGTACAAAGTTGTTTTCAGTTATTGTCTTCCCTCATCAACTGTTACATTTTCCCGCAATCAAAGAGTATTACAGGATCATACACCAGAAAAAAGGTGAGTATAAGAACTCGACTACATAGAAGCACAAACCTCATGGGTTAAAGTTGAACTTGCAGAACATTTCGCCAGTCCCCACTACAAACCTTCGACAACTCAGATTACCTCAGGCCGAGTGCAAGTCTTAAAGTCTATTTCCATTGTTAGCAAGCAACGCCACATGACTGTATTCATCAACCTCCAATGCATCAGATTCCCCAAACTATCTAGCCGCTCATGAACCAGAAAGCTGCACTGGCCCCAAGGTTAGTTCACAAGGTGGGGGCTGGCACTCTTGAAAGGAAGTGTGCACGAGTAAGTCACGTATCTGACACCATCAAGCAGTACGACGACAAATATCCTGGAGAGGGGTTTTGGTGATACTCTTGGATCACCATCCCCATTGCCAGCCTCCCTGGGATCAGCTAGCACAGAGACGATAACTGATGATGCTGGCTTGCTATCAGGTACCTTGCTGCTTTCAGAAGTGCTGTTAAACGCCCGAGGCTCTGTGTTGTTCACCGTTTTTCCAGTGAGTGGAATCGCCTCGTTATACATGATCCTCCTGTTTTTCAGCTTGCCCCCATAAGCAGGAGCAGGCTTCGGAATTTTCTGGGTAGCATTGACACTTGAGGAGTTCACAGTTGGAGAAGCAGGTATAATGCCACCAGATTTGGCCGAAGCTGCGGAAATATCGAACTGGAATACCTCACTGCACATTCCCGAGTTCAAAACCGGTCCTGAGAATTGTTACACACAAATCCCAGAGTAAGACACTATGGATAAATACTCAATGAGTATCAAATCTCAACCAGACAGTTGGAGATTCTGACACGAAATGTTTGCCAAAAATCTGGATATTCTGGAATGCCTACTAAACATTACTGAAATATCAAAAAAAATGAACACAGATTTTATCGCTGAGAGTTCCAATTTGTTGCCTCTTCTCATTTTATCAGGAAAAGCAACCGCTAGAATTAAAATCTCTGATCAAAGACAGCAAACTTCAGATTTGAGGTCAAAAACTATCCCCTAAGATGCAGAAACTTTACTTCCAAGTTCGAACTTTGAACTAGGCTTAAAGCTTGTAAGATTTTGTGAGCATAGGCTGCAAATTTAAGTATGCACTGTTTGCAACCTCAGAAATGGGTGAAGAGAGCAAAAGCATAGATCAGCATACAAAGATCACCCCATCCAAGTTGGAATTTCCTTACTGCCATTGTACATGGCCACAGAAGTTATATAATCAAGCATTAACAACACACAAGTTCTTATGAGTCCATATGGCATGGTCATCACAATTATAGATATCCCCCTTCCCCCTAAAATAAAGATACCTCAAGTATGGACATAGTTCCATTTTCTTGCCACACTACCATGTCATGTTACTGGCTGGCAACTTATCCTCCCTCAGGTCACAATAGATGACGTTTTGGACAGCAAAATGTAACTAATTACAAGTCAACTTTGATGTCCAGCCAAAACATCATTTAATTATGATTCAAGGTAGTAGCTTTATTTCCCAATCTAACTTGCTTTTACGTGTTTTCTACAAATCACTTGATCACACTTACCATTTAGATTCATATTTTAATTAGTGAAGTTCTAAATTTTATATATTATAGATTAGCATACCCTGGGATGAATAACAAATACAAGAATCATTATCGATTACCACATCACATTAGAGGATGTCTGAATTCTACACATGGTGACAAATGAATTTCATGATGAATGTGCTACCAGCCTACCACAAATAAACAAAGAATATGACATTGCTAAACAAATTAAACATCAACGTGCTTACCTTCCATTCCTTCACGAAACCACTGTGGCAGTGGTGCATCTGGCGGGAATGTCTCTTTTGAATCCATATCCTTTCCAGGTGGGGACAGATAGCGAGCTATAGCAACACTGGTCTCCTTGCGGTCTTTAACTGACTGAACATTTGAGGCCTTATGTGCCACTGCTTTCTCACTTGCAAGCACAGAATGAATAATCAAATTGCCATTGATCTTAACATGTTTTCCATTCCTCGGCACATACAACAAAGCAGGCAAGATCTCACTGGAGTCATTTGCAGCTCGATGCTTCTGCCCCGCTCCATCAGCATGCCCAGTAATCATTCCAGGATCAGTACTGATGATGTCACTACTGTTTAAACCACCTTTAGGTCCTTTACCATGGTTAGTGACACTAAACACCCTAGCATCAGAATGGCCAAAATTTCCAAACATCACATTGTCGCTCCTTCCTCTCATTCCAAGACTATGATTGAACCCAGGAACAAAAGCACCAAAGACAAGTGCAACAAACAGCAAACCAAGAAGGCTAATACTTGCCACCTTCTTGGTCTTGGTCTTGGTCCTACTCTTGCTCTCCACAGACTTCTTGACCTCTGGTTTCTTGGATACCTTCCCTGCAGCTGCTGCCTGCTGTGGCTTCAACCGTGGGATTGGCACAAGCGGGACATGGGAGCCATGAGGCCGCATTGCATACCCAGGAACCCAGGGGAAATGAATGCCTGGCAGCGGTGGCGGTGGATACACCCCAGGTGGCGGGCCACTCACCCCGGCACCACCGAGTTTCTGCCTCAGTGTGGCGTTCTCGGCCGCTATGAAGGAGATCTTAGAATTGAGGTCATTTATCACCGAGTGCATCGATTTCACCTTCTCCTCCAGCTCCTCGACGTACCGCTTCTTCCTCTGCCGAGAGAGCTGCGCGCTCTCACGGTTCCGCATCAGGCGCGCAGTCCGGCGCTTGTCCTCTTCCTCGCCGCCCGCGCCCCTCTCGTCGGAGTCCTCCGCGGCGGCACGCGACGCCGATGCAGATGGGGAAAGCTCCCCATCGCCGGATCGGCGGCACTTGGCCGCGTCCGAGGTCGCTCCTCCAGGACTCGCCTGCTTCCGCTTGAGGCTCCAGTTAGGGGCGGCGCCGCTCCTTCCCTCGTCCGAGTCCTCGTGCTTCACCTCGCGGACGCCGGCGTTGGCCGCGGCGGAGTTAGCGCCGGAGGTGGCCGGGGAGGCCGAGGAGGACGCGGCGGGGCCGGATCCGGCGGCGGAGCCCTCGCCGGAGTCGTCGCCGTCGTCCCCGCGGTCGGGGGACCGGAGGAGGAAGTCGTCGATGGAGAAATCCACGGGCAAGTCGAAGTCCAGGCCATCGCAGCCGTCGTCGCCGGCGAATTCGCCAAGCGGGAGGCCGCCGGCGTCGAGGGGGATGTCCGGGTCGAAGAGGTGCGCCGGGTAGTGGCGGAGATCGAAGGGGGAGGGGTCCAGGAGGGCCGGCTCCGCCATGGCTGCCGCCGCGTCACGAGGAACAGGACGGGGAGAGGCGGGGTTCGCGCTAGGGTTTTGGCATTGTCGAGGTGCAGGCACGGGAGGAAGGAGCGGGGTGCTTTGGAATGGAAGTCACGGGTACGGAGTGCGGACGGAGTCGGGGGTTGACGAGCTCGTGCTCGGGACGTGCCACTCCCAGATCCGGTCTTCGGCTCGAAGTTTACCCGAACGTGGCATTTCTTAACAATGACAAGCGGGACCTACAATTGTTCTGGGCCCACAAGTCATTGCGCATAAGTAGGAGTGGGCGCCGTGGCTGCGTGGGTAGCAGCTACTAGATCTTGCTACTGTTGGGCACTGGCGGCTTGGCGTGCTCAGAGCGCTTTAAGCATGAGTAACGGAGAAATTACGCCTGGGACTGTGTGCGCTGGCATGTGGGGTCATGGTTAGGATAGTGTTAGGTTTAGCGGACGTGGGTATGGATAGAATCGGTTAGAAAAGTTACGGGGTCTGTTCGTGAAGGTTCTTCTGCGGTGGTGCAGCGAATGTGACGGTTTGGATAGGTAATCTAGCGTGTCTTGCACTCCGCTTCACGTTTTCTAGCTTCGCTTTATGAATCTGTTCACTTTTGTTATAATTTGTATTTTTTAACTTGTTTTTTAGTCAGAACAGTATTTTTCTTTGACAATAAATCAGCGAATAGTACTTTCGGCCATGGCTTTTCAGGGAAACGAACGTGCTTTATATGTTTTTTAGCCAAACGGTTTTAGTTCTACGCGCTCAATTTGAGAAAAAATAGTGGAGTTTTGAGAGCATCTAGAGAGGTACTCAATAAACTCTAGTTTTTTTAGTTGCTCCACGGTGGAATTTATGGAGCAAAGTTTGTGGAGTAGTCCCAAACACCCCCTAGTGATTTTTTTGGGATTTTTTTACATATCCATCCTTTGAGATTAGCTGATTTCCGGTCGACGACGGAGCCACCCTAGGGGCGGGGCGGGGTGGCCGCCCCAGCTACCGGCGGCGTCGTCCAAGACCCCTGGACCCCCTCTTCTTCTTTAGCTCCGACTGCCGAGCTGCCGAGCAGAGGCCGCTCCGCTGGGACAAGCCAACATGGCGCCGAGCGAGAGCGAGCCGTGAGCACCGAATAACGAAGAAGATGACTGGTTCTGCTGGGCAGTGGAAACTGGACCTTTTTTGTTACTTAAGATTAGCCCAAGTGCCTAACAAGGGCCCAATTTGGCTCCCCAAATCTCCAATCCACTAACAACGTCTGGCGCTTGCGCTCAGCTTCCCGAACCCCCAATTCCGCGCTGACGCGGCCACTGCCACCCCCCCCCCCCCGCGGCTCACTGCCACCCCGCTCACCCGCCGCCGCCTACTGCCAGGAGCCAGCCGCGGCTCGCCGCCACCCCACTCGCCGGCCGCCGACACGCGCCAGCGCAGCCCACTGCTCGTCCGCTCGCCGCCAGCGCCTGGAGCGATGGAGGGAGGAGGAGAAGAACCTTGCGCCGAGGCCGGCCGCGAACAGGTTATCAGCAGAGTAGGGGCAGCAACTCTGCCGGTTGCCTTAATTTATTCTGCAAATTTGAGGTAACATCTTATATTGTTCGTCCACCTTTTCACCATAATTTTTGTGATTCTAGTTTGTTCGCTATAATTTATGCAATCTTAGTAGGTGAATACAGTGCGATTTGCACCATAAGCTTTTTCGTTTATCTTCGTGTTAGAACTCGCCCCAGCTATAATTTTTTTCTGCCCCGTCATTATTTCCTGTTGCCTCTTCGCTCTTGGGTGATCTCTACTCTTTAAGGGAAACCACGTTACTAGTTTATCTTAGTGGTCTCGTATGCATAGTTATATAGGATTTCTTATGATGTAGATGGAAAAGAGAAAAACAAGATAAAAATATTGTTATTTCATTAAATAACCATTCCCAACCTAAATTTTATAATTATGAGACAGCTTCTTCGCCATTGTATGTTTGTTGTTATCATGCAACTCAATATTTCTTCGTTCCTATTAGAAAACATTCATTTCATTCTAAGCATAAATTTAAAACGACTTAAAAATTTAGAACCGGGGGGAGTACTTGCCCTCGTTTGAATCTTGCAGCTAGTACGTTTAAATTCCATTTTTAAAATTTAGGGCATACATATGTCCATTCTGCTTGCCGTTCTACCACTAATAAGAAACTAACCGTACAACCGGCCTGCCGTCCGATTAAAAAAAAAACTCCCTTCATTAGGTGCCAGTATATGCCAATGAATAATTTTGTAATATTTCGACAGTGAAAGCTCTTTCTAACCTCCAATCGATGGCAGAGAGCGGGCCTCATCTTTTCAGACAATAATGTAGTAGTACTTCACTTCCTCTTATCCCACTGTACAGCGTGTGGAATTGTAGTGCAAGGCTTGCACATCGAAGCTTCGGCTTCGTAGTCTTTGACCGGTTTAGATGCAAATTTTTTTTGCAAAATGACACTGTAGCAAATTTCGTTGTTATTTGGCAATTAGTGTCCAATCATGATTTAATTAGGCTTAAAAGATTCGTCTCGTCCATTTCGTCTAAACTATGTAATTAGTTTTATTTTTTATATATATTTAATACTTCATGCATGCGTTCAAAGATTCGATGTGACGGAGAATGTTGAAAAATTTTGCAAAATTTCTTGCAACTAAACAGGGCCCTGATTGAGGGCGGTGTCATTGAGTGTTGAGGCGTGCTTTCATCATTTTAGCCTGTGACTGTGAACTTTCCCTCGCGTAGAAGCAACAAAAAGACCACGGGACAGTCTGGGTCTGTCTTTAGGGCGTGACAAATCCTTTTTTCTATATAAGTCAACCAATCTTAAATTTGATTTAATATATAAAATACTTATATTTGTAAAATAAGTATCACTATATTGCGAATGTATTTTTATAGTATTGAATATATAAAGATTTATACTAGTTTTCATAAACTTATATAAACTTAAGAAAAAATAATTTAGTCAAAAGTTAGAATTGTAACTTTTTAAGACGGAGGGAGTATGATTATAGGCCTCTAGGACAATCATCAAAGGTGTGCAAGTCAGATGAAGAGCTAGATTTATCGCATTCGCTTCAAGTCGTGTAAAGTATAATTTTCTATTCTTGTGATGCCAAATTTTATATTTAAATATGCATACCATGAATTTTAATTGACGTTTTAAACTGACCATGTTATAAAATCCTATTAATATATTTAAGAATTAATTTTTTTCTCAAATTTGGTGTAGCTGGATTTAAACTTTTGTTCAATACTAGTTAAGTGCCCGTGCTTTGCAACGGGAGCGAAATATATTTTTCACAAGATATTATTTGGTTTTGGACGAATATTGTTGTTAAGCCAAACAAAACCTATGTTTTGACTGAAAATCTGAAAGAAACAATTGACCAACAGAATTGTGCATGCATGCCATTGTTCATTTTCTGGATCAGGAGCCTTCTTCAGTAACCTTCCGTGTGTGCCATGATCAGAATTAAACCATTTTAATTTCTATAAAAAAAGCAATGGCACAACAAATTCATGATTAGGAGAAGGAAACTTTCTTAGTGAGCGATGTTCTGTTCATGACAAGAACGGAGCAAATGTACAACATTAATCCATGGTCTCTGTAATATGCCTTCAGATAAACAGGTAGGAGTGCAGTGTGCCAATCATGGCAATGAACACCAAATTTCCATCTCCATAGCACACACCGCCACATGGAACGTGCAAAGGAACCTGCAGGTTATGGAGTAGTCACATATATAACAGAACGATATTCAGGTACAGAATATAGAGGAACATGCCAATTCAAGAAAAACAGTAACATGAGTAGGGAGAAATCAAGATACTAAAATATCCGCTAGTGAAAAAGTTGAGCCTACCAGCCCAGTCATTTAAGATTTGGTTATATTTGGATTTACTTGTGCCAAACTTAGCACCATGTCTGAAACCCATAAAATTAAGAAATTTTCAAACTGGTTGACAATGCTCGTTTGGTGTGCGTCTGTCCCTAAGCGCGCGGAGCTCTCTCCCGCCCCGCTTCTTTCCTTATGTGGCAAGCAGGTTTAGTTGGTTTTCTAAAATGGAGTGTGCAGTCAGATGATGGGTTTCCTGCACGCCCAGGCCGTAGTAAAATTCTTTTTGATTTCATCTCTTGCTGGATGCATGGTTAACTTTTGGTTTCATCGAGTAATATTATTGCCTTTTTCCTGGTGCCATCTCCTTGAACCAAATGGAGTATGGTTGCGTGTCTTGATGCACGGTTAACTTGATGGATCTTCCTCTCTGGACTCGACTAAAGAAAGACTCTACCACGGGCTTGTGGGCCTAAAGACTCTACCACGGGCACTCTAGATCACTACTGAAAGAATTATAGTGCCTTTGATTCCTCGAATTATGCAATGATCAGTAAAATTGTATCATGACATCCCAACATAATATGGAGAAAATACGTGCAAACAAGAGATCAAACATATTTATTACCTAGAAGGCCTCTGATTATCGGGAACTTTCCACCAGCTGCTTGAACATCACCAAACAAGACCCTTTCTGATCAGAAAGGGCCACTCTTGTGCTTTGAGCTTGGCCAATCACCTCATCAATCATCTGATCAAACAAAGGTAGTAAATTAGTACCTTGAGCCAGAGTGCCAGACAAAGAGTTCTGTACGGTTGGCAACCTATCCCTTTTTCACTCTTGATTTTAGAATTCATGAAAATGGCATAATGCTGCTTCAGTGAGTAGTGAAGGATAATTGGGCTTTCGCAAGTTCCCACATTAGATCAAGTGCAATTCAAGGATGTTCTAGTTCACACAAGAGATCATCAGCATCAGCTAAAGATGAACATTGAACATATTAAACTAATTTCTCCAGGGCCCTGCTAAGCAATCTAATTATACCCAAACCACACCAGGCAACCATAAATAAATAAGCAAAATGTAAACCAGCGCAACATTGTCTATCTCAATTGTTATGATGCTGCTATGAATGGAAGCCTTCTCCCTGAGAAAAGGCACCTTTGGCAACATGCCGCTGGTGGCCTGATCAGAATTCCACATTCCAGTGTTCAGAGAGGCACGCACAAAACATACAGCAGCAATGGCATGTACACTACAATAGTTGAAGAGTTTCTGATAGGAAGCGAACCTCATACTCGGTGATGTCATCGCGCACAGAGCTGAGAAGATCGACACCTGTGAAGATCGACACTACAATTACAAGCGATACGATTGAATTAGCACTAATGCAATAGCGTATATATCAAGACAACAGATGTTCAGCTTGGTACAAATCCTAACCAAAGTTCAGGCTTAACACGAATTCACAGGCTCTGAATCCTAACCAAAGTGAGGAGTTGACATTAGTCCATTGTGCTTATATTTACAAACAAACTACGAGACTTGTGCTTGCTGTTCAAACCGAGCCGAATCCTGATCAGATAAATGTTTCTTGGGAGCGGCACCAAGAACTCGCGCCTTTTATCTAGGTGATGAATTGACACCAAGGGAGAATCAGTACTGATCTATCTGCTGCAACTGAACAAAGAAGATACAGGCTAGCTGGTTAGGTACTTACCTGTTCGCCTGATGCAATACTGGTGCCCATGTGCTTTGCCTGAATTGATAGTGACAAATTCTGTCCCTAAAACAGTGGTATTGTGCTGGGCATAATTAATTGATGCATGATTGGATGGTCCCTGGCAGCGCCACTCTAATCACTGTCTGACTAATGTATCTGAGCATGGATCATAAAAAAACAAATTCTCCAAAGGTGCAATAATGTGTATGTGTTAACATTGAACTAAATCAAACAAGAGTGAATGACTGGCATTGACTATCCCCTGTTACTCACTGAGCTGAGAACTTGTTCAATGTCTATTGCCATGTGCATAAATCTGAACACAGATCATCAACCCAAACCAAATTAAATTGCACAAATCTCTACAACCAAAATCTTCAATTTTCTATAATAATTGACTTTTCTAATCATGACACGAAACAAAAGGAACATTATGAGGCCAAACAAAAATGACGCCAAATAGCAAGTAGGTAAGAGACCATCAATACATCTCAGCGGAGAAAGAATTCTGATTTTAGAGTCAAAGTCGCTTTGCCAAAATCAAACCTGGGCAATAGTTCGATGGCCAAAAAGCTCATACGTCAAATGGGGAACAACTGTGTGCGTGTTAGACAATGAGCAAGGCCAAGGAGATCTTTCAGCTAACGCAACGCACGAGCATTCCATTGTGTAGCTCGCGGGATGGCACTACGGCACTGGTGGGACACCGCGAACTCACCGGAGCTATTTTTGGTGGCGGAGAAGAAGCAACGGCCGCGGTCCTCGGCAGCGGCGGATCTACAGGGGGGGCTGGGTGGGCTCCAGCCCCCCCTAATGACTGGATTTAGCATTAAAATACTGTAGCAAAAACCTCAAATCACCGTTAAATCTTCGTGCAAATCAACATCTCCATGGTTTTAGCCCCCCCTTGATTTTCATCCCGCATCCGCCACTGGTCCTCGGCAAACAACAGGATGGCGGCTGTGGCGGCGGTTCTGGATCCAAGCAATGGAACACAAGAGAGAAAAGTTAAGGCAGGTTTGGGAAAACTCCTCACCTCCATGCGGGCTCGGCTGCTCAGTCTGCGGTCAGTGAAGGGTGCGGACGGCGGGAGCACCTTGGTCGGCTCCTGGTTGCCTGGTTGGAGTCCGTCGGGAGTCAGCCTCGTCCGAGGCGGTGATAACAACCGCCGCCGACACGTCGAGGCTAAGCGGGCGGCGGGTGGTGATGGTCCGACAGAGGCATGGAGTGTCGGAGCCGTGACGCCGCGCGATGGCTGGGACGCTGGGATAGGGGCACGGGCGGCCCTCCAGCGGCTCACCGTCGACGCCGGCGTCGCACGCGTTGTCCGCCGCGCACCCCCGCGACAGCTGCACGGATCAGATCGGGCAAAGCAACCGTTGACCTCAGGGCCTCCAGGTGGCTCACCGACGCCGGGGACCCGCGCGTCGTCCGCCGCGTGCAACCCGTGGCAGCTACGCACTGGTCGGATCGGACGAAGCAGCTGCGGTTGTGCGGGCTTGAGGAGGGCGTCGGCTTTGCTGGAGGCCACGCGCGAAGACAGCGGACGTGGAGGGGATAGGCCGCGGGGCAGGGCACTTAGTGCGGAGAGGAGCGGGGCGAAGCGATCAGACGATGACATTTCACTCTTTTTAGTTGTAGATAGAGAAGAGATGTATGGATAAATGTAAATGACCTGGTTGGCCCCTATTTCCAAATGAAAATAAGGCTCGAGATAATTGACCCCTCCCTGATCTTGTTTAATGTTGTGGCAGACACGTTGGCAGTTATCACTGCTTGAGATACAGTACGTTGTTTACCTCTCTAGCTTACTTGTGCTAGAGTAGCCAGTAGCTTCCAAACAGATCCTTGTGTTTAGGGCTGGATATTAAGCCAGCTCGGCTCGTTATCAAGCTTGCTCGGCTCGGCTCGACCCGTTATACTAACGAGCTAGAAGCTCAGCTCGGCTCAAGCTGGCTTGTTTGGCTCACGAGCTAACTTAATTTTTTTTTCCTGTTGAGGTTATTCATCCAGTAAAAGACATAGATGAGTACTAATTTAGGAAAAGCAAGATAAATAAGAAGACAAATGATTTAATGCTGGTTTAGGAAAATCAAGAGAAAAAAGTTAATGCTTGCTGCTGTGCGTTGGCTTGCAAGGGAGTAAGCAAAGCTGTAATTGCAAGACCCTAGCGAGCAGCAGACGCCGAGCGACTTACGCGTGTGCCGCGTGCGGCGACTCAAGAGGGGAATAGCCGAGCGTGCATGCATTTATGGCTACGCCTGCACAGAACGGCGGATAGAGGAAGTCTAGGGCTTAGGGGTGAGAGCGTGGGTTGGGGGCTAGGGTTTTATCATATTGGGCCAATGGGCCATGGCATATATAGGCTGATTCAAGTTGCTGTCATCTGATTTACCTTGGCTCGTTTTGGCTCGCAAACGGCTTGCGAGCTGGATCGAGCTAGCTAGTTAATTAAGTGAGCTAAAGTGTTGGCTCAGCTTGTTTAAAAATTCAAACGAGCCGAGCTCGAGCCAAACCACTGACAAATGAGTCGAGCGAGCTAGCGAGTTACGAGTTTTTCGTCCAGGCCTACTTGTGTTAGGAGCGCTCGCTTGGCTTACTAGTCTTGGTGCAAATAGTGTTTATCAATACTTTGTTACTAACATTTATGCCAAATTGTGTTTGTCTTTGCAAAAAAAAGGCTATGTATAGCTATTCTAGTCTTGTCTAATCTTACTAAGCTAATTTAGAGTTACCTTACCTTGTTAGCCTAAGTTAGCAAAGGAACTGAACATGCCCTTACCCTTAAGGATGCATCGATGCATCTAATTTTCTTCACTCGGTATCATGCCGCCTACCAAGCGAGGCTATGTGTTTGATTTCTTTGCTAGAGGGTTTCAAATTCCTTAGAGACGATATTATGCTTCCTAGTGTGAGGAATGGCTTATCTGGCCGGACGAGCTTCTTGTTTTACGCACCAGCATGGCCAACGATGCACGCGCAGAACTAAACGCATCTTAACTCTCCCACAAGCACATAAAGAACAAGTTCGATAATAAAGCCAAGTGATTAGCTATTAGTCAGGTTATAAGAGTCAAGCTATACAATAGTGATCTCTTATTTATCCATAAAAACATTTATTGTTATTACTTTTAACTAGGCAAAGTATACTAGCGAACTTTCCTTTCCTTCCTTCCCCCGCGTCGCCCATCCCGGGCGGCTCAGGCGGACCTTCGTCCTCGCCGCTGGCCCCCTCTACCTCCATCCCTCCACTTCGCCGTCTCCGGAGCATGCTACCGAATGCTAGTGGCTATAAGGATGGCGGCCTCCCCTTTTGGTGGCAAATCCGGTGGTCTGGTGGCCAGATCCGGTGATGCTAAAAGCCCAAGTTTGGTTTTGGTAATTAATGACACCAAGTTGCTAATGTCATCGTGTCAAGTGAATTGAGTTAGGCATAGCAACATATGTGATGAAGGAGCAAGGAGCATGATGGTGCATGAACATTAAATGACGATCATGGTGGAGATGCACATGAAATGATGATCATGGAGATCAAGCATGAGGAGATGGACATGGAATGAGAAGATCAAGGCAAAGGTATAATCATAGGATTCTCTTTTGCCGGTCTAAAGATGAGTAGAGAAGCGATTGACCGGGTTTAGGATTGATAGCCAACTATCAAGAGGGGCAATCACGGTCATCTCATGAATTAAGTGCTACTAGGTCCATATTCTTGAGCATATACATTTAGGATCTAGTGAGTGCCTAACTCCTTTGAAGAAAATAATTATGAAAATGCTAACACAGATGCACATGATGGTGTACACTTGGTGGTGTTAGCACATTTGCGAAGGCGGTGGAGTTTGAACAGTAGAGAGGGGTTTGGGGTCCTCTCGGCGTGGGATTCAGGCATTTTCAAGAAAATGAAATGCCTATTTTCCATTGCGCCGGAGGCAAGAAAAGGTTGCGAAAATCTAGAGTGTTTATCTCTGAAAAACTCCAACCGGACTCTCTCCAGGTGGACCTGCGCGTCCGGTCAGTTCAAACCGCAGGTAGAGATGCACGCGTGAAGGTCGTGGACCGGCGCGTCCAGTCCCTCGCAAAACCGGAGCATCTGGTCATGCACCCAGTGGGCAGCATGTGTCTCAGTGCCGATCAGACGCGGTGGCGTGTCCAGTCACGTGCGACCGGACGCGTCCGATCGCACGAGGAGCTCTCTGGACTCCGATCGGACACCGGGTGCAGCGCGTCTGGTCAAACGGTGTAGCGCGTCCGGTCACGGCAACGGCTCTCTTTGACGCGCACTGCTGCTGTTTGTCCTGTAGTGACCGGACGGGTCTGGTCACCCTGACCGGTGCGTCCGGTCATCACATTTTTCACTGCGTTGTCTTGTAACGGCTAGTTGTTTACCCCTTCGCTATAAATAGATGGTGGCCGGGTTTGGGGAGTTGGCTCTTGACTCTTTGAACACTTGAGACATATTTTGAGCTAGAGAACTTCCCCTCCACTCATCTCCTTGCTTGGTTGCATACTCTAAAGAGATTGAGTGAGATTCAAGTGCATTGCATTGAGAGTTGCATCTAGTGGCACTTGATTCTTGAATTTGCTGCGGATTGTTTGTTACTCTTGGATGTTTTCCGACATCCTAGATGGCTTGGAGCAGCGGTGGTGTTGAGCTCGTGATTAGAGATTGTTTCGAGCCTCGCCAAGTGATTGTGAGGGGTTCTTGAGCCTTCCCCGCGGGAGTTCACGAATTGGCTACTCTAGTGGAGCTCATGGCTTGGAGGATCCCCATCTTGTGAGTGGATGTGCGGCACCCGCTGAGGGTTTGACTCTTGATAGTCAATTAGCTCGTGATCCATCAAGTGGGTGCATCGCCACAACGAGGAGTAGCTTGCCGGGAAGCAAGTGAACCTCGGTAAAAAATCTTGTGTCATCTTTTGCCGAGGATTCTCTTTATGATTGTGTGCTTGATTCTTTGGATACATCTCATCTCTACACTGTTGGTATAAGAATCAATTCACTCCCCTTTTTATTCTTGCATTTTATCTTGTCTAGTGTGCTTAGCGTAGTTTGTATCACATAGGAGTAAGTAGCTTAGTGACTTAGCTTTGTTTGTGTGAATTAGAGATCATAGTCTTGTTCACTAGAATTGTATAGGTGGCTTGCTTAGTATAGTTGAGCTAGTGCTAGAATTAGTGTCGTCATCTTTTATACTAACAATTGTTGATTAGTGAAGCTTGTAGATTTTTAAATAGGCTATTCACCCCCCTCTAGCCATTTGGATCTTACAAATGCGGTGGCCGGATCTGGTGGTCTGGAGTCTTGCCGGCCTGCGCGCCCAGAGGGATGCTGGTTGCGGCGGTCTGCAGGTGCTACGACGCGAGGGTGGACGGCGACGCATGGGGTGCGCGCTCGGAGCGGTGGTGGCGCAGCGGCGCGAGGTGGGCGGAGGTGGTTGGGGCTCGATGGAGTGTAGTTGTGTAGTGAACTCTCCGGCTTCGCTGGTCTGCGCATCTGCGACTCGCACGACGGCTCGGTGGTAGCAGCAGCGCAGCGCTGGCTCTCGTGGAGCTCAGATGTCGTGGCTCGGCCTGCAAGAGGAGGCGGTGCAACTCTGTCGGGCTGCTCTGCAGGGGTTACCTCGTTCCATCCCGGAGCATCCCGTGGTGGCTGGCGTTATTCAGGTTGACGGTAGTTCTGACGATCGGCGTTGCGTCAGTTGAACTGTGTTGGCGGTGCATCTTGGTTGCGGCAACGGCAACTGGCCTACGGCGGCTCACCACGACCGTGGCCACGGTGGCTGGCCTCGCATGGCAATGGTCAGTTTCGGCGGGGTTGCGGTGGTTCATATGCTTGGTGAGGTACTTTGGGTACGATGGTGGCAACAACGCATAACTGTTGCTACCCTTGGTATTTTGTGGAAGGGGTTGGTTGCAGCGCTCGGCACAAGTGGATGTGGCGTAGTGGGTTTCCTCCAGAGGTGATCTATGGTGAGATGGTTTCTGTTAGCTGGCTATGGTTTTTGTTGACCTACTTCTTCTCTATTAATACATGCTTGACATATTCTTGTCGGTGGCTCTTCGAAAAAACTATTAGCTATGTCTCACCTTCCTTTTTTAATCCTCCTTACATTCACTTTATTCACGGGCCCGCCATTACATAGGCTCTCGTACCCTGCTTGTTGTTTACTCCTACATGAGAGCCAAGCTCTTCTCTCTTCCGCATCAGCATTTGCTTGACTATAAAACCATTATTGTATTTCTTTAAGCCTTAGTTGGTGGGCTCATCCGAAGGAGAGCCATTTTGGATGAGTTAGTTCCCTCCGTTTTCGTTTACTTGCCACCAACATTTTACTGTAGCAGATTTGACCAACCGTTTTTTCTTCTAAAAAATCTTAGATACTTCAAAGTATATAACATTAATCAAGCATGTAAAATGAAGAATCATATATGTGAAAACTTGATGTATCTAAAAATCTTTTGTAAAAAAATGCATAGTCAAAATTGCTACAGTAAAAGGTTGATGACAAGTAAACCAGAGAAGTATAATTTATGGCTCCTCCGAAACCGCTTCAACTCCTCTTTCAATAAAAAAATCAGATCCTCCGACCCAACCGTTTAGTTTTTCTGGAAACAATAGACCAGCCTGAATAGTGGGCTGCACCCACGGATTCCAAAACTGTTGGCCCATAAATAGCATTGACCCACGAGCCCGTGTTGTCCGACGCCCCTGACGCACACGCAGTAGGATTGTGCACGGGCCCAGCTCCCGGCTCGGATGTCGGATACTCGGATGCGTGTCGCGTGGCCACCGTGGCACCGTCCGTGCGCCACCGTCGTGGTCTGGTGAAGCCGACGGCCGGACTGAGAAAAAACACGACCCGAATCGCTTTGAGTTTGAGCTGTGTCCCTTGTCCTCCGCGCCGACTGTCGCGGTAGTTTCGTTGAACAAGAACAGTAGTAGGAGTACGTGCATTGTCGCACTCAACGTCGTGATTGGTTGCTTCGCGAAGTTCAACACGTTCAAATCATTGCCATTTCCCAAGGTAAAGGATCGCCTCATGTCTCTGACTTGCAGGCCAGTGTGAGCCTGTGACTGTGAGGAGAAAAAAGGATCGATGCTCCCGTGAATTGCTGGGATTGGGATGAGTACCAAGCTGGTGTTACTACTAATCGTCTTTGCCGTGGCCCTCGTTTTTATACTTTACACGTCTTTACCTCACTCACAAATTTAGGTGCCTTGTTGTGATATGAAGCATGCGTATTGTAAAAGGAGAAGAATATGAAATTATGAAGTGCCTACAGCCGTACTTAGTCACGACGCATAAGCTGATATACCTACAACTCCACCTGCTCAGAACTTTTTCGCAACACAATTGCTATGGCATTGCGAAGGAAGTGAAAAGGTACGCTCCAGTAGGAGAAACCTGGAGCTCAAAAGCTTTAGCAGTGTAGAACAACTTTATAGAGGTGTTTGGTTGGAAAAAATTATCTCAGTTGGTATCATTAGTTAATTCCTAGGATTTAGTAAAATGCCTCGTCCCTGGTGTTAAATTATTGGTTTCTATGAAATTAGATGATGATGTATAAATTTATTCTATTCATGAACCATTTTTCTAAAAAAATAAAAGTGAAAATATAATACATCACCACATTCCTCGAAGCAAACACTGTATTAGACTTCTTGAAGCTTTCTTTCTTCTCTAATAAAGACACTAAAAAAGTGCTTCATATGTGATTTTCATCAAGGAAAATAGTCGATATTACAAATGTTGAACTACTGGACATAAAACGGCCACTAAAGCAAGAGGTAATCAAAGACCGATCTGGTCAGCTTCTTTCTTCCAGAGGTGTCCTTTGGCCCGTGCGGGCTATGCGACCGCTCGGAGTCTCCAAATCCAAGAGGCCATTACTGATATGAGTATCCTAATTGTACCTTATGTATTGTCTTTGTCTCAAGCATTCATGAAGCCTAAATGGTCTAAAATAAGTCTAAGGGTACTCCATTGTGATGGTTGATGGTTTTTACATTCGTGTACCGTGTTTCTCGCTTGTTGGGACTAGCGAATCAAGGAGATATAGATACTTTATGTCTAGTTCTAACCGATTGTTTATTTTCTGTCAGTCTATACTATGCTACTTTTTATGTAAAATTATAGTTTACGTTATTTTTTTATTTCGACACTTAAGCTAGGGGGCCTATTTAAAGTTTTGCTTGAAGCCCCCCAAATTCTTAAAGATGTCACTGCTTTCTTCGATCGTTCCCCGCCTGCTAAAGCTTAAGAATCATACTAAAAAATAGTTATAAGGGAAAGGTACATGTGCAAACTCCCTCATCATACAAAGGTTTGAAGACTCCGCAAAATCTACTCGCCACACACAATGATATTGTAGAAATCTCCCTAGAAACGTAGGACGACAATCTCTAACCCTTTGAAGTTTTTATAAGGAGGAAGGTAACATTTGTTCGAAATAAAAGAAGGAAATTAATCTTCTTTTCCATTCTTGGTCATATGGTCCTCGGTTTTCACAAGTTGTCCTTCAACGTTACTGGTGTACAATAGAGTAGCGGCATGACCAGATCGAATTGAGAGATGTCATCGGTGTACAATGGACTCTGCAAATTCCACTAGCCCCAGCCAAACTCCATAAAATAACTCCTCCCTAATGACCAGCATAACACCATTCAGGTTGGAGGTAATCCCATCAAACACACAAAGATTGCGGTGTTTCTAGATTGACCAAGCCCTAAATTATGATCGAATTGTGATCTTTTCTAAGATGGTCATCCACTCTAGAAATTGATCTTGCCTACTGGTCATTAAAGGAGATGTCATCAGGCGGGATTACAGACCAAATTTATGTAGGATGTTGAAACACATTTCTTGAGTGAAAACACATGAAACGAGCAAGTGGTCGATTATCTCCTCAACTTGGTCACAAAGTGGACAATTCAGAGTGTGGTAGCCCCCTCTTGGCGAGGTGATTAGTTGTCCAACATTAGTTATGGGCAACCAACCACATGAAGAATTTACACTTACCAGGTGCCTAGTTCTTCCATTTTCTTTTTCACGGACTGAACCGAATTGCACCAATAAAAGAGAATTTTCCTGAAGCTAATAGTTGCCAAGTATGTTAGTCCTATACATCTGGTTGCAATAAAAAAATATGAAACAAGGTCCCATAGACTGAGGTATTCAGTGAAAATAGCCACTGGTGCTCCCTGTATATTAGAGCTCCATCTCATCTCAGTAAGGCTTTCAAAAACAATTTTTTTTCTTTGCTATGTTCGACACTGCCCGAATAGGTGTGGCACAAGTAGAGCCAAACTCTAACCATGCAACCATTTATCGGTCTAGAAAAACGTGTTCATCTCATTCCTGACTCTGAGATAATGTCTATAGAGAAGAAAGCCTTGACCGAGGGGTGTACTTGGATGGGGAAGGCATGGTCGATGAAGAGCTGAGATACCAAGCCCTCCAAGTTCAATTGACGAGTAACTTTAGTCCAAGCCACCAAACAGTGACCACCATTAGCTTCTTTTCTTCCTTTCCAAGGAAATGCCCTTCGAATTTTATCAACAATAGATCTCTTATATTACATCTACTATAAGCTTTTTTAATGGAGTATCCTAAAATCAATTTAAGATATGAAGTATTGCTGCAGCAGATTGACTAAAACATGTCTCCTATGTTTCTTTGGGGATATTGGAGTGAGGTTGTCTCCTTTGTTTAGAGGAGAGGATACTTCTTTTAGGAGACCTCTTAAAAATTATAGGTATAGAAGATGACATATGATTTGCTACAACACCTATACGATCTATATCTCTTAAAATACTATTTTGTAGATATATAGAAAATTGGATAGGATATCTAGTGAAGATGTTCTTATACCTCATTTGACATATCGGTGGAAATAATATTGCCACGCTGCACCTTCCGCACCGGTGATCAGCGCAAGCTCGTGTTCAGCAAAATCAGAAACAGAAACATAAATAAATAAAAGAAAAATGGCTAAACGTCAGAATAACCGTGTTCAGACTTGCGTGTGAATTGGAAATCGCCACGGCCCACGCCGCGTGCAAAAAAATCCGCGGCAGAGGTACTCCGGGCCGCCTGATCTCACACGAAGCTTAGGATCGTGACCGGGCCTCCGGTTACCGATTCCAATTCCAGCGGCGACGCTACCACTCCGAGCCCGATACCGTCGCCTCATCTCATCCGCTGCGCGCCGCACACCGCATATCCCTGGCTCTGGCTGCACGCGGCGTTAAAAAATCCGGAGCCGTGCTGGCGCTGGGAACCCCTCTTCTCGGGCAGACGGGCACCGCTTCGCCTCCTCCGCGCAGCGCAGGCAAGAGCAGCCAGCCGCTTCGGGATCGGGACGCGGAGAGGGGAAAGGCGAGTCGTCGTCCGTCCACGGCAGCTTCCCTCCCTCTCCTCTCCGCCCCCGCTTACCCTAGGCCGGCCCCGCCTCCTACGCCCCCCTCCCGCCGCCGCACGATGAGCACCTCTCCCGCCGCCGCCGCGTCGCCTCCCGCCGCAGCCGCCGACGAGGCCGCGCGGGCGACGGAGACGGTGGTGGTCGACGAGAGGGTCGCCTCACACGTGGACCCGTTCCTCGTCGAGGCGCTCGACAACCCGCGCCACCGCCTCATGGGTACGTGCCGAGCCGCCTTGCCTCTTCGCTCACCACATCGCTTCCTGCGCCTGCGGTTTCGGTGTCGTAGGATCATGCTTGTGCGGATGTGATGGTTGCTGTGGCTTCGCGTCCGTGGGCGATGGGATTTGGGCCGAGATTCCTGCGCCTTGTCTCTAGGGTTTGGGACTGGTGCTTTCTCAGTGCGGAATTGGGGATTAGAATTTCCTTTAGGTTTGATTTATCTCGGGAAGCGGCGGGATAATAGCCTAGTTGAGCAATTGTGGGAATTCCCAAGTTTTCTGGTTTATCTCTGGCTTATTTAGCTCGTATACTTGCTGATGCTGATTATGCTTCCGGCCTGCAATTTTATGCGCTACAAAACACTACTGATTGGCAACCTGTAGTTTTGGCTCAGTTATAGGTTTACAATTGGTTTAGTGTATCGAAAAATTGCTGGTAAAGATGAATGGATCCATGATTGTTGTGGTGGTAGAGGTTTTAACTGTAAGGAATCAAGCTGACTCTTTTTTGGGCAATTGTTGTAGTCTCTACAACGCTACTAGCAGTGTGTACTGAAAGGAGGAGGGATCTGTTCAATGAATTGAAATGGTATCACCCAGAACACTTTGCTTCCAAACCGAGTACCACCGCACCACCTCGAATTCCTACGTGCCTTGAGCCATGCGATGTGCTGCTTACATTTGGAATTGGTGGTTCAGTGCAGTTGTACTTGGCATGGGTCGTACTGCTGCATGCATAGCACTGCTCTTCTTCGAATTGCTATTTAGTTGTTCTTTGTTTTTGGCCTTAGATTGTAGATTTCACAAGCTTACTAATATGTCGGGCTAGTAGTTACAAACCTACACCATTTTGTACCCATTTTACAAACCCACAACTATTTTGGTTTGTTTGCATGAAACTACAACTTTTGTAACTATTGCCCTCTCAAAATGGCCAATTGGGTCCACATATCAGTGGCAGTACATTACATTTGGCATGCAGGCCTTGGTCATGAGCATGTAGCTGACATGTAGGCACAGATAAGACCATGAAATTGGAATAATAAAGTTGTAGTTCCATGAGAAGAAATTCCAAAATATTCGTAGGTTTTTGTTTAATCTACTCTAGATAGTGTTTGCAATGAATCATAAGCTGAAGTGAAGTATTTTTGGTTAGTGGTGATATAAATGGTTTACTATATGAGTGAACTATCCGTATATGAACCTGTGCCCCTGTCTCCCCATTCTCCACTGTCCACTCTTATGCCAGCATTCTCTACCACCAGATTGTAACAATATGATATTAGATCTTTTCCTTTATTTTTTTGGTTGCTTTCATGCCTTAAAACCACATCTTGGCTCTGAAGTTTGTGCCTTCACCTCATCATGTGCCTTGCATGACTGTACTCTGTACATAGTTTGGTGTATACATGAAACAGTAATGATGAATTTTGTGCAATGAAAACTAGTTGCACCTGGATCTGCACCATGGATTTTTCAGAAAAATAACAAACATGTGAATTGAACATTTTATGCATTTACACTGTTCAACAGAAGGTCCTTTTACTTATATGTCTACACATTTTTGTTGTCAGTGCGTTATTTTTCATATTTGGTCTTTCGTTATTACATAATCATTCCAGTTCTCTCTTATTACAGTTCTACGGATGGAACTGGATATACAAAGCTTTATGCAGAACTCTCAGCTGCAGGAGTTCGAATTCCAGAACTATCCGACTTCTTACCTCCGCTGCGCTGCTCATCGTGTTGCACAACATTATGGCTTAGAGACTATAGTAGCAGATAGTTTAGTAGAAGGCTCAGTTAGCAGGATTGTTGCAAGAAAAACACCAGAAAGCAGGTATCCTGCAATTGCTTTATCAGAAGTTCCTAGCAGACAAGCAAGAAATGATCATGAAGCGGCAGAGAAGCTTAAGTTTGTCATCTATCAAAGGCCCAAAGCATTCCAAAATGGAAGCGCTGATTCTAGAAACATGAATGGTGCACCAAAAACTGTTGAAGAGAGAATAGAGGAATATAATAAAGCACGAGCGCGCATCTTCAATGGTTCCATTTCTGCAGATTCTGATGCTGCAAGTGTTTTGGGAACTCTTTCCACTGGCAGAGATGAGCCAGTAAATGTTGAGCCTTCTGTTGATGAAATCAAAGTCAGCACAATGAACAGCCGTTCCAGAGTTGCTGTTTTTAAGGATACTGAAAAGGATCGTAGTGACCCAGACTACGATCGAAACTACACAAGGTTAGCATATCCATCAGTAGATTTTTTTTGTTGCCACCAATTGATGTTAGGATGAGATGGTGAAGGTGTAACATATATCCTCATGCAGGTATGTTAGGAGCCCAGTGCCTGACTTCAACTTGAGCCCAGGTGCCTTCAACTTTGTTGTGCCTCAGTTTATGCAGTACGGCGTTGGTTATGTGCAATCTCCTGGCATGTCCACAAACCAGCCTACTGTGTACTTTGGCCAGCCTGATCTAGCAATGAGGTCTTCTTCTGGAGCTGCTGTTTACCCACATTGGCCAACGCCAGCAATGATGTATCCCCATTGCTATGATAATGTTGGTCCAATGATCTCTCAGGTGAGCATAATCATATAACTGAATTCTGACATGGCAAATATTGCATTTTGAGTATACTATGCACCTTTAATTATAATCTCCGATTGTAACACTATCCTCTGTTGAAGCATTAGAACTTATCTTTTTTCATCATGTTTTCTATATTTCAGTAGTAGCCCTACAAAAAGTTTTTCTGTTTAGATGTGAATAGCCAGCAAACATATTCTGGCTCTAACAAATTAGTATAACAAGAGGAACATGTTTTCGGGAACTCAAGCTGAATCTGTACAATTTTCATATATGAAATTCCATACACATGTGAAGATATTTTAGGCAGGTTGAAATTTTTGTTAGCCATATACTTTTAAGAATGCCAGATTCATGTTACTGGAGGGGGGAGTGATGATCCCTTTTGCATTGCTTGATAGGAGACTTTACATTTTTTTTCTTTGTAAAAGGTGATGTTATGTAATATGCTTATGGTTTTTTAATAACCTTATTATATGGGAAGAAGATACTATAATGTATGAGCATCGCTTCTGCCATTTTGTTTGTTCCCAACGGAACCCACTTTTTTGCCCCAGTAGAACCCTGTGTTGACTTGATTTGGTTCTATTGTTGTTCACAAACATTGGCATTTATGGTGCTCAGTTTTGGGGGTGGGGGGTGGGGGGGGGATGTGGGTGTGGTGGCAGGGCAATAGGGTCTGCATTCTTACAGCTTGAAAATGACCTTAATTATCTCAAACAAATGAAAACTTGACAATTAAATTTATTTGGGGCCTTGTTTAGATCACAAAATTGGTGAGTCCAAAATCACTGTTGGGTACTGTAGTAATTTTGTTTTTATTTGGTAATAATTGTCCAAACATTGATTAATTAGGCTCAAAATATTCGTCTCGCAAAGTACAACAAAACTGTGCAATTAGTTTTTGATTTCATCTACATTTAGTATTCCATACATGTGCCGGCATTTTGATGTGACGGGGAATCTTCTTTTTGCATAGTAGAATTTGGGAGTGAATTTGGTGATCTAAACAAGGCCTGGGATTTCTTCCTTCAGACGAAATGAACATGATCTTTTGTTGTTCATGCAGGTTCCTCTGTACCAATCTTTCAACCATGGTTAGGCGATTCTGCTTGCTGGAAAGTTGGGAACAATTCTCTGTTGAACTTGCTATGTTGTGCTGTCATATGTTAAGTGGAGTTATTACTTTAGATTCGAGCCATTTCTATTACAAAAAATTCATGTAGCGTCGAACGTAGTCTGTATAAGGAGTCCTAATTCGTTGAAACTATTATCGTGAACTAGTCTGGAACTGTGATGCTTGTTTAATGTCTGGTTCTCGTCTGCAATTTGCTCTCGGCTTAGGATTCACAAGTGTTGCGCCTGGTCTTGAACTGCGTGCATGGTGGTACTGGTACGACCAGGTTGTCACTTGCCAGCAGCCATTGCTTTCATGCCGTTTTTTTAGACCCTTTTTAATAAAATATTTTAAATAATCTACCCTAAAAGTTATTTTTGATCTAATGCGTTTGGTTGTGCCAGACCACAATGGCGACCAAATAACGCGATAAGGATATATAAATCGTTGTCATGTATTGACGCGGTAAGGCTATAAAGTTGGGATCACTTATCAGCAGTGGCGGATCCAGAAACGGACCAAGGGAGGGCTAAATAACAAAGGCTAAAAAAATAATATGCTAATCAATTGAAATCTGACTGACTCAATTTCAGAATGAATCTGGTTCTCAATCTCACCCTAGCCCCTAGGATGAAATAAGATGAATGAATGAAAAGATGAATTGAAATATATTGAAATAAGATGAAATAATCTTTCCATTCTACAGAGTAAAATCACAGAGTAAAATCTTTCCATTCTACAGAGTAAAATCAATTGAAATAAGATGAATGAATCTGGTTCTCACCCTAGCCCCTAGGACTGAAGCTGGCACTGTGGGCCGCTGGGGCTGCTGGCTGCCGGGCTGGCGCTGGCGCTGGGCCGCTGGCGCCTGGCCGCGCGGAGCAGAGGGCCGGACCGCGTCCGCCTCGGAGGCTCGGAGGTCGGAGCAGACAGCAGAGGGCCGGAAGGGGCGGCGGCCGACTGCGGGAGCCAGGAGGGGCGGCGGCCGCGGCGCGCCGGCGCCGTTCACCGGAGCCGGAGGGGCGGAGCTGCGACCAGGCGCGATGGCGACCGCGCGGGAGGAGTCGCGACGGGCGGCGCGTCGCCAGGAGATGGTGGCCGCTCGCGGCTCGCCCGCTCCTCCACGGTTCCGAACTTCCGATGCTGGACTGTGGACCGGATGTCTGGATGGATGATGGATCGACTGTTTTTTTTTTGAGCTAACTAGGCATGTTTTGGGCCGGGCCTGAAAACCTGTTATTTTTTTTCAGCTCAGGGGGGGGGGGGGGTGGTGGGGGCTGCAGCCCCCCCAGCCTCCCCCGTGCGTCTGCCAATGCTTATCAGACATGGTGCTCTTGTTGCACCATTTCTTGTAGTGCCAGCGAACGAGCCAGTGGCTCAGTGGTAGCACTCGGGTGTGTGTTGTATAGCACCCTAATATGAACAGTGTACTTGACTAGTTTCAAGCGTATGTCTCTCACACATAAAGCCATAATAAGGCATAAAGCCATAATAAGATCGTGACGTGTCCGTCGTCTACGGAATCAAAGGATTTTAGTGATCTCAAGAAGGACACGGTCTTCAAATCTAAGTGTAGTTATAGGGTTGTAGGTTTGTTTGTACACGGGTGATGTGAGTAATATGCGTGTGTTGAGTGGGCGTGCGTGTGTGTACAAACAGATTCTACGGCTGTACCTAGATGAGAGACGTAAAAAAAAATATTCTTGTAGTGCCACATGGTGGTTTTGTCATGTCACTATTTGGAGTGGTATTTCCTTTGGTGCCACAGTGGTGTTGTCATGCTCGCCTTTGCTTATGCTGCAGCGGCAACAATCTGTTCCGATCACGCTGAATAAGTGGGACGATCCTCGATGGCATATCCAACCGGTAATTTAAAGAAGAATCCTTCAACATTTCACATCGCCCCTTTGGTTCATGGGATTGCAACAGCTCAGGAATAGAAAAGGGATAGGAATTTCATAGGATTGCAATGGTAAAACAGAGGATTAAAAACTTAGGAATATTGTAGAAGATAGATGTTTGGATACTCATAGAAAATTCATAGGAATAGGAATATTAGGAAGTGCATAATCCACATTCATTGATTCAATTAATGGTCTGGCAGCTATTGTGCTATGAGGACAAGCAGCGGCAATGGCTAATCATCAATTGGAGACCTGAACATTTGTCTAACGTCAGCCTCAAACAAGAGGTCAGAGTGGATGTTCTCAATCCATTGGAATTCCTGTGTTTTTGTAGGATTGCTACAATATCCCTCTAACGATCCTACGCTCCATTCTTGCGAACCAAATGGATGAATAGTGGCCATTCCATAGGAACGGTGAATCCTTTGAAAATCCTGTGGCATTCCCACGAAGCAAAGGAGTCCTCCTTAACTTTATTCCTATACTCACTTTTCCCTTCCCTCAGGAGGCCACGTCGCCTATTTTTCCTATCCCTCCGATCCTTCATCAACACCCAACGGATCACCGCCTGGAACATCCCACGAGAGTCCGACCTCATCTACCCCAGCACCCCGCGCTGCCACGGCAAAAGTGAAAACAGGAGGCCGCGCTGGGCTTCCTCCACCGCCGCAGTGGCCGCAGTCAGCTCCTCTCTGTCGTGCCTCCCTCCAGCCCCCCTCTGCCTCTCCTCGTCCTCAGTCGCCTCCCACATGGCCGCGCCGCCTCCGCTTCGGCGTCCTGTCCGGCCAAGCTACCGCGCCGTCTCCGCGCTCTCGCCTCCCCCCTCCGAGCACAGCTTTCCATTGGTTGCACATGCCAGTGACATTATTACACCCATTGGAACCAGACAAGAGCTGCTGCGTTCAAAGGCTACTGCTCTGGAGCTACTACACATGATAATTTTTTTTGGGTATAGCTCTTCTACCTATTTCCTTGCTCGCCTTGGAAAGATTCATTCTACCCTTCGTTGATGTAAATTAACTATGCCTATTTGTCTATTTTTCTGCATTCCGAGGGTGTTTGGTTCATGCAACTAAACTTTAGCAAGCTAAAGGAGCTGTTAAAATTTAGCAAAGGTGTTTAGTTTGCAGCTAAAAAACAAGCTAAACCTGACATCTATAAGTGTAGGATGACCAAAATGCCCTTCATAAATTTTAACCCTGCCCCTGTGCTCTTGGCCGCGCGCGCACTGCAGTTTGGCACGCATTTGGGCCGCAGAGCCGCTGTGGCGCGCATGCTGGCCTGTGCTCTGCTGTCTTTTACAAAATTGGGCCAAATTTCTCTCACAAATAATGTCCAAACCGTTATTACAAACCTCAGTTCGCAAAAAAGATAATTACTACAAAAAAAGCATCATTATTACAAACCACAGTTCGGAAAAAGTGAATTGTTACTGAATCATCATTATTACCAATTCAGAGACTCTGCGTACTACGACCCACTCATCAAACCATTGCAATGCAGTCACGGAATTCATTCATGCATTCATCTTCATCCCCCTGGCTGTGTTTCTGTTCTAGTTGACGTACCAGCTATCTCTTCATCATTTAGGTCATAGTTCTCATCTTCATCACACAAGTGGAATAGGTTGTAACATCCCAGATATTAGGAAATAATTAAAACTTGATTATGAAGCATCATCAAGCATAAACATCAAATGACATGCCATCAATGCACTCATGTTGCATCAGTTACTTTAGTCATATTGCATATGTTACATGTGTCATTGACGCGATGTTTCCCATGTGAGGTTCCTGTGTTGTAGTAAACAAGTATTTTACATGTTATGAATATGCCCTGTTTCACATATTTCAGAGGTTGTTAATAAAATGTTTCGTATGTTACATATACATGTTTCAATAGTAAATTGTTATGTTGATTTTAATAATAAAATGATTTATATGTGTTTATGAAATATTGCTTATCACATGAAATGATGTTTTATTAGGGATAAATAATTAATCATGTTTTAGTTAAAAAGAATAATCAATTGAATTCAAAACCCTGATTTCCAGAAAACCTCGTTTTACCTCTTTTTGAATAATTCAAAATCTAAGCAAAATTTGGGAAAAAGTTTAAAACCAAGTTTGAAGAACTTTTCAAGGGCTACAAGTTTGGTGTTGTGAGTTTTTAAAGTTTTAGTGTAAAATGTGGAGTAATTTTGAAAAGAAGCAAATCTCAAATTTGACCCCTTTTCATTTCCCTATTCCAATTTCAAAATGGAGGCAGAATTTAAAAATGGTTTGAATAGCAAAGTTGTAGGTCTTACCTAGATGTACAACTTTGGTGTTTAAGGTTTTCAAAGTTTCAATGTAAAATTTTGAATAAAACTGAAAATATTCAAATTCCAAATTTGAATTTCAACTCAATTTCAAAAAGTAGACATGATTGGGTGATGGCCCAATTATGAAAGTTGTAGATCTTCAAAAGTTTTACATTTTCTCTTTTTACAGATTTTCAAGTTGTATTCAAAAATTTGAAGTAATTTTGAATTTACAGAAACCCTATTTTTGTCCCCTTTTGAATTCAAATCCAAATTTCAAAAATTATTCAAAATCTGAGTTTGGTCCCCAAAGAAAAGTTTTAGAGTGCAGAATTTTGAGCAACTTTTGTATTTGGAAAATTTCAAGTTCTATAGAAAGTTTGAGAGTAATTTTGTTTTTTTAGCGCAGTGGCATTTTCGTAATTATTTAAAAATCAGCTCAACAGTGGGGCGGCACGACCACCTCCTGCTTGCCACCATTGCCGCCGTGTCTGATTTTGCTGCCTCCGCGGGTGTGGCAATACAGTAGCCGCCAGGGCATGTCGCAAGCACGAGCTGGCCATCTCGAAGTCGCTTGAGTCCTTTCCTTCTTCTTCTAAAGACCAAGCCGACGTTGTCTCCTTTATCTCCTTGCTCTGTGTTCCGCCATGGCCGAGCCATAGTCGAGCTCGCGGTCACCGCTGTTCCTCGCCACCACGCGCCTGCAGGGCTTCAAGCCATCGCCACCATTCCACGTCACCGCTCCCGGCACACCCCCTTTTTTCCGGCCTCACCCACCGCTGCAGACGGCCGCTGCCGGAGCTGCACCTCGAGGCTTGGCATGCGCACGTGGCTAGCTAGCTCTGAGCCACCTCCAGTGAAGCCGCGGCCACCAGTGTGCGGCTGTGGTCTCCGTTGCCTCTCCAGCGCCCCCATCTAGCCCCTCCTGCCGACGTTGACAGTCAGCGCCGGGCCGCACGGGCGCGAGCCGCCGCCGTCCGTGGCCGGTGCGCCACGGGCCATCTTAGGCCACACCGCGGGCGCCCATGGGTGTGGGCGGGCACGCTGGTGCTCGTGCTGTTCTTTTCTGCCATCGTCGGCCACCCACCGGCCATCCCCGCGAGCTCCGGCCAACTCCTCTGCTCTCTCTGTGATGGGGGGAAGAAGAAGGGCACCGCGCATGAATAGAAGCAAAGCCAAGGTCCTTTTTGCTAACTCAATGACTCAAGTAAATAGTGTTGTTTATTTCGTGTTAATTAGGAAAGACTGCGGGGGCCTTTTTGCAAAATCGCCAAGCCGCGCTAAGCCAGGCCGCGCTGGGCCGGCCTGCCCGTGCTGCTGGGCTATGCCTGCTTGCGCGGCTGGGCCGAGTTGGTCCACTGTGGGCCGGAGGAAAGAGAGAGAGTTGTGGGCTGAGGAGAAGAAAAGTGTTTTTCTTTTTTCTGAAAATGTTAAATAGTAGCGACTTTTGTTTATTTTGTTTTGAATTATTTAGAGCTCCAAAAATATTGAAAATTTTTGTGTAGCCTCTTTGTGATGTATACTACCTAGGAAAAATTTAAAACTTGAAATTTAAGTTATTTTTGTATGTGATTTAATTAGCTTAATTAATTGTTAAAGGCAACTTTCAGGAATTTTAGTAAATAAAATATTAATCCAAAAATCATGAAATTTGTTTTGACATTGTTTTAGGCCATGATTAACCCATTGAAAAAGTATGAGCTCAATTTGAGGAAGTTTAATCTATTCTTAATTTATGCCTTAATTATTTAAGTGATTAATTAAATGTTAAATCAATAACTTTAAGTGATGTGTGCTCTTTTGATTGAGTGATGACCTTGGGCCATTAATACTTAAAGACCCTTGGCATTTTAAGTAATTGTTTGAGTTTATGATTAACTTGTTAACTATGATTTGTTAATGATAATTAATGTGTTTAACATAGATCATTATTGGTTAATGATTTCTTGTGTAAGTAATTAGTGGTCTTGTGGTAGAATTACTTGTTAATAGATGCAACCTCTTGGGTAAAAACAAAGTTATGGTTAGTTAACCTTTAAATTAACCTTGTTAGCTTGCAGCTGTACCGCGAAGGAAAGTTGTACTCAAGTAGATAACTAATGTTTATCCTTTCTAAATGTCTCTTACATGTTATGCCTTGTTCATCATCATACATCATGGCATGCATTCCATCATGTTAAGCATGGCATCATTTATATACATGTAGTGCCTACGAGAACGAGAAGATTCGTGGTGAACAAGTGATGACGAGGTTGGTGTCGATCAAGCTTCGAAAAAGGTGATCCATCCGTGGTGTTGGTGTCGAACTTGACTTCTACGAGAACTAACCACCGCTGCAACGAAGGCAAGCCCCGGTGCATTTAAACCCTACCTTGAGTTTTACAAATCTTTATTATTATTATAATTTACTGCATTAAGTAATTAGGAGTTGAGTGATAACCTAATTGCTGCATTGTCATCCTTGATTATTGCGATATCAACCTTGATACCTGTTTTACTGAAAATGCGTAGTATGCTTCGCTATACTTAGAAGTTAAGCTTTTAAATAAAATGTTTACATGGCCATGACGGCATACTTAATGAATATTAAAAAATGAGAATGAACTTGAAAGATCGGGCGGGTGGTTTGGCCACTGCTAACATGCATTGGGAAAGGAGTCTCAATGTAGTGTTTCCGCCTTGTCAGTTAAGGACCGTCCGTTGTAAGCCTGCTTGTGTTTCGAGACTTTGCAACTAGCCTCATGCCTTGGGTAAGCCCAAAATGTTGGTGATTCCATTACGAGAATGTCTAACCTCGCACTGGGAGTGGAGAGATGGCGGGAGTAGCGTGTACCCTCGGGGCTCGAATCGGGCCGGGTTCGAGGAGTACTGTACTCTCGGGTGACGATGGATACGTTCTGGTTTTGGGAGATCTAAATGAGGGTTGATATATGCAAGATTCAGTTCTACATATGTCATGAAGTTAGAGATCCCTAGCTGGGTATAATCGGTTCGAATCGTCGTTGCTCCTCGGTTATGGAGACTCGATCGCCTGACTTACATCGTAGTTATGAACTAGAATTGAAAGAAAGAATGAGAAAGGTTTTGATGAGAATCATTTTGATCTAGATTAGGATCACTTAGTATTGGTTAATGAACCATCAATGATAAAAATAAAATATTAAAAGTAAGGACTTACTTAAATAAGCTTTTCTACAAAATAAATTTTGATTCTTGAATACCTGTACCTTGATTCCCTAAAGCTAGCATGCCCTTGGAGTCTTTTCTTTTCGTCGGGTAAGTCTTGCGGAGTACAATTGAGTCCTTAAGGTTTGTTAACCCCCGTGCAGGTGCTGACTGGTGCTGCTAATCAGGTCATGTCGGTGGGCTCGACATGATTTGGTTGTTCCCCACAACCTAGGTGCTCTGCCTAAGTTATCTTCTGTAGTTCTACTCGACTTCCGCAATACAAGTTAAGTTTGTAAAAAGTTAACTTAATTATGATTTATAAATTCATTATTGTTATTCTTTCGCACTCTGATATAAAGTTTTGTAACAAATGTTGTAATATTGTAGTTACTCCTTTGTTGATCCTGGTATGAGTTGTCAAATGTAGTTGAATCGAGGTCCTGTGAGGGCACCCGACAGATCTTCTTAGCTTATCTGGTGTACATGCATAGCCGTCAGAGGTCTTAGGGACAATGACAGGTGCATGTGGGCCATATAATTTAGGAGGTTCTGCTACATAGGTCATCCATCATACCACTCTGCCTAATGAAGTTATGCAATGCCATGCAAGCCATAATAATTTTACTTTGCTTGTCAACTGGAAAACTTGGCAAATCTAACAGAATGCGCCACTTCGTCTTGAGCACTCCAAATGATCTATCAATGATATTCCTAAGAGAAGAATGGTTAAAGTTAAATACCTCCTTTTGACCAACTGGCCCAGGTCCTTCTCTCCATTCTGGAACATGGTATTTTGTAGACTTGTAAGGTGCCAGATAACCAGGCCTTTTTGGGTACCCAGAATCAACAAGGTAATATTTACCTACACAAGAGTATTTATGTATCAGTTTCATGCATAATTTGTCAAGTATTACAAATGACAAGCTCAGGGGCAGTTGCATACCTTTTGGTGGAAATGGAAACTTGCCCCCTGTACTTCTCAAGTGCATCATTGAAAACCCTCATGTCATGAACAGAGCCAGGTCATCCAGCCACCACAAAGTAAACCTCATATCAAAGTCACAAATGGCCAAGACATTCTGTGTTGTGATTCCTTTTCTCCCTGTAAACTGAACTACCTTCTCAGTAGGAACTGTTACAGGCACATGTGTCACATCTATAGCTCCAGTGCAATTATTAAAAAATGGAGCAAATCTAGCAGATGTCAACCTCTGATGCACGGTTCTAAACTCTGGATCCCTAGGCCTAATGATATCTGCAGCTAGCTTCACCACACATTCAAGCACTTTGTCAAGTTTTCTACTAATGGTCTCAAGTGATCTTTCAAACCTATTTTCTGATTGCCTCATGGACTGTTGCCCACCACACATCCATAAAAACATAGCAAGAGCCTTTGTAGAAGTCATTTTTCTAGTGGGCTTCAAACCATATCTCTCTAGCAGGATGTTATGAAGGCTATCAAACACATCTCTGTGCATTCTAAACATGTTGTAACACTGTCTCCTACTGCCTAGTGTTCTATTAGTCTATTCATAACCACTAAGAGGAGGAACTCTATAAGGAGATTTGTTTAGGTATTTGCCATAGTGGGACATACCTAGCTTGCATACAGCAGAAATAATTTGTCTTCTCTTCTGTTGGCTCATCAAGACATGTACTTGTATAGCTTCAAGTGTAGCTACTTGTAGCTGCCTTACAGTGTCATCTTTAGAACCAGATGACAAAGTGTCACTTGTAGAGTCACCAAATGAAGAACCATCATCATCAGCTACTGAATCCCCTCTAGAAGAAACCTCATCAATTGGTGAATCCACGTTATAAGCTGTGACCTAATGCAGCAAAGACATTTGATTAGTAAGGTTCATCAGTCAAGGTTCATTAGAACAAATTCAAACTGCCATCAACCAAATCCAGCTTACAACATGCACATATTGGACATCAGCAAGGTTCATGAAACGATACACTGGTCACTTAAGGTTCATCACACATTACACTCAACACTTATCAAGTTCATGACACATTACAAGGTTCAACAAATTATTACAATTTCATACAAATTTAAGGTTCAGCATAGAAATTAAAGCCACAAAGAGAAAAAGACCACCATTTGAAGATCATCTGCACACCACCAAAAGACACACATCAGTTCAAGGGCACGAACATCTCCTGGGGCAACATGACACAAACTAGAGCTAGAACTTGAAATCACTGCTGGCAGGCTTGCTGCAGGAAGGCCAGCTTATCTTCAGGGGTGTCAAAGTGGCAGAAAATGTGACTGTTGTAGGTAGTTTTGAATAACTTTGTAGCTGCAAAGTACAGTGGTGAGTTCTTGGGCACTCCTAACTCTGTCACCATCTTCAGACACTCATGGATGTGGTCAAGCTTGGCTTGCTTCGCATTCTTAGCTTCTTCATCTCTGAGCTTGATGGCGGCCACCATGTTCTCTGTAATACTTTCCAAGGTCTTCTTGTCCTCAGCAGAAACAACCTACAGTTGGTCAACAAGCCCCTGCATAACACTAGCAACAGGGAGTCTTTTAGGAATATGTAGTCCTTTGCTAGGGCTAGAAGCAGTATCTGCAGTGCTAAAAGATCTTTTGCGGCTGCTGGTGGTGCTACAAGGGGTCTCCATCTCTTCTGTTACTTTATTTTCTAAGTCCCCATCTTGTTCATCTCCTGGGGCATCATCCCTGGTGAAGCCAGCAATGGTTGACGTAGATCCATCTACAGCTGTGTTCTGAAATAGCTCCTCCAGATAGTTGAAGTAGATAGGCAGGCCCAACATAAACTTCTTGCACTCAGTTTTATTCTGCACAAGTCATGAAAACTGATTACTGAGTGAACTAAATAGTTAGAAGACAATTGATTGCCAAGAAAAATTATAGCAATGATACTACCTTTGTGTGCCTTGCCCACCAGGTCTCTGGGGCTACAATTGCTCCATTGTCGCGCTTGCTAATACCCGTTTGCTTCTCAGCCCACTTGTACCATGCATACATCCCCTTGAGCTGGTTCCATCTATTTCTTAGTTACCTAACATCATGCATGAGTCCAGCTCGTTCTTCATATTTTATTGAAATGAGTTGATAACCCCTAGTTGCCATTGTCCCATTTGATGTGTAGCCAGCCCTCTTGTGCTCAACAGGAAGAACACAAAAGACATTTGTATTGATGTCCGACCAATAGGCCTTGTCAGACTGATAAAGAATCAGTTGAGCATCACCAAATGTAGAATACAACATGCAAAAACAGTTGTAACGAGCTAATCTAACAAGCAAGAACATGGACAACCAATACATGAAACAAATGTATAACATTACAAATGCAGCATAGCATAACAAATGTATAGCAAAGCATATCAGAGAGATCTCATAGATCTGGCGAAACAAGCTTACCTCTTCATTGCCTCGTCATCGTAAGCTTGCGCAACGGCTGCACCCCTGCGGCGGCGCCCCACGCCTCGAGCTCCCCTACCGCGCCTCCCCGCGCCACGCGCCGCCGGTTGCTATCAAGATCTGCTCACTCCCGCGGTTGCGCCAAGAGGGATAATGCGCAAAGGTTGAAGACCATGGCCGCTAGGAAAGAAGCCGCCTTGGAGAAGATGCTGGTACGACTGGAATGGGGGATATCCATCGAAGGTGGCGTTCAGATCCGGCCCCCCATGCTCCCAGAAGGGAAGCACACATGGTACATTGGCGCTTGGGGGAAGGGGCCGAAGTGGCCTGCGTTCGGCGCGAAGGAAGACGGCGACCCCACGGGATCCGCCTGAGCTGAGCTGTTGGGGAAGAAGCTCGGCGGAGAGGTCGGGTCCTCACCATGGCCGTCCATGGCGGTTGCGGCGACGGAGATGGACCGCCGGCGGCAGAAGAGGCGTGGGGACAAGTGGGGTCGGCGGCGGCGTGAAGGCGGATGTGGAGTGAGCTGAGGGAGCCTGAGAGAGTGCGAGTGAGAGGATAGGGTTCGGTTGCCCGGGGGGTGGGGGGGTGAGGGGGGACGGGCGACAATAATTGAGGGGCACCCATTGTCCAAAGTGGATATGATGGATTCAGATGCTGCTAAAATTTAACAGGGGGCGTTTGGTACAAAATGGACTAGAATTTAGCTTGCTAAAATTTATTTCCTCGAACCAAACACCCCGTAGTCAGTTTTGCATATATGAGTCCTGTACTATGCAGTACTACAGATAGCAGTTCTACATATGTCAAATCAGCTTATCATTTTTAAGGGCGTCACAAGGCCCCTTATATGGTCTTATTAATAACATTGACATAAGGTTGCTTGCATGCTGAGAATGTTAAGGCCATAGCACAGTAGCCCACCTCGAGTATCATTGAACCTGAAAAAAATCTGCTATCCATGTTATGTATAGAGTAAGCCAGTCGTATATTCTATTGATTTTTTTTTGTTTGAGTTCAAAATTGTAATACAAACTAAGAAAACAATTCAGGATTCGATATAGGGAGACCCTTTATACAAGTAGGCAAATTTGTTGCTGCTCCTTTTTTAGGAGCTGGGACTTTTAATACAACTTATAAGGAAAATTAATGAATGTGTTAACCTTCAATAGTTACATGTTGTCCGCTGCCTAGCTCTGAGAGGGTTACTTCGAGATCCAGAAGCTCAGTGATCAGCACTAAATGGCAAAACCAGCGTAGGTATTGATCTGCTGTTACTCCTGTCAGTGTGCAACTAATATCTCTGAAATAAATTGCCTGATAGTGATCATGTCCTCTTTAAGCTGCTGCAACTTAACTTTTTTAAAATTAATTGCACCTGACTGGTGGTGTTCTTATGCAGGGCAGTGTCCTGAATTATAAAAGAATTGCAAGACGCATTGTCTCGCAATGCACACATCATCAAGTGCGTGTAAAAGAAACTGGAGGGCATTTGCTTTGGTCCATACAAAAAAAAAGAAATCGTTTAGGCTCTTAACAGACTGCACAAATTGGTTTACATGCATTATAATCCGAAACTGTGCATCCAGTAATTCGAAGCTCACTTCCAAAATTTGCAAGGAAAATATCCTGCTCTGTGTAGCATGACAATGGATTTTTCATATACCGCAGAAGTGTTTAATTAGTCTCTCTGCATTCGTTCTACAAGACTGCACAGCATGATTAAACCCCAGTACCATTATTTACAAAAAAATAATATATCAACTGCATTTTTACTGTTTTCATGACCACACTTATATACGTTATACTGCTGCCTAGCCCGCGCGGGGTTCCTGCTAGTTTCACAATATACTTGTGCGAACCCCTATTGCGATAGGCCCTGGACCCATGACGATTGACGGGAATGCTCGATTGTAAGGAATTGTGTGATTTTTTATTTGGAAAAGGAATGCCCGAACAGTTGTAGGGCTTGTAGCCACAAACTTGGGCTGGATACTTCAAGTAGATGGCTCATATATACACTTTATAGCCCACCCAGTGCTGATTCGGCCGGGCCCTCAATCAAGCTCTGCGCTCGAGGACTCCTCCGTTCGAGTATGCTGAAACCCAGCCCACGAGCAAAAAGCGTTAAGCATCGCTCGCCACACCAAGACGGACGGAAGCAGAGGAAAACTACGCCATGGCCATGCAATAATGTTGAACTGAACGGCCGTGGCCGCTGCATGCATTGTACTGGAGCGAAACGCCGGCATTGACTTCTCTAACAGCTGATGCCCGGTGCAGCTAGCTCCTCACTCAGCCCTGTCAACCCCCAACACACAAGTACCACCACCCACGTCATGGCAATGGCAATCATTCAGCGAAGCGTACTCTCCGTCAAAAAAAAAAAAAAAGTCATTCTCGTTTCCTAAAAGTCAATAGTTTTTAACTTTGACCAAATATATTTAACAAAATATTAATATTTATGGTATATAATTAGTATCATTAGGTAGATCTTTGAATATACTTTCATAATAAACTTATTTAGAGATATAAATGTTGCACGCATTTTCTACAAACGTAGTCAAAGTTGAGAAAGTTTGACCAGTACGTTTCCCACGGCGACTCTTTTTATGGAACGGAGTAGTAGTCAAGGTGTTGTCTGCCGTCGTCTCGTCCCATCCCAGGTATACACTTACGTACTTTCCTATGTTTTCGTTAACTTGTCACTAATTTTTTACTATAGCAAATTTGATCATCTGTTTTTTTAAAAAAAATCTTAGATACTTCAAAGCATATAACACTAATGAAGTATGTTCGATGAAGAATTATATATGTGAAAACTTGATGTATCTAACAATCTTTTGCAAAAGAAAACGTATGGTCAAAATTGTTACAATAAAAATTTGATGACAAATAAACGAAAACGGAGGTAGTACAACCGTAATCCAGAGCAGCAAGCGGATTCACGTGAACGTGATCCGGCCCACCGGTTCCGAGCCGAGCCGTGGAGGAGGACCCCTGCACCCGGCACGGCGGCACGCGCATGCGCATGCGCGAACGGAGGCGCCGGCCAACAGAGCCACTGGTTATTATTACTTCCTCCGTCCTCAAAAAAACATGTAAATCTCGTTTTCTGAGAAGTCAAATATTCTTAATTTTGACTGAAAATATATGACAAAGTATTAATGTTCATAATACGTAATAAGTATCATTAGATTAATTATAGAATATATTTTTATAATAAACTTAATTGAAAATATAAATGTAGATAATATCTCCTAGAAACTTAGTCAAATTTAAGATTCTGTTGACTCCTCGTAAAACGAAATTTACATGTTTTTTGAATGGAGAGAGTACGAAAAGATGGCCACCGTTCACGGAGCGGTCGATCTCGTATTCTTGTTACGCCAGCTGTCCCGGGCCAGTAGCAGAGCACCAGCATCATTTCATCCCATGTTTTGCACGAACTGGATACGCCCGCATGGACCTGGACCAGGCCTTCGGTAGTTCGGTCTATCGTCTCATCGGCATCCGCATCCGCATCCAACCAGGTGTCGCCGACCGGCCGACGTACTATATGGGAAAGGGGCCACGAGGGGCCCCCGGTCGCGTGGATAGGACGGTACGTACTAGGATTGAACTGGAGCTACCAACGTGACAGGCACGTATGACCAGACCAACGCGGTGAATCTGTGGGCGGACGGACGTAATAAAGAGAGTTTACCAGGGCCTTGTTTAGTTTCTCTCAAAATTCTTAAGTTTTTTCACTCTCTCTTCATCACATCAATTTTTAGCCGCTTTTTAACCGCTTGCATGGAGTATTAAATATAGGAAAAAATAACTAATTATACAGTTTAGTTGGAAATCACGAGATGAATCTTTTGAGCCTAGTTGATCCATGATTGGACAATATTTGTTAAATAAGACGAAAGTAATACTATTCATCGAGTTATAATTTTCTTCAATCTAAACCAGGCCCAGAGCACTTTCACCGGCTACGTCTAGTCTAGGGCATCATCACCTCCAGGTCCTGCCGGGCACGCCGCACACGCTACGCCGCTCCCTCAGGCTGCACGGCGTCGACCGGCCGGACGCTGCAGCTGGTGCCGGGGTCCAGGCAAGGCGCCGATCAATGATCAGATCGCCCACAGGCCACAGGCCACACGGCCACGGGCCGGACGCAGAGGCAACTCAGGCAGAGGCCCCCTCCTCCGATCTGAACACGTCCCACTTTTCCCCATGGGCCATGGCCGGATTCGATGGAAGTGAGCGGAGCCGCAGCGTCCCGCGTCCGTCAAGGGAGGAGGGGGAAAGGCAAGCGCATCGCATCTCCCCCTTGACAGCTAACGCCTCCCCGCGCCGCGCCAAGCGGAGCAGATCAGATACGCGCGGGAGTGGGGCTGGGGCCCCCACCCGGCCCGTTCGTTCGTTCCCCGGCGGGCATGTTTAGTACGCAAAAATTTTTGCAAAAAATCACTGCAGTAGACTGTAGCATTTTCATTGTTGTTTGGTAATTAGTGTCCAATCATGGACTAACTCGGTTTAAAAGATTCATCTCGTAATTTATAACTAAATTGTATAATTAATTTTATTTTTTTATCTATATTTAATACTTTATGCATGTGTTTAAAGATTGATGTGACAGAATATGAAAATTTTTAGAAAAACAAGGCCAAAAACAAAAGCGAGGGGGGCGAGAAAAGGACAAACTCAGATTCTGGCCTTGTTCAGTTCCCCAATTCTCTCCCCTAATTTCACTATGCAAAAAGAAGATTCCCCGTCACATCAAAATGTCGGCAAATGCATGGAATACTAAATGTTGATAAAATCAAAAACTAATTGCACAGTTTTATTGTACTTTGCGAGACGAACATTTTAAGCCTAGTTAGTCAAAATTTGGATAATTTTTACCAAATGCAAACGAAATGCTACAGGAATTCTGATACAGTGTTTTTCTCCCCAATTCACCAATCTAAACAAGGCCTCTGATCTCATCCACCCGCATCCGCCTCAGCCACCACCACTCTACCCGGCCGGGCCCACCCGACCCAATCACACACGCACCCACCCACCCCGGGCCGCAGTGGCGGGGCCCACGAGCCCAATCTCTGCGCGCAGTGGTGGTGCTGGTCCATGCAAACAGTGGCGCGTCGTCCTCCTGACCGCAGTCCAGTTCGACACGGGCGCCATCTGCTGCCATGGGGTTTATCTGCCGGCAGCCTTGAGTGCTGGGCTCGTATCCTGGATCAGGCATGCAATCAGGCTCAGGCGGCAGGCAGGCAGCCCGGCACAGGAGCGCACCTTTGCCTCTTCTGGGATTCGGGGTATCAGAGAATGCGAGGGTACATTGGTCGGGGTCACGAGCTCCCTAGTGAAGGTTTTTACTGTACTCTTTATTTTACTATAAGCAGAATTACCCAACGACGCTAGTTTTTTTTTTGTCCAATCCGCAAGGCTACTTTATATGTTTTTCAGTGATGGTTTGCGTCTAGGACAAAAGTCACGATGTTCCTGCTGTTTTTTTTTCTCAAATACGCAAAAGGTTTACGTATCTTTGTATTTAAGAAGGGATTTTTACATCGCCAAAGACGTACATGGGAGGAGATGATTTTACATTAAACACAGTCTGCAAATGCACCAAGCCGACTACTCATGTACTAGACGACCTAGGTGAAAGGTCTTAATATGGCTAGAGGAGAGGAGGTGAATAACCTATTAAAAAATCTACAAACTCACTAGAGTAAAAGGTTAGTATAATAAATGACGAAATGCAATTTTACTCTAGCTCTAAAAGGGTTGCAAGTCATCTATCCAACAATTCTAATCACTACGATCACTATAACAATCAATGGTTAAGTCACTACGAGCTATCAAAGACTAGCTACACTAAAGAGCTCCACTAGGTGAGAAGCTACACTAGCAAAGATAAAACAAGCTCTCACAACTAATTACACTAAAGAGCTTGTTACAACTAGTTTGCAGAAATATAAATGCAAATGCACCAAGCCGACTACTCACTTACTAGACGACCTAGGATGGAGGCCCCTGCCTCTATCCATTGGTTAGCTATGTTTTGGATGACCAATAACACCTGTGGTATGGTTGGTGCCGCCTTGCAGAAACATCTTGTAGTGCGCTCCTTCCATAGCTCCCATGCCACAGCGTGAGGAGGGAGTCCGATCCTTTCCTCTTGTCTCCATTCCAACGAAGTCGCCACGATTCCCACCAGGCCAGTATGGATTCACCTCCAATTAGTGCCGCGTTGGCGCCAAGCCTTCCTTGGATGTTCCACCACACTTGCTTGGAGAAGGAGCAGGAGGCGATGATGTGGTTGATGGTCTCTGGGTTTTGGTCGCACAAGAAGCAATGTTCGTTGGTGTCCAATCTGTGCCGAGCCAACCTGTCTGCTGTCCAATGACGCTTCCGCAGTGCGATCCAAAGGAAGATTTTGACCTGTAACGGTGCCCATGTGCCCCATAGCCGATCCAAAGGAAGATTTCGACAGGGGGGAGTTTTGGTGTAAAAGGAAAAGCGTACAGGGGGTTATGTATGAATTAGTTTATGCTTATCTGTGGCGATGCTAAGATATATTAAAATATTTGGAAATACTTATTATTATTATTATAATATTTGTAGGGATTGTTGTGGCAAATCAGTGATAGCTGTAGCTCTAAAATTTTTATGGTAGCTTCCCAGCATTATTATATGCTCTCTGTAATTTTTGTAGCATCTGAATAGATAATTTATTAAGGTAGCTAGCATACCCTGATGGAAAGTATATTAAATTATTTAAGAATTTAGTTGCGAAATTGTTCTTGTTAATGAAATGATATTCGGTGGCTATGTGATCAGTAGAGCTAGTTTGTTAGCATGATAAGCGTGTTCTTATTTTAAGAGTTGTTGTTACCTGATTTCGGAATTGTTGCATCATTATTTCATGCATATAGTGAACGAATTGGCGGAGACCGTGATTGTCGGCGATCAGGAGTACGAGGAAATCATCAAGGAATACGAGGAGATCCTCGTACCGGAGGAGGTCCAGGAGCCACTACTGACTGACCTTACTGACACTGCGCCTGCCCAAGGCAAGCCCCGGTGCATAATCCTTATTTTGCAAATCATTATATATATGTTGTGCATTTACGTTGCAGGAGTTATATGATATCCACATGCATATATATATATATATATATATTTACCCATGAGTCTTACTAGTATAGGATCGTGTAGCTGCTTTGCTTAGATTTATCGGTAGCGTGAGTAACCTGTCGTTACTCACAATAGATGGTTATTATTATTACATTCATGATGAAATGATGGAAAAGAAAATGGTGACCGGGCAGGGATATGGTATGGGTATTGGTGGGTGTAACAGGTTGTGTCCCGCGGCCACGGGGCATAGCTTGGTTGCACTATTTCCCTGTCCGTGTCAGTTAAGGACTGTCCGTTGCATGGACCCTGATCAAGTCACAGATTTATTATCCCGAGCACATACTTGCTTATGGGAGCAAGAAGGCTTGTTACTCTCTTGTCATGGGCTCTGGCTCTTTCCGGACCGACTGATTGGAGGCGGAGATAGGTGGAGGTCTAAGCACCACTTTGAGGCCGGGCCTCAAGTGTGGGAGTTTGGAGTCCAAGTTTGGACGGGGACCTGGAACCCGTGACAGGAGTGGAATGGGTTGGTCTCGCGTGTGCCTGGGGTGCAAGCGAGGCGTGTGTTTTTCGGGGTACCCAACTGGGCACATTGATTCGCGAATCGCCGTTTCTACGTGACGGTACGGCTTGACTACGATCTGGCACCGTAGTAAGAACTGGCATATGAAAGATGGAAAAAATTCTGATTGCTCAACCCTTGCTTGAGGATAGAACAGATGCTTACATAGCAGGTTGGATAATGAATTTAACATGGCTGCTAATAATCTAATGAAATAAGGACTCACTCTTAGTATTGCTTTCCGCAAACAAGAACCCACAAGCCATAAAGCCTATCATAATCCTTAGAGTCGGGAAATATATTCCCAGTCGGGTAAGTCTTGCGAGTACGTTGTGTACTCAGGGTTTATTTACCCTTGTTGCAGGTGTTGCTTGAGAAGCTAGCTGTTGTGTGGAGGATTCTTCTGGTGGGCACAGACGGATCCTTATACCGCTCCGCTAGATGTTATTTTATTCCGCTGTTTAATTTATCACACTATGAACTTTGGTACTGTAATAAAGAATTTCTGAGACTCTTTGTTGTATGAAATGGATTAAGTATTGTAAGCTTGTACTCATTATTGGATCCCGGGTGTAAAATTGTGGAACGTTTCGAGTTCTCCCGTTGGGTGTGCTCGACAGAACTGCTTGACTTGGCTCACTTTTGGGGTGCTTAGTGTCTAGTGGAAGACAACGCCTCTAAAAATGTGTTAATTCAGGCGGTTCTGCCACAGCTGACAAGTTGCGCTTCCCTCAGCGTTGAGAGTACCTGAGCCCACCACATCTGATGATTGGTGTGGGAAAGCTTCTCGATCATGGGAAAGTCGAGCAAGGGAGAAGCAGACGCACCTGAGGACGATGGGAACGAATGCCATGGGTAAGTTCCGTTAGGAGATTGGCTCTGATTATTACCATGTGAAAATGGGTGGAACGAGTTGCCTCACCTGAGGGCTCGGAACCAGGAACAACCCTTGATGTGGCTTGTACAACAAACCAAATACTACTGGATAGATACATCTATAGCAAAACTATCTACCTTGGATTACAAGATATGGAACACGCTCAACCAACCCTCTAGATAACACGTATCTTAACATACTCTTCTCTCTGTTCATCTTCTTCCCCCCAAGTTTCATCCTCTCAATTCTAATGAAGCACAAGCCATTAGGAGGGGGTGATCCGCCACTGACTGCAGGACGCAAGGATCTTACAGGAGAATTCCATGCGGGTCTCCAATTTTGTGCATTATATGTATCCTCACTACAATTATCAATACGTCTTCAGGCAACTTCCAATCTTCCATCATCCTCAGCGATCCTGCCGTGCTAACAGGAGGTATATTTCAAGGAAAAAGGTCTAAATAAAATTTGGGCCCTAAAACATGGTGCGGGTTCCAGCATCGTCTTGTGATTATAAGTTGAACCTGAGACCAAATCCGCACTCTACTCGCTATCTCGTTGGATGTGACCTTGAAACTGCCAGAATTAGACAATTAGTGCGTTCTAACGTCCTTGTTCCAGGACGTCGTCTACAACGGATTAGAATTGGTCGTCCAACCAAGTTTTCCGTCATAGCAAAGTCTCTGCAGATAATAAGGCCATGTTCGGTTAGTCTGGATTGCCCGAGGAATTTGTAGATGATGAAAGCTTATATAAATTAGAGAAGCAATACGGCTAGTAATAGTTCCAGGAAGCAAATCTGTGATAACCGAGATTGCCCTAAAGCAGCCCCAACACACGTTGAGTATAAGAGTTTAACGTAAACAAATACTCAGCTAGAAGGATTGGAGACGACGACAACGACTCCATTTCAATTCGTAGCAGCAGCAGCTCTTGTGGACCTTTTCTGTTTGGTCGTATTCACACTATCAAGTAGGAGTACTTCTACACGCGCTCGCTTTTTTTTTTAAAGGCATGGTTTCTAATAGTGGACGGACAAACGAGTACATCATATGGAAGAAATATGCAGCCACGAGGATCATCACAAAAGTATATATAGTTAGGCGAGAAAATTAAGGAGAATACAGTAGTATTGCTATACAGATTTTAAACTCTTGTTATTGTTTATAGTGCAATTTATTTATTTAGAAAAAAAATGTGAATCGAATAGTGTGAAGAGAGTGATTTGCTAATGGCAGGTGTGGTTGTTGTTAGCGTGCAGTGTAGGGGAGTTTTCAAACTCAAAGTGGCATATAGGACTATTCAACTTTCCGAGGATCCGCAGCAACCTGCAGTTTTTGGTTCGTACCTGAGTCATCATGCCATTTGCAAGCATAGGTTGATTGTGTGTGTGATTACCGAACCAGGCCCATCCGGTGCAACTGGGTGGATGTAATGTCAGTCTGTTAGGTCCTCCAATAATCATCCAGAGATAGGGAGATCAGAGATCTTGCCTGTTTTGGCTGCACATGGTTCCTCTAATAAAAAAAGGGCGCCATAAGTGCCTCCGATCCTGCTAACACTGCTGGTATGTGGTTGTATATTCTGTCCGCGCAACTTCCCTGTCCTCGATTGGGAAAACGTCAGGGATCGATTTTCGCACGCTGATGCTAGCCATAGCTCCCGCAAACCCTTCTGCTTTCTTGGTCGAGGAAATAAAGGGGATAATTCATCTACCTAGTAACGCATAATTGTTGCCAAATCCCCTCTCACGATACTTTAAATAGCGTGTCTAGTCTAGGCACGGAGAATGATTGCCTGCGACTGCGAATGCGAAGCATAGCAGATCTGAAGGGCGTCGGCGTCAGGCGCATCAGATGCTGGGGTGCGTCCGTCCGTCCACCGGCGAGTGGAGATGCCGGTAGCTCTCGTCGGCAGCCGTCGGATAGAAATTCCCCCTGACGCGACGAGCGAAAGGCGCCGGGCCGGGGCCGGATGCCTCGGTAGCTTTTGGCGGCACATTCCCCTGGCGCCCTGGATCAGCGAGCTGAGCACGGCGCAGACCCAGGCGGGGCGGGCGGCCCAGCAGCTCAGCTGCTGCTGCTGCTGCTGCTGCTGCGCGTTGCTAGATCCTAGCTTTTGTCCTGGCTGCTTTCTGCGGCTGCCTTTTCCTGATTCCTCCACCAGAACTGGGGCGGGCGGCGGCAGCATCAACCAGCAAACCGGCAGAGGAGAGAGCACATGAGCAGGCAGCAGCGTGTGCAAGAAAAGCAGGGAAAGTAGATTGGGTGGATAGAAATAACCAAAGTACCAAGTGGCCTTTTCGTTCTTGTTGTTACCACGGCAATAATGCAGCGCTCATTCGGTCATTCATTCCTCCGGGGCTCTAGTGCCCTCTACTCTAGTCTCCTGGATGGATCTGCCAGGGTGCACCGTGCAGCACAGGTGGCGCCTCTTTTCCGTTTTCTTTCTTTTTTATGATTCCTGGTAATGTTTTTCCCACTGGGCATTGACACGTGGATATACATACGGCCGGCGAATGATTATGTATGAGATCCATTTTGGAAGGTTCCGGCTTCCGTAGGAGGATGCAATCAGTTTTCCTTTCCTTCTCTCGTTTCCTTGGAACGGAGCGGCTTGGCTCGGTGGTCGCGCCCGCCGATTGCCCGAGCGGGTCAGTTTCTCCATCATGCGCAGCAAAGACCCCCAAGTCCCCAAGGAAAGGAAAGGAAGCCGGCCAGATCGACGACGGAATGTACCCCTGTCTCGGAGTCTCCCTAACTAATTCCGGTGCGTCCGACTTAATGCCGCGTTCCGTGCCGCCATCATCCCGCGTTCCTTTGTTTTTGGACGGACGACGCAACGATAACAGTAACTCCGGCGGCCTCAGGCCGGCCGTGCCGTGAAGGCACGCCATTGCATGGATCGGAAACGCCAGCTCGCTCGTGCGAGCTGAGATGTGGCCTCGTGGGGGCGAAGGAAGGAAAAGCAAAGCAAGCCGCTGCGGCTCCATCTGATCTCCATGCATGCGGCCATGCCGATGCCGGCACGTCCCGAGGCGAGGCGACAGGACAGGGGCCGCTGGCTCACCTGAACAAAACCCACACACCTCGCTGTCGGTGTCGCCCTCGCCCGCTTGCGTTTGCGTAGATTTTCTCCCCGCGCCTGGTCGCTCTCTCTCGTGGTCACGTCGTACGTATAAATGCCTGGTCATACTACCAACATGCACCTGCCTCCCTGTCCAAGGAAATAAATGCAACGCCATTCCTGATTCCCCTGTTCTCGAGACAGGCCACGTTTAGATTGAAAAAAATTCAACTCGATGAATAGTACTATTTTCGTCTTATTTGATAAATATTGTCTAATCGTGGATCAACTAGGCTCAAAAGATTCATCTCATGATTTCCAACTAAACTATATAATTAGTTATTTTTTTACCTACATTTACTATTTCATATATGAGTTCAAAAATTGGTGTGACAAAAAGAATAAAAAAATTTCAATTTTTAGGTGCATCTACACAAGGGCCTAGCCACCCTAGCCTAGGACGAGAGAGAGGAGACTTCTCTCTCGGTCTCTCCGTATCCTTTGGACTTGTCAACGCCTGCAGGCGCGCCCACAGCCCACAGCCCACGCAGAGATGATGAGGTGGCCATTTACGTATACTTCCTCCATCCCAAAAAAAATTGTTTAAATTTTTCAGATATCGTGTTTGACTGTTCGTCTTATTCAAATTTTTTTAATAAATATTATTTATTTTATTGTGACTTATTTTATCATTAGAGATACTTCAATAATGATTTATTAATTTTATAATTTGCACAAATTTTTTGAATAAGACGAACGGTCAAACACGATGTCTGAAAAACCTAAAACGATATTTTTTTCTGAGACGGAGGGAGTACAATATTAGACTCTACTGCTAGGGACCAGTGCAGACAAATCTTCTCTCCTCACTGCCTCCGAAAAAAATGTAATTCTAGCACGATATTACCTTAAGTTTGGCCTATAGATAAAAAATATTCATGTTTATGATATCAAATAAATATCATCAGATTAATTATAAAATATATTTTTATAATAAATTAATTTAAAACTATAAGTGTAAATATTATTCACTAAGAACTTAGTGCAACGTGAATTACTTTCTGTGGCCCGCAACCTATTGTTACGTTCTTTTCACGACGCAGGTAGTAGATCAGATCAGATGGCAACAGTGAGGTAAGTACTATCTTAATCTGCTGGTATGGTAGGCAAGTGTGTTGGAAACTACTAAAAAAACTGCACTGCCAACGACCGCTGGCTTCTGATAAACTAATCCAGATTTAGATGGACACATCGCACATCAGGCTATCCAATCAGAGGAGCAAGGGATGAACTCTCTTTCTTAACAGCGACATTTGTTAGGGAGCAAAATAGAAAGGGAAAAAAACAGGGGCGTCAATGATGGAGAGCATTAAGATCATGACTTCAACACAGCCGAACACATACAAGAACATAAGCATCATCACTGTACCAGTAGCATGATTCATCAAGCTGGTCTCTTTTTTCTCAGGGCTACAAAGAAGCTCTTTTATAAGTCGCGCAGATTTACAAATGGCTGATGATGGCTACAATTTTAATTTGCTACTACAACAAACTCCAATTTGAGCTGCTCCAATGTTTGTTCTAGGGAGGCAGAAACACAATGTGATCAAGTGTTGCAACCCTTGCTACTACATACTAGTAGTACTATATATCATATAACACTCTTCTTACCTCCATCAAAGGAGGTGCTGAGGAAGAAAACTGACAGAGCAGATTAAGCTCTGAATCTCCATTTTTGACGCTCGCAGATGGTTTGACTCCCACAAGATCCGATTATCATACATGTAGGTGTAGTAATCCTCAGAGTTATTCATCTCCATTGCTACGCCTTGCCTAGGGATCGATTATTCAACCCTGCCTATATTTATCCATATATGAAAACAGAAACCTCTTATCATCATGCACAACGGTTGCATCACTTGTTTGACGGGTCACTTCTAGCTGCTCTGAACAAAAGGTGGTTGCGTTGCATTGCATCACTCAAGAACAGAGAGTCTCGACCCTGGACGGAATCTTGGCGCGATCGCAAACATTGAAGTCGTTCCCCGAAGATGGTGGAGGCGAGAAAGTTGTCGAGTCACAATTCGGTGTACGGCTAACTTTTTATGTCATCAGCAACAAGAACAATGGAAGGAGGAGGGGGGAGCACATGACAAATCGCAGCAGCGGTACACGAACGAACATCAACAGCAACAATGGTTGGGCGACGAGACGAGATGCTAGGAGGAAGGAAGGAACGCATGGACGGACGGATTGCTAATTCCCAAGAATTCTTGGACTCTATGAGATTGAGACTGAGATGGGGGTTGAGCCTTGCTCGATTTGTATGCCGATCTGTGGGAAGCAGCGGCGATTGCGCAGCAGGCAGGAGGGGGACAGGAAGCAGCAAACGAATTTGGAATTTTATGTACCCGAGGCCGAGGGCGGCGGAGGCGGCCGCCCGCCCGCAGTCTCTCCGATGCCCATCGCCGTCCGTCGTCGGACGGACCCCCGGCGGTCCGGCCCTCAGTGGTCCCCGGACGTCGGGAACAGCGTGAGCTCGCGGCGGCCGCCGCTGCCGCCAGCGCCTCGGGATCCGAGGTCCATCTCGTCGGCGAAGGAGGCGGGCGCCATCATCCCCATCCCGTTGCCGGCGCCGACCATGCGGTGGTGGTGCATCCCGGGCGGGCCGACGACGGGCGGCACGGCGACGCGGCTCAGGAAGCCGCCGTGGTCGAAACCAGCGCCAGCGGCGGCGCCACCGTAGTGGTGGCCGAGTGGGCGCGCGGCGGCGGGGTGGTGGAAGTGACCGATCTGCGGGGCGTGGTGCTGGTGGTGGTGGTGCGCGGCGCCGCCCATGGGGGAGAAGGGCGGGTAGGTGTCGACGGGGCGGTGGCCGTGGCCCGGCGGGAGGAACGGGACGGGCCCCGTGGCGAAGAGGTGCTCCGTGGCGGCGTCGGTGCCGGAGCCGGATGAGTGGCTTCCCCCCGCGCCGCCGCCGCTGCCCCCTCCCCCTCCGCCGCCGCCGAGCCCCTGCATGCGCTTGAGGTAGAGGCGGTACTTCTGGAGGTGGGACGCGACGTTCTCGCGCGTGAGGCCGTCGACGCTCATCAGCTGCATTATGGTCTTGGGCACGGCGTTCTTGATGCCGAGGTGCGCCACGGCGTCGACGAAGCGCTTGTGCAGCTGCGGCGTCCACACGAGGCGCGGCCGCTTGAGCGTCCGCGCCGGCTCGTCGCCGGCGCCGCCGCCCCCGCCGCCGCTGGAGCCCGCGGCCGACGACGCGCCACCGCCGTTGATGTCGGGCCCGCCGCCCGCGCCCGCCACCGCGCCACCACCACCCGCCCCGCCGCCGCCGCCGCCGCCGCCGTGCGTGGCGATGTCGAAGGCGACGGCGAGATCGGGCGTGATGAGCGTCTGCGTGAGCGGCATCAGCTCGTCCGGGCGCGGGAGCTGCTGCTCCTCGCCGCCGCCGCCGCCGCGCGCGAACCAGCTGGGCTCCTCCTCCCTCATGGCCGCGCGCGGGAGCTTCTCCTCTGCTCTCCCTCCTCTCCTGGGGGCGAGCAGAGCAATTCTTGCAGCTCGCTCGACTCCACGCCGAGGCAGCAGCAGGAGCAAGCGAGGAGGGAGGGAAGGAGGGGTTACTTCGAGGTGGATCTCTCTTCTTCTAGCTTTCTTTCCTGCTGCCGTTCGTTCTCTCTCCTCTCTCTCTTGTGGAGTATCTCGCACAGCACAGCGTGTGTCTGCTGCGTGTGTTTAGGAAGGGAGGGTGTTTTCCCCTGCTGCTACTGCTGCCGTATGCCGTGCCATGATATCCTCTCCTCTCCGCCCCTCGAGTCTTTCTTTCTCTAGCCGCCGCCGATGATGGATGAGCGAGAGAGAATCTGGCGAGTGAGTTTGGGCTGCTGCGCTGGACCTGGACTGGTTTAATTATTAGTGGCCTGCCCGTCCGTCCAAACCTATTTCTGTGCCATCGTTGGTTCCTTGCTGCTTTCCCAAAACACAACCAAATATATTCCCAGTATTTCGGAGCCGGGATTAAGTGAATTTCATCCAAGGCCTTGTTTAGTTTCCAAAATATTTCTCAAAATATTTCAGATTTCCGTCATATCGAATTTTTGGACACATATATGAAGCATTAAATATAGATAAAAAATAAAACTAATTACACAGTTTAGACGAAATGGACGAGACGAATCTTTTAAGCCTAGTTAGGCCATGATCGGACAATAACTGTCAAATAACAACGAAAGTGCTACAGTAGCGCTACAGTACATTTCCCAAAATATTTCACGAACTAAACAATGCCCAAAACAGTTCTTCTCGCAGGGGACTACGACTGCACTGACAGATCAGATGTTGGACGGAGCTGCCCGCAGCGGGTGGACGGTGCGATCCAGTGGAGTGAGATGGAGAATCAGATGAGGCGATGATGATATCTTAGCTGGAGTTTGGTTTGTCCTCATGTGGCCATGTCTCGCGCCGGATCACACGCACGCACCTCTTCTCCTCTTCTTTCTACTAGTTGTACTCGTACTACTAGAATAGAATAGATAGAAATCGGGGAGGGGACGAATCATGTTTGTTTGGCTTGCTGGTTCCGTTCCGTTTTCCCTCGGCATCATCGTGTTGTGTTGTGCAGTATCTCCGAGGTGGATATCATTCGCATCACGTCGCACCGGTGGATCCTGGATCTGGCAACCAAATGTGTGCTCTGCTGCGTGTCCAGGCATTAATGCGCGTACGGGTGCAGTTTGGCTGAATCTGATGGAGTGCTAGTGGTACGGAGTACTAAATAAAATCTAAAGACAGAGAGGAGAGAGAGAGACAGCACTTTGATTTGTCTAACTACCCTATTAGCAGCGAGGCGGTGTATATTCTGGCGCTTAAGAAACCGAGTGCTCGTCCAAAAAAGGGGAGAGAGAAGTTTCCCTGAAACTTTCGCTAATAAAATCCTTTTTTGAACCTTGCAAATACAGCTGCGTGCGAAAGTAAATTTCCTATATAGAGAGGGAATTGATGGTAACAGTGACCGATGAGTCATGTTGGACACCCAACATAGTAATTACCGTACTAGTAACGTTTTTCCTAAAGGAGAGAAATTATATTAAAACTCGGTATAATACAACTCCAAATTACATATAACAATCTGAAATAAAAAAATTCTATTAAGTCTTTTCATCATCTTCTTTTTTAGTAACTTTGTTTTTATTTTATTTTTTGCAATTTTTAGTAACTTTGATTGATACAGTCGATGTTGCACACGAATATTGCACCACCGAATATACCAAGCTAAAATACAGTCCTCACGCTGAATCTATCGGTCAAACTCGAAACCTTTGACATGCCTCAAAATCAAACATTTCGGAACCAAATGGAAACACATCTGAATCAATAAAAGAACATCAATGCCTTCAGCTTTTGATCATCAAGTTTGACTAACTTCCTCTTGGTGACCATCGGCAAAGAGGACAACAACCTGGAGTTAATATCTTGGTGAGAAGTGCACATGAGCAACCTTGTCTTTTGTAGATAGTAAACCACAAACTGACCTGGTACTGTTGACTCCCTCAGTGGCGATCTTGTCATAGTCATAAACGAGGCTATTGCAGTAATAAATTCCTAAATGGTATCGATAATGATTTCAATGAGGCCCTGTGTGATTTCGAGAAACTAGAAAGTAATCTAACAATATGACGGGAAACACTTTCTAGATATTGGTTTCAATTTATGGGATACAAATAGACCCTAATATATTTATTTGGAGTAAACCTAAACAACTAAATCTAAAGAACTACTTGAATGTTGGTGAGGGATTGACCTATTCTTCTTCTGGCCACCTGTATCCTCGCCAAAGAGGAAGGAGAGTGCCCCCAGGCAGTGACTGCGAGGTGTCCTAGATGCATAGATGGTAGTGATGCAAGTGGTTGGTTCATGAACTCATATATAGGCATAATTTTGCGATTTACCACGAGAAACACGCAAATTTAAGCGTATATATATGGGTTTGCAGGATAACCCACTTGCACCCCTCTTATAAGGATTGTTATAAAAATATGACAAAAACAAGATGCAACAACTTTGCTCTGGGTTAGTTTGGTATGTACTTCCTTCGTTCTAAATTATAAGTCGTCTTGATTTCTTTGATACATCATATTTGCTATGTATATAGACGTAACATTATGTTTATATACACATAGCAAATTCAATGTAAAAAAATTAAAATGACTTAAAATTTGAAACACAGGGAGTACATTGGGCATATGAAGCTAAGGATAAATACGAAGAAAGAATAAAGAAGGAAGAGAAAAAGTGAGAAAGTAAAGGGCACTCAAACTGCTAGTATTTTGTATGTATCGCATATATACCACGGGAACGGTTTTCTGCTTTCGTAGGACTTCTTTTTTCTTGCCGGTGATGATGTGTGTGTGGGCACCGGTTGACCACCAAGAACAGCAAGACCAGATCGCGGCTGGCACATAGAGTACTAGTAGTATTAGATTGGTTTTGTGGTGTTATTGCGTTATCAGGGTCGAGGGGGAAGGAATCCTTTTGTTTTCTGACATGTAAAGACGACTTGATTTGGGAAAGTGCGAGTTTGATTTGGAAATGATTTATGGAAGAAGCTGCCGAGACTTGTGCATTACGTTCTGATGAGATCCTCATCAAATCTTCACCGGAGGGAGGTCCACGCCATCTTCAACTTACGTCGTGACCCGTGATTGGATCTTGTTTTGCCACCTTTGTCGTCGAGCTGAGCAACACAAATTCCCCGTGGAGCCAACACATATATAGATACATAATATAGGCTCATAATCTAAAAAAAAATAGTACAAAAACATGGAGATGATCAAATGGATATATGGCCATCGAGATCTGCACTAGTACCAAGTAGTAGCAGGCAAGTACTCCGTACACTACCAAGCAAGCACAGCTGCCACGTCACCCGCAGAGATCATCCTACGAATACGTGCTGTACGCCTCGCCTCCAGCTCCTCATTTGCTCTTGGGCCTCGTTTAGATGAGAGAATTGGGGAGAAAAACACTGTATCAGAATTCCTGTAGCATTTCGTTTGTATTTAGTAAAAATTATCCAAATTTTGACTAACTAGGCTTAAAATGTTCGTCTCGCAAAGTACAACAAAACTGTGCAATTAGTTTTTGATTTCATCAACATTTAGTATTCTATGCATTTGTCGACATTTTAATGTGACGAGAAATTTTCTTTTTTATAGTGGAATTTAGGGGGAGAATTGGGGAACTGAACAAGGCCTTGGGCGTACTACTGCTACTAGCAGCCCATAGAACATCCCTGGCGCCTTTTCCTAGTCCTCCCGTAGGCAAAGCTTCCCTTTTTCTCAGCCCTACGCCACGCCTTTTCACACACACACACACCCCAAAAAAAATACGTTGGCCCTGGTGAGATGAAATGAAAAGGAGGGCAGGCATGCTCTCCGATCGCGGAAAAGGAGGGCGGGGCGCACGCAGCAGCAACCAAATCAGCTCCCAATCATCGTCTGCTGGCCTTGTTGGGGAGCCCAAAGCATAAATGGTGTGGATTCGAAGGTTAAATCCCTTGATCCTCGGGTGCCGAGATCGCCATGGGAAAAGCCGGCGGAGCGGCGGGCGTGATCGGATCACGATCAGCGGCGCTGTGCCTGCCTGTGTTTGTGCAGCCCAGTTCACGCTCCACTCTCGCGCGGACATGCGTGTAGTCGCCGGGTGCCCTACCAATCCATCACCAAAAGCAGAGCACGCGCTAGGACCTCAAGTACAAGCGTGCATGGTCCTTGAACACTAATGCATGCAGCACCCAGCCACCTCGAATTGGCGCTTTCTTCTTAACCCTATCCTACATGAGAGCAAAATACCACTAGAGACCTCGCTGATTCATCCAAATTGCCCAACAAAAACAACACAAATGCCGCTGCCAATAAATTTAAGCATGCATTCGGTCTCACCCTCATAGAGCATCGATAATCTATCTATACTATAAAGGTGTGAAGGAATTGAAAAAAACATGTTACGTTGAAAATGACCTACTCACTTGAGATCTTCTCTCTTAATATAAATCTTATGTAGAGCATCGATAATAAACACAAAAACGTGTCTACGCACGCCAATTCCAAAAGCGATTTGAATAGTACACCAAACAAATTAAGCATAACCACAGTAAAAAAAAGGGACATTGGATGATTTTTTATGACCCCATTTCAGTTTCTCCTCACTAGATTATTACTGTCGAGGATAACCCTTTTTCGATAGATTACATAAAGTTTTTTCTCTTCAAGGATATTTTCACGTACTTATTCCTTGCCTCCTTATAATTTCACTTTATCTTTATCTTTTACATCCTACTAATAACTTTTTATTTATCCATACCTAATAATATCTTTATATCTTATTACAAGAAGAAAAATTCTCTCCTCACTTTTTCATACGTCAGCCCATCCCACCACATCTCACTCTTCTCCATCGGCATCTTCCATTTGACAGCCATACTTCCAATTCAAATTCAACAAGAGATCACGTTTTCAATATAAATCGAACACAACGTTTCGAACAGGTCGTATATAGTCACAGTGTCAGAGTCTGATTTCAAGACGTATTAGACTAATGTAACTCATCCGGTTGATTGTGTCACAGACTATACGTTCCATTGCAACGTATGCCCATTGCTAGTCAATATAAGAAGTAGATCTTTTATCAATATGCTTTCTTTAAATATAAGTTATTATCTCATCCTCGCCATAGAGATTGCCCTCAGATTATATTTTCTATATTTACTTATTTATTTTTGCATCCTGCACGCGGAATATGTGGATGAACGGACGGACAGGGCCGCCCTTGGAATGTTGTTGCTTCCGCAAGTGGCCTAGTGTTTGAGCTTTCGCAGGAGGAAGTCGGGAGCCACTTGAACACCTGATGCCTGATGGGTCGATCGATGACTGGGACGTCCAGGGACACATGGACATCAGGACATGGACGATTCGCAGTCTCAGACACACGGATAAGAGTGCTGCGTGATACTGAGAGCATTAGCCCTGCCACTGAGCTGCCTCGGGCATCAAGATAGATAAACGACGCCGCACCCGCAGCCGCTTGTGGGTCTGACGGACCCGTCTGTCAGTATCGGTTCTGCTCATCCCTGTTATCTGCTGCAGTACTGTCCGTAACTTCTGAGAACTATTATTATCTTTCAGGATCAAGTACGTGTAGATTGTGATTAAAGAAGAAATATTATACTAAAATTGCTAGAGTAAATCCTACTCATAATTTGCATAAAATGAGAATAAGAAATTGTTTCTAGAGAAAAAATTAAGGAGAGGTTTTTTTAGCTGAAAGAATCAATAGAGTCAAAGCGATCCAACAGGTTCGGTTCGGGAGTGTCATTCATAGGAAAAAAAATAGTTAGCCTCAAATTTCAGTAATGATTGGCAAATGAAATATCTTTGCCCTAAAAAATTTTGGTCTGTGGCGAATCTTTATCGCCTTTGATTAAACAATCCAGCATGAAAGAGTTCTTTCTTCCCCATGTAATCCAACAATTTTTTTTTAAAAAAATAAACAACAAGTCATTGTTCGTTTTATTCTTTCTCTATCACCAAAGTCATTGATCCTTTGTTCCTCCTTATCGCCATCACCTAATGAAGTAGTATATAATTTTAGGCACACATCAACCGAGATTTGTTATTTTATTAAGCCTTTAGGTACGGCGGTGCCTCATGTTCGGAAATGCGATGGTGGATCGATGAACAAACAATGATATTGCATGACATGGGGTTGGGCTTTGGCACTAGCAATAAACAAACTGGGAGTTGGGAGATTTCGAGCTATCAGCTGGGGTTGGAGATTGCATAGTGACAGCGATGTTTGTCCGGTGACGGTGACCTTCAGATTCTTTCCATTTTATTCGCTGAGAAGGACAGGACGGTTTGACACCACAGAATTGTTCGTTTAGCTGCTCGTACAAGGTATTGATGTGGCGCTGCTGGATCCTCTCACCCTGTCCAAACCTTTGGTCACTTCTCTGTTGTCTGAATAGTATGTTTCAAGTTAAAAAGAACTTTCAGACAGGATATGCTAATTCATCCAGCCTCTTGTTCGGATTGAGTTATCAAAAGTAAAAAAAGCAAGCATGATAATTAATATTCTTTTGTCCAGCTTTTAGCAGTGGCTAACCTTGGATTCTTTCCACTTGAATTTTGATGGAGGGTCTAGCTAGACCAGAGACAGTAGTAGCAGTAGTCAGTAGATGCCTGTTACAAAAAACTAAAATTCTGTGTGCATGCATGCTCTCTGATAGTATCAACTAATTGGTGGGCACAGCATCTGCAGATTCGTCTAGAGAATCCAACTCGCAAAAGGCTTTGCAGAATTCCCCGGAGTTAGGCCCAAAGTTTCACTTTCACGCACAATCGAGCCGCCTACGTCCAGTCAAAGTAAACTGCAGCTTTCACTTGTGCTATTGCAGGGAATAAACAAGAGCAGACACATGCTTGCTTTGGACGTGAAAAAGTGACATTCCCTTGGGTAATCCCTTGTAGTAGTTTAATCCAAAGGCTGATGCATCATTCATCTAGAGGTGAGAGCAGGATAAAAAGTTGACTGCAAGCTAAGCGTTGCCTAGCCGTCAGGTTAAGTGCCTGCCAGTTTGGTTGGCATTTGTTTATCACTGCTGGTCACCATCATCGCAAGCGGCTGAGAGAGAGCTCTTCCATGGACTGGCTGGGGGACAGGCATGCTTTGTTGATGCTCTGTTTTCTCACACCCCCAAACAGTGGTGGTTAGGATCGAGTAATAGTAAACAACGACAGCATAGTACAGAATTTAGTGCCAATTAAAGGGCGGAAAAAACCAGGATATCTGAACCATAAAGCTCCATGTTCGGGCTTGGTTCTGTAAATGTTCGGTGATTCAGGCAGTTTCTGTATAGAGATGGCCAAATCTGTGATGTCAGACATAAGAATTAGGACCCAGGTGTTCATTCATTAGCCAAAGGACTAGCCAGTTGACTACTGACAAGATTGGGGTTGTTTTCTAAAAACTGTCGTCTTCTAGAATAAAAGGAAAATGGGGGAGAAAAATCTCCATGTCAGTCTTATCTCATGACAACATCATCTTTGTATGTTTTGCTGTTTATTAGCCGAGTCAAGCCAATCTATCCATTTTTTTTTCCTATATATAACTAAACAAAAAGAGTTCTGTACAAGGCAATCTCTCCAATGCAGCACAAGCTAATACAAGATATCACTGAATTTCACTAGTCCAGTCCAGCTGTACTCTGCAGCAGCAATAGTTCAAAAATCAGATGGCCTGATTCCTAGTTATGATCTGAAGTGTATCTTACAAGTCCATCCAGTTTTTATAATACCATGATGGTGTCAGGGAAGAGAAACTTTCCAAGTGCGTAGCGTCTGATCCGCTTGCTGCTGCTTAGTGGCGTACTGATGCACTGTTGGTTGTAAGGTCATGCTCTCACTGTCGGTTCAGGTATAAATATATTCCTCTGGACGTGGAGACACCATATGGTGTCAAAACTAGAATACTCCATGTCATGCCTCCCTTGTGCCCCCCCTCCTTCGGCACGGCAGGTAAGCCACCTACCGATCAGAATGCTCAATATAATTGCAGTCATGCTGCAATCTCCAATTCAGTCTGTAAACTAAGTCTCCAAGAAAAAAAGAAAATTCATGAGTGATGAGTGCTCTTGTGTGTCCTGCATCAGAAGGAAGCTTCACAGGATCTGATGGGCATCAATCCCACACACAACCAACCACCGGCTACCACACCAAATCCTACAGATCGTCCGAGTATATCTGCAAACACAGAGACAATAGATGCTTCTTGTTTGCTTGGGAGTACAGCTACCAGAATATCTTTCAGTTACCAGAAGAAGATGCTGGCATTAGATATCTTAATATTGTCCCCAGCACAGCATATGCCATGAAGGGATATTAAACAGTTGAGCAAGGCTCAGCTCAGCTCAGCTCCATCGAGATGGATCTCATCTCACACTCTGCTGCACCCGCGACCCGCGCCACCATTAGTTTATAATACGGCCGTAAACATGCAGCACCTATCCACGAGACGACGAGATAAGATATGATAATGTATTGCCAATCATGGCTGCTGCCTCGCCATCGCCACTGGCGCGCCCGAGAGAATCTGATTGCGTTTTATAATATGCGCCACTTGGTCTTGGTGGTGGCACTGAGCTCATGCATGCCCATGCCCCTGATGGCACAAGCACAACTGATTACTCTAACCTAATTACTAATCTCGTCTAATCCGGGGATATGGGCTAAACATATACAGTATGTATCATCGATCCACAACAAGTGTAAAGAATGTGGTGGGCACATTGTCTGTGGCATGTTTGATCGCAGCGCAGGTGCAACGAATTTGGAGGCACCCAGAATCTACGACTAATTTAAGCTGCCTGGATCTTGGAACCATGAGCAAAGGATGGTAGTCGGTACTGTATTTCCAAGAAAAACTATGAACAGATTTTGCAGGCCTGCTGGGCTGTCCAGGTTACAATATTGGGCTTTGCAGGCGCCCACGAGGATTGAGAGTTTGGAACGGAAGGAAAGCGAGCTGCTGCTGGCCTTGGTGCGTTGCCGCGTGCGGGCCTGGGGCCTGGCCGCGTCAGGATCTGAGCCTCCGAGGCAAGAGGCCCTGTGATGCTGAGCGCAGCAGGCGGCCCAGTCCCGCTGTAAGGCCCAGGTGATGCGCTAGGCCTCAGTTTCTTCTCCTGTGGGCTAATGATGCACCAAGCCCGTCGTGCGTGTAGTATTCGCCCTGAGCAACAGACGGCAGCTTCCGTTTTACGCACATCTTTACTGCCCAATGTCATGTTTCGGCCCAGGTGGGAAGCCAGACGAGAGCGACCTCGGAATCCATCGCTGCTAACGAGTCGGATGGAAACCTCGCGCCGACCCCCTCAGCGCTCGTACGTACAGGTGCCCTGCGTTCTGTTGTGGGCCGGCCCAGGTACATAAGTACGTGTAACATCGAGTCTCGGCATACACGATTTCGGCCCACTCTACCGAGGAGTAACTCGCTTGAGCTTTTGTCCTCGATTCGCTCAAAACGATTAAACGTTACTACGCGTCCCTACTCCTAATATTTAATCTGGTGAAATTTTCTCAGGACGGCTGTTACAGTATGCCCCGCGCGCTCGTACGTACAGGCGCCCTGTCCTCCGTTGCGGGCAAGTTAGGTACGTCAGTTTCCTTTTTTCTTTTTCTTTCATTTCTACTATTTATTTTTTTCTTTTTCTTTTTTCTTTTATTTTTTTGTTGTGTTCTATTATTCTTGTCATCTTTTATTCTTTTTTTTCTTTTTTTCATGTTTATTGTTTTTTCTTTTCTTTTCTTCTATTTCTTTTTTCCTTTACTTTATTTTTATTTTTATTTTCTTTTCTTTTTTACTTTCATTTCCTTTTATTTTTATTTTTTGGTGATCTTTTATTATATTTTTTTTCTTTTTTCTATTTTTCATTTTTTTTGTATGCTTTCCTTTTCTTTTTCCTTTCCTTTCATTCATTTATTTTTTTTTCTTTTTTCTATTTATAATTTTATGTTTCACTTTTTATTTACAGATATATGTGATGTTCACGTATTATACATATGATGTTTTATGACGTATTTTGTGATGTTCACGTAGTACACCTATGATGTTCTATGATTTATTTTTGCTATATTGTATCCTATAGAGTTAGGAATTATAGGTCTCCGTGGATCACTTTTCTTGTCGAGAAGTGAATAGTCAATCCACTTCACTTCTGCCGGTTGAGTGTAGTAGTTGGCTATATTGTGAATATCGATAAGATTTGCAGTTTCTAAATCTTCTGGTTGGCCCAGAATTTTACCTTTCTCTAGCAGAGGAATAGCAGCTGTCAGTTGAATTAATTGTGATTCTAACATTTTATTAAAGCTATGCTGATTTTTAATAGCAGAAGTAAAGGTATCCATTCTAGAATTTATAGTTTCTAAAACTTTATCATTAGAGGCTACCTTCTTACTCATTTGATATAGTAGTTTAAATTGATCAGCAACTAAATCTCTCAAAGGTGGTTGATTGTAATTGCTATAATTATTATTACCTTAAAAGTTACCTTGGTAATTATCTTTGATAGTTTGGCCTCTGTTGCTGATTTCATTGATTCTGCTGAGGACGATAGTTATTGTTGTTATTAATGTAGTTCACATCCTCTTGAAATTCTGGGCAGTTGACTCCTGAGAGCCCAACATCTCCACATTCTTCACAAGTCATGCGAGAATCACTGATATGCATGACTTCCTTCTTCATCGTGTCTCTAGCTTCAAGCTTCTTCATGATGAGGTCTAGCTTCGCAGACACTATGTTGGCTTCCTTGAGCTGATGCATACCTCCTCTTCTCTTGCGAGGTTGAACACGTTCTTCATTCTAGCTCTGATTTGAGGCCATCTTCTCAATGAGCGTTGTTGCATCTGTGAGGTTTAGTGGCAAGAATGCACCTCCAGCTGCAGCATCGACTGATTCACGGGCACTAGTGAATAGCTCGTGGTAGAAGGTCTGCATAAGCAACCACTTCTCCATCCCATGATGAGAACATTCTGATATGTAATCTTGGAAATGCTCCCATGCCTCAGCGACAGATTCATCATGTTGTTGCTGAAAGCTTGTAATTTTCCTATGCAGAGCATTGGTCTTGCCTATAGGAAGAAACTTGACTAGGAAAGCAGTCGAGCAACGGTCCCATGTATGACTCTCTTTGTTGGCATAGAACCACTGCTTGGCTTTCCCCAATAGTGAGAATGGAAAAAGGCAAAGTAGAATAGCATCTCTGGTTACTCCCTTGATCGTGAAGGTGTTGCAGATCTCGAGAAAGTGTTGTAAATGTGCACTTGCATCTTTATGAGCCTTTTCACAAAACTGACTTGCTTGCACCATGGTAATGAGCGCAGGCTTAAGCTCAAATCCATCTTCTCCAACGTTGACTTGAGGTCCAGTACGGATGTTTTCTGTTATCGGAGCAGAGAACTCATGGAGAGTCTTGTTGGCCATAGCTTCAAATTCCGGTGCTAAATTTCTCTTGGCTTGGCTGACTTCTGAATTTTCTATAGAAACCTTCTTGAGCTTGGCTCTGGTCTTCTTTAATATTGCTTCTGGGTTATTTGTGTAATTCTTTGAAAAGTCAAAGCCCATATATTATCTTGCAGAAGATAAATAAGTAGAAAAGAACAAGGGTAAGCTTGTTTGAGTTTGAGGTCAATTGATTACTTTGATCTTTTCATAAATATAAGTTATCAATACTTTCTAAGTTTAATACCTTCCTCGGCAACGGCGCCAAAAATGCTTATTGACATTAATTAACGCAATCGCTAAATAGCAACGGCGCTAAAAATGCATGGTAATAAATTAACATGTCTCTAAATACTAGTAACCTTTTATATTTACCTATACTTCTTAGCATGAAACTAGGTTGTTATCCCTAATGAATAAAGCTTAGAAGTATATAAGTGGCACTATGATTTTATATGTCTAGGCAGAAATATAAATGATATAAAGATATGATCAATTAAGATTAAGAAGAATTAAGAACATCTGCAAGTGGACAGATAATTATACCATTATAGTATTTTACCTAGAGTATTACTAGGTTGTCATTTATAATTTTACCACTCGGAAGGTCTAGCTAAACTTCTATCTAGAGTATTGATAAATTTTATATTCATGATAAAGAGAGTAAACCAATGTTATGCACTCTTACTCAATAACAGGGATAAGTCACATGATAAAAGTTATATACATATGATAACTAATATATATATATATATATATATATATATATATATATATATATATATATATATATATATATATATATATATATATATATATATATATATATGATAACTAATGATCAGTTATCATAAATAAATAAGTAGATACACTCCAAGCTCCCTAACTATTACTAATAATGTAAACCAATCAGAATATTAGAGGAATAATTCCTAAGTATTCAAGTTACATGTCAAGCTACTACAACTAATAATAATACTACCATATGTACCAACCACAATGGAGCCATGAACAAGAGAAGTTGAGTTCAGAAACCTCTGATATACGAATATATCCTTAACCAGACAATGCTGCTCTACCAATAATCCACTACACAGGGAGAGGACTACAGAGGACTCAATGAGCCTATAAAAGTTACACCCATGATCTACCACACGACCCTAAACAACTGGAGGCATCCGTAGATATGTAAAGCATATAAGCACCACACTTATATAATGCATACCATTTATCTTATGGCCAAATAGACGAACGCTATACGAACATGTGATCGAACTAAATAGCAACCTAACTATACTAGAATTGAAGTAGACAATGAACGATGCATTCAAGAACGTAATAAAGATGAAGAATAATGTTGACATTACAATAATTGTGCAAAGACAGAATTACAATAAGAGCGGAGAACTAGAACATTACCAAAACTCGACGCTTGCCAATAATCGGGAATCCAAGCTAGGTTGACTCAGCTTGACTTTCTCTAAACCTAATCTAACTATGCTAAAGCTATGAACTAGAGGAACTCTGATGTTCTAGGGTTTCTGGCTCCGGATGAACTGATTTTCAAATGACTTGATGCCTTCAGGGGGTCTGCCCCTATATTTATACCCCGATGGGACGCACGTGAGCCATTGGATCAAACGACTTCGCGTAGGGTTAGGATTGATCCTCAAGGTCAGTAGAAGAATACTCCAGAAGCTCGTGGAAGAGGGAGAAGGGGGTGGCCGCCCAGCCACCCCCCTGGCCGGCCGGCCCCACCTAGCAGGCACTCGGCCTCCGTTTCGTTCCGGTGTCTTTTGGGGTCTTCTATAATATATTAGTATTTATCTCGCGGTGAATTTCTAATTTTTTTTTAATAATTAGGTATCTCTCTCCACTTTTCTACATAACTCCCTGCAAACATTAAAATTCAACGAAGCTCGTGGAATTCGTCAGATAACACCCTAGTCTTCTATGTTTTCATGTATTTTGACCATTCTCTCATGTTTATTTCACTATATATTATTGACGTTAACGACCGTCAGCAGTGGGTGATATAAAGACGTTACTACCTACTGCATTATGCACTTAGTCCCTCCGTCACATAAAAGAGTCGTTATGAGGCTTGTGCTGGTCAAATTTTTTTAAGTTTGACTAGATTTATAGAAAATATTAGCAACATTTGTGTCTCTAAATAAGTTTATTATGAAAATATATTTAAAGGTCTATCCAATCATACTAATTATGTACCATAAATATTAATAATTTTTTATATATATTTGGTCAAAGTTAAAGATAGTTGACTTCTTAGGAATTTTTTTAGGACGGAAGTAGTAATTATCAACTAGTATGATTCTATTTGCCCTTTCCCGTCTGTTTACTACTCCGTCTGTACCGAAAAGAAAGTCGTTTTAGCTTTAAAAAACTATCCCTTAAAGAGTGTCGTTTGATGCTGTCTTGTGGGTTGTACACCTACCCCTGCCGTGGTTCAGCTAGTTATCTCACCACTCATCTGTGGAGGCACTACCTGACCGAGAGAGCTCGAACGACGTGAAGGTGGAGCAATCATGGCAGAAGTAGGGCTATGCAGGTCATTGTTGCTCTTCCTTGGTACTCCCCCAAGATCCCACAACAACCCTCTTTTAGGGACGGAGGGAGTATGTTTAGTCTGCGCTGCCCAATGAAGGTCTGCTAGCCCATGGAGTGGTATGCTTTTTATTTATTTTCTCTAGTTTTATCTCTTTCTCCTTTCCTCTCATTCTTTATTTTTTATTTATTCCTGTTTTGAATTTATTTTTTCTTTATTCTCATGGTTTGGTTATTAGTTACATTTCAAATGTGCCTCAAATATTTTTTGTTTAAGATGGAACATGTTTGTCATGAACCAAGTCATTTCTCACAAAGGTGGAACTATGTTTTTAAAACAAAATTTCCATGAACTTGGGAAAGTTTTCCTTGCGAAGCTTGAATGTTTCTCTCGTGATGCTAGAACTATTTTGTTTTATCATGGAACAATTTTGTCATGAAGCTGGAACACTATTTCTCCAAAAACTGGAAAGATTTTGTCCTCGGCCTGAAACAATTTTCTCCTAAACTTGAAACATTTTCCTATTGAATCCGAAATAATTTTTTCCACCAAATTAGAATAATTTCGTGCTAAATCTAGAACAATTTCCCATGAACCTAGAATGAATATGTAAGTGGCCCAATTACATTACCAGGCCAAGCCCATAACACATACAATAAGAACCCTAGCTACTGTATACATGAGCAACTCACTTGAGGGCGGCCACTCAATCAGTCCCTAGCCCCCGCTCTGGATAAATATTAATATATCCTTTTATGCTCCTATCTAGGCTGCGTTTAGAGCCTGTTTAGTTGGTGAAGTTTTTTGGGTTCGGCTACTGTAGCACTTTTCGTTTTATTTGGCAATTTGTGTCCAATCATGGACTAATTAGGCTCAAAAGATTTGTCTCGTGATTTACAACTAAACTATGTAATTAGTTTTTTCTTTCGTCTACATTTAGTACTCCATGTGCCACAAGATTTGATGTAATAGGTACTGTAGTACTTTTTGGGTTCTTTTTTTAAACTAAACAGGCTCTTAGATGCAATTTTTTTTTGTAAAATGGCACTGTAGCTTTTTCGTGGTTATTTAGCAAATATTGTCTAATCATGGTCTAATTAGGCTTAAAAGATTCGTCTAGTCCCTTTTTGTCTAAACTGTGTAATTAGTTTTATTTTTTATCTATATTTAATGTTTTATGCATGTGTCTAAAAATTCGATGTGACGAATTTTCTGAAAAATTTTGTAAAATTTTCAGGGAGACCCTGATAGAATTTCACATCGGACGTGGAGTAGCACTGTCCTGAAATTCTGTTCTAGAACTGCATCCACATCACCACTTCCTCCAGCGCCCGTCGCCCTGTCTGTCCGTACCACGAGATATTCCTGCCCTCCTCGTTCAGGCCTGCCACTGCTAGTACTGCTACTCCATGCATCCACCACCACCACCGATCATTTTGACGCGACAGCGTACGACGCCGGTCGTCGCACGGCTGGGCACATGCACGCACGCCACAGTGGCCGTGGCCGGCCAAAGGCGAGGCCGCCCTATGCCGTAGTAGCCCGTAGCCGCGCAGGCTAGGCTGTGACGTGCACGGTGCGCGCACTCCATGGAGCCATTGATCGAGGCGCGAGAGGGCACTGTGGCGCTGTGGCGAGTGAGGGGATGCCCGAATCTGAATTTATAGTAATTTTATTTTTATATAGAAATAATTGTCCAAACATTAATTAATTATGCTCAAAACGTTCGTCTCGTAAAGTATAACAAAACTATGCAATTAGTTTTTGATTTCATCTACATTTAGTACTCCATGCGATGTGCCAGCATTTTGATGTGACGTGGAATCCTTGTTTAGATTCCAAAATTGGGATCCAAACTTGCATAATAAGTGTCACATCATACTGTAGCAATTTTGTTTTTATTTGGTAATAATTGTCCAAACATTGATTAATTAGACTTAAAATGTTCGTCTCGCAAAGTACAATAAAACTGTGCAATTAGTTTTTTATTTCATCTATATTTAGTACTTCATATATGTGCCGGTATTTTAATGTGATGGAAAATAGAAATTCTGTATAGTAAATTTGATGATCAAAATGGGGAATCTAAGCGAGGCCTTAGGGAAAACATGGCCCAGGAGTCACTCGCGATGTCACCTCCAGCATGGACCCATTGCTTTTCCACTTTTGTGATCGTCAGCTGGCTGCCTCGTTCCTGTTGGCGCCGGGTGATTAACTTGTAGTGTTTAGATGGTGTAAAAGGTGGTGTAAAGTTTCTATAGCATTTTTCGTTGTTATTTGGTAAAATTTATCCAATCATGAACTAACTAGACTCAAAAGATTCGTCTCGATATTTACAGATAAACTATGTAATTAGTTATTTTTTTACCTATATTTAATGCTTCATACATGTGTCTAAAGATTCGATGTGACGGAGAATCTTATAAAATTTTTAGAAGTTTGAAGGCAGCGAGGTGACGTGTAAACAGTAGCAGTGGATCGGGATCGGCGATCAGCCACAGGGTTTCGATCGTACGAGTACAGAGGAGTACGGAGTTTGCCCATCCTCCAGTTCCGAAATACGGAGTACGGGGCCTAACCCGGCCGTGGACCGTGGTGGTCTGCAGTGCCAGTGGTAGTACTCGTACTCAAGGTAATAAATAGCGGTGGTAGCGACCGTAATTGCACCCGTAATAGCGGTAGCGGTCCATTGCCGCTACCACTACGAGGTAGCGTTCTGAACTATGCATCCTGGATCTTTGCGGCCGCAATTTTGAATAGCGGGCTGATATTGCGGACGCAATTGCGCGTAGCAGACCGCAATAGCATGGAAGCAAGTATCCCTAATTAGTCCAGCCCACTATGATTCACACCCCAAATTCAAAACTCACGCATCAATTGTGGAACTTAAAATTATTCAATGATATATGCACTTAAAATTATTTATACTCATTATTCATGATATATGTGCTTAAAATTATATGGGATTATTGGGGTGCCGCTATTGGAACTTATCGTCCGCAATATCGCCCGCTATCCGCAATCCGCTACCTCGACGTTAATCCGCTGCCAACCCGCAATACGCTATTTAGTACCTTGCTCGTACTCCTATGAGGAGGATCAGTTCTGTTGAGGAGTAGCGTTACCAGCCGTCGTTAGATGCTCATGAATCATGATCTCGCGTCGACGCCATATAATAGGATTAGTGAGGAATATTAGTCGGTAGTAGCACGATCGTGCTAGTAGCCCATGCAGGGACAGGGATCATGGGATCGGAGCTTGCTGTAGGTTGTCATGATTGGTGCAGTGTTGATGTGTGCAAGTGCACACATGGTGTCCTCCTTGAGCCCCGTGAATACATGAAATCACATCCGTGGATCCGCATTGCCGTCGTCAAAGGTCCACATGCATGTATATGCACGGTCTAGCTAGGGCATATTATTGCGGTGCTATATATGGTACAAGTAGTCCTGCTAGTTGGAGTATATATTAGAACACACACACACAAGTGGACAACAACGTCGTTAGTCAATAAAATTAAGTACTCTCAGGCAACAGTCAATGTTAGCATAAGTACATAGTAGGAGTACTCCATTTGCTAATGTTGTCCTTTGGATTCCCCGCTGCAGGCACTGTTGTAGTAGTGAACTCTTGCGTCCCTTCACCGAACCTTTGGATTCCATGAGACGAGGAGCTACTACGAGCTGAGCAGTGATGATGATGCATGGCGATGATGGTGAGACGTCGTGCATGATGTGATGTTGCTTCTTTTGTTATAAATAAAAGCTTCCCAGTAGTTCTAATATTCATGGAGCGAATCCAGTTGTACCCCCTCCGGGTCCGTCTCTTTGAAATAACGACATTCTGGTTTTTGGAAGAGTCCATCTACTCCCTCCGTCCGATTGATTGTGCAATTATGAGAAACGTGCCGTTTAAACTATGTCAACTTTAACCAAATTCAACTTTAACCAAATTTATAGCAAAAAGTATTAACATTTATGTCTCGAAATAATTTATTATGAAAATATATCTCATAACCAATCTAACAGTACTTATTTTGTCTCATAAGAGTTAGTATTTTTTATATAATTTTAATCAAAATTTGCAATGGCTGACTTCTCGGGATGCGAGAATTACACATTCGTTGGGACGGAGGGAGTATCATAACAAACCTCTTTAGATATATAAATGTTAATATACTACTCCCTCCAGGTTCCTATACAAAAGAAATTGTTTTAGAGCGTCTTCGACAGTTTGCCAAATTTTGTTTCCCAAATCTCGTTGTTTACCAACTCCCAAAATAATATAGGAGGAAAAAAAAGATCTCATCTCCAACAGTTTGGTAAAATTTGTTTCCAAAAACCCAAAAATCCGCTAATGAAACGAAAAGACCCGCTAAGCGAACGAAGAGCCCCGTTAAACAAACGAAAAGCCCCGCTAAACAAGAGGAAACTACGATGCGCGGGCGGTGCCCCGTGCGCATATATGCGCGCAATCGACCGAGATTTGCCAACTTGCCAAAGATGCCAAACCCAGATACCAAACTATTGTAGAAGTATTTTTCTCATTTTATCAAAAAAATTTAGGATGCCAAACCTATATGCCAAACTCTTGGAGATGCTCTACACAAGGCTTAGGTTAAACATTATAGGAATATAAATCATGAATCATTTTTAAGTTGTTATGACTTTTCAATAAATGTTTTTTTATAAAAATAAGAAGTGAAAGTTATGCTTTGAAGACCGTGTCACTGTTCAACAAACGATTTCTCTTAGAAACCGAAGAGAGTTTTTTTTATAAACTTAGTCGGAATCTGGAATCGATAGCATTATTTTAGACAGAGGGGTACGTCCTTGAACAACCCGGTACAAACTATAAGGCCACGACGAAGTTGATAGACTTTTTATATGGTCAGTCCACTACTACAGAAAATCTTCTCTGCAGCGTTTCAGTTTGGGGCTCCGAGGCGGGCGGCCCGGTTGCCCGCCTCGGTTATTCGAGGCAGGGTAGCCGGGCAACAACCACCTCGGTTAATACATTAACCGAGGCGAGCATTGTAAAATAACTACCTCGGTAAATTATTAACCAAGGCGGACATTGTAAAATAACCGCCTCGATTAAGAAGGCGGGCATTGTAAAATAACCGCCTCGGTAAATCATTAACCGAGGCGGGCATTATAAAATAACCGCCTCGGTAAATCAGACCCAGCCCGCTAGCCCACTACCATCACCAATATATAAACGAAATCAGAAACCCTAGCCCTCCACTCTCCAGATCTAGCGACGGCGCCCGAGCCACTCCCTTTCCCCCGTAGCGACGGCGCAAAGGACCACGCCCCACTCCCTCCCTCGCACCCCTCCCTCTCTCGATCCCACTTGACCGCGCCCCGCCCTCTCCCCAACGGCGGTGGGGCGTCCTCCCTGTGGCGCGCGGAGGCCGGCTCCTCCTCCAACGGCGGTGGCTCGTGGGGAGTCCGGATCCTCCTCCAACGACGGGGCGACGCACGGAGCCATCTCCCTTTTCTCCCTCCCGGGCCGTCGCAGATCTTGTAGCAGCGGCGTGTGGGGAGACCGGATCCGGCGACGGCAAGGCTAGATCCGGCTTAGCTGCCTCTTCTTCCTCCCCGAGCGATGCGGATCCGGCGGTGGCAGCATGTGGGGAAGCCGGATCCGGCGGCGGCGCCGCTTGGGGAGGCCGGATTCGGCGGCGGCTCCCTCTTCTCCCTCCCGAACGGCGCGGATCCGGGTGTGGCTCGACAGTGGAGCACGTGCCTCGGTGGCGGATCAAGCGACGGCGGCGACAGCCCATGGATGGGCTCGGCGGACCCGTGGATGGACTCGCTGGGCTCATCCATGGGTTTTTCTTTTTTTTGTTTTTTATTTGATTTACCGAGGCGGGCGACCAACCGCCTCGGTTAAGGCTAGATTTACCATGACCTTTTGACGGAGGGGATTGGCATGCCCGCCTCGGTTACCCCCAACCCCCGCCGCCCAGTCCAGCGTGGCGTTCTTGTTTACGGGTCGTCGAGCCAGGACAGTTCGTCTGTTTCGTTCCGCACACACTAGCACACGAGGGGGAGGGGCGACAAGCACCTGCAAAGAACCGCATGACGCACGGAACTGACAGAAGTATTGAAGTATTCCACCCTCCCAGCACCGTGCCATGCCGCGATGGTCAATTAAGCGAGCTAGCCAAAAAACTAAGCCATCCGCCGTGTCGTCGTCGTCGCGCTGCGTTTGGCAAAGTGGCAAGCCGCGACGTGCACACCGTGGCTGCTGTGGCTCGGGCAAACACGGGCGCGCAGGTCTGCCGTGCGTCTGCAGCAAGCAGCTTATCATTAGAGCCGATGGCACGGGGCAGTCAGATTGGCCTGTGACCCGTCCATCCGTGTATAAGCCTCACCGGACCAGACGCATTCTACGCCTGTTCGTTTGAACTTGTCAGTCCAGCCGAACAATCTACTGGTCTCTGAATACTGTATTTGAGTATTTCCAATCGTCTAATCCAACTAATGTGAGCGATGGACGCGTGCTTGCACTTGGGGAGTTGCTGAGTTGGGGACTGGGGCCTTGAATACTGTATTTGAGTATTTCCAATCGTCTAATCCAACTAATGTGAGCGATGGACGCGTGCTTGCACTTGGGGAGTTGCTGAGTTGGGGACTGGGGCCTTGTCTAGTTACCTTTCAAATTTTAAATTTTTACACTTTTTCGTCACATCGATCCGTGGTCGGCTAAACTCACATGAGGCAGTGTTTAGTTTCTTCCAAATTCCAAAAATTTTACAAGATTTTCCGTCACATCGAATCTTTGGACGCATACATAGAGTATTAAATGTAGATAAAAAATAACTAATTGCACAGTTTGTCTGTAAATATCGAGATGAATCTTTTAAGCCTAGTTAATCCATAATTGAATAATTTTTATCAAATAACAATAAAAAGTGCTAAAAAACTTTACACCAACTTTTACCCATCTAAACAGCCCCTGAGATTCGTAGGCGCACATGTCCGTGGCGAAGGGACTGGCCGGATGTGACGCCGCGTCCATCCATCGACTCATGTAACCTTTATGTTGCCGTGTGCACGCATATTCCGTAACGTGTCTGTTCGACGGTAAGCCATCGAGTGATTGAGTGGCGAAGCATACAGTACCACTCTACGAGTATCACTCGCAGAGCAACCTGCACCCTGTTAGTTTGAGCTATTCAACGGAATCAGCACCTATTTAATAGTGTTTTTCTCTCCCAACAAACCAGCGAACAGTACTTTCAGCCATAATAAACCAGCGAAACGAACAGGCCGCTGATGTCCACAACTCCTGATCTCATGTGAGTTTGGGACCAACGGCATCTAGGGGTTGTTTAGTTGCCAAAAATTTTGGCAAAATGCAACTGTAGCATTTTCGTTGTTATTTGATAATTAGTGTCTAATCATGGTCTAATTAGACTTAAAAGATTCATCTCGTTCATTTCGTCTAAACTGTGTAATTAGTTTTATTTTTTTATCTATATTTAATGCTTCATATATGCGTCTAAAGATTCGATGTGACGGGAATCTACTGTTCTTTTGCAAAATTTTTTGGAACCAAACGCTGCCCTAATGTGGCTTGCCCGTGGCACGGTCAGTCACTGACATATGGACCCATTGTCCTCTTGGGCCCGCCTGTGGGAGGAACCGGTTCCGTGACCGTGATTGAGAGTCGGGATAGCCATATACCTACCCATGGGCATCGGTGAGACAGATGCCTATTAAAGCTGTGTTGTGGGCGCCCGCTGGCTGCGAGACACGTTGAAGACAGAACAGAAGAGTTTGGGCGTGACAGGACAGGCCAGATTAGACACAAGGCACGGTAGCGCCTCGGGTACCTACGAGTTTGATACGGCCTGGCGGCAAGAGGACAGTGACGCGCTGCACACAACAAGTAGGACCATGCACGTACGTGCGATCGAGTGCACGAAAGAATCTCGATGCCTTTTGAAGAAGCTACTACAATACCCCTAGTAGTGGCGAGCCGAACAGGCTGAAAATAGGATCGGCACGGGCGTTACGGCGTGGCAAAAGTATTGCTCACTAGCTATGTCCGTGAAAAAGCTACAATTCTAACAAAATACTCCGTTAAACCATCTTAACTTTGATTAAGTTTATACAAAATAGTATAAATATTTATAATATCAAAACAAGTATTATTTGACATGGATTCCAAGCAATATATCCTGTGCGCGCATCAGACATGGGTTCGCGTTCGCCACCGGCCGCGGGGGCTGCTGACGGTGACCACTGTCCAGTACTACTGTGCTGCGCTGCGTTCCTATTATTGTTGATGACCACCACGTGCCCGTGCATGCCCTAGCTTGTACAGCTCCATGTACTACTACGTACGTGGTCCACACGCTCCACCGCTTTGGCGAGACAACCAAAACAAGCTGCTCGCATCGCACGTGGTCCGCGACTTCGCCGCGCGTGTGAAGGGTTTGATATTTCCTTGATAACGATTCTATTGCACGCCGACCCGATACAGAATTCAAGCTATAGGTATCTGTAAGACTGTGATGGGCAACGGCAGTGGCAGGTTTGTGCGACGCAGAGCTAGCGTTTTCCTCCCTCCCTGCACCCTGCTCAAAAAGTGTCTCGTTTTCCACTGAGGCCTTGTTTAGTTCACCAACTCGGAGGTGGCCGAATTTGCACAGTGCCACCCCTGAGCATTGTAGCACTTTTGTATTTTTGTGGTAATAATTGTCTAAATTTTGATTAATTAGGTTCAAAATGTTCGTCTCGCAAAGTACAACAAAACTGTACAATTAGTTTTTGATTTTATCTACATTTAGTACTTCATATATGTGCTGATATTTTGATGTGATGGGGAATCTTTTTTTTGCATAGTGGAATTTGGAGGTGAATTCTGGAATCTAAACGAGGCCTGACCCTGCACGTGTGGTGGACTTGTGGTGGTGGCAGCTGACTCGCTGTGAAGCGAGCCCCGCCCAGCTAGCATGAGAGAGTCACAGTCAACCACGTCATCCAGGCTGAGGCGTTTTTATTAATCTTCTGAGATGCTGGTCGGCCGCCGACACCGACCGATCTGCTTGATCTGCTGGTCGTTTGAAACGGATCGGAGCCAGCGGGCTGCGGCGGTGACCGGCCGGAACCGGAGCGGAACCGTACGTTGCCCCACGAGTCCGCCTTCTGCTGTGGACGAGTCACGAAAGTGCTCATGGGATCGGCTACGTACTGCTGCCTCCATCACCTTTTTGTCGCGATGGTTTCAAAAAATCGCGCCCTCAAGTCGTCGTCGTTTCTTCAGAACTGCACCGGCAAAACAAAGCGTGGTGGAAGCCGGCTGTGATGGGGGAGCACTGCTGGCCTTCGGCCGGCACAGAGGCCAGAGGCTCATATCAGAGCACTCGCGGCCCTGTCGACCAGACCAGATGCGTGGACGGTTACACAACGCAAAAAGTTTACAGGAGCCCTCGTCGTCCCCTCGACTCCTCGAGAGAATAAAGACGTGGCGAGACACGCTTGATCGTCCTCAGCATCAGCAAAGCGCGAGCGATCTCTGTCTGTTTGTGTGTGTAGTGATCCGCAACCGACCGTGCCACCATTATTGGCATGGCACGCTGCGGGTCAAGAGGAACATCACCAATCTACCTGAAATGGCATGATCCATGTCTGCCAGTTGATACTCCTACGCTCTTGCTCTGGCCCTCTGGCCCTCTGCCTCGTTCCTCGTTCTTGTGTTTGAGGTTAATACTATGCATACAGTACACATTTCGATGGGCACAGTCGCACTGACAACCAGAGCAAGTGCCCGATGGGTTCAATTCAGAACACGATCAACAATCTCTTTCAGAAAAACAAAAAATAAAAATAAAACGATGAACAAGGGAACATCACGGGCAGGGGAGTAGCCAGGGGTATGCACCTGTGTATTCATGTGAATACCCAAGATTTTGGTGAAAATATTTCTTATACCTTGTATATATGCTACGCCACTGTACTCGGAGTCATGGAAGCAGCTACTCCCTCCGTCGCATAAAAAATGCAATTCTAGCACGGTGTCACGTTTGAATACATTAAATTTGATCAATTATAGATAAAAATATTAATACTTCATCCGTATCAGATTTAGAAGTCGTTTTGGACAAGGTTTGGGTCAAACATTGGGAATATAAATCATCAATAATTTTTAAGTTGTTGAGTTTGCAAATGTAAAAATTATATGAATAGATTTGTCTTGAAAAATACATTCATAAAAGTATACATATATCACTTTTCTATAAATATTTTTTTTATAAAAACAAGAGGTTAAAGTTGTGTTTTGGAGACCGTGTCGCTGTCCTAAACGACTTCTAAATCCGATACGGAGGGAGTATTTATGATGTCAAATAAATACCGTTAGATTAATTACAAAATGTATTCTTATAATAAATTAATTTGAAGCCATAAATGTGAATACCATTTAGTAGAAACTTGGTCAAACGTGAACCAATTTATATGGCACGCAATCTATATTTGCATTCTTTTTGGAAAGGAGGTGGTACATTTCATTCTATCCCGTCTCAGTTCGATGAATATCGAGGCTTCGAATCCATGCTACGCCACTGATACGCTGGCGTGTGCTGTGCATGCGATAGGCTTTGCAATGAATGTTGGATGCTTGTTGTGCTCAATCTTACTTTAATATGTTTGTTGGATGTTTGATGTGTTGAATCTTATTTTAATATTAAACCATGAAGAGTTTCTTTGTTACTCTAATATTAAATCACGAAGAGTTCCTTCCTCATGGTTCATGCATCATAAAAGCAATGACGATTCTAAGACGAAAGTTCAGGAGGGGTTGAAAGTTATCTTCAACCTCCAGCATCTCCTCCTCAGAGCAACCACGGCAAAAAAATCTTAGAGGGGCACTAAAAGAGCTTCATGGGATCAGCGGCAATAGGGGGGGGGGGGCTCCACGCATCATCCCTAGATTCGTCCGTGCATCCAAGTCAGCTCCCTACATCCCATCTTTGCATCCAAGACAGTGATTCAAAATGCAGTTAAGCATTGTTGGAAGCCTCCGCCTGCAGGTTGGCATAAATGTAATGTGGATGGTGCCTTCTATGCAGACGTTGGCCAAGGAGCATCGGGGATTGTCCTTCGGAGCTCGGCTGGGGAATTTATAGTAGGAAGAGCTCGGTGGTATTCGCATGGCTTGGATGCACTGACGATGGAGGCTCTTGCCTGCAGAGACGGCCTAGAAGCAGCCAGAGATCGAGGAGTAACTTGTCTGCAACTTGAAACAGACTGCCAAGAGTTGTCCAATATGTTGTTGAGGGGAGATTATCAGAGATCGTTTCTGGCGCCGATTTTGAGCGAGATCAAGGAGATTAGCTTACATTTTTCTGAGTTCATTCTTTTGTATGCAAACCGGTCTTGTAACCGAGTTGCCCATTTACTAGCTAAGCAAGTCACAAGTGTCATCAGGTTGGGTGAGTGGCATGTAGCCCCAACTTGTATTGATCACTTGCTGACTGAAGAATGTAATCTTGTTCCCCCTGGATGAATGAATGAAAGCCTGAGTTCGCAAAAAAAAATACATCCCATCTTTGCGCGCTACTGTTCCATTGGTATGCTTCAACACCACGTCTCCGTCTATCCCTGTTGGTGTTCTGTTGTCATATTCCGCCGTCCAACGTCGTTTTCTGTGAGCGAGCTTCAGAAAAAAAACATCAAAAGGTTATTGAATGTTGTTAATTTTTTTTATAGAACTAAAACTCTACAATTTTTAAATGATGGACTGAAATTAAATTATAATTTGTATCATTGTGCTTAACCTTTGAAACAAAACCATGTTAAATATACTTCAATGATTTTGTTTTAACGAACATTTTTATCTTAAGCTAAAAAAATCATTGCATTGCGTGAAATATGGATAAATCTCCAAGCCTCCCGAGCCTATACAAATTAGAGCAGTCTAAAAGCTCAACTCTCAGGAGAATTAAAATGTAAGATGTATTCATTGAATAATCTCCAGGTCCAAGTTATCAATGTGACTAAGCAACAAGTCATCTGTCTAATTGCAACATATTGTTTGCTAGTTAAACAAAACCATAACAAATTAGTGGCCCGTTTAGAGCATTAGCTCAAGTTATATTTAGATTGTGTATACCAAAATCAAGAATTTTGAGACTCAATTAATGGATAAAATAGTTCAAGCAAACAACTTAGATATTGTTCACACACTGGATACTACCACGCCCGAGGCCGCACACGGCCTAAACCACAGCGGGGAACGCCCAAATACACTAGGCTGACCAACTGGATGAGATTTGACGCTAGTTCGCCGTCCGAAAAGCTCTGAGAAATAAAAACTTTTCAGAAAGACGTAGGCTGTGTTTAGATGTGTAAAAAGGTGTAAAAAAAGTACTGTAACACGTTTTGGTTTTATTTGGCAAATAGTGTCCAACTGTTGACTAATTAGGTTCAAAACGTTCATCTCGCCAAGTACAACCAAGCTGTACAATTAGTTTTTGATTTCATCTACATTTAGTACTTCATGTATGTATCACAAGTTTGATACGACGGGGAATTTTTTTTCGCATAGTATTTTTTTTCTGTGAAACTAAACAGGGCCGTAGTATAAAATAAAATAGTATACTGAAACAACAAAATAAAAAAAAGAACTGCGATGAGTAAATGGTCTGACTCTGAACGAGCGAGTAATAAATGGGTACGTGCGCGGCGCGCATCGCATGATGCTCGATCGGGCCGGCTGCGGCAAGAATAATGAGGCCGCCCTGCCGCCACAGAATCGCCGGCGCAGGCCACTAGGCCAGGCATGCACATGCAGCGCCGTTCACGTGCGCGACGCCGCACGGAGCCACGGCCCGATGGCAGGAGACGCAGGCGCAGGGCGCTGCAGCGCCTTCCGGTCCCCCTTCCGCTTCCGCCGGTGCCGTTTGAAACTAGCCACTAGCGAGCCAAGGCTGTGTTTAGTTGGTAAAATAAGTTATAACAAAATAAATAATATTTATTAAAATTTTTTGAATAAGACGAACGGTCAAACACGATGTCAGAAAAATCTAAAACGATACTTTTTCTGGGACGGAGGGAGTAGTTTGCGATGGTAGTAGAGGATATCAGCTGTTTACCCACAAAAATACCTGGGATTTCGTGATAGCATTCACCAAAAAAAGTGTTTCTACCATGCATCGTCATCAACCACATGATGAAATGATCGATGTTGCTTGCAATTGCATCCGGGCAGGACAGCAGGGCATGAATGGCCACCCTGCACGGGCAGGTATCCGGGTTCAGGGCAAACACGAGCAGCCATCAATTCTCAACAGAAACAGCATGGGAGGAAATCGGTGCCTATATTGACGCTTCATCAGTTCCTCTGCAGCTTTTAAATGCCTTTTCCGAGCCGCAGCGGAACTGGTAGTACTGGCTAGCGAGTATAGCGAGCAATGAGCAGTTGAGCACCATCGTGCGTGCTGACACGCGCATTAACCGGCGCAGTTAATTCGGGTCAAGGCCTCGGCTGTTTCTCCAAACTTCGGCCGAGTTGGGGCATCCGAATTGCTACAGTACGCATTAAATACGTATTGTAGTAATTTATTTGTTTTTGGTAAAAATTGTCTAAACTTTAACTAATTAGGCTTAAAATGTTTGTTTCATAAAGTATAACAAAACTGTGCAATTAGTTTTTAATTTCATCTACATTCAGTACTCCATGCATTTGCCGACATTTTAATGTGACGAGGAATATTCTTTTTACATAGTAGAATTTGAGGGGAGAAGTTGGGAACTAAACAAGGCCCTGGTTTAGTTACCAGACTTGGGGTGGCCGATTCGGCACAGTGCCACCCCGAGTCCTGTAGTACTTTTGTTGTTTTGTGGTAATAATTGTCTAAATCTTGATTAATTAGACTTATAATGTTTGTCTTGCAAAGTATAATAAAACTGTATAATTAGTTTTTGATTTCATCTATATTTAATACTCCATATATGTGCCAGTATTTTGATGTGATGGGAAATCTTCTTTTTGCATAGTAGAATTTGAGGTGAATTCTAGAATTTAAACCAGGCCTTTCTGAATTTGGCACTATAAAAAAGAAGATTTTTCGTCACATCAAACTTACGGTACATGTATGATGTACTAAATGTAGACGAAATTAAAAACTAATTGCACAGTTTAGTTGTACTTTGTGAGACGAATGTTTTGAGCCTAATTAGTCAACGGTTGGATAATTATTACCAAATACAAACGAAATGCTATAGTAGCGCTACAGTAAATTTGGCACTGCCAACTTTGGGAACTAAACCCAGCCCTCGTTTATATTCCCAAATTCACCCTAAATTTCATTATGCAAAAAGAAGATTTTTATCACATCAAAATGCCGGTACATGCATGGAGTACTAAATATAGATAAAATCAAAAACTAATTGCACAGTTTTATTGTACTTTGCGAGACGAATATTTTGAGCCTAATTACTCAAAGTTTGGACAATTATTACCAAATAAAAACAGAAATCTACAGTGATTCGGGTGCCCGATTCAGCAATCTAAACACGGCCCAAAACTTAGGGTGTGTTCACTTCCCATGCAAACCCAAAATATTTCCTCTTCCACCCATTACATCGAATGCTTGGACGCATTCATGGAGTGTTAAAGGTAGGTAAAAAAATAACTAATTGTATAATTTATCTGTAAATGTCGAGACAAATCTTTTGAGCCTAGTTATTTTATGGTTAAATAATATTTGTCAAATAAAAACGAAATGTGCTACAGTAACTTTTTACTGTTTTTGACCAACTAAACACACCATTAATCTACTGTAACGAAAAAGGTTATGATGGGTGTGTTTAGATGGGAACAGTTCGGTGAAAAGTTACTGTAGCACTTTTCGTTGTTATTTGGTAAAATTTGTCCAACCATGGATTAATTAGACTCAAAAGATTCGTCTCGAACTTTACAGACAAACTATGCAATTAGTTTTATTTTTTATCTATATTTAATGTTTCATGCATGCGTTTAAAGATTTGATGTGATGGGTGGAAGAGGAAATATTTTAGGTTCCTGTAGTAAGTGAACAAGGCCGATGACTAGTACTACGATTGTCGGTATAAATTATTGGTACGTAGTACTACTATTGCAGTAGAAATTGATCACAATCTCATGAGGCCGTACGCCGAAACTTGCTCGAAGAAATTACCAGGTGCACATGGCTAACATTTAAACAAGCGAGCCAAACTGCTAGATAACAAACACACGAGATTCGTCCCAGACACAAGAACAAGTCGCAGCAAACAGAGATTAACTGGAGGGACGAACTTTATCAAACCAAAAAAAAAAAAAGAAAGAAAGAAAGAAGGACGTTGAGAAAACAAACTCGACACCTAGACAAACTGCGCCAATTAACTGTGGTGGCAGCAGAAGCGCACTCCAGGCCGGCAGGCAGCTAGGCAGCCACCACTTGGCGCGATCGACATCGACACGGCAAACTATACTGGTACTACGTACTATAGCTAGCTACTGATCACACTAGCCGGACGTCGGGCGCCGGCACAGACGCCCGACGCCGGAGACCGACGACGCCCTGCGTTCAAATGTCGACGGCGATGTCAGCCGCCGGCGCCGGCGCCGCGGCAGTGGGGGCGGCGTCGGCGGCGGGTGCGGCCGCGGCGCCGGCGAGGCCGAGCAGCATGTGGCGGAGGCCGCGCGCGTACTCGAGGAGGCGTTCGACGGCGGGGATGGTCTCCCGGACCTCGTCCAGGGCCTCGAAGTCGCGCAGCCAGGCGTGGAAGCGCGGGAAGGCGTCGGCGTCCACGAGGCGCACCCCGGTGACGTCCTCGAACACGGCGAGCCAGTAGGAGCCGCAGCCCAGGACGACGTCCAGGAGGCCCACCTCGTCGCCGCCGAAGAAGCGGCGGCCCCGGAACGCGCCGTCGCGGAGCTCGGCCTCGAGCAGGGCCAGGTTCTCGTGCACCTGCCGCACCGCCGCCTCCTGGTCCTCCCCCGTCGACGCGAACACCGCGCCCACCGCCGGCCCGAGCTGCAACACCACATTTCGATGGAGGGAGGACAAAACGAACCGCACGTAAGTAACTCTGTGTCAGGCACTCAGGCATCTCTTCAGACGAAACAGGATAGACACACACACGAACACGTACGTGTGTGCGTCCCAAGGAGGAGAACCGGCGATGACGGTGTACGTACTTTGTCGTCGGCGAAGTGGCACCAGAACCGCGCGAGCGCGCGGTCGAAGGCGTCGGCGGGGAGGAGCGGGCGGGTCTCCGGCCAGGCGTCGTCGAGGTACTGGAGGATAATGACGGACTCCGGGAGCGCGCGGCCGCCGTGGACGAGCACGGGCACCTTCTTGTGAACGGGGTTGTGGCGCAGCAGCTCGTCGCTCTTGTTCCCCAGGTCCTCCTCTACGTAGTCGAACTCCAGGCCCTTGAGCCGCAGCGCCAGCTGCACGCGGTGCGTGTACGAGCTCGCCCACGACCCGAACAGCTTCAGCGGCGCCGCCGCCGGCGGGGTGGCATTCGCGGACGAGGACTTCTCCATGGCTCCGAACACTCACTCGAGATGCTCTCTTTCCTTTCCTCTCTGAGTAGAGCTAATGGTGGTGGTGTCCTCGGCAGCTTTGTTGCGTGGCTTGGAGCTTCTGGTTGTGGGGTGGCGGGTTTATATAGAGCGGAAGGGAGACACGGTGAGGCCTGGCCCACATGGAAGTGGCGGGGCTCACGAGTGGGCCCGATGTGCGGTGTTGGGCCATGGGAACCCGCGCCCATCCGTCCGGAATGGGCCGGCCGGGCAGGCGTCCAGGCCACGGCACACCGGCTGGCCGTGGATTTCTTTCTGTTCATTCACTGGGGAAGTGTGAAACTGTGAAATTGGTTACTGCGGCCTCGTTTAGATCCCAAATTTGGGATGCAAAATTTACATAGTAAATGTCCCGTCATACTGTAGTAATTTTGTTTTTATTTGGTAATAATTGTCCAAATATAGATTAATTAGGCTTAAAATATTCGTCTCGTAAAGTACAACAAAACTGTGCAATTAGTTTTTGATTTCATCTACATTTAGTACTCCATATATATGCCGACATTTTAATGTGATGGGGAATCTTCTTTTTGTATAGTGGAATTTAGAGTGGAATTTAGGATCTAAACCAGGCCTGCAGCTGTTTCTTTATCGGAAGAGCTGTTTCTTTATGCTGGTATAATGAGTACGGAGTACTCAAAATGGTTCTCACTGGACGAGTTGAAAGTCTTCGCCGACCGGACGATGCCTTTTCGTCGCAGCTCTGGCGGATTTGCGTCTGCATTACCGAGCCCTAGCAGTAGGAGTACGTACCAGTACTTCTCTGGCCTTGTTTAGATCCCAAATTTAGGATGTAAACTTTATATAGTAAATATCCCGTTACACTGTAGCAATTTTGTTTTTATTTGGTAATAATTGTTTAAATATTGATTAATTAGGTTTAAAATATTCGTCTCGCAAAGTACAACAAAACTGTGCAATTAGTTTTTGATTTCATCTACATTTAGTACTCCATATATGTGTCGACATTTTGATGTGATGGGGAATCTTGTTTTTGCATAGTAGAATTTGAGGTGGAATTTGGGATCTAAACAAGGCCTCTATTGTAAAGACACAGTGATCGAGGAAAGGTCTCTCGAGAGCTTTGGCTTGTCCCCGCAATGCTTTGGCTTGCAGAACAATCCGGCCAAGCTGTAGTAGTTTCTGCTGGCGACCTGGGACTAGAGGCTTCACCGTGCCGTGAACCGTAAGCCTGAGGGCGCTGCTGCGGTCGGCATGATGAAGTGGTTGTGACTGTGAAGGAAATGCCAAACCATAGCTTGCTACTGATGAGAAATCTTGGGCAGTGTTAACTTCCTTCGAAATTCCAAAAATTTTACAAGATTCTCCGTCACATCGAATCTTTGGACACATGTATGGAGTATTAAATATAGGTAAAAAAAATAACTAATTGTACAGTTTGTCTGTAAATGTCGAGACGAATCTTTCGAGCCTAGTTAGTCCATGATTAGATAAATTTTACCAAATAACAACAAAAAGTGCTACAGAAACTTTACACCAACTTTTACACCATCTAAACACTACTTTGGTCAAAGTGCTTGAAGCCTTGATCCATGTGCTTGAGTCTTGACTAACCTGCATGTTCACGACCAAACCCGGGGCATCAAGGAATCTTGCGGTGTGCGTTTGACCGAAGACCACCTGCACGGCTGCATGCAAGCAGCCCAGAATAAGGCCGGCCGGGCTGCATGCAAGCAGGCCAGAATAAGGCCGGCCGGCCGGCCGGCCGGCCGGCCATATGTATTTATAGCTGGGATCACGCTGTTAGACTAGTGCTACTACAGTTTATTCACAGGGGAAACAAAAGATCCCGTGTCACCTTTTTGTGTCTCTTTTTTGCGATGGAGACGCAGCGAGCAGCGTCTCGTTGTCCTTGTTTAGTTCCCAAATTCGCACCCTAAATTCTATTATGTAAAAAGAAGATTCCCATCACATCAAAATGTCGGCATATATATGGAGTACTAAATGTAGATAAAATTAAAAACTAATTGTACAGTTTTATTGTACTTTGCGAGACGAACATTTTGAACCTAATTAGTCAAAGTTTGGACAATTTTTACCAAATACAAACGAATTGGAACAGTGCGCATTTAATGCGCACTGTTCCAACTCGGCACGCCGAATCCCGGAACTGAACAAGGCCGTTGTTGCGGAACGCTGATCGATCTAGGCCTTGTTTAGATCTTAAATTTAGGATTCAAACTTGGTATAGTAGATGTCCCGTCATACTGTAGCAATTTTATTTTTATTTGGTAATAATTGTCCAAATATTGATTAATTAGGCTTAAAATATTCGTCTCGTAAAGTACAATAAAACTGTACAATTAGTTTTTAATTTCATCTACATTTAGTACTCCATATATGTACCGACATTTTGATGTGATGGAGAATCTTTTTTTTCATAGTGAAATTTGAGGGTGAATTTGGGTATCTAAACAAGGCCCTATTCTATGCTTGCACACGTCCACTGTTGGTGCACAGCAGGCGGCGAGAGCGTCCCCGTACGCGCACGGCACGAGCTCGCGGAAGTGCATGCGGCCGTGTCTTGGAGACGGAGGGCACTGTTGGATCGGGCGTGGAATAGTCGGCCGGCCGGGGCAGAAAGGAGGCGACCGCCGGATGGAGGAAAGCAACAGTGGCCGCGGCCGGCCGGATAGACGGCTCGACCAAAAGCGCCCGGCTCCGTCGAACAGTTCCCATCAGCTGCACTGCACGCAAATGCGATGCTGCGCCCTGTGTTTTTACTGTCCCAAGTAGTGGTACGGGTCGGGCAGGCGGAGCTATGGCCTTGTTTAGGTTCCAAATTTGGGAATCAAATTCTGCATAGTAAATGTTCCGTCACACTGTAGTAATTTTGTTTTTATTTGATAATAATTGTCTAAATATTGATTAATTAGGCTTAAAATATTCGTCTCGCAAAGTACAACAAAACTGTGCGATTAGTTTTTAATTTCATCTACATTTAGTACTCCATATATGTGCCGACATTTTGATGTGATGGGAAATCTTCTTTTTACATAGGCTGTGTTTAGATCCAAAATTTGGATAGCCAAAATACACTGTAGCATTTCGTTTGTATTTGGTAATAATTGTCCAATCATTGACTAATTAGGCTCAAAACGTTCGTCTCGTAAAGTACAACCAAACTGTGTAATTAGTTTTTGATTTTATCCACATTTAGTACTCCATATATGTATCGCAAGTTTGATGTGACGGGGAATCTTTTTTTACATAGTGCACATTTCAATGGATCTAAACACACCCATAGTAGAATTTGGGGGTGAATTTGGATATCTAAACCAGGCCTATAGCGCGCTTTGCCTTTCCTCGCGTGGGTGGCACGGCACCACGCACCAGCACCGGCACCGGCACGCTTCCCGGCCGGCCACGAACGTTTCACAGCGCCGGCGCCATGCCAAGTTACAGCGTTACGTTACATGTTTTACATTGCCACGAACGTTTCACAGCGCCAGCGCGGGCGGCAGTTGAGGTGAAAGCTCACTGGGCTAGGCAAGTAGGCATGGTCTGCTCCTTCCCTTTGTTCGGTTCGATCGATCTCCCTCTCCGGAATTTGCTTTCTGAGACGTCCATGTCCGCGCTGCAGTGCTTTTATCGCTTGGGGCAAGCAAACGTATATGGAAAGATGATTCAGGGCAGGAATCAGGATCCAAAGCCTCATGTAGCGTAGTAGTAGTCATGTCACGTACTCATGTTACCTCCTGCGTGTAGTACCAGAGCTATATGCGTGCCCTCCTTGTCGACCCGGTTGGAGTGGACAAAAGATTTTGCTGCCTGACTCGTAGAGGCACGGACTTTGCAGACCCGCTGTTGATCCAAATGCCGCGAAGCAGAGATGTTGCGGGTGCTATTCATGTACCTTAGGGGTGTTTAGATCCAAAATATTTGAAATTTTGATATTGTAGCACTTTTGTTTGTATTTGGCAATTAATGTCCAATCATAGACTAATTAGGCTCAAAAGATTCGTCTCGTGATTTTTACAACCAAACTGTGTAATTAGTTATTTCTTTTACCTACATTAAGTGCTTCATGCATGCGTCTAAAGATTGATGTGATGAAGATAGTGTAAAAATTTGGAATTTTGTAGGGAACTAAACACCCCCTTAGTGTCATTGTTCATGGAGCTGTTTCTCTCCTCCCAAAATAACTAGAGCTAGTGAAGCCACTCGTGAAGAAGCCAACCTTCACCGGCTCATAGAAGCTGTAGGGAAAATATGGATTTTCCTGCTCGACTTTGTCGATCCGACAATGGTGACGTTTTTGCGTCATGTTCCTCATCGGAGGTATTGTCATGAGATCCTCCACCTCCTAGGTTTATCTTGGTTGAAAAACCTAATGCTGGTCTTTCGGTTGACGATGACGACGTCCAACGACGTCGTAACCTCCTTGGAGGCATCGTTGGTGAGAACCCCTCCCCCAACACAAACACACCTCTCCCGCCTTTCGGTGTTCCTTCGTCATTAGTGCCTAGGTCTTTGGTTTTGTTGTCGTTGTTATTTTGTGGTGTTGAGTTGTATCATCTTACTCCTTTATTAATACATGCCCGACAAAACTATTGCTGGTAGCTTTTCAAAAAAAGGGATTTTGCAAAATATGGATTTTGCAGACAGATAGCAAGAAACAAGGAGAACAATCACACCCGTGCTTGTTGTTGCCATTCATTTTGGGGAGACGAGGTAGACACAAAGAGATCTACCATACATCCTTATTCCTGTATACCAAAACTATCGCCTCTGCGGGCCACGTCATCGCTAAACGATCGCCGTCCGTTCAGCCGTGCGGGTGAAACCATCGCCGTTCTTTTGTTCTAGTCAAAGCGTCCGCACAAAAAAACCTCTCGAACCGTTCCCCACCAGACCTAGCCACCGAACATGTACACACACACACCAAAAAAACCTCCCGACCCTTCCGTTCCCCACTAGGCGAAGCCACATAGCCCGACGGCACCGACATCGCCGCCCCCCGCTGACGACTGGTACGGGCGGCATTGGCACCTCCGTGCCTGTGCGCGTTGCCCGGTCAACGGCGTGCCGTGGTCGACTGCCGCAGGCAACGGCTGTGGCCAACAGACACGACCGACGATGCCCAGCGTCGTGCTGCCACCACTACTGCTCACGGGAGGAGCGAGGCACCACGTGTGCAAGGCACTCGTGACTGCGCGCTGCTCCCCTTCGCGATTGATGGCGATTCTGTGCTCTAACAAACCCTACCTGCCATTTTTGCCCAGGTTAGTTCTCACCCTCCTCGACCTTCCTTGCATCCTCTACCGGATCTGTTTTACTCACCCATCAGGGAGGTTCTCCTTTGCAGGAAGTGGAAGAAGCTCACCTCTTCCGGCCATTATCAGATGCAGGACGGGTGTGGGTGTTCTCACTGAACTAACATTTTCCTCATATTTCATCAACTGAAATATTGTGTATTGCCTTGAACATAAAAGTGTGTAGTTATCGATGGTTCAATCTAAAACTATGCTGACATAAAAAAAGTAGCGCATCAACTTAATATGTATATTTTCTTTTTATGCAGTGGAAATTGGGGGTATGTCCACTTTTAGTAGACACCAAGTTCAGTTCCTATGACTATGAGTGAGATGCTGGGCCAAAGTTCCGGATTAATCATCATTAGTCTTCAATACTACTGCTGATTTTTTACCCATATTAAACACACATATCTCCAGGATTTTTGATTTTTGATTTTTGATTTTGAGATCCATCTGGTTCGCCATGGGATCATCACGCACACCCCTACCTGGCACTACTACAATACACTTAATGAAGGCAGTTGCTTCTCATTTTCGGAGGCGAGCAAAGGCAACCGCCTCCAAGCAAAGGTCACGGTTAATCCGTGAATAACGGAGGCGGTTGGCTTGCCCACCTCCGTTAATGGATTAAAAAATAAAAAAGCCCGAAGCCCGCCAGTGAGCCCGTTTTGGAGCCCACCGGCGAGCTCACCTGCTCCGCGTCGCTGTCGTCGGGTGCGAGATCCACGCCGCCGCCGTCGGGTGCGAGATCCACGCTGCCGTAGAGGCCGGATCCGCCGCCGGGGAGGCCGGATCCGCCGCTAGGGACCCGTTCCGCGACGAGGAGGGAGGAGGGAGACCCGCGCCGCCGTTTGCGCCGAGGAGGGAGGAGGGAGACCCTCGTCGCCGTCCGCACCGAGGAGGAGGAGGGAGACCCGCGCCGTCGTCCGCGCCGAGGAGGGAGGAGGGAGACCCACGCCGCCGTCCACGCTGAGGAGGAGGAGGGAGACCCGTGTGCCATCGTCCAAGTCGAGGAGGGAGGAGGGAGATGGTGCGCCCCGCCGCCCTTGCGAGCCCGCACCCGTGCGAGGCCACACCGCCACCGCCACTGCCTCGTGCGCCGGCGACTGCCTCTGCCCCATGAGAACGCCACCGAAGACAAAGAGAGAGGGAGTGAGAGAGAGAGAGAGGGCTGCAGGAGTGGGAGGGGCGCTGGGATCTGAGGGAGCCTGAGGGGTGGGAGGGGAGTGGGCGCGAGGGAGGAGCTGAGGAGGGGTTGCCGGTTGGGAGAGGGAGTGAGAGGATGAGGAGTGAAAACCCTAGCTCTCTTATTTATATAAGCCCGGGAGTAGGGGGTGTTATGGGCTTCAAAATAGTAACGGGCTGGGCCAGATTTTAGGAGCGGGCCATATAAAATAACCGCCTCGGTTAATGATTTACCGAGGCGGTTGTGTTATAATGCCCGCCTCGGTTAACAGGCATTAACCGAGGCAGTTATATTAAAATTGCCCGCCTCGGTTAATGGATTTTAGGAGACGGTTATTTTTAACCGCCTCGGTTAATAAAAAATGACCGCCTCGGTTAATCCAGGCATTAACCAAGGCAGTTGGAAGTGCTGCCCGCCTCCGAAAAAAATTTCAAAACGTCTCGCAAAAGATTTTTTTGTAGTAGTGTGGCGCGCCAACTGTCGACTAAATATCGTCGATAGTCCACTGAGCGTATGCCCATGATGGTAGATTGATTGATAGATGTGCACATGATCAGAAACTAGATGGTAACAAAGACATAAGACACAAGATTTATACAAGTTCATGGCGTCAAGGTGTGTAAAACCCTACGTCCTATGCTTTGTTGGTTTGTATTGATCTGGATGACTATGTAGCTATCGACTAGGGGACCCCTGCCCCCTCCTTATATACTCTGGAGGGGTAGGATTACGAGGAAAGTATCCTAATCGGCTATATGGCAGGTATTCTATTTGGATTACAATATATGTAAGAGTCCTGATAAATCAAATCTTCTAGATGCCTTGCGGTGTACGTCGTCCAGTGCTGTGCGCCACAAGTCTTGATGTCGTGGGTTGGACCATCCCTGATGGTCCGGCCCATGTCTATCGCCGTGGGTACCTGGGGTCGTACCCTCCACAGTCAACGATAGCTTTCATTGAGCCATTGCCTATAATCGAGTTTGCTGCGCAGCTGCTGAATTCTGAAACTTGCTCCAGGCCACTCTCAAATGCAGAACGGGTGATGGTGTTCTCACTGAACTAACCTTCTCCTGATGTTTCATCTCATAGGAACAACCATTGCTCAAATGAAATATTATGTATTGCACTGAACATAAAAATTTATAGTTTGATTATCGATGCTTGAATCTAAAACTGTTCGGACATAAAAATAAGCAGTGTATGAACTTAATCTGTACACTTCCTTTTCGGTGCAATGGAAATTGGGGGTATGTCCAGCAGACACCAGTGCTCTATTTTCTTTTGTTTCATGAGGTTTACATATAGTACAATCTTTCATACTATTTGTCCTTACGAGTGTTAATAGAAAGTTATTAACTGTGTTTTACTCTTAACTTTTTGTTCCCAGAATTGTGGAGTTGAAACTGAGGAACCTTTTCCTTCTGGTACTCATATGTACCTTAAATATATGATCCCATTGTTTACAAAAATGCAGAGCTTTGCATGAGTGATTCGACTTTTGCCTTCTCTTTTTTTCATCGCATATAAAACTAAAATAAATCTACTAGGTTCAGTTATCTGTTGGCTGACTCTATATGTGCATATAGAAATGTCTTAAACATCTTTTGCTAATGTCTGTGCTAATCTTTCCATTTTGCTTCATAGGTAACTCAGCTACAAAGGTGGTGTCCTATTTTATATTATGCAAATAGAGACTACTCAAAAAAATGGTGCCTTGATCTCTCATGCTACCAAGTTCAGTTAGTTTTGGTAAATATATTCTTCATACAGTGTGCTACCTTACATTGCCGTACAGTTTAGTGTTTAGCCATAAAACTTTTTCGCATTTATAATTGCTTTCTCACCTCACAATATGTCCTGGGTCACTTAACTTTTCACTCCTTTACAGGTGACCTTCCAAGAATACATTATTGCTTTCCAAACTTACATCTGCTCCTTTTCTCACATAGCAGGCCTTTATGCGGATGCAGTGATGGTTAGCCACATCTTGGATATTTTCTCATGCCTGTTATGTTCCTTCACATCATTCAGCAAGACTACTTTGCTTTTTATTGTTACATCAACAACTGACAGCAAGCGGCGAGCCTGAAATCATATATACAAGATATCATTTCAAGACTTTGCTTAGATCTCTGTACACGTGCAAAACTTTGGGTTTTGCCGGAAGCTGTCCAATTTTCATCCTTCTGTTTATGGTTCAACAACCATGTACTTTGAACCTTTTACCATCTTTTTAAGTGTTGATAACTAAGATATATAGGCATGTAATAATAATACTATATATTACCGTTGGTTGGTATTCTCGCTCCTGCCCGCGCAATGCGCGGGAACTGACTAGTGTAGAGGATGATCGTGGCCACGTTGTCTTACCACAAGTGCCAAATGTGAGATATGGAAGTATGGAACCCAATGTGATTGTGAGTTAATGATATTTGAAGTTGCAGGGAAAAATAATAATTTGTTATTTCAGTTGGATGATGGTTGTAGTGATATGAAATATATGTGTTTTTAAGAATTCATTTGGTTTGTAGAAACGACTTTGAAAGTTTGAACATATTTCTTTATTTCCTTTAGCTTTTCAATTATATATAAACATCAACTTAAAATATATCATATTTACCTTCCATTGGAAAAACCAAAGCAAAACATCTCTTTCACAACTTTCCTCTATTCTTGAACTAAGATCTCTATAAAACATCTCTGTTCGCTTGTCTTATGAGCTGTACTATTTCGGCGAACGAATATTGTTTTCTCTCACAACAAATCAGCAAACAGTAGTTTCAGTCATGACTTTTCAGCAAAGCGAACAGGGATTATTGAAACTTTCCATATAATAACGCACTTTGTCGAGGTGTTCCCAGTTTTAAAAAGATTTTAGATTCTATGATGCCTATCTCTCTAAGGCTCCATTTATCCGACTTATAATCCGTTTTTTTCAGCTTGTTTTTTTCAGCTGGAACAATATTTTTCTCTCACAACAAATTAGCCAACAGTGTTTTTCAGCCGGCTTATCAGCACAGCCGAACGGGGCCTAATTCCCTTTGTAGGCGGTAGGCCCAACCTTTTGTTTTTCTAAGATCTAGAAAGTAAATATTGGCCAAAGATTTCAGCAACCCACAAAAAAAACACAAAAATTCCTATTTCCTTCCTTCGTCCGTGTGAAAAAAAACGCTGCCCGCGAAAGGGCAAGCAGCCAGCGCCCACCATTTCAAAATTCAAAATCCAAAAGCCACCAACGGCCCCTCCGATTCCGAAGCCGACGCGCCGAACCGCCGGATCCCCGCATTGGACGGCTGTGACCTCCCAGCGCTCCCCAGGAAATCCCACCTGCCGTCCGATCCGGTGCCCTAGCCCCACCGCCGCTATAAAACAGCACCCAGCATTTCGCACCCCCTCCACTTCCACAGAGCACACGCGCGCTCACTCCCGGTCGCAGCCCTTCTCCCACACTCCCCAGAGTCAGCTCGATCCGATCGTTTTTGCCCTCGAGGTAATGCAGCAATCGAATCGATCTCAAGTTTCTTCGGATTCCTAAATTTTGCTTGATTTCATCGGTTAATTGTTTTGGGTTCATTCGTCCTGGGGATTTTTTTGGATCATTAGCCCTTGATTTACCCCCATTCGCGCGTTGATCTTTGCGGTGTTTACAGGTGAGAGCAAGATGAGGGAGATCCTGCACATCCAGGGAGGGCAGTGCGGGAACCAGATCGGCTCCAAGTTCTGGGAAGTGGTGTGCGATGAGCACGGCATCGACCCGACGGGGCGGTACGTGGGGACGTCGGACGTGCAGCTGGAGCGCGTCAACGTCTACTACAACGAGGCCTCCTGCGGTAGGTTCGTGCCGCGCGCGGTGCTCATGGACCTTGAGCCCGGCACCATGGACGCCGTCCGCTCGGGCCCCTACGGCCGGATCTTCCGCCCCGACAACTTCGTCTTCGGCCAGTCCGGCGCCGGCAACAACTGGGCCAAGGGGCACTACACCGAGGGCGCCGAGCTCATCGACTCAGTCCTCGACGTCGTCCGCAAGGAGGCCGAGAACTGCGACTGCCTGCAGGGTATCATCGATGTCTCGTCTACTGAGCTGAATTCCCATCATCCAGTGTTTTCGGAATTTCTGTTGCGCTGTCTGCCTCACTCGATCTGTTGGTGCCGTCAGGTTTTCAGGTCTGCCACTCGCTCGGTGGTGGCACAGGGTCTGGCATGGGTACCCTGCTCATTTCCAAGATCAGGGAGGAATACCCGGATCGGATGATGCTGACGTTCTCCGTCTTCCCATCCCCCAAGGTGTCGGACACGGTGGTAGAGCCCTATAACGCCACGCTCTCCGTCCACCAGCTCGTTGAGAACGCCGACGAGTGCATGGTGCTGGACAATGAGGCGCTATACGACATCTGCTTCCACACGCTGAAGCTGACCACTCCTAACTGTAAGCTGATCTGTTCCACCAAGTTTGATCGCCTTGCCTACATGTATTTACAGTTTGATTACCTTACCTGGTTCTAATCGCATCATGTGATTGTTTGATAATAAAGCTTTATTCTGTGCTTTTGGTGCTTCAAATTATTATCCAACCTGCTAGACATCTTGTAGTCGTGTTTATTATGATTAAAATGAACGAATACATTTGTCGCCAAACTTAGTGTCCTTTGCCTTAGGTGTTGGAAGCCTACTGTCAGAAATGTTCTCAGGGGACTTGGGAAGCCATCTTGAACCCTTGTGCTTAACATGAGGAATATGTTTGCTATCATACTAGTGGCCTTGTTGCTTGCTGCTTGAATGCTACTTTTGAATTTATCCTGGTCCTGATCAGTTGCTGGTATCTGAACTGCTAGTTTGGTCCACTGGAAATGATAATTATTATAGTTAATTGATCACCAAACCAGGCCAATTTTACATTTGTAGCAAGTCTAATGCATTGTTGCCTGATGAGGGGGTGCTGAATTGTAAGCAGGTAAAATGTGTTAAAAATGTCAGAGATGGGCTTTCTTCTGCACCTTGCATAACTCTTGTCATACGGAATATGTAAAATTCGTTGTGTTTACCTGAAGAAAAAGGAATGCTAATAAAAAAAATATTGAGGTGTATCAGTACATCATTTCAGAAAATAACTGTCAACCAAGGCCTCTGTGCAGCTCTGGCTGTAATCATTCATTTTTGAACATGCTTTGTTTAGTTCTAAGCTTTTTTATTATTCTCAATCAATTTTTTTATATGATATGTTTTTTTTTTCTCACGAGTCATGATCAAGATCAATTGATAGATATTCATACTGACCTCTTACTGTCTTGCACTAATGTGAATCTTCTGGTTTTGTCTGCAGTTGGTGATCTGAACCACTTGATTAGTGCCACCATGAGTGGTGTCACCTGCTGCCTTCGCTTCCCAGGGCAGCTGAACTCTGACCTCCGCAAGCTTGCTGTCAACCTGATTCCCTTCCCACGCCTGCACTTCTTCATGGTTGGCTTTGCGCCACTCACCTCACGTGGCTCCCAGCAGTACCGCTCCCTCACGGTCCCTGAGCTGACCCAGCAGATGTGGGAGTCCAAGAACATGATGTGTGCCGCGGATCCGCGCCATGGCCGCTACCTGACGGCCTCTGCCATGTTCCGTGGCAAGATGAGCACCAAGGAGGTGGACGAGCAGATGCTCAACGTGCAGAACAAGAGCTCGTCCTACTTTGTGGAGTGGATTCCGAACAACGTGAAATCCAGTGTTTGTGACATCCCCCCGCGTGGCCTCTCCATGTCGTCCACCTTCGTGGGCAACTCCACCTCCATCCAGGAGATGTTCTGGCGTGTGAGCCAGCAGTTCTCGGCCATGTTCAGGAGGAAGGCCTTCTTGCACTGGTATACATGTGAGGGCATGGATGAGATGGAGTTCACTGAGGCGGAGAGCAACATGAACGACCTCGTCTCCGAGTACCAGCAGTATCAGGACGCTACAGCTGACGAGGAGGCCGACTTTGAGGACGAGGGCGCGGCGGCAGAGTGAGGCCGCTGCCATCAGTTGGTGCGGAGGTTGGCTTTAATTTAGGGTTTTCTTTAAACTTCAGTGATCTTTTAAGTTCAGTTTGGACGTTTGAGCTTGGACATTGGGTTTAAGTAGTTTGTAATATGTGGCCTGATTCTACCTTGTAGATGAAGCCAGAATTTTATCGATTATCTAAAAAAACTGGAGCCTGCGTGCTTGAAGTGCATCCTCTTGATGCTACCTCAACGTATGCAGTTTCTCTTTCTTGATATATCTGGTGCTTGTGGCACTTATAAATATGTTACAGCTTGTTTGCTTGGGCTGAAAATAAGCAGTTGAAAGTACTGTTGGCTGATTTATGTGAGAGAAAAACACTGCTGGCTGGCTGAAAATAAGCGGTTGAAAGCTCAAGCGAATAGGCTGTTAGTTCCGTACTAGTTTCTACGCTACTGTGCTAGTGGATTGGAACTATGATTAGAATGTTTGCTGATAACTATCATGGTGTTCTTGAACGAGATTTTGTGTTGCCGTTCTGGACCAAAGATTAGAATGTTTGTTGAAAAATATGAGGTCGTTCTATGTTCTCTAGTAAATCTTTGTAGGTTGTGCCATCCAAGCATGTTTGTTTGGATGTATGAGCCATTGCACATTTCTTTCCTCTTGATAATTAGAATCAGAAGGGACCATATAATTGTACATCTTTGGTTAAAATCAAGTAGAAGTACTTTATGGGCTCTTGGAGCCTGTAAGCTTAATTGTTTAGCACATATCATTTTTGATTGACATGAACTTCTAATGAGCAGTACATAGTCACGTTGGGATACAAGGCAGCATCAATGGTCCAGCTAGCTAACATCTAATCTTGAGATGAATTACAAAAGCATCAATTACCATTCAATGGAATAATAATAATACGCTTATGCACATGGAAATAACCTAAGGCGAGAATACAAAAAGTTGGGATCCCACATGCGTACTTGAAGATGTTTTGAGAAAAAGACATGCATACTTCAAACCTCCACTAGGATTAGAAATGTGCACAAAGAGTCTTGTTTAGATCAAATTCTAAAGAAAAAAAACAGTGTCGTGTTTGGACCACAGAGAAATAACATAGCATAAAGCCTCTGCAAGTTTCAAACCTACATCAACAACAGCCATCCATAACTACTATATCCGTTCATAATTTACAAAGCTCACATCAACACTTTGTGCAGATTCATGGTTTCTCCACAATCTGTGAGACATCTGAGCTCCATCAGAATTTCAAATGGGGTGTTTGGTTCCCCGCCTTGCTTCGCCACACCATGCATGTGGCGCCTGCTTGGTTCACGTGTGAAAGTTACGGTGGCTACAGATTCTTCAGCTCATTTATGTGCCAGCTTTTCACCACAAGTTTTTTTTCGAAAGGCGGCAAAAGCTTTGCCGGATTTTTAATAGACGAGAAAAAGGCAAAAAAAAAAAGAACTTACAAACTCGAAAAATAAAACTACTTTAGCAGCTACTCTACCTAGAACCACTCGCCTACCTATCTTACTGCTGCTGATATCCAATCTACCCTTTCTTAAACACTACTAAGGTTGTACAGAAAAAGAAAAAGACAGAGGGGAAAAAACAACTATCTATGTATATGTTGCCGATTTCTATCTTCCTACTGGTGGTTTCCTTGCTCAGTCTAGTTTGATGTGGCCCTTTGGTATTGTTCGATCTCTTCCTTACATAAGAAAGCTACTTCCTTCGGCTGTAGGCTCTTGCTCTGAAAAGTTCTCCTATTCCTTTCTTTCCATATATTCCACCAGAAATAAATCAAAACACCGTCGAACGACCTTCTTTGGGTTTTGTCAAATTTAGCACGACATCTTCGCCAATAATTGTACAGTGATCCATTTGGTCCAATGTTGTCAATTACCGCTAAACCAGGCCATTGTCTTAGGAAAGCCCATGCTCGTTTGGTGAAGTCACAGTCTTTGCATAGATGTGTGGGGGTTTCAGGTTCGGTATTACAGAGCTTGCAAATTGGGTCATTTGGCCAATGCCTTTTAGCCAAATTGTTTGCAGTTAGGATCTTTTTGTGTAGTAGTGTCTATGCGAAGAATTTGCATTTCACTTCCGCCTTTGCTCTCCACACGGGTGTGATTTTCAGCTTGCTGAAAGTCCCTTGGAATTGAACTTGGTACGCACTTTTTGTTGTATATTCCCCATCCACCGTCCACCTCCAAATTATGCTATCTTTGCTGCTCTCATCTAGCTGGAGTCGCCGGACATGATTCCAGAGCAGTACGTACTCATGAATTTCTGTTGCTGAACGCACAGGGCTGATGTGGTCAATCCATTTGTTGTTCTGTACAGCATTAAGCACCGTAATATTTTTCCGTTTAGCTTTACTGAATAGCGTAGGTGCAATAATTTTCAGGGTCTGTCCCTGTGCCTAGGAAGATAACCAAAACTTGGCAAATTTTCCATCTCCGATCGTTACTATTGTGGATGCCGCAAAAAGTTCACGATCTCGACTATCACAAGGTAATTCCATGTTGTTCCAGGCCCTTTCTTTTTGCCGCCACTGAAACCAAAGCCAGCATAATCTCAGCGCCCGTGCAAAACGTTTGAGGTCTAAGACCCCCAAACCCCCTTTTATTTTTGGAAGGCAAGTAGTTGGCCAATTTATAATCGAGTGGCCTCCGTAAACTTTGTCCGGTGTTTCTCCCCTCCATAGGAAGCTCCTTCGCAATCGATCAATCCTTTTAATCAACCATTTTTGCTCTGGAAAAGCCATCATATGATAGATTGGTTGGGAGGACAGTACTGTTTTCACAAGGGTCTCCCTTCCTGCCATGAATAGCCACCTTCCCTTCCATCCAGGCAGTCGAGCTCCAATTTTGTCTATCAATGGTTGGACGTCCACCTTGCGTAGCTTTCTGGTATGTAGTGGGAGGCCAAGATATTTCCCTGGGAATTTCACAATTTTTCCGGGGAAGTTCTGAAGCAAATGGCAGACGGTGTTGTTGTCCATTCGAATGGGGAAGATCTCTGTCTTGGATATGTTCACTTTGAGACCTGAGCATTCACCGAAAAAGACTAGGATCTTGTGAAGATGTTCAAGTTCTAAGCTGCTTGGGTCCGCGAAGATTGCCGTGGTCATCCGCATACAAGGAGCAGCGTAAGTTGGCTGCCTTTGGCAATATTGGTTTCAATATACCTCTGTTAGCGGCTACTTCAATGATGCGTTGTAGATAGGGATGAAAACAGATCGAATACGGACGGATATCACTGATATCATATTTGTTTTCATATTTATGTCCGGATTCAGATTCGAATACGGATAGTATAAAAAATGCCGGATAGGATATGATTGGATATCGACATCATAAATATGTGATTTAAATATTCGGATACGAATACGGTATCGGATGTTAAATATCCGGACTCGGATACGGACGGATTAAAACCCCTCTAAACGGATTCGGTCTCGAATACGGTCAGAAAATATCCATACCGTTTTCATCCCTGGTTGTAGAGGATCAATGGCGAGGATAAACAGTAGGGGTGATAGGGGGTCACCCTGACGTAGCCCCCTGGCATGCCTAATCTCTTTTGACGGTTGTCCGTTGATCAAAACCCGGGAGGTTGACGTCCCCAACATAGCTGAGATCCAGTCTCTCCATTTTGTGCTGAATCCCAGATTCTCCAATACCTCCAACAGGAAACTCCACCCAATTGAGTCGAATGCCTTTGAGATGTCAAGCTTTATAAAGAGTGCCGATCTTTTCTTCTTGTGAAAAATGACTGCCCGCTTCTGAAAAAAATTTCAAAACGCCTCACAAAAGATTTTTTGTAGTAGTGTGGCGCGCCAACTGTCGACTAAATATCGTCGATAGTCCACTGAGGGGTATGCCCACGATGGTAGATTGATTGGTAGATGTGCACGTGATCAGAAACTAGATGGTAACAGAGACATAAGACACAAGATTTATACAAGTTCAGGCCGTCAAGGTGCGTAAAACCCTACGTCGTATGCTCTGTTGGTTTGTATTGATCTGGATGACTATGTAGCTGTCGACTAGGGGACCCCTGCCACTCCTTATATACTCTGGAGGGGTAGGATTACAAGGAAAGTATCCTAATTGGCTATATGGTAGGTATTCTATTTGGATTACAATATATGTAAGAGTCCTAATAAATCAAATCTTCTGTATGCCTTGCGGTGTATGCCGTCCAGTGTCGTGCGCCACAAGTCTTGATGTCGTGAGTTGGACCATGTCTATCGCCGTGGGTACCTGGGGTCGTACCCCCCATAGTCAACAATAGTTTTCATTGAGCCATTGCCTATAATCGAGTTTGCTGCGCAGCTGCTGAATTCTAAAACTTGCTCCAGGCCACTCTCAAATGCAGAACGGATGACGGTGTTCTCACTGAACTAACCTTCTCCTGATGTTTCATCTCATAGGAAGAACCATTGCTCAAATGAAATATTATGTATTGCACTGAACATAAAAATGTATAGTTTGATTATCGATGCTTGAATCTAAAACTGTTCGGACATAAAAATAAGCAGCGTATGAACTTAATCTGTACACTTCCTTTTTGGTGCAAGGGAAATTGGGGGTATGTCCAGCAGACACCAGTGCTCTATTTTCTTTTGTTTCATGAGGTTTACATATAGTACAATCTTTCATACTATTTGCCCTTACGAGTGTTAATAGAAAGTTATTAACTGTGTTTTGTTCCCAGAATTGCGGAGTTGAAACTGAGGAACCTTTTCCTTCTGGTACTCATATGCGCCTTAAATATATGATCCCATTGTTTACAAAAATGCAGAGCTTTGCATGAGTGATTCGACTTTTGCCTTCTCTTTTTCTCATCACATATAAAACTAAAATAAATCTACTAGGTCCAGTTATCTGTTGGCTGACTCTATATGTGCATATAGAAATGTCTTAAACATCTTTTGCTAATGTTTGTGCTAATCTTTCTATTTTGCTTCATAGGTAACTCAGCTACATAGGTGGTGTCCTATTTTATATTATGCAAATAGAGACTACACAAAAAAATGGTGCCTTGATCTCTCATGCTACCAAGTTCAGTTAGTTTGGGTAAATATATTCTTCATACAGTGTGCTACCTTACATTGCCGTACAGTTAGTGTTTAGCCATAAAACTTTTTCGCATTTATAATTGCTTTCTTACCTCACAATATTTCCTGGGTCACTTAACTTTTCACTCCTTTACAGGTGACCTTCCAAGAATACATTATTGCTTTCCAAATTTACATCTGCTCCTTTTCTCACATAGCAGGCCTTTATGCGGACGCAGTGATGGTTAGCCACATCTTGGATATTTTCTCATGCCTGTTATGTTCCTTCACATCATTCAGCAAGACTACTTCGCTTTTTATTGTTACATCAACAACTGACATCAAGCGGCGAGCCTGAAATCATATATACAAGATATCAATTCAAGACTTTGCTTAGATCTCTATCCACGTGCAAAACTTTGGGTTTTGCCGGAAGCTGTCCAATTTTCATCCTTCTGTTTATGGTTCAACAACCATGTACTTTGAACCTTTTACCATCATTTTAAGTGTTGATAACTAAGATATATAGGCATGTAATAATAATACTATATATTACCGTTGGTTGGTATTTTCGCTCCTACCCGCGCAATGCGCGGGAACTGACTAGTGTAGAGGATGATCATGGCCATGCTGTCTTACCACAAGTGCCAAATGTGAGATATGGAAGTATGGAACCCAATGTGATTGTCAGTTAATGATATTTGAGGTTGCAGGGAAAAATAATAATTTGTTATTTCAGTTGGATGATGGTTGTAGTGATATGAAATATATGTTTTTTTAAGAATTCATTTGGTTTGTAGAAATGACTTTGAAAGTTTGAACATATTTCTTTATTTCCTTTAGCTTTTCAATTATATATAAACATCAACTTAAAATATATCATATTTACCTACCATTGGAAAAACCAAAGAAAAACATCTCTTTCACAACTTTCCTCTATTCTTGAACTAAGATCTCCATAAAACATCCCTGTTCGCTTGTCTTATGAGCCATACTATTTCGATGAACGAATAGTGTTTTTCTCTCACAACAAAGCAACAAATAATACTTTCAGTCATGACTTTTTCAACAAAGCGAACAGGGATTATTGAAACTTTCCACAGAATAACGCACTTTGTCGAGGTGTTCCCAGTTTTAAAAAGATTCTAGATTCCATGATGCCTATCTCTCTAACTCCCTATGTAGGCGGTAGGCCCAACCTTTTGTTTTTCTAAGATCTAGATAGGTAGTGTGCCCGTGCGTTGCTACGGGATAGCTAATATTTTATAGTAAAAATACATAGATTGCACTATAAGATAACAACACTGTAAAAAAATAAAATCCAACATTAAAGTGACATTTCATCCAAAAAGGCAAAGTTTATGAATTTAACACAGTCATGGAGTGCGTGGCGTCGCAAGCACACAAACTCTACTTTATAGATTTTTTCGTGATGCGACTATGATAGTGTTTAATATCGGCAGGAAGATATCTCCGATATCCATTTCTTTCACGCACCAATAAATCCACGAATAAGTTCCGCCGCATCTCTATACCATTCTGTATATAGGTTCAAGTATATATGTCAATATTAGTGCCTATCGCATTGCTAATACTGCATCTCTTGAAAAATCTTTCACAAAAACTTAAAACAAAGTGTTATACTCACTGTACAAATATGTGTGGACAACCGTCTATTCCATGTAGACATATACTGTAGGATAAGATATCCACTTAAATGTCTGCGGCAAGATTCACGATCAGCAATATATAGAAATAGTTATATCATAAATATCATTATTGCAAGCGACAGTGTCTTTGAGTTTGTTACCCATCTATGTCCTCTGCAATATTTTCTTCCCGTTTGAATTTCCATTTGAAAACATCCTCCGTCCATCCAGGAATATGTATATTCACTGCGGCGGTGTAGTTGTAGCTAAATCCAAGAGTAAACCTAGCATACATCAGCGCTGGTGTGTCTTTACACCACTCTTCAACAGGTCTAGGGTCAATCATGATAAGTATCTTTTCCCGCTGATCGAAAACATAAAGCATATATTTTCGAATGTGTAGCCATGGCAAAAGAAACTGCAAACATGGTAGCAATTAGAATAGTATATAGGAAACAAGTGATAAAAGTAGGAGCAAGCGACTTACGTATCTACACTGTGCTAAGTTGTATTCCATATCCCCACATACACCAATCATAGCAACCATTTCTGTCTTAGTATATTTTTTACGGAATTCTAGCATTTGTGTTAAAGCACACATTTTCTGAAAGAGAAAGATATGGAGAGTCAGGATTAGTATAACTTGGCCAAGTTTATATAATTAGAAGAACAAAAAAATAAGACAATACGATATAGCACGATAACAATTATAAAAATGTGCTTACACAAAATCTCAGGTCCATGTGATGCTTCGTAATATTATTGTATTTTTTCATTATATTGTACTCTCGAGCCGCCTGAAATCGGACACCTAAATTAAAACAGTTCTCAGAGATATCTCGATTGCTCATTAACAACTCTTGTAGGTCCTGGACACTTAACGCAATCATGGAGGGATGAAAACCTTTAACCCAAGGCTTCCTGCAAAGCATTAGACACAGATGATAGTTTTCGTCATATAAGAGAGCACACTATTATTAGTAAATAAAGTAATTTAAATAAGCATGTAGCTTACTTCAACGTCACTTCATTCTGAATTGCCATGACGTAATCACACAGTAACTCAGTCATCTCTTCCTTGTTCATTGGCACGTCTTTCATGACCTCAAATGCCCAAAACTCATCAGGGTCTTGGTTAGCATTGACTTGTGAGGATTTGTTCTGAGTATGTATGTGTTGAGAGGTGCCCTTTTGAACCACTAAGCACTCGCCCCCCTCAAAATGTTTCCTCTTCTTTGTGGATGCTTGATCTGCCATATTTGGATTATCTATTATGACACAGTCGCTTGGGCATCCAATATTTTCATCGCTTTCAATATATCGAGCACCCTTTCTTTTATTTAACTCCGACGATAGCAAGATCGCTGCAAGCTTCAGTCTAAATTCTTTCATATCATCCTGCACGATAGTATGAACCAAGCTAATTATTAATTAAAAATCCACGGCTAGTGCACACTCATGACTTGTGGTAAGACGCATGGTTTACCTGATTGAACTCGTCAGACAAATCGTTCCCGGTCCAATACTCCATAAAGGTAATTAAGAATAAACCGCATGAAAATCTACATACAACATTAATAGAGGCTCAGGCACACATTAGATCAAAAAGGCAAAGACACAAAATTCAACTTATATGACACTATTTTTTCTGACGTACCCATCTTTTTGCAATAATTTTCCGCGGAAAATCTCCTCAACCGGCCAGATATCAACCTCAACATCTGGCCATTTGTGCTCTTTCAAGCCCGTCTCTTCCAATACGAAATCTATTTGTTTCCGCAATCCAACTCGCTATTTGTTCATAGAAGAATGAATCAATCAGTCTTTCTAAAATATAAAATGTGTACAAATATATGTGTTATAAAATACCCACTATCTTTTGGAGGTTTGCACGCCCGAACATCTCGCCCAAAGAGTCTAGCACCTGAACCTCACGTTTGTCAGCGTTTATAACAGCAAGGTACCAGTGTGTATGTGTAACATTTACCGGAAGGAACACATATCAAATCAAATAATAAATAATTTGTCAGGCATACAAATTTGACAATAAAAGACCAATAGATGGTTTAAAATAATTGATACCATGTCATGGTCCAGGTAAGTTAGCACCCTTTGGACTAATCTAGGACACTGGGAAGTGCCACGTTTAGGATAATGATCTACGATGGACTCTTTCTTTTCTCCATCCCACTTCATAACTGCAGTTAAGCACGCAGTTTCAAGATAGACTGTACCCCCTTGCCTCTTTTTCAAACCCTCTTGGGCCTTCAGCAGTGTAATATAAGCATCTATGACCTGCATAGATTTTGCCATCAGAGAGAAAGGACATTGAAGTTTTAATGTCTGATTGAGTATTATGATTTGCATATGTTACCTCGTCAGATAAGTATTCTTGTGGCTGAAAAATACATTCCATGTGGTTTCTTGACACCGGAACATCGTCTATGAGCACAAGCTCCTCCTTCCCAGGTGAAGAAGGAATTTTTTTGACAGATTCAATTATGGCTATATCAGTTTCGGTACAAACATAATCTGAAAAAGACAACAAACTTGTATATGGGATTAAAGTATTCAACAACAGTTAGAAGTTTTTCAAAGTTGATCCGATCAAAGGGAAAATATCATTACCTTCTGAGGCAACCGGTGAGGACATAGACTTTTTGGGTTTATTTTGTAAGATTTGGATTTTGGGTAGTTCTTTTTCTCCCGTCGGATCTACAAGAAGTTGATAGGGCTTTTTCATCATGGGGTGTATTAATGCTTAAGCCCTGATCATCTGGTAGATCTCTGTGCGTAACTTCTGTACTCATGCTTTCTTGCAACAACTCATAATCATCGATAGGCTTACTGGTATTTACTGTTTGTATAATATCTTTTGAAGAGCCTCCATTTTCCTTCGAAACCTCCGAATCTGAACTATCCATCGAGACCTAAAAGACAAACATATTAATTTGTTTTGAAATAATTAAGGTAGATCAAACATGGATGCCATTAATTCACAATAAAAAATGATATATAGCTATATAAAATTGTATTGTCTTTGTTCAAATTTGTTTTCTAAAAATGTATTATATACTCTCAGTTTAGTTTTTAAGCACTAATAATGAAATCATTTATATTTGCTATGTTCAATTGAATAACCAAACAAAAATAGCGATAATTATTTAGATGATTTAATCAAACCCAAATTATGATGTATTTTTGTATTTGTACATGACTAAGTTTATATGTTGTTAAACATATATATACAGACACATATAACTATATACATAATAATATATGTGTATGAATTTGGAAAAATGTCAGTCAAGTGTATAGGAGCTTTGAATGCCTACTGACTAAAGCTGTTGTTGGACCTCTTAAGTTTTTAATACTCTGATATGGAGCTGGCAAATCGAACTTACAGGGTGAGCCTAGCTTTCATGTGTTTGGTAAAAAAGGACTCTTTCCCTTCTCTTTCCCAATCCGACGCGCTCTCTCCCCCACCCGACGCACGAAATTGAAGGACGAGCACGGCGAAACCTACCACGCCACTCCAACTTTCTCCAATTGCCATAGTTCAGGTCTGTATATGAACACTCCGCTCAGCCCGATCCAATCTAGTAGCCCTAGTTCAGCAACGGGGCTGCCGGGATCGGCGAGATGACAAACGTGTGCACCAAAAACACCAGTTCACCGACGTCCAACCAAGGTGGCTGAAGCCAGCAGGTCATTGCCGGATCATGAACAGTAGGGAGAGAGAAAAACACGAGTTTGCCAATGTCCAGCCGCGAGGTGGTTCAAGTTAGCAGACCATTGCCGGATCATGAACAGTAGGGAGAGAGGGAAAACCTGGATTTCACGATCGGTTGTTGCTACCTCTTCACTATCGCGGCAGCCGGCAAGGAGGATCGTCCACACTGCGCACGCAACTCGCAGCCGAGGGAGGATCCGATGAGCCGCCTGAGGTAGCCAATGTTGTCCTGGCGTTGGTGCTTCGCTTCCTGGGTGGGGTGGAGGCGCAGCTGCACCACGCTGGTGCATGAGGGAGGATACAAGGGCAGCTGGCGATGCGAGGGGGAGGCCGACCGATTCTCTATTTCCTTTTGTGTTGGGCGCCGTAATCAACGTGTTGCACGACATTGTTTCCTTCTGCATGTGGTGTTGTTTTGTTTTGCATGTCCTCAAATTATGGTGATTAAATCGGTTTATTTTTGGAAAGGAAAATGAGAGGAAGGGGTGGGTATGTGGGATTGCACGAGGCTTTTTTTTGAAAGGTAACAATACTGTAAATGTCCATGTTTTATTTTGAACCTTGGCCAACGTCCTTGTGTCACACCCCAAAAATTTCTGATTTTGGGTTGTGAATAGAAAACACTAAATAAAACAAATGGTTTAAATATTTGTTTAAGACTTGACAAGACTAATTTAAGTTTTAGCAAATTTAGTTATAGAAAATTGTGGTATTTCAAACTTTTTCAAATTAATTTGGTGGGCTCTTGCCTGATGTGATGTTTGCTTGTTGTCTCTTGTGTGTTAAGAGCGAGCAAAGTCTTTAAAAATGCATTTAGTGGATCGATCTTTCTTCTTCAGCACGTCTTTATCTTTTTCCGCAATTAATATTCCTTGTTTCTCATCTTAAATTCTCGTTGGGAGTTTCCTAAAATCTTTTCTTTATAACATAAATTATTCCTTTCAGTTTTTCGTGTGTCAATCAATCTCAGTGAACTCTTCGGGAATTGTTCTGATTTTTTCTGGAGCTAGTTCACGCTTTTCTGTGAGCATTATCTAATTTTTAGATGCTCTAAAATATCTTTTCATGAGCTCCAAATACTTTATTTGGGTTCCTCATGTTCCATAATGTCTCTAAAAAATTCCCTCGAATTTTCGGAGCTTTCGGAGTATTTTTCGCAGCTTAAATAATAATTCTGGACTTTTCTAGAATTATTTTATCCACAAAATTAATTAATTCCGAAAATAATAAATATCGCATTTTCCACCAAAGCATGTGTGCAATAATCCTAAATGCCTATTCATTTATTTACTAATGGGTTTTAATAATTAATTAGGCCTATTAGTAAAGATGGAGGGTGCAACGTTAATTAGCACCATATCGCTAGTTGACATGGAGGTGGAGAGTTTTTCTCCCTATATATACATACCTACCCCTTGGGTAAAGCACACCAAAACTACCGTAAGAAGAGCCCCTAGTCTAGAAAATCTCTCGTGTAGTAAATTAGAATTTTCTCCCTTCTTATCGTAAGCCGCCGCTCATAGCTCCCTCCACCCCTCGCCGAAGTTTTGCATCTACAGCTTGCGTTCCGGCGAACTTCCGACGAAGGTTCGGCGAGCTTTTCCGACCACCTCGAACATCTCCGACGTTGTTAGCGGAACAGATCTGCTACCTCTACATGCTACCGATCTGTACTACATCGACATGCACCGTCGATGTCAAGCAGACAGTTCTATGACAATGTCAAAACGCCATACGCGGTATGTATCTACTAACCACTACCCTACGTGGTATATGAGGTAGATCAAATTGACATCCTCTGTCAGGTATGAAAGAACCCGCATCTCGCAGATCGCATGTCCTTGCTTGAGCTGAGCAATTTCTCCATCGTACACGTAGTATGCACGTTTTTGTACTTGAAGTACTCACACGTATAAGTATGTGTGCATATCTGCATCATAACGTACTTTGAGTAATTGCATCACGAAAGTTGAATCTGGAGTAAATAAAAGAAAAATAACAATCACGGAGTTCTATTTTATGGCCCTCGCTTGCATGTCGGCCATGTGACTCCGTAGGTTTGGTTTCGTTGTTGGCATCCACAGCATGCATGTTGTCGACAGCCGCGTCCCTCGTCTTTGCGACCCGCATGCTGCATGGCCAGCAAGGTTGTCGTGCCGAATCACGACTACGAGTTTGCGATCGCGTGTCACAATTAGCTTGCACGCCAACGCATTCACCCGGGCTTTTGCCGGTGCGCCGTTGGTAGGTCTACGCGTTCAGCCGAGACTCGCAGTCGAACAGAACAACCACCAGCAGTCCAACGTACAAGATGATGATATTTACAGAATTGCCATTAAAGTTTAAATGTCCGTTGTTTCTTCGTTCTAGCTCCGATTCGAGTTATTCAAGTCGCGTTAGATTCGTGTCGTCATGCTCTATGCAGTAGTGGCATTGTTTATCGTGTCATTTAGTTATGAATTTATTGATTAAAATACTAATTTGATTAATAATTATTTAATAGCTTTTTAATTAAAATCAACATAGGGCTGTAGTTTCGTTTTCGTTTTTGTTGCCTTGCGACCGTGCCGATGTAAGATACACGTGAACAATGTCATGTACCATGTCAACTAATTTGATTAATGATTAGGCAAACTTGTTTCTAATCTTTTTATAAATATTAGTCAACTTAAATATGTATTTATTGGTTATAATTTGCCTAGTTTAAACATGATCATATAAAGTCGGTTTAGATGCAATTCGATTAATAATTATGCAGTACCTTTTTGAATTAAAAGTTATTCAGGTTTATCTCTGGTATTTTATGAATAATAAAATGTTAACTAGATAAACATCAAGTTAAATGTTCCTTTGGTAATTATAACTTGCTTAATTTAATCTGTAACATGATGAGCCGATTAATTTCTATCATCAATATGATTCTAAATTATAATTTATCTAGCTGAACCCACATCATATATAGTTTAAGGAGATGCTATCAGATGCACTTTTCTTTTGCAAAGTTTCAATTTAATTTGATTAACAAATACATGCATGTTTATAAATAAATTATGATTAGCTTTAACTCGACTTTAGAAATTAAATATGATTAATGATTATTCAATTGCCCTTTCTAAATAAAACAATATAGGTTTATACTTCGATCTTTAGTAATCAAATGCTATCATGATTAATAAAAACTTAAATGTTTCTTAAATATAACTTGTATAGTTTATGCTAGAAGCATATAATGATTCGATTAGCTGTTATCACCAGCTCTATGCTTTCTAATTTGTAAATTTTTAAATGATTAAATAATAGATACTCATTTATTCTAAATAAAATATAACCAAGGTTTAGTTTTGGCTTTATAATTAATATAAATTGGTTAATTCAACTTTAAGATAATTTTCTAAAATGTTTAAAATAGATCGAGTGTATAGTTTGTTTTCTTCGTTATGTTGCAAGTCTCGATAGTCGCGTGTCCTCTTTGATGGTAGCTCTGTTATCTGTCGGTCTTACGTTTTCGCGGTGATAGCATCATGTCGTATAGTTTAGTGCGCTTCCTTTTAAAGTGTCTTCTTTGTATGATGTTTGTTCTTAGATGTGTTTGTTGTGTGTTTGTTGTGCTTGGTTACATGAGTAGAGGAAGCTGAGGCATCCTAACAAACGAACGATTTGAACCTTGTTCCTACACGACCTGATCAAATCGATCAGGCGTGGTTCGTCAGCGATGAAGACTAGGAGCTAAGGACCGACAGTCGAAGCAAAAGGACTTGAGACCAGAAGATAGCAACTGGAGATTCTGAGCAGCTAACTCTGGGAAAAAAAACAAGTATAACATGGGACTATCCTTATTGTCCTATTCACTGAAATTATCATACATATGTATGTGTCCTCCTTGACAACCATAGAGATTATAACTTAGCTATTGATATCTTGTTTCCTTGTCACCTATGGGACTTTGCATTTGGTAGCTTTAGCTAGCACTGAACATAAGCTATGATCTTGTAATATGATTAATGGAATATGCAACAACACTAAAAGATGACTTTTTGATTACTGTTTAAAGAGGGCAAGAGCATGGGGTTATTTTTTATGCTCTAGTTTCTCTCCATAAGGACTCATTTATGGACGAACATCCAGGATTGACAGTACAACTGTGAGGGCTATATGGCTCTGGCTTTAGTCAAGTATGAGGACCTTTTCTAGCTTGTTAGTCTTAACCTTTTTGGCGTAAGAATGGCTTGACAAATCGGGTATAGTGCGGCCTCTGTCCTTATGTGTATAGGCTGCGTGTCATTGTGCCATTTGGAAGGGGAGCTCTACATCTGTTTGCCGAGTAAATCTAATGGCCCTAACTTGTTAGACGAACCTTTGAAAGACTTCATAGTGTTTCCCTGTCTGCTCACCTTGGAAGTGTTTTGGGAGTCGCGATCCCGGGCATATGGGTAATCACGACTCACAGTGAAAGTGTACACCTCTGCGCAAAGTTTAATAAACTGGTATACTAGTCGTGCTCACGGATACGAGCGGTCTTGGACCTTCACAGAATAGATGAACATTTATTGGTTTAATATGTGTTTTGCTATTCGTTATTCATATTTACATTGATCATATGTTTATTGTGGGATTAATGCAATCTTGATGCTACTAATGTAATAAAATTGTGACAACTAAAAGCTAAGTGCAGTCAAACAAGTGTCTAGCCTTTTGAGCCTCATGAACCCTGTGTTATACTTGTTGAGTTCGACATAGACTCACTCTTGCTATTTCCACCACACTCCAGTGTGTAGTAAGGTGATACTTAGAAGAATGATGAAGGTGTAGTGGAGTTTTCAGAAGTCTTTTGGAAGTGCTTGGCATATGGAGCCACCAGTCAGCCGTCCCTGAGAAGAATGGAGCCTGAAGTTTAGTCACCATTCCGCGATACTCTGATGTAAGTGTTAATATAGCTATGTATACATTATATCATAACATTGTTTCTGATACTTTTTCATTCTGGCATATGTGTGGACTTTCTAGGCACACATATGATTAGCCTGGTTTTGTTCTTTAGAAAACAGGGTGTGACACCTTGCAAAGTCACTTCGAGCAACTATAGGTAAAAAAGTCCTCAACGCACGGGCACGGATCAGCAACTAAGAATGCCCGATCATGATGCTTGCCGGTGATTCCGTGAGGGTGATTACATCGGTGTTTCCATTGCCTTCCATGTGGCGTTCGCGGGATTTTTTTAGGATGTGGACGTGATTTTTGGTAGGAGAGATCGTGACGCCCTTAACGTGTTGTCTTTTTTTGTAACAAATGGTGACGCGCTATGACGAAACACACAGCCGGTTCGCGATGGAGGGTGCGAGGACAGCGGCCGATGTGAGGGGGAGGTCGGCTGGCGAGGGCAGACGCTATGGCGAGGCCGCGGGTTCTAGAGTGCAGGTTTGAAATACCGATTTTTTTTGCTTTGGTGTTGGGGGGCAGCCGGGCGGAATGATTGATTTTCTTTGCTTCAGTGTTGGAGCGAGGCGCAGGGAAGCCGGAAGCGCACACAATAGATTTCTAAGTACTTCCTATTTTGCCGTGATTGACACCGATATTTTCCTATTTCCTGTTGCCGGGTGGGGATAGTGACATGATTTGTGAACACATGTTTTCTTGAAACAGAGCGTTAGCATGCACCCTCGTATATGCTATGTATTTCACCATTTATTTTAATATAGAAAACATATACGTAATGTATCACCATTTATTTTTATACACAAAAATATCATGGTGATGTCATCATGACATCATCTGTCTTCAAGTTCACGAGTCATCTGCATGCAACGCTAGCTGAGCCATGGAAGGGCGATGGGTGGGACGGCCACTGAGGCGCTCAGCGACCACATCCACGACTGTGACCAATGTAAGGGCGATGATGGGGCGGCCGTTAGGGCGCTCTGCGACGACAGCCGTGACCGGGAGCGCCAACGCAACGGTTGCGCTCGATGAGACACAACACAGTGTCATGGGCAAACTGTTGAGCTCGTTGACGTTCGGCTACATCACCAAGCAGGCGATCGCGTAGGCCTATAAACAAAAAAACTTTTGGATCAGTGCTATATACGAGAAATTAGATAAATGAGTGACCCCAAAAGAACTCACCTTGAAATGTATCTGCCTGTCGACAAAGAGGAGATAATACAATTTCACTGAAATCGTTAGTGGTCACTCCACCTATCATGCACGAGCAAAATGTAACAACTGAAACTTTAATTAGACAATAGATACGAGGACATCGGTAATGTAGTACCTCTTTTTCTATTCATGTGTACATGGAGGGTAGCTAGAGTGCGCAACTCTGATGCCGCTCGCCGCCATTCCCCGATGGTGAGACGCAAAAGGTGTGGTTTCATGACGTTTAATATGATGCAGTTGTTCCTACGAGTTACAAAACTGATTAGTGGCGACTAATTATAAAAGTTTCAGTCTATTACAATCTCTCACAACTAAGGCCTATTTACTTTGCGAAATTTATTGGGAAATGGTACTATAGCACTTTTGTTGTTATTTGGCAATTAGTGTCCAATCATGGTATAATTAGGCTTAAAAGATTTGTCTCGTGAATTTCGTCTAAACTGTGTAATTAGTTTTATTTTTATCTATATTTAATGCTTCATACATGCGTCTAAAGATTCGATGTGACGGGAAACTTGAAAAATTTTGCAAAATTTTGGAAACTAAACGGGCCCTAAACAAGTACCTTTCGTCCATCACCACCACATGTTTGACACATATAGAACAATACCAATGATATCTACAAACACAAACAATAGTTGTTGATGGAATAAGAACATAAATAGTTAACTACGTGATTTTAAATATAGGTGCATGAGATATACCTGCAAAAATGAACTCGTCCAGAGTGTATACATCCTGGAATGCCATAAACGTACGAGGAATCTGAGGAATCCCCAAAATACTCGATTGTGCATTTACCATAGTGTGTGTAGATAGAAACACATAGAAGTCAGAATGCAAACAGAACATGTAGCGCATGTCATCAACCCAAGTAGGCAAAAAACCAACTCTAAAGAATTCATATTCTTGTCCTTGAACAAGTAAATTGTCAAACCTCATGGTTTGATCGCCGTAGGCGACTGCTTCCATTTTGGTTCCCTGTAAAAATGTTATAGCCAAAATATAGATTCCACCACATATCTGCAAACAAAAATTTTAAACTTGGTTTAAAAATTTAGTGAATGTACCTCCTCATCCTTTAAAATTACACGCAAATAGCTTCCGCCACGGTGCTGCCGTACGTTGCCTTTCCAGAACACCTGAGCACTTAATTCCCATGTCGAGAATATGTGTTCAATTCCCACTTCATGGAATTGAACCCATCTACAATCCCATCCATATCAATCAAAATGAAAAAATTTACATGAGTAACCTATGAACACATAAATTGATTGTCTCATCAACCAATTACAAGAAAAATGTTACATCCGTACCTGTAGGTGGGTATGATTGCCGAAAATGGGTCAGCAGACACCCTTTTTCTATTGAGCGACACAACGGTGGAATCCATCTTACAACTGGGAAGCCAAAATTCATGAAAACCTTTCAATGCTAAAAACTGAGATAAAATGACACACGAATGACATGATTAAAAACAAAAATTTGGCAGGTCATGTCTAATCACACAGATCCTTAGACACCCTCTTTCTTGTTAATCATTTTCTCTCTTTTTGGAACAACTATAAAACCTTTTTATAACTTACAATTTGTTCTCAGTTTAGAACAAAAGTGAAATTTGGAATAACTATGATGATAATTAATTAGCAAGCAATCGGCAATTGAGTAGGACGACCAAAAAAATCCTATCCTGGTAACAAAACAGCCACATATATGATGAGAGAAAACATAACAGTGTACCAAAAAAACAAAAAGGTATCAATGTAATAAAGAAAATACCATCCTCGACTACAGAGTCTGGCGTATCAACTTGTGCACCGTTTGGAGGTATTGAAGAGGTACCGTCAACTACAGACGGTTGTGTCTGTGTGCCTGTGCAATTATTAGGTGGTGGAATTAGAGTTTCCTGTGTGACACCATCTGTAGTAAGAAAAAGGTATGAGATTTTGGAATATGAGAGCGAAGGTGAAAGTACCGACAATATATAGTGGTCAAGGCTAATTACCGTTGTAAACCATACTCGGTCGAGTCAGGCTGTTCGAATCATTGCACTTTCCATCCACACACCCTCTAGTCCTTCTTCCAATGCTCGCTTCAAAAACCTGATTGCGACGGGATAGAAGGGCATTTCTTTCTCCAGTGGTCACTCGATGCCTATGTATGGTCTGTGCCGCAACCAATTCACTGCTCTGGACTTCTAGACTTTGAACTACAGATGACTCGATATCAATAGGCGTGCCCCCCAATTCGAATATTTCCATATCGTATGAAGGTGGTTCAGGCAATTGAGGTGAAGAAGGGAAAATAAGCTGAGGGTTAAAGTGAGGGCTCTCCATGGTGATTGAGTCTGGATGCAAATTGTTGGCTCGGTGTTCTCTCACCGTCCTATTGTAGATTTTCTTGCTTTCTTTTTGTTTCACCTCCTTCTCTTGTCGTTTCACTTCATTCTCTTGTCGTTTCACCTCCTTCTCTTCTGGAGTCATTTGCAGTTTTCTTGCAGCATTTTTCTGTGCATACAAGTCACGTCGTCTCTTATTTAATAGCGCCTTTTGTTCAGGAGACATTGCAGCCCTTCGTGCTCTATCTAGTTCACGCTTACGTTCTTTTGGACACGTAACAATATTGTTGATGGAACTGGATGCATTTACAGCACCTATATACAATATAAAAGTACGGTCTCAAATAAAATAGAGAAGGACACATATTGCAAGAACATTAATTCCTTATTACATTGTAATGAACAACAATTGGGTTGCCCACTATATTTTTTCTTCTCAAATAGATAACATTAATTAAAAAAATATTATACCTGGGTTTAGATCAGGTGATGCATCAGTCATGTCAATCATGCCACTTTGATCTATACATATATCGAAGTAATCATCTACATGTATATAATAACATGGTATTAACCTTGGCCTCGTCATCGTACAAGCATAAGAAAATATAATTAGTATTAGGAAAAAAAACAAATTGGTACATGTGTTATTTTTATCAATCTGCATGGGTTTGTATGAGTTGTCTCGATGTAGCCAGTCACTATCTTCATAGTCATCAGTGTTTTCCGTGATTGATTCAACTCCAACTGGTACAACATATACATCACCGTATATTAATTAAATAAACTAAAAATGGCAATACTAAATTCCTAAAAACAAAATAAGGTTTACCTGCTTTTTTATGGTATTGTTCACGACGCTTTGTATTTTTTTTAGCCTTTTTCTGATGATACTTTTCCCTAAGTTTTTTATTTTTTTCATCCCTTTCTTCTTGAGTCATTGATGCATGTCGTGCTTTTTCTCTTTCCCTTTTACGCTGCGCGCGTTCATCAACTTGTGCTTGTGAATTTCATGTTGTCTGGTCACCTGTTTGAAAATAAGTTAATAGATATTATTTACTTAATTACCACAAATAATACAAGTGAAAGTATTTATCGACATGAGTATAAACAATTACCTCCATTGATGGTGTTTGTCAAGTCTTTAAATGGTGTATGACCTTCATTATTTTTCATATTTTCCATTATGATGAAACTGCACATAAAGTTAAGCAATAAATTTGTATTATCAAACTTGTCCAGCAGAGCAGTGATTAAAACTTCCATTGACGTTTGGAAAGAGTAGCTAGTAGAGTTGCTGGACTTATTTGGAAAAGCAAACTACCTCTGAAGATTAAATTCTTTCTTTGGCAAGTTGTTAACAAGAAGCTTCAAGTTGGGTAGAGCCTTAGAAAAAAGGGATGGAAGGGATATGGGATTGCTATGGTGTAATTGCTTAGAAACGGTGGATCATATCTTGTTCAATTTTGTTGTGTAGTGATCATATCTGCTTGCAGCATTTCACGTCTACTTACAATTACAAATTTCTATAAATAAGAAACATAGACTTCAAACACAAAATTATAGGGGAGGTTCGATTGCGTAGACTTCAATTACAAAATTTCTTGAAATAAGAATTTCACGTCTACCTATACCATGCATGTATTTCCTAGAATTTATTCCATTCCAAAACATAATTGAACAAAAATTGCTAAGACTGAAGACTCCAGGAACATTCCAAAACCAATAACTAATGGTGTCTGTTATTTTAGTTAACACCGCACAAAGGAGAAGTTGCAGCTCCCAAGCCGAGCAAATTTCAGAGCTCCTATTTCAAAGAATGAAACAACAGAATAACTTGGAAGGGAGCAGCGGAATCTCGCCGCAAATAATAAAATGATCCGCTGGAGCCCTGAGTCCTTGTCCCGTGACAACATGTGCCCTGAAGGCTGCAGCTGAAATCCAGAGGTCTACTTGGATCCTTGTCGCTGCAGTTCTGCCTGTAGGGCTGCATGGTGTCTGTAGGGCTTGGTTAGTGCCTCGCCTAGCAGTAAATGCTCAGCAGTAAGTTCTAAACTCATCTTCAGTGGCAGAAGTTAGCAGTAATCACCATAAATATATCACAGTCCTATGTGATGCTTAGAGGTCTACTCTTCTTAGATCAGATCCAAAAATAGAAAAAAATAGCACTTATTTTCTGAATAAATAGACACGTGAAGCCCACTGCATATCAAAATTACAGTGGCAGAGGAACCTATATGATGCTATTGTCAAATATTGTTCAGACAATCAAAGAGCTAGCTAGCTTATAGTAAGGATTGAAAAAAAATCTGATTATGAGCTATTCATTTTCCGACAACTCTAGATGAGTGGTGATGGCAAAGGTAAAACTGCTATATCATGTGTAACCACTAACCAAGCCTAACAAATGTGCTTCCTATCATTGGTACCATGTGGTTCATATATGTGTCTATCACAGTTTGGCAACGTAGCAAATAATTGGCCAATATATATAAAACCTTGCCTTAATCAGGAAGCAGGTTATTTACTTGATGAAGAACCAAAGCAACTTGAGTTCTGAGTTCCAAAGTAACTCTGCATGACATAGAAGATTGATAGTCAGTGTGACATAATCGGTGGGTGTGCCGACATAAACAACATGGGACATAATAGATATCTGACAAAACAAATGTCTTAACTAAAACCTTCGGCATCATGTACATGAACACAATTGAATCAGGTATAGAATCAGGTAAAAGTAATTAGCATAAAGACATGAAAAAACTACATAAGCGCTACTTTTTTATCTCTTGTATCTACATCATTTGTTTACTGAACCAAACCCTGAAGCTATTAGATGATTTTTCAATGTGTTAGTCCTAGCTGAATCCAAAGCACACGGGATAATACCATCTTAATTCCAAAGCACGTCGCACACATGAATCTCTGCTTAGCATGCATGTGCTCAGGTAGCTGTGTTGGCTGCAAGCTGCTCAATTTGCTTGGAGAAAAAACATGATAGAGAAATAAATTTGAAAGGTTAGATATATAACAAGAGCTCTGGGCAAGAATAGCCTAGAGGAAGCAGACACAATTAAGATTACTTATTCAGAGGTTCCTGTTGCAGTAAGTTTGTTAGCTTGAGAAAATTTCAAGCAAAATTTCAATAGCTTATGGAGTTTATTTTAAGCTTTATGGTATGCTTGAAATTGTAGGTGTAGCACAACAGCACTGTACTACTGTTATTATTCATGGTTGCAGTAAAAAAAACTGACAATTTTGACCACCACCATGCATGTAGGCTCTGGCATAAAAAAACTGACAATTTTTTGGCTGATTATACATGTGGATTTCAGATTGTTTCTCTTTTGTGAATTTGGAAGAAATCTGGCATGCCCTACATGGAAAACTGAATTCTGTGTAGGTCATCAGATTCAGATCTCTTGTGAAGCTTTTTCATCCTAAAGGAAGTTCTAGCTCACCAAATCTTGTAAAACAACAAATTTTGGTAATAACTTCTCAGATCAGAACAATTGCTTGAAACTGGCTGCTTGAATAATGAAATGTTACCCTTCAAAGCTTTTTATCGATGGAGATTGAGGATCAACCAAGTGGAATACTTTTGTCATATTGTGCCGATCGCAGCAATAAAAAAACAGAACAACTACATACTTTCTCCGGTTTGTGTGTGCATTGACATGATGGTTTGTCATGGTTCTAAATTGCCATGTATTATAAGTCTCTACTATTGCCATTATTTTAATTTTTTAAGAGAATTATCAGTTTTGCCAAATTTCTCCCTATTTTTCTGTTTGAGTTCTCAATACATCATCCATACATTATGTGCAGGCTCCAACATTTTGGGACAGCGGTTTCAGGAACCTGAAATATGTCATCATTTTTTTGTGGAGTGACATTCCAATGCTTTCATGGTCATGTTAACACAAAAGAGCTGCATAAGCACCTACACGGGTATCATTGTTCAAAACGAGAATGAAACCTGATCAGCTTGGGCTTGTGCTAACCTAAATGTGAGGCAGCAACCAAATCCTATGTAAATTTTTTAGAGTTCATGGGACCGTGCTATTGTCCATATGCATTGCAAACTGGCCTAATTTCAAACATGATTTCATACAGGGAGTACACTCTTGGTTGGCACATAGCCGAGTGACTACTTAAACAAAACAATCCACATCTCCCGTGTCTGTTTGACAGCAATTCTTTGGCAATTATTGCAGTCCTGGTGTGAGCTTAGACACCATGTTACTCCTCGTCATCTTACTTTGGTAGCTTAGCTCCATAACACGCCTAGCAGCCACTTTAAAAAAATTTCCTAAACTTATCTGTTTTTTATGGAGAAATAAATTGTTGGATGCGTTTGATTCATCACCTTTGTCATGCATACACACATTGTTATCCCGTTGCAACGCACGGGCATTTAGCTAGTTTAATGTAAATGTGCACGATTTGGAATATGAGTTCTACAAACGAAACTTACAGGTGCTGAACAGAACGATGCTCGTGATCCCAGCAGCATGCTCCAGAGAGCTTCTTAAGCCATGGAGGATTGAGCTTAGACAGGGAGATGATGCATTTATAGGAAATTGAGTTCAGTGCATAGGTAACATGAGGCTGTAAATCAGATTTTAGATACAAAAAAGGAAAAAGAATAAAACTTAGGGGGATTTCATCTAAAATCTGGATGTATAGTGAAACTACGTAACATTCCAAAGGAATCGGTTTAAATAACCTGTGATCGTCACTTGCTTCCAAGTTATAATTCTATCAAATTTGAAGTACTTCATTAAAATTCAATCAAAACATATTTCTATACCCTAAAAAATTGAAGCGATGCATGTTCAGAAAAAACATATGTACTTTTGTCGCAAAAGTTAGAATTCAACCTCGTTTTATAAATAAAAAATCCTATAAAATAAGAAAAATCATTGAGTTCCTTATTCTCAGGGAATCTCGGCCATTGAAACAAAAGACGCCTATGGGATATAGATGCATCTCATATTTTCTTGAGCAATCAAAATATTGTTTTTTGAGCACTCTTTGGTCTCAGGCGTCTCTCCTAATCTGCTATCTGATCATGGTAGAATTCACAAGTGAGGATTACCAGATATACCATATAATATCTGATCATGCTAAGAAGTCGATCCTATGATCCTATCTCACCATGTAGAGCCTGTCCTAATTACCAGATATACCACTGCATTTGTTTTGCTTTAATCAGGAGTGGCTCCTAGTTTTTTTCTTTTGCTTTTCAAAGACTCCTAGAATGCAAAAAAGTTACATGGAATTATTGTCATCAACCGCAGGAAAAGATGAATCACTACTTCCTGAAGGTATATTACCTGACTTCTGAAGGTATATTACATGGAATTCAGAAAAATAAAGTGGCAGACGAACCTATATGAATTGTTGTCAAATATTGTTCAGACAATATTGTTCAGACAATCAAAGAGCTAGCTAGCTGACACATGAAGCCCACAGCATAATAAAATTACAGTGGCAGAGGAACCTATATGAATTGACAACAAGCAAAACTAATAGACAAATGGCATTTTTTTGGAAAAAAAACATACATTAGTGTTCAAGCTATATAAATGGAGGGGAAAAACATACAGATTGCTATGAGAAATAAAACAATTTCTGGTTTTAGGCCTGTCCAGTCACACACTGACCAAAATTATACACTACCAAGAAGCATTCACATAGTATTGTTTTGTATCCGTCCATACTTGTATTCCTCCATACCAAAATTATGAAAGGTAACTAATATTTGTGATCGGACATGCAGGTATATTGTTCATAGGACACCCTGAAGCTAACCCTAAACAACAGCCGTATAAGAGAAATTGAAGTGACAATAAATTGGTTTCCAAGCTAACCCTATGCAAGAGACGATGGAGGACAACAAAGAAAGGATAGATTGAATCACTTACCAAATCGGTGAATGAAGTCGCACCGTTCTCGATCCAGTGGGTGGCACGACCCGACGGCCGTCTCGATCTGGCGAGAGGCAGCCCCTGATGGCGTTCCAGATCCGGGCAGCAGCCCCTGACGGCAGAGGCAGCGGCGGTGACCGGCGCTCCGGATCCGAGCGGTCTGCTCGAAGGTGGTGGCACCGGGGGTCGTTGAAGATGACACGGAAGACGAAGACGGCGGCGGGATGCAGGCAGGATCGGGAGAGGGGGCAGCAGCACGGATCGGGAGAGGGGGCGGCGGCACGCGGTCACGGATCCGGTCGCAGAACTCAGCACCGGTGCACGGGCGGGAGGGAAGGAGGGAGAGGGAGCGGCGGCACGTGTCGTGGATCCGGTTGCGGAACTCAGCACCGGTGCGCGGGCAGGAGGGAAGGAGGGAGAGGGAGCGGCGGCATGCGATCGCGGAGGGCGCTGCAGCTGCTCTTGTTCTGGGCGCGCGCGGCGATCGCAGGATGCGGTAGACGCTGATTCGATCTTTCCTAATGAGAAGAGCGACGGTGAAAGATCGCATGAAGCGGAGGCAGACGGACGAAATTTTTGTCGCACGAAGAGGATTGTTCATCTTTTATTCTTTTTAGTTATAGGAGAAAGTAAATAATGGCCAAAGATTTCAGCAACCCACAAAAAAAAACACAAAAATTCCTATTTCCTTCCTTCGTCCGTGTGAAAAAAACGCTACCCGCGAAAGGGCAAGCAGCCAGCGCCCACCATTTCAAAATTCAAAATCCAAAAGCCATCAACGGCCCCTCCGATTCCGAAGCCGACGCGTCGAACCGCCGGATCCCCGCATTGGACGGCTGTTACCTCCCAGCGCTCCCCAGGAAATCCCACCTGCCGTCGGATCCGGTGCCCTAGCCCCACCGCCGCTATAAAACACCACCCAGCATTTCGCCTCCCCCGCCACTTCCACAGAGCACACGCGCGCTCACTCCCTATCGCAACCCTTCTCCCACACTCCCCAGAGTCAGCCCGATCCGATCGTTTTTGCCCTCGAGGTAATGCAGCAATCGAATCGATCTCAAGTTTCTTCGGATCCCTAAATTTTGCTTGATTTCATCGGTTAATTGTTTTGGGTTCATTCGTCCTGGGGATTTTTTTTGGATCATTAGCCCTTGATTTACCCCCATTCACGCGTTGATCTTTGCGGTGTTTACAGGTGAGAGCAAGATGAGGGAGATCCTGCACATCCAGGGAGGGCAGTGCGGGAACCAGATCGGCTCCAAGTTCTGGGAAGTGGTGTGCGATGAGCACGGCATCGACCCGACGGGGCGGTACGTGGGGACGTCGGACGTGCAGCTGGAGCGCGTCAACGTCTACTACAACGAGGCCTCCTGCGGTAGGTTCGTGCCGCGCGCGGTGCTCATGGACCTTGAGCCCGGCACCATGGACGCCGTCCGCTCGGGCCCCTACGGCCGGATCTTCCGCCCCGACAACTTCGTCTTCGGCCAGTCCGGCGCCGGCAACAACTGGGCCAAGGGGCACTACACCGAGGGCGCCGAGCTCATCGACTCAGTCCTCGACGTCGTCCGCAAGGAGGCCGAGAACTGCGACTGCCTACAGGGTATCATCGATCTCTCGTCTACTGAACTGAATTCCCATCATCCAGTGTTTTCGGAATTTCTGTTGCGCTGTCTGCCTCACTCGATCTGTTCGTGCCGTCAGGTTTTCAGGTCTGCCACTCGCTCGGTGGTGGCACAGGGTCTGGCATGGGTACCCTGCTCATTTCCAAGATCAGGGAGGAGTACCCGGATCGGATGATGCTGACGTTCTCCGTCTTCCCATCCCCCAAGGTGTCGGACACGGTGGTGGAGCCCTATAACGCCACGCTCTCCGTCCACCAGCTCGTTGAGAACGCCGACGAGTGCATGGTGCTGGACAATGAGGCGCTATACGACATCTGCTTCCGCACGCTGAAGCTGACCACTCCTAACTGTAAGCTGATCTGTTCCACCAAGTTTGATCGCCTTGCCTACATGTATTTACAGTTTGATTACCTTACCTGGTTCTAATCGCATCATGTGATTGTTTGATAATAAAGCTTTATTCTGTGCTTTTGGTGCTTCAAATTATTATCCAACCTGCTAGACACCTTGTAGTCGTGTTTATTATGATTAAAATGAACGAATACATTTGTCGCCAAACTTAGTGTCCTTTGCCTTAGGTGTTGGAAGCCTACTGTTAGAAATGTTCTCAGGGGACTTGGGAACCCATCTTGAACCCTTGTGCTTCACATGAGGAATATGTTTGCTATCATATTAGTGGCCTTGTTGCTTGCTGCTTGAATGCTACTTTTGAATTTATCCTGGTCCTGATCAGTTGCTGGTATCTGAACTGCTAGTTTGGTCCACTGGAAATGATAATTATTGTAGTTAATTGATCACCAAACCAGGACAATTTTACATTTGTAGCAAGTCTAATGCATTGTTGCCTGATGAGGGGGTGCTGAATTGTAAGCAGGTAAAATGTGTTAAAAATGTCAGAGATGGGCTTTCTTCTGCACCTTGCATAACTCTTGTCATACGGAATATGTAAAATTCGTTGTGTTTACCTGAAGAAAAAGGAATGCTAATAAAAAAAATATTGAGGTGTATCAGTACATCATTTCAGAAAATAACTGTCAACCAAGGCCTCTGTGCAGCTCTGGCTGAAATCATTCATTTTTTAACATGCTTTGTTTAGTTCTAAGCTTTTTTATTATTCTCAATCAATTTTTTATATGATATGTTTTTTTTTCACGAGTCATGATCAAGATCAATTGATAGATATTCATATTGACCTCTTACTGTCTTACACTGATGTGAATCTTCTGGTTTTGTCTGCAGTTGGTGATCTGAATCACTTGATCAGTGCCACCATGAGTGGTGTCACCTGCTGCCTTCGCTTCCCAGGGCAGCTGAACTCTGACCTCCGCAAGCTTGCTGTCAACCTGATTCCCTTCCCACGCCTGCACTTCTTCATGGTTGGCTTTGCGCCACTCACCTCACGTGGCTCCCAGCAGTACCGCTCCCTCACGGTCCCTGAGCTGACCCAGCAGATGTGGGAGTCCAAGAACATGATGTGTGCCGCGGATCCGCTCCATGGCCGCTACCTGACGGCCTCTGCCATGTTCCGTGGCAAGATGAGCACCAAGGAGGTGGACGAGCAGATGCTCAACGTGCAGAACAAGAGCTCGTCCTACTTTGTGGAGTGGATTCCGAACAACGTGAAATCCAGTGTTTGTGACATCCCCCCGCGTGGCCTCTCCATGTCGTCCACCTTCGTGGGCAACTCCACCTCCATCCAGGAGATGTTCCGGCGTGTGAGCCAGCAGTTCTCGGCCATGTTCAGGAGGAAGGCCTTCTTGCACTGGTATACATGTGAGGGCATGGATGAGATGGAGTTCACTGAGGCGGAGAGCAACATGAACGACCTCGTCTCCGAGTACCAGCAGTATCAGGACGCTACAGCTGACGATACATGTGAGGGCATGGATGAGATGGAGTTCACTGAGGCGGAGAGCAACATGAACGACCTCGTCTCCGAGTACCAGCAGTATCAGGACGCTACAGCTGACGAGGAGGCCGACTTTGAGGACGTGGGCGCGGCGGCAGAGTGAGGCCGCTGCCATCAGTTGGTGCGGACGAGGTTGGCTTTAATTTAGGGTTTTCTTTAAATTTCGGTGATCTTTTAAGTTCAGTTTGGACGTTTGAGCTTGGACATTGGGTTTAAGTAGTTTGTAATATGTGGCCTGATTCTACCTTGTGTAGATGAAGCCAGAATTTTATCGATTATCTAAAAAAACTGGAGCCTGCGTGCTTGAAGTGCATGCTCTTATGCTACCTCAACGTATGCAGTTTCTCTTGCTTGATATATCTGGTGCTTGTGGCACTTAATAAATATGTTAGTTCCGTACTAGTTTTTGCGCTACTGCGCTAGTGGATTGGAACTATGATTAGAATGTTTGCTGATAACTATCATGGTGTTCTTGAACGAGATTCTGTGTTGCCGTTCTGGACCAAAGATTAGAATGTTTGTTGAAAAATATGAGGTCGTTCTATGTTCTCTAGTAAATCTTTGTAGGTTGTGCCATCCAAGCATGTTTGTTTGGATGTATGAGCCGTTGCACATTTCTTTCCTCTTAATAATTAGAATCAGAAGGGACAAAATAATTGTATATCTTTGGTTAAAATCAAGTAGAAGTACTTTATGGGCTCTTGGAGCCTGTAAGCTTAATTGTTTAGCACATATCATTTTTCATTGACATGAACTTCTAATGAGCAGTACATAGTTACGTTGGGATACAAGGCAGTATCAATGGTCCAGCTAGCTAACATCTAATCTTGAGATGAATTACAAAAGCATCAATTACCATTCAATGGAATAATAATAATATGCTTATGCACGTGGAAATAACCTAAGGCGAGAATACAAAAAGTTGGGATCCCACATGCGTACTTGAAGATGTTTTGAGAAAAAGACATGCATACTTCAAACCTCCACTAGGATTAGAAATGTGCACAAAGAGTCTTGTTTAGACCAAATTCTAAAGAAAAAAAAAACAGTGTCGTGTTTGGACCACAGAGAAATAACATAGCATAAAGCCTCTGCAGGTTTCAAACCTACATCAACAACAGCCATCCACAACTACTATATCCGTTCATAATTTACAAAGCTCACATCAACACTTTGTGCAGATTCATGGTTTCTCCACAATCGTGAGACATCTGAGCTCCATCAGATATTCAAATGGGGTGTTTGGTTCCCCGCCTTGCTTCGCCACACCATGCATGTGGCGCCTGCTTGGTTCACGTGTGAAAGTTACGGTGGCTACAGATTCTTCAGCTCATGTATGTGCTAGCTTTTCACCACAAGTGTTGCGGTCATTTTATCCACGCAGCTGCAGCACGTCACAACTGGGCATGGCGTGTGTTGGCGAGGAATCAAATAGGCCCCAAATTTGCTGTTAAAACTGCACCAACCTGAACACCAGAAAATCACTCTTGAATATGGTGGCCCGCTCAACCGATCCACAAAGAACATAACCAAATTTGATTACTTAAAGTGGAAATAATCTCACCAAGTATGGTGAAAAAGAGTTTGATGTTAATTGACACCACGCCACGTCTCTAAGTTGTATGTGTTTCTTGCGGCGTTGAACTCTATCTTAGAGCCAACAGTTCTAAAAAAGAAAGGCTAGAGCGAGGCAAATTATCCTGTTATTTTGAATCAATAGTCCACAAATCACTTGACTTGTTTGCTAGAAAATCACTTCAATTGTGTGTTATTTTGTGGTGCCCGGCCACTTTATCCAACCTCAAGTTGAGAGAGTTTCCCAAAAAGTACCACCATTTGAAACACATAACCGGTGGTCTGAGCGTGTATCATTTTATACTGCTAGCATCAATTAGTTAATGTCGTGCAATGAAATTTGACCACTTAGATTTATAATCTGACTAGTGAATCGCTCGTGATGATTTTGTCATCTCAAGATTTGCTACTTTAGTTTATCAGATTATTTATAGAAGTAGTATGTATGTGTATAAATTTATAGACATGTAATAGATATTGTAGTTTCCGGCCTTGGATGCCCGGGCTGCAGCCCAGGGCGCGGCCTAAAAATCCCTTTAACAACGCATTTGTCCAGCCAAAGATAGCCCATAAAAAATATAGATTTAGCTCTGCCCGATGTGGCCTAAAAATCCCTTACTCTTTTTTCAGCCCCCCTTAGGTGTTTCTGGATCCGCCACTGACTATACCTATTGTCGATACAGCCACACTTGCAGCAGTACAACAATTGTATTTTTCTATTGCTAATGTTATGAAATCAAAGTCAAACTGCCAGTGTGAAAATCAAACTTTGATGATGGCCAAATTCAATGAGGAAAATTACAAGGAAACTTTCATGGAAGACTAAGAACAACGGGGCCTCTCTCCCCTCTATAAAAGGGATTGTTAAGAGGGCTGAAAGGGACATGAGAATATACATCCATGTACTAAGCAAATCAATTAATAAAAAGTTGTTTCCCTCTCTATTCTGTTTTTTCCCCTATGCTTGTGTAGAAGAACTTGATTTCTTAACAACCACTACGGCAAAAATGCTTTTTTCGAGCAGCCAAATGTGTTTTAGAAGAATATATGAATTATAGTTTCTTTAGTTGGACATCCCAAGTTCCCAACCGAGGGGCGGCTCCCCGTGAGGCTTCGCATGGCATTGTCTACTGTGCTGGCACAATCAACGAGAGGCCTGCCAGGACGAGTGAGCCAATTCGCTCTCTCACGCAAGCGAGGACAATCTTAGGTCTTGTTTAAAGTTTAGTCCTTATCTCATCAGATGTTTGAGACTTGCATAGAATATGAAATATAGATTAAAAAATAACTAATTACATAGATTGCGTTTAATTTGCGAGACAAATCTTTTAAGTCTAATTAGTCTATGGTTTGACAATGTGGTGCTATAGTAAACATATGTTAACGACGGATTAATTAGGCTTAATAAATTCGTCTCGCGGAATACTGAGAACTTCTGTAATTTGTTTTATTATTACTATTCGAACACTCTCATGTGACACCCCGATGTAACAACCGATATTCGAACATTTCCATGTGACACCCCGATGTAACAACCGATGTGTCACCCTAAAACTTTACCTTCTGAATTTAAATAAGACCTTAATCATACAAACTTCTAAGTACTCAGGCAAGGGGACCAAATATATATCGGGGTTACGTGGTTGCCCAGCTAGCTAGCTTTGCATAGCCAGCGCAAGAAACACGAAGCTTCTTGGGCTTGGGGTGAGCCGAATTGGCTCTCTCACGTTGGTAAAGCAAGCAATGTCCAAACCTCGCCTGCAGAGGCTTCCAAAAACATCGTTTGACTTCCAAACAAGCTGCTTGTTTCCTATCTTGACTGGGCAAGGTAAAATACTACTGGACTAAGAAATCAAATAAGCCTGATTCAGGGATCGCTATCTGTTGACATCGTTTTTAGCACGTGTCAAGATAGTCAGGAAGGGCTAATCGGTGGAGGAAAGGTTACTGTGTAGATTGATAGCCGATTAAAAGCTGGTAAAGAAGGCTGCTTATGAGTGGTGGTGGTGGCATGTGGACTTAAAGTGAAGTGTTGCCGATAAGGTTAAGGGTATTATTGCCGATGCCGATGGAAGAGACTTAAAGACCGCTGCCGATGAAACAGGGAGTGTGCCGATGGAAAAAGACTTGAAGGTTGCTGCCGATGGAACAGGGAGTGTGCCGATGGAAAGAAGGTTGATGAGAGTACCATCGTGATTGAGGTGGACTATGGAATAAAAAGGAGTTAATTTCCTTGTATACGTTTATTAGAGTTTGAATTATATCAAAGTCATGTGTTTCCTTAGGTTTGGATTTAGTGTCCTAGTCATATTTGGTTACGTTTCTGTAGATCAGGATATAAATATAGGGTGAAGGGCAATGTAATAATCAATCAATCAATATATCAAAAACAACTTTTACTCTTATTTACATCTACTTTCGGCGACTTCGTCAATTTGCATATTTTTTCTTTTTACGAGTTCTCATCGATTCGGCAAGTTGCATTGCTCCAGTGCAATCTTCGACGATCCTCGAGTTCCGCGTGAGTACCTCTTGGCCGTGGCTTCCGGGTGTATCGCTGTTGTCAGGACCAAAGTGCTCGTATCTTCATCCTTGTCAATTAACAGGTCAAATCGACTGGCACGCTTGTAAGGTCCTAGATGGCTAGAGGGGGGTTGAATAGCCTATTAAAAAAATCTACAAGAACCACTAAGTAAACTTGTTAGAATAACAAACGGCGTAAAGCGAGTTTTGCTTAGCCAAAGGTTGTGATGCAAGCCTCCTATCCACAGGTCTAATAGATTAAGATCTCTAGTTCACACAAGAGCTAAGTCACTAAGGTTACACTAGAGAACAAGCTAACACTACTAGCAAAGCTACTACTAGAGCTACACAAGATAAACTAGTGAATGTAAATGCAAGAGAGAGGATTGTGATTGTTATACCGACGGTGAAGTGAAGATGTTGCCAATCACCAAGATGATATACAATCAATCAATATTGACAACAACACAATATGAAGACCAATCACCGGGAGACAAGAGACACAATATTTGTTCACCCGGTGTTCACTTGTGCACCGACAAGCTACGTCACCGGTTGTGTCGACCAACACTTAGATGGTTCCTCGGTGTGACCCTCAAGTCACTTGCCCCTCAAGGCACGCCCCGCAAGGCACCGCAAGACACCACTCTCAAGTGAGGTAACTCAATGACACGCGGATTCCACTAGAGTTGCTTTTGGCGTCCCGCCGAGGAAAGCACAAGAACCTCTCACAATCAACTGGAGGTGGCCAAGAACAATCACCTTCTCTTGCCAACGCCTCCAACAATCTCCAAGCCGGCTAGGAGCGGTACTCTCCAAGAGTAACAAGAAATCCACCGGCTAAACCACCCACAAGTGCCACTAGATGCCCTCAAGCTATGCAATGCACTTTGGGATCACTCAATCTCACTTTTGATTTGCAATCAAGCAAGAGAGATGAGTGGGAGGAGTAGCTCTAGCTCAAAGGATGCACAAGAGTGTTAGAAATGCCAAGAGACCTCCCCAAGGGCCGGCCAACAAGTATTTATAAGCATCCCATCCAAATAGAGCCGTTACAACTCACTTGTCCGTTTTTCCCGCGGGACCACCGGACGCGCCGGTCGTAACTGACCGGACGCGCTCAACCGCGTCCGGTGCCCCAGCGATTTCAAATTCGTCCGTTAGAACCTCCAACGGTCACTGCGCGCCAACGGTCAAACGAGCGACCGGACGCGCTGCTGCGAACCACCGGACGCGCCGGTGCGCACAGCACCCGCGCCCGCGAAGACATCACCGGACGCGCTCCTCGCAACCACCGGACGCCACAGTACCCGCGTCCGGTGCGAGTCCAGTAAGCTCCCTGGACCACCGGACGCGTCCGATGATGTGTGACCGGACGCGAACCGCGTCCGACGACTTCGTGACTCGCTGTTCGCCAGACCGGACGCGCCGGTCCCGTGGGTCACCGGACGCGCCGGTGTCAAACCCTAGCTCGCGCGCCAGACGCCCGCGCTGCACTGACCGGACGCGCCGGTCGAAACTGACCGCGTCCGGTGCAGCGTCCGGTGCACCTCTGTGACCGCGTTCGCCTCCGTTTCTTTTCCGACTTCCGGCGCAATGGAAAATAGGCATTTCATTTCCCCGAAATCGCCTGAATCCCGCGCTCGCACGCTCGGCGGGAGAGAGAAAGGAGCCAAACCCCTCTCTACCCGCAAACCACAGCGCGACCAACGCCACCTTTGCAAATATGCCAACACCATCAAGTGTACATCCCCATGTGCTTGTGTGTTAGCTTTTTCTCAATCATTTTCAAAGGTTTTCCAGTTAGCTCACTAGGCCCTACATGCAATGCACTTCATGAATTCACCTAGTGGCACCCGTGCATCGAATAACCGATAAGACTTCCCCTCTTAATAGTTCGGCTATCGATCCTAAACCACTCACACCCTCTATGGTGTCTTGAGTGTAAAACAAAATGGCCCTATGGTTATACCTTTGCCTTGAGCCCATTTTGTTTCTCCAAATGATATGTTCCACTTCATATCATCACATGACCGTCTCGATCCATCGACCTTGATTTCACTTGCTCTTCACCGTTGCATTGGTCCGTCGGCGCCAAGTCTTGCTCAAGCTTCACCATCGCATGGTCCTTCGCTTCGAAGCCTCGACTAGCCCTTCACCTTCACAACCGGTCCATCGAGCCAAGCCTCATCTTGGTCTTCACCATCTTGGTCACATGAGTCAATGTCATGTCTCATATTCAATGACCACCCTTATCTAAATCATCCACTTAGATACAAAGGTTAGTCCTAGGTTTCATCAATTAGCCAAAACCAAACTAGGGACTTTCAATCTCCCCCTTTTTGGTAATTGATGACAACCCTCACAAAGATGATTTTGATAATAAAAGTTTTGAACTTGTCATACTTGTCCAATCATTTTGCTCATAAGTAAAGTTTGGACAATTATCACAAGCTCGGTTTTGGTAGCATTAGCTCCCCCTACATATGTGCATAGAGTTTGGATTGAAAGCTTTGCACATATGCATGGATAGAAGTGTTGGGAGAGTAATTCTACCAAAATGATGCTAAGGTGTAAGAAATGGACCTTTGAAGCGTGATACCAAACGAAGTTGCCTTTTACACCATCCTTAGCATCATGAAGTAACTAGACATCCAACAAAACTCAAGAACCCCGTGAGATCAACATTATATGTAAAGGTTCTTGGACCACTTGTAAAAACCTTAGGCATGTCTAGATACCACATGTAAAATATTCCTATGCATGCTAGTAGATCATTTCAACATCCAAGTTCTATACTAGCATTGCACCACACAAGCAAGTATATTGAGTTTAAATACATGTGCAATGAGCAAGTCATATGAGAATGCACAAACAAATGCAACAACTTTGTTTATGAGCTTGCTCCCCCTACTTGTGTGCATCAAAATTTTATTTACCCCTTTATCATGTTGAATCATCTTCTTTATCATGTTGAATCATCTTTTTCTCTCCCCCTTTGTCAACAACTTACCCAAAAATGGGATCAAATTGTGGAGAGAAGAAAAATGTTTGATGGAGTAGGTTAAAATTCATCAATTTGGTTCAACCTAGAACACTTTGCCAAAGATATTTAATTCGATTTGAACCAAAGACAAGCTTCTTCACACCTCATAATAAGGGTTATCTTGCCTATGTTGAATTAAACACTTATAGCAAATCTTCTAGATTCAACACTAGGTTTGCAAGCTCACAAACATGTCATATGCCACCACTAGATCAAAACAAACATAGGGGCAATAGTGGTAACATATATCCATCAAATTCATTTGATTTATCATGAATGCTCATGCATACCACTTATTATGTCTACATGCTCTAACAAGTCCTTAGCATAGAATGAATGACATGTCAATCAACTTTACCTTGCAATGTCGAAGGAGAGGCATGTCAATAAGTGAGTGGGGTGCATTCAACTTCCGGCGCACCTCTGTGACCGCGTTCGCCTCCGTTTCTTTTCCGACTTCCGGCGCAATGGAAAATAGGCATTTCATTTCCCCGAAATCGCCTGAATCCCGCGCTCGCACGCTCGGCGGGAGAGAGAAAGGAGCCAAACCCCTCTCTACCCGCAAACCACAGCGCGACCAACGCCACCTTTGCAAATATGCCAACACCATCAAGTGTACATCCCCATGTGCTTGTGTGTTAGCTTTTTCTCAATCATTTTCAAAGGTTTTCCAGTTAGCTCACTAGGCCCTACATGCTCTAGCTCAAAGGATGCACAAGAGTGTTAGAAATGCCAAGAGACCTCCCCAAGGGCCGGCCAACAAGTATTTATAAGCATCCCATCCAAATAGAGCCGTTACAACTCACTTGTCCGTTTTTCCCGCGGGACCACCGGACGCGCCGGTCGTAACTGACCGGACGCGCTCAACCGCGTCCGGTGCCCCAGCGATTTCAAATTCGTCCGTTAGAACCTCCAACGGTCACTGCGCGCCAACGGTCAAACGAGCGACCGGACGCGCTGCTGCGAACCACCGGACGCGCCGGTGCGCACAGCACCCGCGCCCGCGAAGACATCACCGGACGCGCTCCTCGCAACCACCGGACGCCACAGTACCCGCGTCCGGTGCGAGTCCAGTAAGCTCCCTGGACCACCGGACGCGTCCGATGATGTGTGACCGGACGCGAACCGCGTCCGACGACTTCGTGACTCGCTGTTCGCCAGACCGGACGCGCCGGTCCCGTGGGTCACCGGACGCGCCGGTGTCAAACCCTAGCTCGCGCGCCAGACGCCCGCGCTGCACTGACCGGACGCGCCGGTCGAAACTGACCGCGTCCGGTGCAGCGTCCGGTGCACCTCTGTGACCGCGTTCGCCTCCGTTTCTTTTCCGACTTCCGGCGCAATGGAAAATAGGCATTTCATTTCCCCGAAATCGCCTGAATCCCGCGCTCGCACGCTCGGCGGGAGAGAGAAAGGAGCCAAACCCCTCTCTACCCGCAAACCACAGCGCGACCAACGCCACCTTTGCAAATATGCCAACACCATCAAGTGTACATCCCCATGTGCTTGTGTGTTAGCTTTTTCTCAATCATTTTCAAAGGTTTTCCAGTTAGCTCACTAGGCCCTACATGCAATGCACTTCATGAATTCACCTAGTGGCACCCGTGCATCGAATAACCGATAAGACTTCCCCTCTTAATAGTTCGGCTATCGATCCTAAACCACTCACACCCTCTATGGTGTCTTGAGTGTAAAACAAAATGGCCCTATGGTTATACCTTTGCCTTGAGCCCATTTTGTTTCTCCAAATGATATGTTCCACTTCATATCATCACATGACCGTCTCGATCCATCGACCTTGATTTCACTTGCTCTTCACCGTTGCATTGGTCCGTCGGCGCCAAGTCTTGCTCAAGCTTCACCATCGCATGGTCCTTCGCTTCGAAGCCTCGACTAGCCCTTCACCTTCACAACCGGTCCATCGAGCCAAGCCTCATCTTGGTCTTCACCATCTTGGTCACATGAGTCAATGTCATGTCTCATATTCAATGACCACCCTTATCTAAATCATCCACTTAGATACAAAGGTTAGTCCTAGGTTTCATCAATTAGCCAAAACCAAACTAGGGACTTTCAATCTCCCCCTTTTTGGTAATTGATGACAACCCTCACAAAGATGATTTTGATAATAAAAGTTTTGAACTTGTCATACTTGTCCAATCATTTTGCTCATAAGTAAAGTTTGGACAATTATCACAAGCTCGGTTTTGGTAGCATTAGCTCCCCCTACATATGTGCATAGAGTTTGGATTGAAAGCTTTGCACATATGCATGGATAGAAGTGTTGGGAGAGTAATTCTACCAAAATGATGCTAAGGTGTAAGAAATGGACCTTTGAAGCGTGATACCAAACGAAGTTGCCTTTTACACCATCCTTAGCATCATGAAGTAACTAGACATCCAACAAAACTCAAGAACCCCGTGAGATCAACATTATATGTAAAGGTTCTTGGACCACTTGTAAAAACCTTAGGCATGTCTAGATACCACATGTAAAATATTCCTATGCATGCTAGTAGATCATTTCAACATCCAAGTTCTATACTAGCATTGCACCACACAAGCAAGTATATTGAGTTTAAATACATGTGCAATGAGCAAGTCATATGAGAATGCACAAACAAATGCAACAACTTTGTTTATGAGCTTGCTCCCCCTACTTGTGTGCATCAAAATTTTATTTACCCCTTTATCATGTTGAATCATCTTCTTTATCATGTTGAATCATCTTTTTCTCTCCCCCTTTGTCAACAACTTACCCAAAAATGGGATCAAATTGTGGAGAGAAGAAAAATGTTTGATGGAGTAGGTTAAAATTCATCAATTTGGTTCAACCTAGAACACTTTGCCAAAGATATTTAATTCGATTTGAACCAAAGACAAGCTTCTTCACACCTCATAATAAGGGTTATCTTGCCTATGTTGAATTAAACACTTATAGCAAATCTTCTAGATTCAACACTAGGTTTGCAAGCTCACAAACATGTCATATGCCACCACTAGATCAAAACAAACATAGGGGCAATAGTGGTAACATATATCCATCAAATTCATTTGATTTATCATGAATGCTCATGCATACCACTTATTATGTCTACATGCTCTAACAAGTCCTTAGCATAGAATGAATGACATGTCAATCAACTTTACCTTGCAATGTCGAAGGAGAGGCATGTCAATAAGTGAGTGGGGTGCATTCAACTTCCGGCGCACCTCTGTGACCGCGTTCGCCTCCGTTTCTTTTCCGACTTCCGGCGCAATGGAAAATAGGCATTTCATTTCCCCGAAATCGCCTGAATCCCGCGCTCGCACGCTCGGCGGGAGAGAGAAAGGAGCCAAACCCCTCTCTACCCGCAAACCACAGCGCGACCAACGCCACCTTTGCAAATATGCCAACACCATCAAGTGTACATCCCCATGTGCTTGTGTGTTAGCTTTTTCTCAATCATTTTCAAAGGTTTTCCAGTTAGCTCACTAGGCCCTACATGCTCTAGCTCAAAGGATGCACAAGAGTGTTAGAAATGCCAAGAGACCTCCCCAAGGGCCGGCCAACAAGTATTTATAAGCATCCCATCCAAATAGAGCCGTTACAACTCACTTGTCCGTTTTTCCCGCGGGACCACCGGACGCGCCGGTCGTAACTGACCGGACGCGCTCAACCGCGTCCGGTGCCCCAGCGATTTCAAATTCGTCCGTTAGAACCTCCAACGGTCACTGCGCGCCAACGGTCAAACGAGCGACCGGACGCGCTGCTGCGAACCACCGGACGCGCCGGTGCGCACAGCACCCGCGCCCGCGAAGACATCACCGGACGCGCTCCTCGCAACCACCGGACGCCACAGTACCCGCGTCCGGTGCGAGTCCAGTAAGCTCCCTGGACCACCGGACGCGTCCGATGATGTGTGACCGGACGCGAACCGCGTCCGACGACTTCGTGACTCGCTGTTCGCCAGACCGGACGCGCCGGTCCCGTGGGTCACCGGACGCGCCGGTGTCAAACCCTAGCTCGCGCGCCAGACGCCCGCGCTGCACTGACCGGACGCGCCGGTCGAAACTGACCGCGTCCGGTGCAGCGTCCGGTGCACCTCTGTGACCGCGTTCGCCTCCGTTTCTTTTCCGACTTCCGGCGCAATGGAAAATAGGCATTTCATTTCCCCGAAATCGCCTGAATCCCGCGCTCGCACGCTCGGCGGGAGAGAGAAAGGAGCCAAACCCCTCTCTACCCGCAAACCACAGCGCGACCAACGCCACCTTTGCAAATATGCCAACACCATCAAGTGTACATCCCCATGTGCTTGTGTGTTAGCTTTTTCTCAATCATTTTCAAAGGTTTTCCAGTTAGCTCACTAGGCCCTACATGCAATGCACTTCATGAATTCACCTAGTGGCACCCGTGCATCGAATAACCGATAAGACTTCCCCTCTTAATAGTTCGGCTATCGATCCTAAACCACTCACACCCTCTATGGTGTCTTGAGTGTAAAACAAAATGGCCCTATGGTTATACCTTTGCCTTGAGCCCATTTTGTTTCTCCAAATGATATGTTCCACTTCATATCATCACATGACCGTCTCGATCCATCGACCTTGATTTCACTTGCTCTTCACCGTTGCATTGGTCCGTCGGCGCCAAGTCTTGCTCAAGCTTCACCATCGCATGGTCCTTCGCTTCGAAGCCTCGACTAGCCCTTCACCTTCACAACCGGTCCATCGAGCCAAGCCTCATCTTGGTCTTCACCATCTTGGTCACATGAGTCAATGTCATGTCTCATATTCAATGACCACCCTTATCTAAATCATCCACTTAGATACAAAGGTTAGTCCTAGGTTTCATCAATTAGCCAAAACCAAACTAGGGACTTTCAACGCTTTAGATATCGATTTCGGGTATTAGCCCTTTGTGTTTGTAGATCTACTTTTGCATCAACACATCTTTTGGCACGCTCGGTGGGACAGATCTAGTCAATATGCTTAATCCTGAGATCGATGCTGAGAACATCATCGCGGTAACAGAAGAATATCTTAAGGAAGATCAGAAGCAGGCTATGAGAGGGCTATAGAAGAATACAGACAGCTCTGCTTTAAGTCATTCAGCTTGAACAAAAGTGGACAAGTCATCCAGAAGCAAGACTTGTCGTTGCCTCGGCAAGTTACCTTTGATTCTAATCCGGGTAAACTTCAAGAGATGGTTAATTCTGTAGTAAATCATGCTTTAATTAATCATTCCAATGTGCTGTCCAATACTGTTCATAATGCTGTGATCCGAACTTTCAAAGAAGGGCAAGCGTCACCTCGTTACGTTGGGCCTGCTTATCATCAACCAGAATCAGCATCTGCTATTGCTCCATCGGCTCCCCCAGCCGTTGTGGGTACAGAGATTTCTTCTCCTCCAGTATCAGCAGGTTTATCTAACGTACAGTCTACACCGATGCGACCGGATTCAGCATTATCAGGATGAGTTCAGCTTAATACAGATCTATCAGCATCGGCTTTATCAGGTCCTGTACCACAGAGTAATCAGACTCATGCTAATTGGTGGGGATATGGTATGCCTCCAGAGCCATCTGCTTTCAACCATGGATTACCTCAAGTGTTTGATGCAGCGGGAAAAACTCCTATGCCATCGGCTGGTTCGCCGATAGCTCAAGTACCTCAATATACTACAACAACTACTGTGCAACCAACTCTATGGGGTTTCCAGGTGTCTTTGGGTCAAACATCTAGTTCAAGTCCATCGGCAAATTTGTTACCGATGCAACAGAAGGCTCCTATCGTAAGTCAACCTGGAGTCCAGGTTATACCTCAAGTTGGTTGTAATTATCCAGCAATGCCAATAAGTTACCAGCCATCGGTAAATTTTGTACCGATGAACGCTAATAATAATTGGTCAGGGCAGTTTCCCACTCAACATACAGTTCAGCCAAATCAGCAAGCTGCAGGTATTCATCAAGGTCACATACATGCTGGTTTTCAGAATCAAGCATCGGCAGCTCAGCCGATGAATCCTTTCCAGCAGGTTAATGGACCACAAATAGTGGCAAATATGCCAATTGCTGGAGATCGTGGGCCACAAAGATATGCAGAAGGGTATCAGCAGGTACCTCCGGTGGAAATTCAACCATATCGTCAACAAGATGTTGATGCTTTTTGGGCCAATAAAATAGCAGAAATTATGAAGGATCAGTTTGGGATCAAGCCCAAGGTTGATTTAATCCCTCTCCCAAATCGGTACAAGGTGCCAGATTTCACTAAGTTTTCTGGGCAAGATGATACATCAACCATGGAGCATGTTAATCGTTTTATTATTCAATGTGGAGAGGCGGCTAGTAGAGATGAATTGAGAGTTCGTTTGTTTTCATCATCTCTATCTGGATCAGCATTTACATGGTTTATTTCATTACCGCCAAATTCTGTTATTACTTGGGCTGATCTGGAAAAGCAATTTCATAAATATTTCTTTGCTAGAGTTCATGAAAAGAAGCTTACCGATTTGGTAAAGATAAAACAGCGCAATGATGAATCGGTGGAAGGCTTTGTGCAAAGGCTACGAGATGTAAAGAACAAGTGTTATAGCTTGGTATTGGATGATCGGCAACTTGCCGATTTGGCCTTTCAGGGATTGTTGCCACACCTTAAGGACAGATATGCTTCTCAGGAGTTCGAAAGCCTAAGTCATCTAGTGCAAAGGATTTCCGATCAAGACACTAGGATTTTTGAACCCAAAAGGAATTGGAATAAAAATGTTTCATTTGTCGGAGAAGTAGAAGATTCTAATTCGGATGAAGAACCAGTTATCGGTTTAGCTGAGTGGGTTAAGAATAAAAAGCTGATATCTTGTCCCTTTGGCCACAAAGAGTCAGAAAAGTTTACTTTTGACATCACCAAAGCTGATAAGATATTTGATCTTTTACTTTAGGAGGGCCAGATTAAGTTGTCACCTAATCATGTGATCCCATCAGCAGAAGAGTTGAAGAAAATGCTGTATTGCAAATGGCATAATGCAACTTCACACAGTACAAATGAGTGCAAAGTATTTAGACAACAGTTACAGTTAGCTATTGAGTCTGGGAGAATAAAATTTGGCAATTCCAAGATTCAGAAGCCGATGAAAATTGATCAACATCCTTTTTCAGCAAATATGTTGGATGCTGAGGGAAAAATTAAGGTGTTGACATCGGAAGCTGCTGAAAAGAATGCATCAGTGGATCCCCAACATCAGATAACTACCGATGATGCAAAAGGCAAGGGGCTATTGAGAGAAAGTGGCAGCTCTGGAAAGTCTCCTCGATCTGGCATTGTGATTACTCATCAAAGACAACAGGAAGGCTGGCGTCAGCGAAGGGACCGGTATCGACAACAGCAAGAAGAAAGACGCCGAGAGGAGTGGAATCAGCATAAGGATCATTGGAGGTGTCTGTTTTTCATTCATTGTTGGGAAGAAGGTATTAAGTTACCTACTGTTGAAGATTGCCCAGAATGCAATGGTTATTATTGGGTTAATCGTCCTGAAAAGAGGTTTCAATCTGGTAATCAAGGTTTGTCCATTAATGAGCCGATCAGAGGTAAAGCATCAGTATATGATCGGCTGGGGGGGCAGACTCAGTGTACATGAAAGGCTTGGTAAACGCGTTGCATATTTTCCGAGAAACCAAGAGGAACTTGAAGAGATGGCAAATGCAAGAGTTCCTGATGAAGAAATATTTTATAGGGATCCTAACATACGTCGTGTGGAGACAAACAGGACATACCAGCCAGTGTGGAAAACTAAACTTCATCAATGGTGTCCAGAAGGTTTGACAAAGACACAGAAGAGGAAAATGCAGCGAGAGCATCAAAAAGACTTATACCAAAAAGAAAGTTCCTCCAATGAGAGATCTGGTAATCAGCAGTGGCAGATAAGGCACAAAAATAAAGGCCCATCGGCAGATGTCAATATGGTATTTATGTTGCCGATGAAATTTTTGGCACTCTCTGATAATGAAGAAGAAGCTGTTTTCTCTGACCAAATAGCTCAATTAACGCTAGATCCAATGATGGTTGTTTTTGAGAAGCCTGCCGATGATGAGAGACAACATCTCAAGGCTTTATTTGTAAAAGGCAGAGTTGATGGGCAGCCTGTATCTAAGATACTTATTGATGGAGGAGCTGCGATTAATATTATGCCTTATGTGATGTATCGGAAGCTTGGTAAGGGAGATCAAGACTTAACTAAGACTGATATGATGCTAAAGGATTTTGAAGGCAATGTGTCGCCAGCTAAAGGGACAGTGTGTGTTGAATTGACCATCGGCAGTAAAACCTTACCGACGACTTTCTTTGTCATTAATGGCAAGGGTGCATATAATCTGCTTTTAGGAAGGGATTGGATTCATGCTAATTGTTGTGTTCCTTCTACAATGCATCAGTACCTTGTACAATGGATTGGAGATAAAATTGAAGTTGTTCCTGGTGATTCTTCTTATATCATCGCATCAGCAGAATCAGACACTTATGAGCGAACCAGGTGCATATCAGGAGAAGCTTGGAAAAAAGAGTTCCTCAAAGTTGCCGATTATGAAATTCTACTGATCCAAGCAGTCGGTTCTGAGGAAGAGTTTTAATGGATAGGTTTGCCGATGATGGAAAATTAGGTCAAGGATTTACATCGACCGATGATTTAATAGAAGTAGATATTGGTGAAGGCGATAGGCCAAGGCCTACTTTTATTAGTGCTAAGTTAAGTTCCAAATGTAAACAGCAACTAGTTGATTTGTTAAAAGAATATAAAGATTGTTTTGCTTGGGATTATACTGAAATACCTGGATTAGACCGATCTATAGTTGAACATCGGTTGCCTATTAAGTCTGGATTTCGGCCACATCAGCAGTCGGCACGCCGATGCAATCCTAATATACTTTCTGATATTAAGACCGAAATAACTAAATTGATTGAGGCAAAGTTTATTCGGCAGTGTCGATATGCAGAGTGGATTTCTAATGTGGTTTCTGTTTACAAGAAAAATGGGAAACTTCGTGTTTGTATTGATTTCAGGAATCTCAATAAAGCCACACCGATGGATGGTTACCCAATGCCGATTGCTGATTTATTGATTGATGCTGCAGCAGGACATCAAATTATCAGTTTCATGGATGGTAATGCGGGTTATAATCAAATATTCATGGCTGAAGAAGATATTTCCAAGACTGCTTTTAGATGTCCAGGTCATGTGGGGTTATTTGAGTGGATAGTTATGACATTTGGTTTGAAAAATGCCGGTGCTACTTATCAAAGAGCTATGAACTTTATTTTCCATGAATATATCGGCACGTTGGTAGAGATTTACATTGATGACATAGTGATTAAGTCTGGAGACATCACAAAGCATCTAACCGATCTACGGAAGATATTGGAGTGCACAAGAAAGCATGGATTAAAGATGAATCCTAATAAATGTGCATTTGGTGTATCGGCGGGACAATTCTTGGGTTTTATAGTGCATCAGCGGGGCATTGAAATTAGTAGGAAATCTATTGAGGCGATCAACAAGGTTGTTGCTCCTGCCGATAAAACTGAATTACAATCCTTGATCGGTAAGATCAATTTCATCAGAAGATTCATATCTAATCTATCGGGCAAGATCAATGCCTTCAGTCCATTATTGAAATTGAAAGCTGATCAGGAATTTAAATGGGGAGATGAACAACAATTAGCCCTAGATGAAATTAAGAATTACTTAACAAATCCTCCGGTGTTAGTTCCACCTCAACATGGAAAACCTTTCAGATTGTATTTATCAACTGAGGATATTGTTATCGGTTCAGCTCTTATTCAAGAATTTGAAGGGAAGGAACGTATTATCTATTATTTGAGCAGACGGTTAATAGATGCTGAAACCAGGTATTCGGCCATTGAGAAATTATGTCTATGTCTATACTTTTCTTGTATTAAGCTGAGGCATTATTTACTATCGGCTGAATGTACTATCATATGCAAAGATGACGTGGTCAAGTATATGCTGTCAATGCCGATACTGAATGGTAGAATTGGCAAATGGATTTTAGCATTATCAGAATTTGACCTACGTTATGAATCGGCTAAGGCAGTTAAAGGACAGGTTATGGCCGATTTTGTTACTCAAGATTGCAACACGGTGGATTCCCTGGAAATTGCTCCTTGGACACTTTTCTTTGATGGGTCTACTTGTGGTGAAGGGGCAGGCATCGGTATCGTATTAATTTCCCCTCAGGGGAAGAAGTATGAGTTCTCATTGCCGATTGTTGCTACATCAACAAACAATCAAGCTGAGTACCAAGCCCTGATAAAAGGGTTAGAATTGCTTAAGGAAATACATGCTGATGTTGTTGAAGTCTTTGGTGATTCTATGCTAGTTATAAATCAGTTGACTTGGATTTATGAATGCCGAAGTGAAATTCTAATTTCATATTATGAGAAGTGTTTGGAGTTGTTAAAAGGGTTTAGGAATTTTCATCTGGAGCATGTTTCTCGGATGCATAATGAAGAGGCTAACCGATTGGCTTAGCATGCTTCAGGATATCAGCCTGTTCAAGAAGTATTAATATCAGCAGTTGATACCGATGACTGGAGAAAGGAAATTATTGATTATTTAAAGAATCCATCTAAAAAGGTTGAAAGACGTATAAGGTTCCAAGCTACCAAGTATGTGCTCCTCGATGATGAATTGTATTACCGTACCATAGATGGAGTTTTACTCAGGTGTGTTAGCATCGATGAATCAAAAGGCCTGATGGGTGATATTCATGAAGGAGCATGTGGGGCTCATCAGTTAGCTTTCAAGATGAAATGGATGATCAGAAGGAATAGATATTATTGGCCGACTATTCTTGAGGATTGTTTTAAATATTTTAAAGGATGTCAGGAATGTCAGAAATTTAGTAATATTCAGAGGGCACCCGCATCGGCTATGAACCCCATAATTAAGCCTTGGCCGTTCCGGGGTTGGGCTATTGATCTCATCGGTCAGATTTATCCACCATCGAGTAAAGGGCATAAATTTATTCTGATTGCTACAGATTATTTCACAAAGTGGGTTGAAGCAATTCCTTTGAAAAAAGTGACATCGGCTAATATGGTTGATTTTGTGAAAGAGCATATTGTCTACCGATTTGGCATTCCTCAAACCATCACTACCGATCAGGGTACCATGTTTACATCAGGTGAATTTGATGAGTTTGCTATAGGTATGGGGATTAAAGTTTTGAATTCTTCACCGTATTATGCCTAGGCTAATGGTCAGGCTAAGGCTTCTAACAAAGGAATTATCAAGCTCATTAAGCGCAAGATTAAAGAATATCCTAAGAAGTGGCATACAGTATTAAATGAAGCCTTGTGGTCATATCGGATGGCGTGTCATGGTGCAACCAAGGTAACACCTTATTAGTTGGTGTATGAACACGATGCAGTATTACCTTGGGAGGTTAAAACTGGTTCTAGGAGAATACGCTTTCAAGATCAATTGACAACCAATGATTATGATATCCTTATGAAAGATGAGTTGGAAGATGTAGCAGGTCATCGGTTAAAAGCTTTAGCTAGCATTAAGGAGAATAAGAAAAGGGTAGCCAGATGGTATGACAAGAAGGTGAAGGTAAAAGAATTTGTCGATGGAGAGTTGGTTTGGAAGTTGATTTTACCGATTGGGACTAAAAGTTCTAAGTTTGGCAAATGGTCACCTAATTGGGAAGGTCCATATCGGATAAATCAATATGTTCCTGGTAATGCGTATATTCTCGAAACTCTCAAAGGAGTTGCATTTCCTAGAGCATTAAATGGAAAATACTTAAAGAAATATTACCCTAGTATCTGGATAGATGCATAAAAGTGTAATTGCCTATAACAATCCTATCGGCTAGGGTTAAAATAAAGTATCAATGTATTGTTGCCGATGCGCTAATTTAACAAAGTTTGGATAGCCGATATCGCACGCAGGCGAATTTCATCGGCTTCTTTCAGTTCTTTGGCATCTTCATCGGCAGTTCCTTCCATAGGTTTAAGTTTCTTTTTCAAGGCCAAGGCCTTGCGAGGTTGGGCACCTCGTTCCTGCTGAAGGACTTTGATAGCATCAGGAAGCTGGTCTTCTTCTTGCTTGGCTTGAGTCAGAGCTGCTTCAACCTCTTCCAGTTCAGCTAGCAAAGCTGCTCTTTTTGCCGATAGATCTAGGATTTTCTGCTTAAGATCAGTACCGGAGGCTTGCAAGTTGCTGATGCTTTTGTGCTTCTCATCGGCAGTTTGCTTTAGCTGCAACATTTCTTCCTTAAGTTGAGCCTGAGCTGCTCTATCGGCAATACGATGAGCGGCCCTTTGATATTGAAGTTGTCTACTCTCTAGGTGAACTGCTGGGAAGATGGTTTCTTCAACATCGGCAGGGACTTGGCCGCGGATCGTTTTGAAGATAGTCTTTGCAGGGTCTGAATCGATCACCAGTTGAGCAGTATCTTGTTGCAGCAGATTTAGAAGAGCTTCTAGTTGGCCATAGGTATCTGCCGATATTGTTCCCAATGCCAGGGAAGAACTCGCCTCTTCTCCGTCATCATCGGAGACGTCGATAGCAAAAGAAAACAAGCTATCAGGAGAATCTTGTTCCTGTGAAGAAAAGAAAGTTAGAAATCATATCTAAAGATGAAAGGGGATATTATAAACCAAGCAGTTAATCGGTTTACCTGCTTTAAGGCAATTTCTTGAGCCTGGCTTGAAGGAGCAGCTTGAAGAGGATCATATAAAGGATCGGCAGAGGATGCCGATGGAATGTCTTCTACGACCTCATTAGTAGTTGGCCCTTGGGGTATGATGGCTGATGGTATATCTTGTGCAGGAGGAGCAGCTTGTTCAATTATATCAGTTGGTTGACTAACAGGTGTTGGAACGGACACAGGGGCTGGTGTAGATTTCTGTCGCTTTTGTTGAGCTTCGGCATCGGTTAAAGCTTTGCGCTTTGGGTCTCAGCGACAATTGGCTGGGGGGCATCGGCACTTGTTGATTGGGGAGCTTGCGTGCTTGGTGTGCTTGCCGATGTACCCATTTGTTGCTGCAAAAATGGGTGTAAGATCGGATATTTAACAGGAAAAATGTAAGAATAAAAGAATACCTCTGGAGGCTGGGTAGAGGTCGTGGTGCTTGATGTTGGAGGAGTTGCCGATGATGATCTAGCTGCAGCTCTTATACCCTGATAGTTATATGTTAAAATAGTGTGTATCGGCAGAAAATAAAGTAAACAAAGTTATTACCTTAAAAGCCTTAATTAGGCTTGTAGCAGCAGCCATTGGAGTGACCTTGGATGTTGTCAATCTTGGTCTGGAGGTGATAGTTTTGGCACGGGTCCTCTGGAAGGTTAAGGCGTCTAAGGTAGGGGCGTTGTAGCCGATTATTGAGACTGGAGAAATAGGATGGAGGTTGAAGGGTCTCCCACTCTTGCTTACTGATGGGACTGGATCATCGGCCTGTTACAGGAAAGATTAGCTGCCGATATATATATAAGGGGGAAGAGAGACAAAAGTTAAAAGGAACTTACTGCATCGTCGGGTATGGCGTAGTCGGGATCGATCATGTGCCGATATGTGTGAACGGATGTTGAAAACCACTGTTCCTTCCACTCTTGCCACCATTGCTTATATGAATCTGTGATGAAAGACGCTGGTGACCAGGCGGAGAGATCAATATTTGAAATATCGGCATCGGGAGCAAGTCTTACTACCCTACTCTATTCAGTTCCAGCTGTAATGATTTCTCTGGGCTTGATCACATCGGCAAAGCATAGCTTGATTGGCAGTTGCCCAAAGGCCAGTTGGCGAGACACTGCCGATGGATTGTAGAATTCATAAGTGATATTGGAATTCTTCCCGCTACCAAATGTGTTTACCGGGATTGCTCTGGGGGTGATAATAGCCATCATAAGATCATTATCTTGGTTCAGATCACTATCGACAAAATTGAAGAGAAGAGGAAACTTGTTATCCTCATCAATATAGGGTACCCAAGCCCTAAGATCACGAGGGAGACCATGGTAGAAATTCTAAAAAAACCTACCGATTTGATCTTCATTGGCCTCTGTTCCAGGGAGGACAATTATGGCTTCGCCGAAGTTGAGAGGAGGGCGTGTTGCCGATTCATCGTCTCCAAGAACGTAGTCTTCGGCGATCTCTCATGGGAATTCTTGGGCAAAGAAATCCCACTGTAGACGCTTATGCATGTGAGCATTTAACCACATATTGATAAACCACCACGGGCCTCCCAAATTACCGATGGGTTCACCAAGTAGAAGCTTCTGAGACACTTGGTGGAGGAGGTGGTAGGTCGAGCTCAGGAGGTATCGGCCAAGTGGGAATCTGACACCATTGGCCAAGAGTTCAACTGCTGGAAGGAAGGCGTTGGTTGGTCCTACCGATCGACCACAGAAGATAAACTTCTCCAGCCACATGTTCAAGAATATGGCGTGTTCTCTTTGATTGACAGTACCAGTCTTTTGGTACTCTTGGATGTATCCTGTCCAGCCGCTGATGTTGCGTGTATTTACTCTATACTCAGCTTTTCTGCCAAAGATGTGGCCTTCATCGACAGTTGAGATATCCAAGCCGGTGAGCATATATACATCGGCAAGAGTGGGGGCGCATGGGCCATGACCAAACATAAAGGTATTTGTGGTATCTGACCATAAGTGAGCGGCGGCTATCATCATAGATTCATTCTTTTGCATATCGACAATGGATAGCCTGATGCATTGGTCTATCTTCCGCTCTGCCCAGAACACTTGCATCGATCTGTTGACCCTCAAGTACCAATTTTTCCACCATTTGGTGGGTTTGGGCCAAGATTGGAATGTATCCTTCCACAGATTCAAAGAGAAATTTTGAGCTTTGAAGGGGATACGGTTAGCCTCTGCATTGATCAAGTCGGTTGGATCTGGGTCACCCATTGGACCTAGGCAATGGAGGGGAGGTTGGTTGGTTGGAATAACCAATGTGTTGCGTAGTTCCTGAGTTTGGAAGATCAGGAGAATGGAAGAAGTAGGAAAAATACCAACTGTAAGAACTCACAAGAAACCAGAAGGATCGAAGTAAAGGTAATAAAAGAAGAACGAATCGCAGGGACGTTGAAGTTGACCGCCATTGCTTCGAGAAGGATAAGGGCACGAGCTGGGGATTTGAAGTTGATGATGGAAGGAGCTTTGATGGGTTGAAGAACGCGCAGTTGTTGGTTAGGGTTGCCGTCGGAGAGAGAATGCCAAAGGTTGAAGTTTGAAGGTGGAAGATGAGCAGTCCGGGGAAATCTATTTATAGGCCATTTGGGATAGGGGTATTCTTGACTTATCTCTATGCCGTGCGCGGGTGGATCGAGGTGGTTCAGATGGATATGGTAACTATTCGCACGACAATCAAAGAATTATACAGAAGATTTGATGGCAAGTAATCATGACTTGGAAGATATCTTGACATAGGATCTTTCAGTTTCAAAATGATGATGTTGCTATGCTAAGATCTTGCTGATGGTTTGTTATTTTGGTATCTCAATCGGGATTGAAGCAAAAACAGTTGGGAATTGTGCGATATTAGAACTAGATTTGATTAAATTTAGTAACAGATCGTGTTATGCTTGGAGAATGGGTTGAGAAAAATAGGTAACAACAAGCATTATCTGGAGTAAATTTTAGAGTATCAGTATCTCATACTCCGAAATTGGGGGCATGTGTTGACATCGTTTTTAGCACGTGTCAAGATAGTCAGGAAGGGCTAATCGGTGGAGGAAAGGTTACTGTGTAGATTGATAGCCGATTAAAAGCTGGTAAAGAAGGCTGCTTATGAGTGGTGGTGGTGGCATGTGGACTCAAAGTGAAGTGTTGCCGATAAGGTTAAGGGTATTATTGCCGATGCCGATGGAAGAGACTTAAAGACCGCTGCCGATGAAACAGGGAGTGTGCCGATGGAAAAAGACTTGAAGGTTGCTGCCGATGGAACAGGGAGTGTGCCGATGGAAAGAAGGGTGAAGAGAGTACCATCGTGATTGAGGTGGACTATGGAATAAAAAGGAGTTAATTTCCTTGTATACGTTTATTAGAGTTTGAATTATATCAAAGTCATGTGTTTCCTTAGGTTTGGATTTAGTGTCCTAGTCATATTTGGTTACGTTTCTGTAGATCAGGATATAAATATAGGGTGAAGGGCAATGTAATAATCAATCAATATATCAAAAACAACTTTTACTCTTATTTACATCTACTTTCGGTGACTTCGTCAATTTGCATATTTTTTCTTTTTACGAGTTCTCATCGATTCGGCAAGTTGCATTGCTCCAGTGCAATCTTCGATGATCCTCGAGTTCCGCGTGAGTACCTCTTGGCCGTGGCTTCCGGGCGTATCGCTGTTGTCAGGACCAAAGTGCTCGTATCTTCATCCTTGTCGATTAACAGGTCAAATCGACTGGCACGCTTTGGATATCGATTTCGGGTATTAGCCCTTTGTGTTTGCAGATCTACTTTTACATCAACACTATCCTCACTCGGCAAGACTTCACAGTGCGGAGCGAGGGGACCAAGCAGCCCTAGATACAAACAAGTTGCCTTAACATTACACCGTCGCCGTTCAGGACCGTTTGTCGATGGCATGCTGCTTTGGAGTACAGTTCGCCATTGATCGGGGGTGGAGCGTCTTCAGGTGGAGACAGATTGGCAAGTGCTTGTTAATCTGTCAGAGAATCCTTCATGCCAAAATTATGAAGTTGGTCCTCTTCTATAGCAAGTCTATGATCGGAGTCAGAGTTTCGTTGATTTCACTTTTGTTTTCTCTAGTAGAACCTGTAATAAGGTAGCTCATAAATGTGCTAAACTTGTATCCCGTACTAATTTAGAGTGGCTTGTACCACCACCAGGCTTACTGGGTATTCTAGATGCAGAGTGTAACCATGTTCATCAATGAATGAAGCTCCTGCTGTTTAAGAAAAACATAACAACGCCGTCGTTCAGGACCGTTTGCCGAAGTAAAATCCATCCATTTTGCAAACACAAGGTTGAAATGTGCCCTTGTGATTCGATTTGTGATGAGTGATTGTCAACATGACTTACGATAAAGGTTGAGTGTGTGACCTAACCCCGACATGAGTTGGGAAGTACGACATGTCTCTTGACTTGTGTTGTGCAGGTGTGGAGCTCAGAGGCGGTGGCCGACGGTGAAGTGAAGGTCAAGCAGGGACGTGCCGTGCCGATGGACTGGGAGCGGTGATGGGCAGACATGAGGCTTGGACCAAGGGACCAGGAGGCCGGGTGACCAGCCGTGGTGGTTGACATCTGGGACATCGACAAGCGTAAGAGTACATGGGAGTGACCGTGTTGACCGAGTCAAGACGAAGGACGTGCAAGTCAAGCGGGGCTCAGAGGACTTGGCGGCCGACCGGTCGAGGACGACGGTGACACGTGTCTAGCGACGGGGGACGCGTATGGAGTACGCTACTCACGAGTGGGTTTGGTGGTTTGGGCCTCAAAACCATCGGTGGCGGGTTTACGGGTTTGAGCCTCAAAACCCGAGCGGAGGTTCCAAGGAGGAACGGATGGCACGTGGCGGCATTGGGGAGTTCGCGTCGAGGCGAAGCTACTGATGAGGAGGCGCGGTGGCCGTCAGATGAAGATGACATCGGATTGGACCATAACACCCTTGGGCTAAGTGGTTTGACTTAATTGTATAGAGGGGCAAAACTAGGATTGTGTAATAGCCCTATTAAATAGGATGAGGGAGCCCCCATCTCCCTCACCTCTTTTATTTTCCCTTCCTCCTTCCTTCCTTTAGCCCCCCTTAGGATTCTAGTGAGAGAGGTCCACAAATTCATGTGATTTGTGCAAGAACTCGTTTTGGCAGCGGGAAAGGTGGCCCTAACCACCTTGTGTCCTCCGGGATCAAGTTTGTGAAGATTGTGTCTTGTGTTCTTCGTGAGTTCATTTTTGCCCCTTTTCTTGGGTGGCTTGATTTGTCATTTTGAGACTGTTTTGATCTGTTCTTTTTGCGTTGGCTTGATCTATGACATGAGTTGACCATTCCACCAAAGAAAATCAATTAATTCCTCAAGAGATCGCAGATCGGGTCAAATCATGGTCTAGGGTTTGAAAACCGGTGTTTTCATTCCCCTTCGATTTCCCATTGATTGGCTTCAAATTGGGCGATGACCTCTTAGATATTGGCTTGTGACCATGTGGTTAAAATTTGGTGGTAACTGGTTTTGATTTGGCCGCACAGTGAACGGATTTTGGGAGGAGACGATTTTCGGAGCTCTGTGTTCTTGCTGATTCGCGATGCACGGATAGTTCGAGGGTACTGTAGCTGACTATCCGGGAGTCGAGCTATTTTCTGTGTTTTCTCTGCTGCTCGTTGTCCGTACTTGCGGAGTGTCCAGCCTCTAAGCCTGGACTATCCGGGGTACTGTAGCAGTGATTTTTAGACCGAGAACAAAACTGTTTTCATGGAGGTCGATTTCTGATTTTTGAAGTGCGAACTGTTCGTGGTACAGTAGCGGACAGTCCGCAACTCCCTGTTTTCTGCGTTTCTCGTCCGTTCGGTCTCCGATTCGAGTTCTGTCTTTTGCGTTGGGTTTCTAGCGATATAAGGAATTTATCTAGGTTCTCTTAACTCTTGGTAGCTCATGTTTTTGTAGCTTTTGTTTGTGTGCCTTTTAAGGGTCAATTTTGGGGCAGTGGTCAAAAGTTTTGAAAGAAATTTGAGGCTTCCATTCACCCCCTCTGGTCACCATTTCTGGTCCTTCAATTGGTATCAGAGTCAGTAAAGGATAATTGCACCTTAATCGGTCCATGATCCACGAAGGCGACATGGAGCGTGGTTCCGGCAAACCACCATTCTTCGATAGAACAAACTACCCCTATTGGAAGATCTGCATGTCCGCGTATCTTCAGAGGATTAATTGGCTTGTCTGGGAGATTTATGAGGAAGCTACCTGTAACACCCCGGGCACCACAGAAGCCCAGGATGTCACTAACGTCCCTTCCCTCATGCCAAATTCTATAACTCGGCAACATAAACCCATTAATAAAATAAAGCGTAGAAGTAAGAACAACAATAAAAACCATTATTAAAAAAAATGTTCCACCTCATTCAATATTATTAAACTACGAGGGGTCATCATGACTGATAAGCTAATTTTATTACATCAAGCCACATCATTAATAACTCTATGTGTGGGTGAATCAGTGAAGACGTGCTACTAATTCCCTTCCCTTCCATGCAAGCATCAAGTACCTGGATTGAGGAATGCAAGGGTGAGATGAAACATCTCAGCAAGCAAACTTGTTTTGACAAGTCATTTAAACCACAAGTTGAATTAAACATCAATTTAATATGAAGTTTCCAATTGACATGATATCAAAATAAAATCATAGTCTTCCAATTTGGAACATAGCCAAATGATAGAGAGCTTCATAATAACATGGATAAAATCCCTTCAATAATATACTTCTCATGAATGCATATGAATGCAATGCATATGTCTCCTGCCTGCACACCCAACAAGGTGTGGAGCTGCATCCCATGATGCGTACCGGTACAGTCGTGACCATAGGTCATGACATAACTTCCAATGCCAATGAATGATGCAATGCACTTGGCATGCTGCAATAAAATTAATATACCACCAATGATGCTTCAACTTCAACTTCAGGGTTGTGGGCTAGCCACAAATGTCAATATGAAATAAGAACATCACCATGAATACTTAAATAAGACCACAATTAAATTAAAGTTGAATAAACCAAGGTCACATGCTTTGTATGTCAGTGATATGACATTCTTATAGATAATAAGATGTAGGTGATGAAAATAACAAGCCAAAACGGTAGCAAACCACCGCTACATTCACTTGCCTCTTTAATGACGAAGATCAAAAGAACTAGCGACGTTCCGAAGTGCTACCACCTGATCGCAAGCAATTCTTAGTACCAACACAATCATCATGCAAGCAAGTAAAACAAATACGCACTAGATCACGTCCAAACCCGACATTTAAGCATCTACGTTATGTTCATGACAACAGCACTATCCCTTCCCTTTTTCATAGACTTGAAACCATGCATCCAAAAAATTCCAAAAAAGATACCATACTATGAACAGCTTCATTATCTACAACTTTTGTTCATATCGAATGATGAAATTATGCCATTAAGTCGGTAATAAACTGATTAATCTAAATCTGTCCCAAACTGATATAGATGTACTAAAACTGTACTACCTCCTATTCCCTTCATCCAAAAATTTCAAGATTTCTATATGGAGTAGACACGTCCATTATCCCTAACTGTCTAAGTCATTTGTACCTCCAGAAAATTCATTTAGAAGATCTAATCTTGGTTAGAAGTTTAGACTGACAATCTGTCAGGTATTGCACAACATACTCGCTGCACAATTTATATTAGTTTCTTAAACCCTATAAAGATGAAATTTACCATTCTGGAAAGGTTGTGAAAAGCACTACGATCTTCTAGTACATAAAAAATTCCAGTTCTGAAAGAAAACGGGACAAAACTGCAATTGAATGGGTGCTGCTCAGAATTTCAAGACTGTAAGATCATTCAACTTTAAACAGTCATAACTCTCTCTTCTTAAATCCAATCGAGGCCTACTTTACATTGCTAGAAAGATCTGAAACCCCTCTACAGAATCTATATAAACTTTATATTTTTATTCGGCTTCTAATTAGGTCTAAAACAGAGAACAACAGACACTACACGAATCTGCTGCTGGAAGAGACCGGATAAAACTAGAGACCTGCTTAAACCTTTGGGATTAACACTAATCGCAGGGCCTAATCCATCCAAAATCCAAAGGGGGAAGACCACAATAATACCTTGATCCAATTTGCAGCAAAGACTTCAATGTGGATGAGTCTTCCCCTAGGTGCCCCCTCCTTCCCTTCAACTCCAGCTTTTGGCGATCATCTCGTCACACCTCTTGGCAAGAACTATACCAATCATCATGACACCCACCATGAAGAACTGCAGGGGGGGCGCTCGAATTAGGGCAAAACGGAGAGATAAGGGCATGCCTGGCTGGTTTTGGGGAGGAAGAACGGGCACCACGGATGGCACCGGCGACGACGGCAGTGGCGGCGAAACCCTAGGCCCTCACCTCTACCTTCTCTCTATTTTTCTTTCCCTTCGTGACTGTTGGGCTGGACAGGTGGTGCCAGTTTGGGGGAAAAGAAAAGGCACATAAGGAAAGATAGGACCGTGGAAAACCCGACGTGGTTACTGTAGCCGCGAGGTACAGTAACGCTATTACTGTTTGCAACATTGCTTCCCATTAAATCTTCCAATGGCAATAGCTTCTTCTAAACTCCGAACAACACGTATAGGTAGTCAAACAAAATGTATTCGACGAGATCTATGCATCTATGGTCGCAGATTGTTCGTCCTAGCAATAGATAAAATTTTTATTGCTATGCCACTCATTAAACTCCCGTTGAAACTTTGCCACTTTGCGCTTTCAAACACTCGAAACGTATTTTGGTTGTTACATTCTACCCCCCTTAAAAAGAATTCGTCCCCGAATTCTGCCGCCTCTACGAAAAAAACTAACCTGAGGGTAAACTACATATAACTGCAGCTATACTCGTCCAAAAAATAAAATATTTACCAATTTGGAAAGATTAATAAAAACACTATAACTTTTGTTCAGATCATATATTCAAAATCATTTGTTAAGATGGCCAAAAAAATAGATTAGACACAAAACTGTTTAGATTCACGTCACTCAAAAACAGTCATATTAGAAGGACCATATCTCTCAACATACAGGGGTTTGAGGTCGATCTTGGAGTCAAAACAAAGGTATTGGAGTCCTCTGCAGCTTTGATATTAATCATAAAATTTAGTTCAGCCTTCTTCTATTTTAAATTGGGCAGCAAAGTAAACCGCAGGCTTTCAGCCAGACTAAAATAAATCTTAGCTCCAGATGTATCCATCCAAATTCAGTGTTCAATCACTCAATGTAAAAACATTGAAATTATCTACATCTCTATAAAACATCATCTTTTTAATTCGGTCTCTAGGAACCTTTAAACTTCGATTTTTGTCAAAAGTGCACAGACTGAAAAGTAACTGTGCTATCTCGGATGACTAGCGTGACCTATTTTCAACATATTCAAGAGATAACCCTAATCACAGTTATACTAAACAAAAGCAAGGGCTGGATCCTGTGTAAAGGAAACACTTATTCATTATCAAACTGAAGAAATAAAGATTAAAAGAAACTACCTAGTACCTACCACTCTCTACTTTCTCCGTGCTGTCCTTATCTGAACTCCTAGCTAATAAGAAACCTGAACTCCCTCCCCTCCACGTCTAGCAGTTTAACTTATTTGACATCGATAAAGAAATAGGCAGAACCACCTAGAGAGCTCATTCTCCTAGGGACAATGATGATCTTCAAGTGGACTTCATCCAACAGCACTTGTTAGAAGGACGGCGATAGGCTAGGCAGCGCCCCCTTCAACTTCTGATCAGCATGTTTAGATGTGGGGATTTTTTTTGGGTCTGCTAGGGGTTTTGGTTGTGGCGGCTGCTACACATAACATATTAAAGGGGCTGCTAGTGTGCTGCTTTGGTAAAGAAGAGGTTGAAAGGCCATTAGCCACATTAAAAGACGACAGGAGACAAAGGGTCAGACACGAGCTATGTAGCATCGTGGTTACTGTGGTGTTAGGATTACTGTAGCGGCCTCCCTTTTTCTTAAGTTTAGCAACCAACAAAACTCTATAATTCAAACTCGAGGCATTGCATATTTGTAATCAAATAGAACCATTTTAATGAGCTCTGCACGTCTATGATCTCTGGTAGTCCATCTGAGCGAGGCGAAAAAAAATCCACTCCTTAAGCCTCCCAATTAACTATTAACCCTTTGAGCTTTCTAAAATGCATGTGTATTTTCTATGAAATTTACACCAATAAAGCACATGAATGGCTAACAAAAGGAACATACCTTTTCTAGTCACTACAAAGGTGTATACAAAGTTCTAGGGTGTAACGTTCTACCCACCTTAGAAAGAATTTGTGCCCAAATTCATCCACTTCAAAGGAAAACTAATGAATTATGTACATATCAACCAGTACATATATTGATTAACAACATGACGTATCAAGCAAGGATCTACTACTATATGAATAAAATAGTTCGACCATGGACTGACTTCTCCATTGAACTACCATTTGACCAAAAAAGCATTCAACTACAAAGACAAGCCTGAAGGATGTGTCTACCTACTCTCAACTTAGAAATCTAGATCTTTCATGAATAATTTAAGCTTGAACTTTGATTTGAGGTCCCAATATGGAAATCCTTATGGAAAAGGCTTTGGAGAGAACATAAGCATGGTATTCTTAAAGAACAACAGACTTGTCTATAAAATGATGAACCAACACTCCTCAGTTTAACCTCCATCTCAACAATAAATTTGGAGTAGCTATTCAGACTCACCTAAACTTGAATCATCTAGTTGATATCTACCCTTATTGTATTAGCTTTACTTGATGCTCACACATACAGTAAATATAAAGAGGGCCCTAAATTTGAGAACAAAATAGACCTCCGAAGGAAAATATATAGCAAAACCTACAATAGTGCCTTCCACTAATGAGCCAAAACCACCTGGACCTCCCAATCCGAGATTAACTTAGCAAGCAAGGCATGCTTCAACAATTACTAATCCCCAAAAAAAAATTGTTGGCACAACATAAATCGATGCAAACTACAAACAACCATGACCTGAAGGGCAAATTCAACCATATTAACTTCTCCTTTCAAGTAAACTGAAAACACAAAAGGGGAAATGTCTCATCTGTTGACCATGGAAAACCCTGCCATGGACCAACCGGACATAGTCGTACACACACCATCTAGCTGCAATTCAAGCCTTGATCATCACAAAAACAGGTCAACAATGTGGCATTGTGCCAGTTTAACTAACAATTTCAACATGACTGCTACATGTATAGCCTGTTCACCACTCCACTTGGCTAACCCCAAAACCTCTCAACACTAAACGGTAGCCTTTGAGGCCATTAGAACAAATACGAACACTACAGAAAACTTGGCCTATGCATTGAGAAAACACTTTAAAAATCAGCCAACACACATCATACGCAGAGGGTTAGACACCATGTATCAAACAATAATATCCACTCCACAACATGCCTACAACACCTAGAAACTTCTATTATGTTTCAGTTGTGTCCTACTCTATTCACACCTCAGTGGTCATCATAAAGATGCCATTATTCTAGTGTAGAACCCTACATCATGTGTGCCAAGCAAGAATATGGTCGCCCCACTCTGTAGAAAAAGGAGCACCATGGCTCGCCACTCCGGTGTCAAAAGAAATTAGCTAATAAAAACATGATAAGATGCCTATCCATCCACCGCTCAACCATTCGTCCATTATGCATATAATATATAGATTTTGGTCACAACCCTTACACTTAGGTGATCCACGCTTATCAATGCAAAGAGCTACTGCGAGGGCCTCTACTCAACTTATTTGTACTGCTCCACTAATTTTTATAGAACTTATTGGGTACTACAAACTACAACTAATTCAAAATCCCCTATAACGTCATCACCACTCAATCGTTAATATTGACAACACTTTTCACCAATTAATGGAACACCAAGGTTCAGAACCATCAAGCATATCGACATAAAGGGTGAAGTATGTATAATGAACAAAATATACTTACTTAAAGAGAATAACAAGATGAACATAAACATCATGTTGAGCATGGCAGGCTTGCGAAATCAAAACACGAGATTTAAACCAACCAACTTCAATACTCCAGCTTTGCTATTCAAGCACTATCAAACAAACATGAAGCTAGAACTCACAGTCTACTTCCTTTAGGTAACCCAAAACCTACTCAAAACAAAACATAAACTTCAAGGGAACTTATAACAAAATAATCATGCCACGAAACACAACAAAGTAGTGACTTGAAGCAAACACTTCACCAAAACATTTCAAATCACAAGCTGTAATGGTTGGATAAAAGACTAAAAACCATTAGAAGTTTTCCTCAGATAATCCTTCCAACATAGCATTATGATAGGCACAATGTTGCATCGTATACCCTATGGGAAAAACTCCTACACCATACTAGGCTTAGGATTAAACATCGCAACACAAACATATAGGGCAATTCGCACAACGATCCACCAATCCGATATGTCGAGAGAAAATAGCTAGAGTGCATGGCATGGGGGCCAATCCACCCATCACTTCGCTATTTCCTTCGAATATGGATAGTTGGGTCGCAACCTATCTCTTGGACAATCCTCACTTAGTAGTGCAGAAAAGGCATTGTGGGGGCCCTCCACTCCACCTATCTGCATTACCAGACTATAACGACTCTGCGGGTTTCCATAGGATTTTGCTATAAAAAACATTTCAGCATCTTTACCTCTTAAGCACTGACAATTATGACATCTTAAAAGTAAAGTTACAAACAAAACATCATGATGAAAAACTAGACAAGCATGTACTTGTAAGAACAACTAATATTATTAAAATCATATTTCAATAGGTACAATACTTGAGAAGATCGACTAAAGCAGACATAACCAAACAAATAAATTTTCCACTCGATCATAATCAGCAATAGTGATGATATACTGCATAAACATCAAGGCAACTTAAGCAAAAACAAACACCTATATCTTCAATGCCATGCATCATATACAAACCCCTACCCACCCTACATGTGCAAGTGTGTCATTTCAAATCTTATTTTTCCAAGAATCTATAACCTGCTTTGATACCAACTGTAACACCCCGGGCACCACAGAAGCCCAGGATGTCACTAACGTCCCTTCCCTCATGCCAAATTCTATAACTCGGCAACATAAACCCATTAATAAAATAAAGCATAGAAGTAAGAACAACAATAAAAAACCATTATTAAAAAAAATGTTCCACCTCATTCAATATTATTAAACTACGAGGGGTCATCATGACTGATAAGCTAATTTTATTACATCAAGCCACATCATTAATAACTCTATGTGTGGGTGAATCAGTGAAGACGTGCTACTAATTCCCTTCCCTTCCATGCAAGCATCAAGTACCTGGATTGAGGAATGCAAGGGTGAGATGAAACATCTCAGCAAGCAAACTTGTTTTGACAAGTCATTTAAACCACAAGTTGAATTAAACATCAATTTAATATGAAGTTTCCAATTGACATGATATCAAAATAAAATCATAGTCTTCCAATTTGGAACATAGCCAAATGATAGAGAGCTTCATAATAACATGGATAAAATCCCTTCAATAATATACTTCTCATGAATGCATATGAATGCAATGCATATGTCTCCTGCCTGCACACCCAACAAGGTGTGGAGCTGCATCCCATGATGCGTACCGGTACAGTCGTGACCATAGGTCATGACATAACTTCCAATGCCAATGAATGATGCAATGCACTTGGCATGCTGCAATAAAATTAATATACCACCAATGATGCTTCAACTTCAACTTCAGGGTTGTGGGCTAGCCACAAATGTCAATATGAAATAAGAACATCACCATGAATACTTAAATAAGACCACAATTAAATTAAAGTTGAATAAACCAAGGTCACATGCTTTGTATGTCAGTGATATGACATTCTTATAGATAATAAGATGTAGGTGATGAAAATAACAAGCCAAAACGGTAGCAAACCACCGCTACATTCACTTGCCTCTTTAATGACGAAGATCAAAAGAACTAGCGACGTTCCGAAGTGCTACCACCTGATCGCAAGCAATTCTTAGTACCAACACAATCATCATGCAAGCAAGTAAAACAAATACGCACTAGATCACGTCCAAACCCGACATTTAAGCATCTACGTTATGTTCATGACAACAGCACTATCCCTTCCCTTTTTCATAGACTTGAAACCATGCATCCAAAAAATTCCAAAAAAGATACCATACTATGAACAGCTTCATTATCTACAACTTTTGTTCATATCGAATGATGAAATTATGCCATTAAGTCGGTAATAAACTGATTAATCTAAATCTGTCCCAAACTGATATAGATGTACTAAAACTGTACTACCTCCTATTCCCTTCATCCAAAAATTTCAAGATTTCTATATGGAGTAGACACGTCCATTATCCCTAACTGTCTAAGTCATTTGTACCTCCAGAAAATTCATTTAGAAGATCTAATCTTGGTTAGAAGTTTAGACTGACAATCTGTCAGGTATTGCACAACATACTCGCTGCACAATTTATATTAGTTTCTTAAACCCTATAAAGATGAAATTTACCATTCTGGAAAGGTTGTGAAAAGCACTACGATCTTCTAGTACATAAAAAATTCCAGTTCTGAAAGAAAACGGGACAAAACTGCAATTGAATGGGTGCTGCTCAGAATTTCAAGACTGTAAGATCATTCAACTTTAAACAGTCATAACTCTCTCTTCTTAAATCCAATCGAGGCCTACTTTACATTGCTAGAAAGATCTGAAACCCCTCTACAGAATCTGTATAAACTTTATATTTTTATTCGGCTTCTAATTAGGTCTAAAACAGAGAACAACAGACACTACACGAATCTGCTGCTGGAAGAGACCGGATAAAACTAGAGACCTGCTTAAACCTTTGGGATTTGTAACACCCGAGGTGTTTGCCACCAGTTAAGCAGTGGGTTTGAACTCAAATATGATAGATTAAGTGGAGATGAGAATGTCAAGGTCAACCTATGGACAGGAGCCCCAACCTAAACTTGGATGTTGCACCATTGCTTTACATATAGTTCATTTTCAAGATATATGCTCGGGTGGTGTTATTGCAATATCTTCATGTGTCTCACCTTAGTACCTATCTATGTTGGTCACTGGAAAAGTTTCATGACGTTTGGAATCAAAAAGTCACATGAAATGATAAGTTATATGCTTGTTGGAATGACTTTACTAAGTGTTGGAATTGCATTATTAAGTGGATGGAAATATAGGTCATCAACCAAACCTTGCAACCTTGCCCAAAAGACTCTATATGGACTCTACAACAAAAGTCATGAAATGTTCATGTTGAGCAAATGCCCAGAAAATGCTCCAATTGATCAAAAAGGATAATTTAAGCTTTATCGTGATCCTACTTTGGTCAAAGTAGAAATATAGCTTCTATACCAGTTTTGATGTTGGACCTTAAATAAAAGTTGTAGTCCATATTATGTAGAACAAACTTTGTTTTTGGACTAAGAGCTAGATCATCTTGGAAGCAAGTCAAATCGAGGTCACAAGATCAAATTTGCTGCTGATTTCAGCACTTAGAAATATTCTAAGTCTGGAATTTCGCTAAGCAACGACGTTGACATCCCGCGTTCTCCAAAATTTGCTTAACAACTTGAGTTGAGCCAAAAATAAAAGTTGGAGTTTACATCTTGGAGAAGAGCATGCAAAAAGTTGGATTAAGTTTGATCAGGTTTTGACCTCCGAATACGAGTTTCCGTGATCTCCGTCAACATGTTGGCATTGTCATCTTAGCATGAGTTTATCTCCTAATCTGTTGGCCTAGTGACCTGGGAGCCTTAACGAAAATCGTAGAGCTTCGTGTGGGCTCCAACTTTGGTTTTGGGCCCATGTCCAAAATCGGCCCAGATCTAGCCCAAATCGCTGCCCACCTTGCTCCATTCCGCGCCCACCACGTGTTCGATGAATTGCCTGTGTGGCGACCATGCAGCAGAGCACCCTCACCATGGCTGGACACGCGCCCCACCTCCATGCCGCGCGTCCTCGCGCCCCTGCTGCTCCTTAATGGACGTTGAGCTGCCCCCTGACGCTCCTCACTCGCCTCCCCACTCCCTCGGCCTTCCCCCTCACTCCAACTCACGGGAACGCGAGCACGCCGCCATGGCCATGGTGGCTGAGCTCGCCGCCGTCGCCGTTCTCCCACCTCCGCGCCTCCTCAGCCCTAGCCAGTAGCCCTAGCACCTTCACCGTCGCGCGGCGCACCTCCGGCGCCCATTCCCCGGCCCCGACCGTCGCCGGAGGCCGCTGGCGCCGTGCAGCTCCGCCGCCGAGCCACGGGCTTGCGTGGCTGTGCCGCCCCGGGCCGCCTCGGGCCAAGCCGAGGCCACCTGCGGGTGCGGCCTGCTGCTGCCATGCTCCCGCGCCCCTTCCTTGCCGCCGGGGAGCATCCCCATCGCCGGAACGACGAGCTTCTGTGCGTCCCCTGCTTCATTCCCGTCAAGGACCTCGTCTTAGAATTCGACTAAATCCAGGGGTCATTCTGCACTGTCATAGACTCATGTGAATAGTGCGCGAGGACTGATTTGTAATTATTTTTGCAGGAACTTTGGAAAATCATAGTAAATTGTAGAAAAATCGTAAAATAGCAAATGAGGACTTTTTGGAATCCTTGTGAAATTCTCTATGCAGTAGATCCATAATATTGCATGTTTTAGTTTAAAGTTTTCTCTGTAAAAATGGATTTGTGCAGCTAGGTTTTCATTGCTAGATGTATTTGTCATTTTCATAACTGTAGATCTAGGGCTCCAAATGAAGTGAAATTTTTGTGGCATGCTACTCATGTGATGATTGATGTGTGGTAAAAATTTCATGAATTTTAATTACCATTTGAGTGAGTTATTAGTATATCTTGCTCTCACATGAATTCTTGCAATAACTATTTGCCTTTTTCATAGAGGTTGATATACATGTCCAAATGACTTGAAATTTGTACAGTAGACTATTGGGTGTATGTAAGATCTACTGTAATTTTTATAGATTTTATTATAGACTTTTGATATATGTTTATTATTTCACCTTGCTATTTAAATAAATTAAGAAATGCATTAAAAGAAATTATTTAATAATGAACACTATACTTTTTGGTAATCATTTAACATACACTTTATGATGGTTACATTGGTTGTGGCCAAATGTATGTTTGGAATGTAAGTTAATATTTATTCTTGCAATCGATGCTTTCCTGGACAGTTTCTGGGACTTTGGTAATTGCACCATGAAAATGATGTTTACTGAGAAACATGTTTATAACAAAGTTGTAGATAACTCATTAATCTAGCTTGTGTTAAATTTTGGTGGCATTTGGCCTTATAGTTTGTGAGTAATGACTGTTTCAAGTTGGGTTCCAGAAATAGTTGTTCTCTGGAATCTCTGGACCAGATTCTGTAATTATGCATGTTTGACTTGGTTAACTTAAGAATCATGCTAAGATGATTAAAGATGAATTATAGAAAATTTTATAAGCTTTCCAGAATGTCTTGTTGCATGGCTATTGGATTTATATAACTCCAGTTATGATCCAAACATGTAGATGTTGTTTGCAGTCCAGAAATTGTCAGATGCTAATTATGGTTGTTTACTCCATGTGTTGCTAAGTGTGACTTATACCCTTGATAATGGTCAAGTTAAGATACTTATGATCTTGTTAAACTTGTGTTATGCTTAATGTGCTTGCCCTCTTTAATTGGTTGTGTGATGTTAGTTAATTAGCTTTTGGTGTCTATGTCTTAATCGTGTGTTTACATGAATGATTATGTGATGCATCTTGTGTTACCATTCATCATATTCATACGCATGCATCTTGCATCTCATTTAGGTTCGCTAGATGCACCACGCGAAGGACGTGATGTTCAAGCCAAACCTGAAGACGGTGTTTGGTGGACCTATCCCGAAGATGGAAGGACTAAACAAGTGTCGGGTTGGGAGATACTCGCCGAGCGAGTGTCATCTGTCAATCACTAACCCAGTGTTTGATCCCAGGCAAGCCCCGGAGCATTCTAAGCCTCCTATTTTATAAAAGCAATTGAGTATATATATGTTATATATGTATTGTTGCATTAAGTTATAGGAGTTGATTGAAAACACTTGCTGCATATATATCCTTTTCCTTGTCCCGCAAATATGCCTGAAATCCTATTTTTGGTTCGGGATCGAAAATATTGCTTAGCCCTGCTTAGACCGGTAGCGATCGGTGATTTTCTGTCACCGGCAACTATAGGTGGTTACTGGAATACTTTAGCTATGGAATGGATGATATCCTGGAAATAACCAAGTGTTGATGAATAATTGGAGACCGGGCGGAATAAGTATGGGGCAACCAGACAGGGTTCTGGGGTGCTTGTAGTTTCCGCCTGTGTCGATTAAGGACCGTCCGTTGTTGGGCCTCGGGTCATGTTGAACGCATGCCTCACATTTAGCTGGCCGAATAAAGTACCTTTCGACCGCGAAGCCGGGAGATTATTCGGGCCGAGTGGATTGCCCGCAACGCACTGTACCGGAGCAGTAGTGGCAGGAAACGGGGGCGCGATGATAAGGCCAAAGAGCAGTCGGGCGGCCCCCGGGTACATGTGGTTCCTGGCAAGCTCGCGACTTTACCTGAATGGTTGACTCGGTGACCAATACCTCACTTTAGCGGGTGAGTGAGGTTTGTGTGAGGAATAAATTACCAGCTGGTCAATAATCGATTCGAATCGCCATCGCTCCTGGATAGTGAGCACTTGACTCGAGTTACTGCATCGTAGTAATGATGATGGAACACAGATGGTTATGTGGATAATGTTGGAAATGCTAAACCTGATATGGTAACCTTTGATGTTAATGGTTAATCAAGTGATTGCTTTAGCATAGGTGCTTACCTAGATTGAGTAGGTTATAATAAATATGATGCAAAAGGACTTAAATTAGTTTATTCATAATAACTTATGCTTTTCGCAAATGAGTCAAGCTAGTCCACTGAAAGAAAGCCTTGCATACTCCTTGGTGTCATATTATTTCTGGTTTATGACGGGTAAGTCTAGCTGAGTACCTTCTCGTACTCAGGGTTTATTCCCACTTGTTGCAGGTTATGATATAACATAGCTACTGCAAGAATTGGAAGACTCCGGCTGTAGTGGCGGAGTGTGATCATGGGCATGATCCTTCTGAGCTATCTTATCTCTCATGCTTTTGTTGGAAATTGACCTTGGTACTGGCATGTATTTGAACTAAGGTGATGTTAGTTTTCAAACTACTTTGCTTCCGCTACTTTTGAACTTGAGTTGTAATAACTCTACTGAACTCCGATATATGTTAAATTACTTATGAACTGGATGTAACATATGACCTGTTATGTTGGACCACTACGATCTTGGCTTGTATGTTGGTTGGTTTGAAATCCCTCGGAATTTGATTGGACTACCGGAGTTATAAGAGCTTAAGTACGAGAATTTAATTGCTCCGGCGATTGTTTTTGTACTTTTGTTCTTATAATTTGGGCGGTTCCGTGACAGCTGGTATCGGAGCAAGGTTCAACATTAAACATGTCATATGTGTATTGAAAACAAAGGTTTTTGTTTGCAAAACTCAGTTTTTGACAACTTATAGCTATTGCATATATAGGTTTGTTCAAATCTGAATTTTAAATCTAAGTATGCCAGTGGTCATTTCCTTTATGCCCAATTAAGGACCCTTAGGTGGCTTAATCAAGTACTAACTTGGGGGTTTTAAATTTTTGTATCTACGCCCAAGCCAAGGTATGTATGAGTGATAACTTGACCGCACTGTTACCCTGTGGTCGAATGGTAGTGGTAACCTTCATATATGAAATAGCCATATATGTCGCTAGAGTTACATTCTTGCAACGTCGCACCTACGCCAAGGTAAGTGTAAGTTGGGAGAGCATGACCGTTCAACCATCGGTCTAGGGGAGAGTTAGCTATGGTTACTGACATAATTACATGTTTAACCATGTAATTATGAAAGTACTTAATTGTGGGTACATTTGTTGGGTAGCTTTGATACCGAAGTATATGCATCAGGGGATGTATGTATGGAGAGTATTTAGTTTACTGCTTTCATTGTGTGCTATATTGGGAATTGTTGGGCTGCAATGAAATTTTCTGCAGGTACGCTAACCACGAATGCGTAAGTTGAATGTAGTGGACGACTAGCTCTATATCGAGAGAATGCGTGTTATGCCACCGACATAGAACGTGATTGCCACCTTAGGCTGGCAATCTTGTGAGGACGAATAGGACGAAGCATGCATCGTCATGATTGTTGCTTTGTGCATATAACTATGCTCCTCCCACCTTTGTCCTAATAAATAAGTAACTTATGATTGATGTGTATGCACTAAGTTGATTACTTTAGCATGCTTTTGTTTTAGCTAAACTTGTAGTTAGTTCTTGTTGGATAAATTCTTGTTAGGTGTGAGCCTTCTGCTTAGTATTGGATGCTTAAGCTAACTTAACTAATAATCTCAAGTGTCTGCTTAAAACTGTGATGCTGTGTAGATGCTTGTTATATAGGTAGTGTCATAGTTGTCACCTCTTTTGTCCTCGGTGAGCATATGAGTGTTGAAGATGCTTTATCCTAGAACAACGCTCACGTTACGTAATCGCATGGTCGTCGTCTCTAATTAGATTCTCTCGTAGGAGCCAGAGCCTGTAAACGTGGTTGCTAGCCCTTGAATGTTTTTGTATCCATGCCTTGCTTGAACCGTAGGCCCTAGCGTAGTCCCCTTATATGTTTGCTTAGGCCTTGGACGTCCGCTACCTTTTGGAGAATGCCCTTGTTCCATTGACCAACCCAGTTAAGTCCTAACGAACGTCGATCTTGACCACAGTGGTTGCTTGCCAAGTTTTGGAGACCATACCCAATTCCATGTTGGACCTCCCGATTGTCTCTCCTACAGATGATCCGAGCAACGCTAATCTCTCGTCGTCTGATCTAGAAATCTTTGCTTGCGAAATCAGGTGGCTATCTTATCAACCCAATCTCTGATCGGTGTACCATTTTGTTCTAGAAGTCTGCTAAAGTCCATCTCAACTTCTAACGTCTCTCAACGTTATTAATCTTGATCTCATATTGTTGTCCAACATGACCGGAACCTGTCGTCTGGTAATCACCTTGGTGGACGCAAGACGTGCGTGGAATTAACCAAGAACCCTTGCTCAGTTGTCTTCGGCAATTAAGCTATGTTCCCTTGCGCTATGTTTTAATCTTTGAATTGCCTTCTTGTTGACTCTAAACCTTGTAACTACCCTTGCTTGCTACTCCTCCCTTGTCTGTTGCTTGTTCTTACCACCCAATCGGTGCCACTTGAAATTCCACTTTGTTTGTGCGTTTAATAATGGTGTTACGATTAGCATTCTATGGTGCCGCGACGAAACCGAGAGCCTCCTGTGGGCGCGCACACAAGGTTGTGCTGCTCGGCACGCGCTGGTATCAGGGTTGCTAGTCATGATCCATTATGAAATGACAGCCGATGTGTGATTTCTCGTGACCATTTTCCTTGGTTATCTCCCTATATCTTATCTGAAGATTCATATCTTAGACCTTATGTAGCAGATATTCCCTTGAAGTTGCTAAGAGGATAACCTTTGAAGAACAGTCACAACATAAACAGTAACAGACTGCAAGAGGTGGTAGACGAGTGACTCTCCCGAAGTGTCCTTGTACGACGTCGATCATCGATTGAGCAATGTATGCCATCCCTGTTGAATCGAATGAGCACCTAACACTAAATGATTGGACAAGTTATCCATTGGAAAAGAACCGATCGTCACATGGTGCATATGACCTAACTATCAAAGTCTTGATCCTTGTGTAGATGACAGTCATACAGATGAAATCAACTCTCTCTGGTGTGACTCCTTATCTGTAGACTTCGATGCCGACCACTTGTTTGTGCTTCGACTGTAATTATTGTGGTGGTCAAGAGTAAAGGTTGGAACTTTGAGAATTGAGAGATAACTGATTAGTTACCAGCAAGAAGGTTAATCTCCAGCCAAGTAACGATTCTTGATAGCTGTGATAGTTATGTCTCGACGAACAATAGTAAGCAAAGAAGCCATGAAGCCGGTCAGCAATGCAGGTGTTGCATCTTCTCCAAATGCGCTATCAAGTTAATTCCATCTTGGACAACCATGTATATAGTGCAAGATGTTGTATTAGCCATGTGAAGGACTAGAGAAAGCATGTCCATAGTTCCGATCTGCATCATTGTGCCCCTAAGTACCACGAACAGTTTTGGTTCAAGGTTCTATTGGATGAAATACCAGAAAATATTCAGAAATGGTTCCTTATCTACGTAGGGATGCCCTCCATGTGGAATGATGCTTTGTGCTCTGTGAAAACAGCCCACAAGTCCAATGCTTGTGCATCGTCAAGATTGGTGACTAAATTAACGGTTGAACTTGTTCCCTGAGAAACATGTCCGGAAGACTATAGCCTCCATCCTCAGCTAGAGAAAGGCTTCTGCTACTATGAGAAAGATCAGAGAGTGCAAAACACACACCTCAACATGTGAAGCAAAAGAAAAGGAAGAACATAAAATCTGTCCAGAATTTTGTGGCACTACATCGGTTATCTTCAAGTCAACGGCTAGTGACTCAACCGAAGTTGGATTGACCCCAAACTTGGTAACCTCATTCCTTGCTCGGGACCCTTCAATGTCTTAAGTTGGTATGAGTATTGGTTGAGTAAAACATAGGATTTGAGAGATGTCTTGTCAGCTTGGTCTGATGCCATTTCAGAACAGAGCTATTTTGGTAGAAATTCAGGACCGACAAAGTCAGCTATCACTTTCACTGTTTCCTCAATAGACTCAGATAATACGGTGTTGGCATCAGAGAAAGAGAACTGCACACGTGGAGCAATATGTAGTTTTCCATCAGTTGGCATCTAAGTGAGTGAATAGTCTATGACCGGTATAGACCTTGTCTATTGGTTAGACGGTTTCTGATAGCCTCAAAGAATGATTATCTCGTATATGGATCCAACCCTTATCGAAAGTGTACATGTTATGCCACTAGAAAAGTAAATGCTACGAGTAATTAGCCCATGCTTGTAGTACTCTCCGTGCACCGTGAACAAAGTACCGTATTGTCTTGGATTCCTTCCAAAGTAACAATGCTTCATGGAAGTCAGTGAAGAAAATTCGCCAGACAAAAGTTTCTACATAGAGCGAGTATCAGAAAGTGTCTTGCCCAATTAGCCTCTCTGCTACTTGAAGCTAAGTAGCCTGATGCGCTTGCAGATGTTGGAATTGGATAACATATTTCTCTTCCCTTGAAAAGTCCTTCGCACCGAATCTCGGGACGCGATTCTTTTAAGGGGGGAGGGCTGTAACACCCGAGGTGTTTGCCACCAGTTAAGCAGTGGGTTTGAACTCAAATATGATAGATTAAGTGGAGATGAGAATGTCAAGGTCAACCTATGGACAGGAGCCCCAACCTAAACTTGGATGTTGCACCATTGCTTTACATATAGTTCATTTTCAAGATATATGCTCGGGTGGTGTTATTGCAATATCTTCATGTGTCTCACCTTAGTACCTATCTATGTTGGTCACTGGAAAAGTTTCATGACGTTTGGAATCAAAAAGTCACATGAAATGATAAGTTATATGCTTGTTGGAATGACTTTACTAAGTGTTGGAATTGCATTATTAAGTGGATGGAAATATAGGTCATCAACCAAACCTTGCAACCTTGCCCAAAAGACTCTATATGGACTCTACAACAAAAGTCATGAAATGTTCATGTTGAGCAAATGCCCAGAAAATGCTCCAATTGATCAAAAAGGATAATTTAAGCTTTATCGTGATCCTACTTTGGTCAAAGTAGAAATATAGCTTCTATACCAGTTTTGATGTTGGACCTTAAATAAAAGTTGTAGTCCATATTATGTAGAACAAACTTTGTTTTTGGACTAAGAGCTAGATCATCTTGGAAGCAAGTCAAATCGAGGTCACAAGATCAAATTTGCTGCTGATTTCAGCACTTAGAAATATTCTAAGTCTGGAATTTCGCTAAGCAACGACGTTGACATCCCGCGTTCTCCAAAATTTGCTTAACAACTTGAGTTGAGCCAAAAATAAAAGTTGGAGTTTACATCTTGGAGAAGAGCATGCAAAAAGTTGGATTAAGTTTGATCAGGTTTTGACCTCCGAATACGAGTTTCCGTGATCTCCGTCAACATGTTGGCATTGTCATCTTAGCATGAGTTTATCTCCTAATCTGTTGGCCTAGTGACCTGGGAGCCTTAACGAAAATCGTAGAGCTTCGTGTGGGCTCCAACTTTGGTTTTGGGCCCATGTCCAAAATCGGCCCAGATCTAGCCCAAATCGCTGCCCACCTTGCTCCATTCCGCGCCCACCACGTGTTCGATGAATTGCCTGTGTGGCGACCATGCAGCAGAGCACCCTCACCATGGCTGGACACGCGCCCCACCTCCATGCCGCGCGTCCTCGCGCCCCTGCTGCTCCTTAATGGACGTTGAGCTGCCCCCTGACGCTCCTCACTCGCCTCCCCACTCCCTCGGCCTTCCCCCTCACTCCAACTCACGGGAACGCGAGCACGCCGCCATGGCCATGGTGGCTGAGCTCGCCGCCGTCGCCGTTCTCCCACCTCCGCGCCTCCTCAGCCCTAGCCAGTAGCCCTAGCACCTTCACCGTCGCGCGGCGCACCTCCGGCGCCCATTCCCCGGCCCCGACCGTCGCCGGAGGCCGCTGGCGCCGTGCAGCTCCGCCGCCGAGCCACGGGCTTGCGTGGCTGTGCCGCCCCGGGCCGCCTCGGGCCAAGCCGAGGCCACCTGCGGGTGCGGCCTGCTGCTGCCATGCTCCCGCGCCCCTTCCTTGCCGCCGGGGAGCATCCCCATCGCCGGAACGACGAGCTTCTGTGCGTCCCCTGCTTCATTCCCGTCAAGGACCTCGTCTTAGAATTCGACTAAATCCAGGGGTCATTCTGCACTGTCATAGACTCATGTGAATAGTGCGCGAGGACTGATTTGTAATTATTTTTGCAGGAACTTTGGAAAATCATAGTAAATTGTAGAAAAATCGTAAAATAGCAAATGAGGACTTTTTGGAATCCTTGTGAAATTCTCTATGCAGTAGATCCATAATATTGCATGTTTTAGTTTAAAGTTTTCTCTGTAAAAATGGATTTGTGCAGCTAGGTTTTCATTGCTAGATGTATTTGTCATTTTCATAACTGTAGATCTAGGGCTCCAAATGAAGTGAAATTTTTGTGGCATGCTACTCATGTGATGATTGATGTGTGGTAAAAATTTCATGAATTTTAATTACCATTTGAGTGAGTTATTAGTATATCTTGCTCTCACATGAATTCTTGCAATAACTATTTGCCTTTTTCATAGAGGTTGATATACATGTCCAAATGACTTGAAATTTGTACAGTAGACTATTGGGTGTATGTAAGATCTACTGTAATTTTTATAGATTTTATTATAGACTTTTGATATATGTTTATTATTTCACCTTGCTATTTAAATAAATTAAGAAATGCATTAAAAGAAATTATTTAATAATGAACACTATACTTTTTGGTAATCATTTAACATACACTTTATGATGGTTACATTGGTTGTGGCCAAATGTATGTTTGGAATGTAAGTTAATATTTATTCTTGCAATCGATGCTTTCCTGGACAGTTTCTGGGACTTTGGTAATTGCACCATGAAAATGATGTTTACTGAGAAACATGTTTATAACAAAGTTGTAGATAACTCATTAATCTAGCTTGTGTTAAATTTTGGTGGCATTTGGCCTTATAGTTTGTGAGTAATGACTGTTTCAAGTTGGGTTCCAGAAATAGTTGTTCTCTGGAATCTCTGGACCAGATTCTGTAATTATGCATGTTTGACTTGGTTAACTTAAGAATCATGCTAAGATGATTAAAGATGAATTATAGAAAATTTTATAAGCTTTCCAGAATGTCTTGTTGCATGGCTATTGGATTTATATAACTCCAGTTATGATCCAAACATGTAGATGTTGTTTGCAGTCCAGAAATTGTCAGATGCTAATTATGGTTGTTTACTCCATGTGTTGCTAAGTGTGACTTATACCCTTGATAATGGTCAAGTTAAGATACTTATGATCTTGTTAAACTTGTGTTATGCTTAATGTGCTTGCCCTCTTTAATTGGTTGTGTGATGTTAGTTAATTAGCTTTTGGTGTCTATGTCTTAATCGTGTGTTTACATGAATGATTATGTGATGCATCTTGTGTTACCATTCATCATATTCATACGCATGCATCTTGCATCTCATTTAGGTTCGCTAGATGCACCACGCGAAGGACGTGATGTTCAAGCCAAACCTGAAGACGGTGTTTGGTGGACCTATCCCGAAGATGGAAGGACTAAACAAGTGTCGGGTTGGGAGATACTCGCCGAGCGAGTGTCATCTGTCAATCACTAACCCAGTGTTTGATCCCAGGCAAGCCCCGGAGCATTCTAAGCCTCCTATTTTATAAAAGCAATTGAGTATATATATGTTATATATGTATTGTTGCATTAAGTTATAGGAGTTGATTGAAAACACTTGCTGCATATATATCCTTTTCCTTGTCCCGCAAATATGCCTGAAATCCTATTTTTGGTTCGGGATCGAAAATATTGCTTAGCCCTGCTTAGACCGGTAGCGATCGGTGATTTTCTGTCACCGGCAACTATAGGTGGTTACTGGAATACTTTAGCTATGGAATGGATGATATCCTGGAAATAACCAAGTGTTGATGAATAATTGGAGACCGGGCGGAATAAGTATGGGGCAACCAGACAGGGTTCTGGGGTGCTTGTAGTTTCCGCCTGTGTCGATTAAGGACCGTCCGTTGTTGGGCCTCGGGTCATGTTGAACGCATGCCTCACATTTAGCTGGCCGAATAAAGTACCTTTCGACCGCGAAGCCGGGAGATTATTCGGGCCGAGTGGATTGCCCGCAACGCACTGTACCGGAGCAGTAGTGGCAGGAAACGGGGGCGCGATGATAAGGCCAAAGAGCAGTCGGGCGGCCCCCGGGTACATGTGGTTCCTGGCAAGCTCGCGACTTTACCTGAATGGTTGACTCGGTGACCAATACCTCACTTTAGCGGGTGAGTGAGGTTTGTGTGAGGAATAAATTACCAGCTGGTCAATAATCGATTCGAATCGCCATCGCTCCTGGATAGTGAGCACTTGACTCGAGTTACTGCATCGTAGTAATGATGATGGAACACAGATGGTTATGTGGATAATGTTGGAAATGCTAAACCTGATATGGTAACCTTTGATGTTAATGGTTAATCAAGTGATTGCTTTAGCATAGGTGCTTACCTAGATTGAGTAGGTTATAATAAATATGATGCAAAAGGACTTAAATTAGTTTATTCATAATAACTTATGCTTTTCGCAAATGAGTCAAGCTAGTCCACTGAAAGAAAGCCTTGCATACTCCTTGGTGTCATATTATTTCTGGTTTATGACGGGTAAGTCTAGCTGAGTACCTTCTCGTACTCAGGGTTTATTCCCACTTGTTGCAGGTTATGATATAACATAGCTACTGCAAGAATTGGAAGACTCCGGCTGTAGTGGCGGAGTGTGATCATGGGCATGATCCTTCTGAGCTATCTTATCTCTCATGCTTTTGTTGGAAATTGACCTTGGTACTGGCATGTATTTGAACTAAGGTGATGTTAGTTTTCAAACTACTTTGCTTCCGCTACTTTTGAACTTGAGTTGTAATAACTCTACTGAACTCCGATATATGTTAAATTACTTATGAACTGGATGTAACATATGACCTGTTATGTTGGACCACTACGATCTTGGCTTGTATGTTGGTTGGTTTGAAATCCCTCGGAATTTGATTGGACTACCGGAGTTATAAGAGCTTAAGTACGAGAATTTAATTGCTCCGGCGATTGTTTTTGTACTTTTGTTCTTATAATTTGGGCGGTTCCGTGACAGGATTAACACTAATCGCAGGGCCTAATCCATCCAAAATCCAAAGGGGGAAGACCACAATAATACCTTGATCCAATTTGCAGCAAAGACTTCAATGTGGATGAGTCTTCCCCTAGGTGCCCCCTCCTTCCCTTCAACTCCAGCTTTTGGCGATCATCTCGTCACACCTCTTGGCAAGAACTATACCAATCATCATGACACCCACCATGAAGAACTGCAGGGGGGGCGCTCGAATTAGGGCAAAACGGAGAGATAAGGGCATGCCTGGCTGGTTTTGGGGAGGAAGAACGGGCACCACGGATGGCACCGGCGACGACGGCAGTGGCGGCGAAACCCTAGGCCCTCACCTCTACCTTCTCTCTATTTTTCTTTCCCTTCGTGACTGTTGGGCTGGACAGGTGGTGCCAGTTTGGGGGAAAAGAAAAGGCACATAAGGAAAGATAGGACCGTGGAAAACCCGACGTGGTTACTGTAGCCGCGAGGTACAGTAACGCTATTACTGTTTGCAACATTGCTTCCCATTAAATCTTCCAATGGCAATAGCTTCTTCTAAACTCCGAACAACACGTATAGGTAGTCAAACAAAATGTATTCGACGAGATCTATGCATCTATGGTCGCAGATTGTTCGTCCTAGCAATAGATAAAATTTTTATTGCTATGCCACTCATTAAACTCCCGTTGAAACTTTGCCACTTTGCGCTTTCAAACACTCGAAACGTATTTTGGTTGTTACACTACCTATGTTGTGCTTGAAAACCATGCTCGTGTCACGCAAGATCAAAAAGATAGGCACAACGCTAATAGCAGAGCTTGTGCAGTTCTTTTCTCGGGTCTTTCGCTTCAAGAGTTCGAGAGAGTCTCCGATTGTACTACCGCTCGGGAGATCTGGGTGAGGCTTCAGAGCTATCACAAGGGGACCGCACAGATCAAAAGTAGACTCTATGAGACGTACAAGAGGGATACGGGAACTTCACCCAGCTTGATGGCAAGTCCATCGATGCCATGTTTTCTTGCTTTTAGACCATCGTCAACAAGATGCGAGCAAACAAGGCACAATTACCTTGTGATGATCATGAGATGGTACTCAAGCTTCTATATGCCCTAAATTGGAAGGTATGGGATGTGAAGGTGACCACCATCATTGAGTCTTCGGGATATGAGATCCTCACCGTGGATGAGATTTTCAGTAAGCTCAAGTGCACCGAGATCGACTACCAAACCGAAGCCAAGCTCAAGAATCCATTTGTACCGACTATGGCTTTAGTCTCAGGTAACGGCTCAAGTTCTTTGGCTAACCCTTCACAGATATCTTTTGCCTTATCTTCTTTGGTGTCTGTCACAGAGAAGCAGTTGGAAAGTCTTGGGGATGATGAGCTGGCGTTGATCATCAGCCGGTTCTCGTGGTTTCACAACAACCGCTTGAATCACCGGCGTGGTTGTTGTCCGAAGGATGGATGCTATGCATGTGGAGATCCCGACCACTTCATCGCCCACTGTCCCAAGAAAAACAAGTACTCCTCTGACAAGTACGACTCCGACAAGCGCAAGGACAAGCGCGAGTACACCTCCGACAAGCACAAGAAAAAGGGAGATTTCGACAAGGAGGCAATCAAGAAGAAGTTCCTCAAGAAGGTCAAGGACAAGGAGCGTGCTTTCCTCGCCTCCCTCAGTGACCTTGACAATGACACCGACAACGACCGGTCTTCTTCTTCTCCCTCAAGCGATGATGTGTCCGAGAAGAGGCGTGAGGACAAGTTGACCGGACTTTGTTTTGTCACCAAGTCCATCCACGGAGGCTACTGCACCATGGCAGTGGATAAAGGGGTGAAGCCTAACAAGGATGTGCTTCCCAGCGATGACGACACTACCGAGGTAAAACCCATCGTCGATGCTCTTATTGCCAAGCTTGGCATCATGACCAATGCTTTGATGAGTCAAGATAAGCTGCTAAAACGTGCTGCTCATGAGAGAAAAGAGTTTAAGGACAAGCTATAAGTTGTGGAGAAGGAGCTTGAGGAAGCTAAGAAGGTTATCATTCATGTGTTTGACGAGATTGAGTGCGATAACTGTGCTATTCACATGTCCAACCTTACTGATTTTTAATCCAAGTATGTTGCTTTGCTTGATGAGAATGATAAGCTAAAGTCTAGGTTTGGCTTGTTGGGTGCGTGCAAGTCTTGCTTGGGCTTGCAATCTGAGCTGGCAGAGAAGAATGTCAAGATCTCTGCTCTTGAGAAGGCTAGTTCAGATAGCACGGTTATTAAGTGTGCACGTTGTGAGAGCTTGGTGTTGAAACTTGAGTCTTGTAGGCGTGACAAGATGAGATCCGAGAAAGACAACACATATCTTTGGTCCATCTTGAATTGGGTGTCTTATAGTGAGCCGCAGTTGGGCATGATGATGAGCCAGTTCAGGCGGGAAACTGGAACATCGGGAGTAGGCTTTGCTCTAGGTGGAAAGGGTGAACATGTAATGGTAAAGTTGGTGAGTTCAGTGGTTTGAACCCAAGTGAGAAATCTTCCACTACTCCCAAGTTGATCAAAATCACTCCACTTAAGCCCACTGAGCCTGCTCTCAAAGATGGGGTGTTTGAAGAACCTCCAAAAGCTCCACCCCAGAAATAAGTTTGGGTTCCAAAACCGAACCATCTCAGGAACCCACTTGACACTCTACCGAACATCTCTGAGGATCCCCTTCCTAAAGCTAAAAAGCTACCAAGAGTGACACATACCCACAAGAAAGTGAACCAACAACCACCTAAGAGAGAGGTGAGGTATCACTGTGACTATTGCCATAAGGATGGTCATCTTGTTGAGTTTTGCTTCAGGAGGAAGAGAGATGAGCGACGGGAGTATGAGTTGAACAACCATAACATGTACCGCCCGCCCCATGGCATATATGTTCCTCCTGTTCAGAGGCGCAATGCTAGGTCAAGAGGTGCCATGCCTCAAGGTGCTAGGCCTCAGGTTACGAGACCACGCGGTGGTCGTGGTACTCATGCCCAGCGTGGTTTAGGTCATGAGCAATATGGCTTTGGACCTCGCAGCGGTGGCTTTTAGTCCTACAGCTCTAGCGAACCACATTTTTCCCCACGTGGAGCCCGCTTTCCTCAAATGTGATGTGTCATGTTTGGTGTTTTCCCTAACACTTTTCTAGGGCAAATGAGCCAACACTGGTATCCTTAACAGTTTACTAACCCGAGTGTTGCGCCATTTACTCATCCCATATCCTTCTACTGATGCAGGATGGAGGCCTGGAGAACACATGACTCATTGATTTTAGCTGTTCGCGCCACATGACTGGAAGTTCAAAATGATTCTCCAGCCTCGACTCCGTGCAATGTAAGGAGTACATCACATTCGAGGACAATAGCAAAGTTAAGGTGCTTTCTCGTGGGACCATTCGGGTCAATGAGAGTTTTATCTTGAAGGATGTTGTTTTGGTTTCGAATTTGCATTTTAATTTGCTTTTAGTTTCACAACACCTTCAGGATGGCTTTGAAGTACGCTTTAAGACTGGCTTGTCTCGAGTTCTTGATTCCTAGTGAAATCTTATTTGCCAGATTATCCCTTTTGGCCTTGTCTTTCGAGCTAATTTTTCTCACTCATTTGGCTCTTCTCGATGTTTGGTGACCAGATCCTTCTCTGAGCTTTGGAAATGGCATAGAAGACTTGGTCATTTGAGCTTTGACTTACTAGCTAGGTTGAGCTCACTTGATCTAATTCAAGGATTGTCCAAGTTGAAATTTAAAAAGGATTTGGTGTGTCACCCGTGTCGTCATGAGAAGATGGTTGCCGCTTCTCACCCACCTATGAACCAAGTCATGACCAAGGAACCCGGCGAGCTACTTCACATGGACACGGTTGGTCTAGCTCGGATTCGGTCAAATGGTGGAAAGTGGTATGTTCTAGTAATCGTGGATGACTTTCTCGCTACTCTTGGGTGTTTTCATGGAGGGTAAGGATGACCTTTTTACATGCTGCTCGGGATTTGATTCTTCGGTTGCAGAATGAGTTCTCTAAGAATGCCATGAGAGCGATTCATAGTGACAATGGCACATAATTAAAAAATACTCATTTTTAAACCTTTTGTGCTTCCTTGGGCCTCGAGCATCAGTTTTCCTCTCTCTATGTCCCTTAGCAAAATGGTGTTGTTGAGCACAAGAATCGGACCCTTGTTGAGATGGCCAGGACGATGCTCGATGAGCATAGAACTTCTAGGAGATATTGGACCGAAGCGATCAACACCGCGTGTCATGTTTCCAATCATATTTTCCTTTGAGTTTTCATGAAGACTTCTTATGAGTTGCGATTCAGACGACCATCCAAGGTAAGCCACTTTAGAGTGTTTGGATGCAAGTGCTTTATTCTGAAACAAGGTAATTTGGATAAATTTGAGTCTCGATCCTCCGATGGTATCTTTCTCGGTTATACTTCACATTCTCATGCTTATCGTGTACTTAACCTTGAAACTAACCGAGTTGTAGAGTCCTATGAGGTTACCTTTGATGAGATCGTATCTTGTTATGTTCCTGTCTTTGAATGTGAAGGTGTTCAGGAGATCAGTGAGAGCATCTTTGTTGAGGAGAATGAGGAAGATGCTAATTGGGGAGATGCCGATTCGGCTGCTCCAGTCGAGTCTGCGATGACTACTTCGGCTCACAACCCCCGATCCATCTTCTTTCACTACTTGGGGTCCGCACGAGCCACCTCCTCAGCCTATGTCGGCTGCACCTGAGGAGGCCCCAGCTGCTGTTGAGGAGGAGGCGACTTCTTCGAGAGAAGCACCTCGGCACATTCAGCGTCGCCACCTGCCTTAGACCATAATCGGTGACATCGACCAGCGGGTCTCATGGTCCAGGTCATATCAGATCTCACACTTCGCTCACTCTGCTTTTGTAGCTTTTTCTGAGTCTCGAGATATTGGACATGCACTATCTAATGCTGATTGGGTCAATGCTATGTACGAGGAGTTAGAAAACTTTGAGTGGAACCAAGTATGGGTTTTAGTTCTTCCTCCACCAGAGTGTCACCCCATAGGTACAAAGTGGGTTTACAAGAACAAACAGAGTGAGGATAGGGTGGTAGTGAGAAACAAGGCGAGATTGGTGACTCAAAGGTTTTGCCAAAGAGAGGGAATAGACTATAAAGAAACATTTGCTCCTGTTGCCTGTCTAGAAGCCATTAGGATCCTTTTAGCATTTGCAGCTTCGAAAGGGTTCAAGCTGTATTAGATGGATGTGAAGAGTGCCTTCTTGAACGGGTACATAGAGGAAGAGGTTTATGTGAGGCAACCCCCTGGCTTTGAAAATCCTAAGTTCCCCAATCATGTTTCTAAACTCCACAAAACCTTGTATGGTTTGAAACAAGCCTCGAGAGCCTGGTATGAGCGTTTGAAAGCCTTCTTACTTGATAAGGGTTTTAGGATGATATCCGTAGATAAGACTTTATTCCTCCTCAAGCAAGGCACTAACATCCTTTTGGTTCAGATATAAGTGGATGATATAATCTTTGGTGGTTCTTCTCATGCTCTTGTTGCCAAGTTTTCAGATACTATGAGCAGGGAATTTGAGATGAGCATGATGGGTGAATTGACTTTCTTCCTCGGGCTACAAATCAAGCAAACTCACGAGGGGATGTTCGTACACCAAGGCAAGTACACCAAGGACATGCTCAAGAAATTCGATATGGGTGAAGCCAAGCCTCTTTCGATGCCTATGTCAACCACGATGGCCCTGGACGAAGAGAAGGAAGGAGAAGCCATGGATCAGAAGGAATACTGAAGCATGATAGGGTCCTTGCTGTATTTGACGGTGACGAGACCGAACATCCAGTTCACGGTCTGTTTGTGCGCGTGCTTTCAGTCTTTGCCGCACACATCTCGTCGTCAAGCTGTCAAGCGAATCCTCAGGTACCTTCATTTCACATCCGAGTTTGGTCTTCGGTTTTCGGTCTCCTCCTCTCTTTCTCTTTGTGGGTATTCCGATGTGGACTATGCTGGTTGTCATGTTGAGAGGAAGTCCACTTCAAGGGCTTGTTAGTTTCTTGGATCTTCTCTTATGTCTTGGTCTTCTCGCAAGCAGTCTAGCGTCGTCTAATCCACCACAGAAGCTGAGTATGTTGCTACTTCTTGTTATTCCTAGTTGCTTTGGATGATAGCTACTCTGAGAGACTTTAGGTTAGAGTTTAGGCGAGTGTCTTTGTTTTATAACAGCACCAGTGCCATAAGCATAGCCAAAAACCTAGTCCTCCACTCAAAGACAAAGCACATAGAAGTCCGCTTTCACTTCTTGCGTGACCACTATAAGAAAGGTGATATCGATCTACACCACATTGATACCCAAAATCAGCTCGCAGATATCTTCATGAAACCACTTGACTAAGTCCAGTTTGCTCGCTTGCGAGGGGAGCTTGGAGTTTGTTTCCCTTTTTAGATTAGAGAAACTTTGGTTGTTGTATTCTAGTTTTACTTTTCTTTGTAGCTTAGCTTTTGCTTTGTCTTTTGTATCATATTGCACTTTGCATTTCATTTCATCATGTACTATAGTGCATTTTGAAGCTTCATGACTATAATGACTAGATTGATATTATGCTCTATTTAGAATGTTATGCTTGTACATGATGGTGCCTTTGGCTTAGGCTCCTTTTGATCAATTGATGCATGTTATGAGCTAAGCTTGTTTTTCAAACTGTGAACTTGATTAAAACTTGTTGAAACATGAAATGTGTTCACCACTACTTGTGGCAACTAGCATGTGTAGGATGTGTCGAGATTTCCTTTGCTTCATATATATGCTTAGTTGCTACGGCTCATACCTTGACTTACACACTTGCTTGAGAAACTTGAATTTGTGCTAAAATTTGAAAAACAAGTTAAGTAATTTGAAAAGATCAGGATGGGTCTGTGCTATCCTATGTCAGAATATCGAGACAGCTCTCAATTGCACTTATGGGTGAACTTGAGCTCTGTAATGGATACTGAGATCATTGTCTTAAGCTTCTAATTGCCGTTGGCATAGGCTTAACATGATCGTTAAGTCAGGTTTTGGCTTTTCTTTGACTTTTGGTCATTTGGTTGAGTTCTTTGTTTTCTCTTTTTCTTTTTCTTTTTCTTTTTCTCAAGTTGTTCGTGTGTTGGTGTTACCAATGCATTTATCAAGGGGGAGATTGCGAACACAAAGTTGAAATGTGTCCTTATGATTTGATTTGTGATGAGTGATTATCAACATGACTTACGATCAAGGTTGAGTGTGTGACCTAACCCCGACGTGAGTTGGGAAGTGCGACATGTCTCTTGGCTTGTGTTATGCAGGTGTGGAGCTCGGAGGCAGTGGTTGACAGCGAGGTGAAGGTCAAGTAAAGACGTGTTGTGCTGATGGACCGGGAGCGGTGAAGGGCGGACATGAGGCTTGGACCGAGGGACCAGGCGGCCGGCTGACCAGCCGTGGTGGCTGACATCTGGGACATCAACATGCGCAAGTGTACATGGGAGTGACTGTGTTGACCGAGTCAAGACAGAGGACGTACAAGTCGAGCGGGGCTCAGAGGACTTGTCGACCGATCGGTCGAGGACGGCGGTGACACATGTCGAGCGGCGGGGGACGCGTATGGAGTACGCTACTCGCAAGCGGGTTTGGTGGTATGGGCCTCAAAACGGTGGCGGGTTTACGGGTTTGGGCCTCAAAATCCGGGTGGAGGTTCCAAGAGAAATGGACGGCACGTGGCGGCATCGGGAAGTTCGCGTCAAGACGAAGCTACTAATGAGGAGGCGCGGTGGCCGTCAGATGAAGATGACATCGGATTGGATCCTAACGTCCTTGGGCTAAGTGGTTTGACTCAATTGTATACAAGGATAAAACAAGAATTGTGTAATAGCCCTGTTAAATAGGATGAGGGAGCCTCTATCTCCCTCACCTCTTTCATTTTTCCTTCCTCCTTTCTTCCCTTAGCCCCCCTTAGGGTTCTAGTGAGAGAGGTCCACAAATTCATGTGATTTATGTAAGAACTCGTTTTGGCAGCGGGAAAGGTGGCCCTAACCACCTTGTGTCCTCCGGGATTCAGTTTGTGAAGATTGTGTCTTGTGTTCTTCGTGTTCTTGAGAGTTCGTTTTTGCCCCTTTTCTTGGGTGGCTTGATTCGTCGTTTTCAGACCGTTTCGATCCATACTTTTTGCGTTGGTTTGATCTATGACGTGAGTTGAGCCTTTCCACCGAAGGAAATCAATCAATTTCTCATGAGATCACAGATCGGGTCGAATCATGGTCTAGGTTTTGAAAACTGATGTTTTTTATTCCTCTTCGATTTCCCATTGATTGGCTTCAAATTGAATGATGATCTCTTAGGGCTAGCTCACCTATTGCCTTGTGACCATGTGGTTAAAATTTAGTGCCAATTGATTTTGATTTGGTCGCACAGTGAACGAATTTTGGGAGGAGGCGATTTTCGAAGCTCTCTGGTCTTGCTGATTCGCGATTCGCGGCGGACTGTCTGGGAGTCGGGCTCCTTTCTGTGTGTTCTCTATTGCTCGGTGTCCGTACTTGCGGACTGTCCGGCCCCTAAGCCCAGACTGTCCGGGGGTACGGTAGCGGTGATTTTCAGATCGAGAACAGAACTGTTTCTGTGGAGTTCGGTTTCTGATTTTTGAACTGCGGACTGTCCGGGATACTGCAGCAGACTGTCTCGGGTACTGTAGCAGATAGTCCCCAACTCCCTATTTTGTGTTGTTTTATCCGTTTCTCGCCCATTCGGTGTCCGATTCGAATTCCGTCTTTTGCGTTGGGTTTCTAGCGATTTAAGAAACTTATCTAGGTTCTCTTGGCTCTTGGTGGCTCATGTTTTTGTAGCTTTTATTTGTGTACCTTTTGGGGTTGATTTTGAGACAGTGATCAAAAGTTTCAAAAAAAATTTGAGGCTCTCATTCACCCTCCTCTGGTCGCCGTTTCCGGTCCTTCACATTTCACTATACTGCGACGTTAAAACGAAAGGCGACCCTGTCCTACAGCTACAGGGACACGTCTCATGTGCATCTCCAGCGGTAGAAAAAAAACTCCAACCAAAAACTAGTTATTGGAGAGATACAAAACGCGTGTTTTTTGGATTTTGACGATCTTCTCTCCGGCGGAACGAGAAAATACAATCCCCAATCAGAAAAATAGTGGATCGGGAGAAAAAAGATCTTTCTTTATTTGAGGGTGGGAGGCTATGATTTGAGGGGCTGAGAAAAAATTTCTTATTAGAATTAAGTTTAGGGAATTGTTGGAGCAATAAAATCTTTAAAATAGCAGTTTTTTCTCGTTAGCTGGAGATGCTCTAAACCCCAAGCATAGTACCTCGCACCTCGCAGGGTCGGGCGCACCGAACAGCAGCGACCAAACCAGTTTAACCAGCCCACCAAATCCAGGCGTAGTGCCCGTGCGCGCACCCATTCCCTCCCCTCATGGCGGCATCGGCGGCGCGGCCCCTGGCGCTCCTCGCGTCCGCCTCGGCATCGCTCGGCGTCGGGCGGCGGGCGTGGGCTCGCTTGGCTGTCTCTTCCTCTTCGGCGAGGTCGGTGCTCCCCAGTCTCCGCGGGCGCCGCTCGTTCGCCGCCTCCGCAGGGGGCGCCGTGATGGGGAAGCCAGGCCCCGGGGCCGTTGACGCCGACGCCGGGATGGACGCCGTCCAGCGGCGGCTCATGTTTGAGGACGAGTGAGTTGCCTCCGGTCCCTCCGTCGCGTCAAATTTGCTAGCAGTGCTCTGCTTGTGTGGTAGTTAAGGTGATGATAACTGATCTCGTCGGCTTGCGCGGTGCCTTGATTGCATCGAATTGTGGCTATTGAAACAATTCTCTCTCGTGTATTATCTAATTACATGAGCTATGATTCTTTCTCCTTTCGGAATCTAGATTACTGTTGCTACAACTACAACTTAGTGGACTGAGAGATTCAGGTTGAGGTTGAAAAGCAGTCTGATCGCTTCCATTTTAAATCTGGTGACTGCTGCCAATAAAGCAGAAATTTATTTTTATTTTCCATGCAGGTGCATTTTAGTGGATGAACAAGACAATGTCATCGGCCACGAGTCCAAGTATAACTGTACGTGACTCCATGTGAATCTGTCCATTCCATTCAGTTGTGCACGGTTGTGATGTTCAAAACAAGACTGACACAGACATTGGTGCTGACTGTTCTTTCTAGCCGTACTCAGTTTGATAAGTATCCCAATTGCCATGTTTGACTTTGACAAGTACTCCCTCCGTATCAGATTTAGAAGTCGTTTAGGACAGCGACACGGTCTCCAAAACATAACTTTGACCTCTTGTTTTTATAAAAAAAAATATGGAAAAGTGATATATGTATACTTTTATGAAAGTATTTTTCAAGACAAATCTATTCATATAATTTTACATTTGCAAACTCAACAACTTAAAAGTTATTGATGATTTATATTCCCAATGTTTGACCCAAACCTTGTCCAAAACGACTTCTAAATCCGATACGGAGGGAGTACAACATTAGGTCAGCCGGAAGAAAATGCTTGCAATTGCCCCCTTACATCTAATGTTTGGTGGAACCTCAGGCTACATTACTATTTTATTTTAGTCTCATCGAGAGAATAGAAAGTACTGTTAGGCGTTTGGTCAATGTTCACACTATTCTATATGAAATGTTGGAGTCTATGATGAATTGTTAAATTCAATGGCCAAACCGCAATTACTGTAAAGCTCTCAACCTCATGGTCTAGAGATATTTCAAATACATGTTCCTTTTTATTATATAGTACAAAAAGCAAATCCCTATGTTAAATGATTAGAACTGGCTAGGCATCTGTCTATACAATATTGATTAATTTTTTGAAATAATATCCAACACATTTGCAGCCCCTTTTTTGTGAATTTCCCATAACACTGTTTTCCTGCCAATATAAACTTCGGTGGAATTTTATTGTGCATTGAACAGGATAGCATGAGTTGCACCTTAGCATTACAGAGTACAATTTTAGTTTTTAATATGTGAGTGTTGCACACTTATTGATGACTTGTGACCTTAAACCAGAGTTCTAACAGTGAAGTGTCAGATTTTAGCTGCTATTGCACTTGTTTATTAATCGTACTTGATCAATAATTATAGGCCATCTCATGGAGAAGATAGAAGCTGGAAATGCCCTGCACAGAGCTTTCAGTGTTTTCCTTTTCAACTCCAAATATGAGTTGCTACTACAGGTATTCACACAACACTAAATATGGTTGTCTTGCTTTAAGATGTAATGTAAATTCCACTTCATGTTCCTTAAATCCTTGGCTGCAGTTCTTAGATCACTTTGTTCGTTTTCCATTTGCTATTATGCTTGGAGTAGGCGCTGTCCGCTGTGTGTGATTTGGGGAAAAAAATCGCTGTGTATTCAAAATGGGCTTAGCTACTTGACATGAATTCATGATCTTGGGTTGGGATGCCTCATAAATCAATCCATCTCAATGGTGGTAGAGGAGCTTGTCTTAGATGGGTCGTGATCAAACTGGAGTTTGGGTGTCTTGGCGCATATGAGTGCATTGTTTGGCATTTGCATTTATTCAAGCCTGATATTATGGATAGGTTCAACTGAAAATTGTGAAAGGGCTTCTAGCCGAGTTGGTTAGTGTCGGTGTTCGGACCCGAGGGGGTCCTAGACCAACGAGTAAATGCTGCGTGTCCCTTTCCTGAATGGTGATGCAAGGAGAACACACGGGGATTTATCCTGGTTCGGGCAAGAGAAGGCCCTACGTCCAGCGGGGGAGAGGAGATGTTGTATTTCCTTGCACCGAGGTGCTTGCGTAGGGGTTACAAGCTTGCGAGAGAGGGCGATGAGCCCAGGTCTCAAAAGAGGAAGACGAAATACAAGATGGTTGCTTGAGATGTTGATCGCTATCTGGTGCTTGGCCTGTTGTCCGTTGTCTTCTTCAGAGCCCTGGCCTACCCTTTTATAGGACGAGAGGAGGCCGGGGCAACGGATGTCTTGAGATGATATTTTGTCGATCACTGTCGAGGTGACTGTAGCGACGTGCCCTAGAAATGGGAGGCCATCCCTGGACTTCATGGTGTTACAGAGGACGAGACGCTGAAATGACCCGGAGCGCCGCGCCATACCGTCCTTCCTTCCCTGTTGCGCTGTGTTAGGGGTCGAGGCTGGGTCGAGGCCGAGTCGAGGCCTGATCGAGGCTGATCGGATAAGTCCGAATCCCTGGAATCGCGGTGTACGGACTTTGTCGTATCCTCCCTCGAGGGTAACTAGTGACGTACAGTGTGCGGTAAGGCGGGTACAGTGACGTTTTTCACCTCCCATCACGGGATGGGCGGTGAAACAGTGAGGACTGACACTGGTATTGTTCCCACGTCGACCACGCGCGCAGCCATGCCGGTAGGTGGTAGTAGGTAATTGCATTAAATGCTAAGGCTTTTGTCCTGGGGTAGGTAAAGAGAGGGGGTCGAGCGCCTCGACCCGGGCTCACGCGAGTCGGAGTTCGGTCGAGGTGCCTTGTCGTGCGGGACGCGGTTGAGGTCTCCCGTCGAGGGGGCCTCGTACGAGTCAGAGATGGGATGCGTTCGAGGCATCCCGTCGAGCCGGTCTCGTACGGGGCGGACCTGTCGCGCGTTTTGAAGTGGGCGGTGTTTCGTCGTGGCTAGGTTGTTTTGTTCTTTATCATTGTTAAACGTGGGTACCCTATTTTATTGGTACCGACAGTAGCCCCCGAGCCTTTAGGTGAGTGTATGATCACTCTCCTAGAGGCTTTTTGCCGATGAACTGGAGTCGTAGCGCCGTTGACTTTTCTAGCGGGGGCGTCCGAGCGCTCACGGGACTTCTCTGGTGGGGGCGCGCGAGCGCACCCGCCGGGTGTAGCCCCCGAGGCCTTGGTGGAGTATTGAGAAAATCTCCTCCGAGGTCTTATTCATGGTTGATCAGGGAGTAGTTGATGCGGCCGAGTCCCCGAGCCTCGCGCGCACGAGGTCGATCGGAGTCCCTGCCGTCTTTCGTTGTCCGGCCCTCACGTTCTTCCTTCGGAGAGGAGGAGGGGTGGGGAACGTCGTACTACCCCGTTCGGGCGAGTCCGGCAATCTCCGGTGAGCTGCTAGCGGGGAGATTCGAGTGAGAGTCCGTGCTCCAGTCGTTAGGAGTCGGCTTGTGGCCCGGAGGCGCTCTTCAAAGATGCCAAGGAGTGGTCGTGCGGATGTCGGTTCCCTGCGACAGGATCCGAGGGCTCGATGCCTCCCTCGAGGGGATTCCTGCTTCGACCTCGTCCTTTGGCCTCGAATACGTCTTGGGATGCCTCGAGAGCGTGGCTCGAGCCCTGGCCATGTACGGGCGCATCCCTGGTCGTCCCTTGCTCTGTCGCTCGAGGGCAGCTGTCGAACCCGGGTCGAGGGCCAGCTTTCGTTCCCTTGAGACTTAAAGTGGGCTCGGAGCCCGTTATAGGAATCTAGGAATATCCGTCCGCGGATCTCGCCCCGCCCGTTAGCCAGGCGCGCCTTTTTAGGGCGAGATCGGCGCGGTAGTGGGCGACGTGGCGTTCGGTTACAGCGTGGGGGACGGCCACGTGCCTTGCTCCTGTAAGACGTGGGGGACGGTTAGGTGAGCGCATTTATTGCGGGAAACTGTTCCTACCTTTTCGCGCGGCCGTTAGACTTCTCCCCGGCCTATAAAGGCGAGACCCGGGGGTCTGTGCTCCCCTCCGGTTCTTTGCGCCCTTGTCATCCTTAGCCTCAGGAAACCCTAGCCTTCTTGCGCCTTCCGCCCACACTGCTGCCGCCGCCGCTGCCTTCCCCTCCGCTCATCCCCCTCCCGACAGCACCAATGGCCGGAAAGAGCCAAATTCTCCCCGCCGAAGACTGGGCCACTTCCTCGGTGACGGAGAGGAGGCTGGAGGAGCTGGTCGAAGACGGATTGCTGCGGCCGAGGACGAACCGGTCGCGGCCGGAGTGGATAGCGCCGCCGCCGGCCCACCGGGAGCCGGCGCCCCCGGAAGGATATGTGGTGAGCTTCGTGTGCTTCCACGAGCGGGGGTTCGGCATCCCTTCGTCGGTCTTCATGCGAGCGCTTCTCCACTACTACCGGGTGGAACTCCATCACCTTGCTCCCAACGCCGTCGCACAGGCCGTCATCTTCGCGGCGGTCTGTGAGGGGTACCTCGGGGTGGAGCCGCAGTGGAACCTGTGGCTTCACCTCTTCAAGGGCGAACTCTTCGCGAGGAGAGCGGGGGAGAAGGGAGTTCTCTACGCGGCGCGGGTAGGGAGCTGCGTCCTGCAGTTGAGGTCGAGCCGGGCGGATCAGTACATCCCGGCTCGTCTCATCTCCTCGAATAGCGGGTGGCACGAGGGCTGGTTCTACCTCCGCAACGACGACAACCAGTTGCCGAGGTACACCGGCCGCGTGCTGACCGCCCGGGAGGACCGCTGGATATACGGAGTGCCGGATGCCGAGAAGCCGCGCCTGGACCCGTTGCTGGCGGCGCTGCAGCAGCTTCGCGCTCGAGGCTTGACGGCGGCGGCGGTAGCGACGGCGTTCCATCGCCGCCGGGTGATGCCGCTGTGCCGGCGTCGCCTGCGCCTTGACCAGATGACTCCGGAGGCGCCTCTGGAGGGGAGCCGGATGTCTCACGAGGCCCTCACCCTCGAGGAGGGACTTCGTCGAGCCCGCCGGATGGTCGGGACCTTTAAGGCGGAGGAAGCTGACCGGCTCCCCATGAGGCCCACTGAGGGGTTCGAGCCCGTGGTAAGTTCTTTGAGTTGGTACGCTTATTTTGGTTTCGTTCGTTTCTCGGACCCCCTTAACCCGGTCGACGCCGGTGTGCAGGACTTGTCGGCGCTGCGGGAGACGCGACCGCCGGTCCCGGAGGACCAGCCTGCCCGGGAGGCTCGACGCCAGCACGCCTCGAAGCAGAAGGAGGTCAAGGAGTCGACCAAGAAGCGGGCGGCCCGCAAAGCCAAGGAGGCGGAGGCGCGGAAAAAGCGCCGGCGCCAGCAGGCCCTCGACGGGCTTCCTTTGGAGCCGTCGCCCTCCGAGACCATGTCGGGTGGGGGGGGACGACGACAGCAGCGGTGAGGATGATGACGCCTTGTCGCGGTACGAGGCCGCGACCGGGCTGGGGAGCCTCCCCGATATCCGCCCCCTGCTGGAGCCCATCGCAGGGTCATCCTCCTCGGTCGTCATGGTCGAGGAGGTTGAGGAGGACGACGAGGATGAGGAGAAGAAGAAGAAGGAAGAGAAGAAGGAGGCGGACCCCTCGGCGGAAGGGGCTGCCTTGCCCCGGACCCAGCAAGTGGGGTCGACGGGGGCGCCTGCCCCAGCCCAGGCCCCGCAAGCTCGGACGGGAACCGGGGCGGTGGCGCCGACGTCGTCGTCGGCGGCGCCACCGTCGGGCGTGAGGACCCGAGGCCAGCTGGCCTCGGAAGCGCAGAAGACGCGCAGTGGTGCGCCGGCGAGGGCCCCACGGAGCGCCCGGTCTGCGGGTGGGGCTGCCGCGAGGCCGCCGCCTGCCGCCTCGGGCGGCTTGGACCGTGCGGGGTCGAGGCCTCTGGTGCCGATCTTCGGGTGAGTTTTCGAACTGAGGGGATTTGTCTTCTTTCGAATTCGTCGGCCGACCTCATTTTTTACCTTACAGGCTGAAGCGGAAGGCGGAGCACATGGGGCCCACCCCCGTGAAGTCCCTTCGGGCCAGCGCCGTCGTCCTCAACCGGTCGGCGGAGCAGGACGCGGCCTGGGTCCGCGAGGTCGAGGCCGCGAAGGAGCGTCGTCGACAGCAGGAGGCTGCAGGCGCTTCGACGGTCGCCGGCCCCGACCCTGCCGTGGCGGGGTCAGACCCGGCGAGGGTAGTGGCATCTGGCCCGGTCGAGGCGGAGCCCATGGCGCTGCCCTCGGCCGAGGCCACCGTTGAAGCGGCCGTGGAAAGGGCGGGTGCCGGTGCGACCGTGGAGAGGGCTGCACCGGCACCGGAGCAAGAGGTGGCACCGGCGAGGGGGCCGCAGCCACAGCAGGACCTGTCGGCGCGGCCGGTGGGTACGGCGGAGGGCGAGGTCGTCGAGCCCTCTACCGGAGCCCTGGAAGAAGTGGCGCCAGAGGTCGAGGTGCCGGTTGCGGGGGCACCGTTGGCCGGAGCGCCGGTTTCCGAGCCGCCAACGGGCGAGGTACCGGCCCCGGAGGCGTCGACGGCGGAGGCGCCAGCTCCAGAGGTACTGGTCGCCGAGGGGCCGGTCACCGCCGAGGGGCGGGTGCCCGTGGTCATTGCCCTCGACGACGCCCCCCTGGACAGAGGAAAACAAATAATGGGGGCCGAGGGGGGCGAGGCCACGAGCCGAGCCGATGCCTCGACCTCCGCCGGGGCCGCGGGAGCAGCGGACGAGGCCAACGAGGCCGGCCCTTCGACCGGGCCGGGAGGCGCCCCGGCCGCGTCGTCATCGTCGTGGCCTGACTTCGCCGCGCTGGCGATAGCGCGGGCTGAGGAGATCCCGAGGTGGGGGGCCGCCCCTTCAGTTCAGGGACGCCGCGAACCCCGACGCCGAGCCTATCTGTCGGTGTTCGGACCCGAGGGGGTCCTAAACCAACGAGTAAACTGCTGCGTGTCCCTTTCCTAGATGGTGATGCAAGGAGAACACACGGGGGTTTATCCTGGTTCGGGCAAAAGAAGGCCCTACGTCCAGCGGGGGAGGAGAGGTTTGTATTTCCTTGCACCGAGGTGCTTGTGTAGGGGTTATAAGCTTGCGAGAGAGGGCGTCGAGCCCAAGTCTCAAAGGAGAAAAAGAAAGAGTACAAGAAGATGATTGCTTGAGATGTTGATCTTTGTCTTGTAAATGGCCTGTTGTTCGTCTATTGATCTCTCCTTTGTGGAGCCACGGCCTCCCCTTTTATAGGGCGAGAGGTGGCCAGGATGATGGTGCCTTGAAACGATGTTTTGTCGATCTCTGTTGAGGTGACTGTAGCGACGTGCCTTAGAAATGGGAGGCCATCCTTTGGGACGTGATGTCGTAGAGGACGAGGTGTTGAAATGACCCGGAGCGTCGTGCCATACCGTCCTTCCTTCCCTGTTACGCTATGTTGGGGGTCGAGGCCGGGTCGAGGCCGGGTCGAGGCTGAACGGATAAGTCCGAATCCCTGAAACTGCGGTGTACGGGCCTTGTCGTATCCTCCCTCGAGGGTCACTGGTGACGCATAGTGTTAGGTATGGTGGGCATAGTGACGTTTTTCACCTCCCATCACGGGATGGGCGGTGAGACAGTGAGGGCTGACACCGGTATTGTTCCCACGTCGACCACGCGCGCAGCCATGCCGGTAGGTGGTAGTAGGTAATTGCATTAAATGCTATGACTTTTTTGTCCGTGGTAGGTGGAGGCAGAGGGGGTCGAGCACCTCGACCCGGGCTCACGCGAGTCGGAGTGCTCCCGGGGGGCGGTCGAGCTCCGTGCGGGTTGGAGCGCGGTCGAGGCCTCCCGTCGAGGGGGCCTCGTACGAGTCGGAGGCGGGATGCGGTCGAGGCATTCCGTCGAGCCGGCCTCGTACGAGTCGGACCTGTCGCGCGTTTTTGAAGTGGGTCGTGCTTTATCGTGGCTTAGTCGTTTTAGTTTACATTATCGTTGAATGTGGGTACCCCTACAGTATTGGTACCGACAGTAGCCCCCGAGCCTTTAGGTGAGTGTATGTTCACTCCCCTAGAGGTTTTTTGCCGATGAACTGGAGTCATAGCGCCGTTTTGCTTTTCCAGTAGGGGCGTCTGAGCGTTCTCAGGACTTCTCCGGTGGGGGCGCGCGAGCGCACCCACCGGGTGTAGCCCCCGAGGTCTCGGTGGAGTATTGAGAAAGTCTCCTCCGAGGTCTTAGTCATGGTTTACCAGGGAGTAGTTGATGCGGCCGAGCCCCCGAGCCTCGCGCGCACGAGGTCGATCGGAGTCCCTGCCGTCTTTCGTTGTCCGGCCCTCACGCTCATCCTTCGGAGAGGAGGGGTGGGGAACGTCGTACTACCCCGTTCGGACGAGTCCGGCGATCTCCGGTGAGCTACTAGCGGGGAAATTCGAGTGAGAGTCCGTGCTCCAGTCGTTAGGAGTCGGCTTGGGGCCCGGGGGCACTCTTCAAAGATGCCAAGGAGTGGTCGTGCGGATTAAGGGTGGGCATTCGGGTTACCCGAAAAATTCGGGTCGGGTAATTCGGGTAGTTGGAAATTCGGGTATTAAAAATTGTTACCCGATTTTTTCCCCGAAAAAGTATTACCCGAAATTTCGGGTACCCGATAATTTGGGTTCGGGTTCGGGTTTTACCCGATATACCCAAAATTGACAAAACCAATCATTTTGGAAGAATTCAAGTACCATTTTAAAGCAATAAACAATAGTCATATAAATCACATCATGTCTTCATATCAATTACCAACAAATCAATTATCAAGTTAGCATAAATCTACATTAATTCATACCAAATAATATATTTATATGGCATTGAAATACTTCATGTCTTCATATTAGGAATAGAAGAGTAAATATTTGAGATATTTCGGGTAATTTGGGTAGTTCGGGTACCGGGAAACATTACCCGAATTACCCAAACTAATTTCGGGTTTTTACAATCACTATCCGAAATTGTGATCGGGTATTTCGGGTTCGGGTATTTCGGGTCTGGGTTCGGGTAATTCGGGTTCGGGAATTGGGTATCGGGTATTTTGCCCACCCTTAGTGCGGATGTCTTTTCCCTGCGACGGGATCCGAGGGCTCGATGCCTCCCCCGAGGGGATTCCTGCTTCGTCCTCATCCTTTGGCCTCGAATACGTCTTGGGGTGCCTCGAGAGCGTGGCTCGAGCCCTGGCCGTGTACGGGCGCATCCCTGGTCGTTCCTTGCTCTGTTGCTCGAGGGCAGCTGTCGAACCCAGGTCGAGGGCCAGCCTCCGTTCCCTCGAGACTTAAAATGGGCCCGGAGCCCATTATGGGAATCTAGGAATATCCGTCCGTGGATCTCGCCCCGCCCGTTAGCCTGACGCGCCTTTTTAGGGCGAGATTGGCGCGGTAGTGGGCGGCGTGGCGTTCGGTTACTGCGCGGGGGACGGCCACGTGCCTTGTTCCTGTAAGGCGTGGGGGACGGTTAGGTGAGCGCATTTATTGTGGGAAACTGTTCCTACCTTTTCGCGCGGCCGTTGGACTTCCTCCCGGCCTATAAAGGCGAGACCCAGGGGTCCGTGCTTCCCTCCGGTTCCTTGCGCTCCTGCCATCCCCTAGCCTCAGGAAACCCTAGCCCTCTTGCGCCTTCCGCCCACACTGCTTCTGCCGCTGCCGCCTTCCCCTCCGCTCATTCCCTTCCCGACAGCGCCGATGGCCGGAAAGAGCCAAATCCTTCCCGTCGAAGACTGGGCCTCTTCCTCGGTGACGGAGAGGAAGCTGGAGGAGTTGGTTCAAGATGGGTTGCTGCGGCCGAGGACGAACCGGTCGCGGCCGGAGTGGATAGCGCCGCCGCCGGCCCACCGGGAGCCGGCGCCCCCGGAGGGCTACGTGGTGAGCTTCGTATGCTTCCACGAGCGGGGTTTCGGCGTCCCTTCGTCGGTCTTCATGCGGGCGCTTCTCCACTACTACCGGGTGGAGCTCCACCACCTCGCCCCCAACGCCATCGCGCAGGCTGCCATCTTCGCGGCGGTCTGCGAGGGGTATCTCGGGGTGGAGCCGCAGTGGAACCTGTGGCTTCACCTTTTCAAGGGCGAGCTTTTCGCGCGGAGGGCGGGGGAGAAGGGCGTCCTCTACGCAGCGCGGGTAGGGAGCTGCGTCCTGCAGCTGAGGTCGAGCCGGGCGGACCAGTACATCCCGGCTCGCCTCATCTCCTCGAACAGCGGGTGGCACGAGGGCTGGTTCTACCTCCGCAACGACGACAACCAGCTGCCGAGGTACACCGGCCGCGTCTGGACCCGTTGTTGGCGGCGCTGCAGCAGCTGCGCGCTCGAGGCCTGACGGCGGCGGCGGTAGCGACGGCGTTCCATCGCCGCCGGGTGATGCCGCTGTGCCGGCGTCGCCGGCGGCTCGACCAGATGACTCCGGAGGCGTCTCTGAAGGGGAGCCGGATGTCTCATGAAGCCCTCACCCTCGAGGAGGGGCTCCGTCGAGCCCGCCGGATGGTGGGGACCTTCAAGGCGGAGGAGGCTGATCTGCTCCCCATGAGGCCCACTGAGGGGTTCGAGCCCGTGGTAAGTTCCTTGGGTCGGTACGCTTGTTTTTTGGTTTTGTTCGTTTCTCGGACCCCCTTAACCCGGTCGACGCCTATTGTGCAGGACCTGTCGGCGTTGCGGGAGACGCGACCGCCGGTTCCGGAGGACCAGCCTGCCCGGGACGCTCGACGGCAGCATGCCTCGAAGCAGAAGGCGGTCAAGGAGTCGACCAAGAAGCGGGCGGCCCGTAAGGCCAAGGAGGGGGAGGCGCGGAAGAAACTCCGGCGCCAACAGGCCCTCGACGGGCTCCCTTTGGAGCCGTCGCCCTCCGAGACCATGTCGGGGGAGGACGACGACAGCAGCGGCGAGGATGACGATGCCTTGTCGCGGTACGAGGCCGCGACCGGGCTGGGGAGCCTCCCCGACATCCGCCCCCTGCTGGAGCCCATCGCGGGGTCATCCTCCTCGGTCATCGTGGTCGAGGAGGTCGAGGAGGACGACGAGGAAGAGGAGAAGAAGAGGAAGAAGAAGGAAGAAGAGAAGAAGGAGACGGGCCCCTCGGCAGGAGGGGCTGCCTTGCCCCGGACTCAGCAAGCGGGGTCGACGGGGGCGCCTGCCCCAGCCCAGGCCCTGCAAGCTCGGGCGGGGACGGGGGCGGTGGCGCCGACATCGTCGTCGGTGGCGCTACCGTCGGGCGTGAAGACCCGAGGCCAGCTGGCCTCGGAGGCGCAGAAGACGCGCAGTGGCGCGCCGGCGAGAGCCCCACGGAGCGCTCGGTCCGCGGGTGGGGCTGCCGCGAGGCCACCGCCTGCCGCCTCGAGCGGCTCGGACCGTGTGGGGTCGAGGCCCCTGGTGCCGATCTCCGGGTGAGTTTTCGAGTTTAAGGGGACTTGTCTTCTTTTTCGAATTCGTCGACCGACCTTATCTTTTATTTTTCAGGCTGAAGCGGAAGGCGGAGACCATGGGGCCCACCCCCGTGAAGTCCCTCCGAGCCAGCGCCGCCGTCCTTAACCGGTCGGCGGAACAGGACGCGGCCTGGGTCTGCGAGGTCGAGGCCGCGAAGGAGCGCCGTTGGCGGCAGGAGGCCGTAGGTGCTTCGACGGTCGCCGGCCCTGACCCTGCCGCGGCGGGGTCAGAGCCGGCGAGGGTGGTGGCGCCCGGCCCGGTCGAGGCGGAGCCCAAGGCGCTGCCCTCGGCTGAGGCCACCGTGGAAGCGGCCGTGGAGGGGGCGGCCGCCGACGCGACCGTGGAGGGGGCCGCACCGGCGGCGGGACAGGAGGTGGCATCGGCGAGGGGGCCGCAGCCACAGCAGGATCCGCCGGTGCGGACGGTTGGCGCGGCAGTGGGCGAGGTCGCCGAGCCCTCTACCGGAGCCCCGGAGGCAGTGGCGCCGGAGGTTGAGGTGCCGGTTGTGGGGGCACCGGCGGTCGGAGCGCCGGTTTCCGAGCCGCCGTCGGGCGAGGTACCGGCCCCAGAGGCGTCGACGGCGGAGGCGCCAGCTCCGGAGGCGCTGGTTGCCGAGGGGCCGGTCACCGCCGAGGGGCGGGCGCCCGTGGTCATTACCCTCGACGACGCCCCACTAGACAGGGGGAAACAAATAATAGGGGCCGAGGAGGGCGAGACCACGAGCCGGGCCGACGCCTCGACCTCCGCCGGAGTCGCGGGAGCTGCGGGCGAGGGCAACGAGGCCGGCCCTTCGACCGGGCCGGGAGGTGTCCCGGCCGCGTCGTCATCGTCGTGGTCTGACTTCGCCGCGCTGGTGATAGCGCGGGCCGAGGAGGAGATCCCGAGGTGGGGAGGGCCGCCTCTTCAGTTTAGGGACGCCGCGAACCTCGACGCCGAGCCCATCCTCACTCTGAATGACAGAGATGAGGTACATCGCTGGCAGTACCTCGAGGGCGTCCGCCAACATCTCGACCGGCTGCTCCGTGTGGCGTCCGACGCCGTTTCGCGGGGCATGCGGGATGCCACCGAGGTACGATTTAATCTGTCAGCTTATTTCGTGGCTCTCAGTGTCTTTTTTCTTTGGTTTCATTATCTTTTTGTTTTTCTTTGGGTTAGGACCTGAAGGAGACCTCCCGCCGCAAGTCACTCTTCATCCGAGGTGAGAGTGGCGTGTGGGCGTCGCTGTCCCGGCAACGGGCCCTGGTCGAGGAGACCCAAAAGAGGCTCGCAGATCGGACCGCTGAGATGGCGGAGCTGCGCACCGCCTACTCGACGGTGAAGGAGGAGGCGATCCAGGCTTGGGCGGCTGAAGCCACGATGCGCACCGAGGTGGACAAGGTCCGGGAAGAGGCTGCCCAGGCCCGCAGGGACCTCGAGCCCCTGGCGGCGCGGGTCAAGGAGCTCGAGGAGGACGTCTCCCAGGTCAGCCGTCAACGTGACCTCCTCAACGTCCAGATCGGGCAGGTCACGGCCCGGTTTAGTGCGCTGAAGGATGAGATCTCGGGGCTGAACGGGGCCGTCCAAGAGAAGGACGCGGCGCTCCAAACTGCCCGCCAGGAGATCGAGGCACTGAAAGCGACCGTCCGTGAGAAGGACAGTGCCCTCCTGGGGCTCGAGCAGACGTGCGGGGGGCTCCGTGATGAGGTTGTGGGTTTAAAGACCCACGTCAGAGGTAAGTAGCTTGCTATGGCCATATAGTCGAGGCATCGCGTTAGGTGCTAATTTGCCTTGTCGTGTTTCAGAGCTGGAGAGCGAGAACCGGGAGGCCCATTCGACCGCCAACTCCCTGCAGAGCCTCCTCGAAGCCGAGACCCGGAGGACCCAGCTGCTCGAGGGCGCGATCACCTCGGTGTGCGACGGTCTGGGGGTCGAGCCCGACGTCGACACCGGAGAGGACGCTCCGGGGAACTCCTTCATCCGTCGGGTGGCGGCGCTAGGTCACCTCGCCCGGGAGAAGATACGGGACAGCCTCCACCATGGCGTGAAGAGGGCGCTGGCCGTCGTCCGCTCGGGTTTTGTGTTCGACATGGAGCTCGTTGCCGACGGCTTCATCACAGACTCGGAGCGGACGGACGAGGAGAACGAAGACGCCTGCTTGGATCTGATCGAAGCCGCGGAGGGGCCTGGGAGCCGTCTGGCCTCACTCTTTGAAGCCGAGGTGGTCCCGCCCGCTGACGACGAAGGCCTGTGAGTCAAATCTGGGCACGGAGGCCCGTGTAATAAGTTAGTTATTTTGAATTTTGGTCGTGGTGGCCGTGGGGGCCCTAAGAACTCGAGACATGAACCAGTTTGTGGTTAATTTGGTTTTATTCGAGCTTTTCTTCCCTTAATGGCTTGGATCGTGCTCTCGTACGATTTACTTGACACGCAGCTGTGTCCTTTGGCGTAGGGGAGCGAGTGGAGGTACCGTAGCCTCGGAGGCGTAAGTGATCTCGCGGCTCGGCTGCCCTTAAGCTTTAGGATGCTCTTGCGGCTTCGCAGATCGTGTGAGAACTTGGTCTAAGCGGCACCGTTGACCTAAGGAGTGGCTCTTAAAATTTAAAAAAGAGTGTAATTTTTTTCGGGGACTGAGGGGTTCCCCCCTGTGTAGCCCCCGAGGGAGGGTCGATTCTGGTAGTACAGAGTCGATCCTTCCTCATCGTGAGACGAAAATTTTGACACTGCTGTATTCTTTATTGACGAAAAGAGAAATTACAGGGCCACGAGGCTTTCTAAGGAAAAAAGCGACGTAGCTGTTCAATGTTCCACGCGTTGGTGAAGATTTCGCCCTTCTCGTTGGATAGCTTGTAGGTGCCCGGCTTCAGTACTTCCGCGATGATGTATGGTCCTTCCCATGGCGGTGTGAGTTTGTGGCGTCCCTTAGTGTTCTGGTTCCGCCGTAGCACCAGGTCGCCGACGTTGAGGTCACGCTTGCGGACGTGTCTGTCGTGGTAGCGTCGGAGTCCCTGCTGGTACCTAGCAGAGTGCAACAGAGCCACATCCCGGACCTCCTCGAGCTGGTCGAGGACGTCCTCTCTTGCGGCGTCGTAGTTTCTTTCGCTGTAGGCCTTCAACCTTGGGGATCCGTATTCTATATCAGTTGGGAGCATTGCCTCAGATCCGTAGACTAAGAAGAACGGAGTGAACCCCGTGGCTCGACTCGGCGTTGTTCTTAAGCTCCACAGGACCGAGGGTAGCTCGGCAGCCCATCTTTTGCCATGTTTGTTTAGCTTGTCAAAGATTCTGGGTTTCAGGCCTTGTAGGAGTATGCCATTGGCACGTTCCACTTGGCCGTTTGTTTTTGGATGAGCCACGGTTGACCAGAGCACACGAATGTGATGGCAGTCGCAGAAATCCAGAAACTTTTTGTCAGTGAACTGAGTGCCGTTGTCTGTGATGATACAGTTGGGGATCCCAAAGCGATGAATGATGTCGGTGAAGAAAAGCACCGCTTGCTCGGACCTGATGCTGGTGATAGGGCGGGCCTCGATCCACTTGTAGAATTTATCGATGGCAACGAGCAAGTGGGTGAAGCCGCCAGTTGTCCTCTTTAGAGGTCCGACAAGGTCGAGCCCCCAAACGGCAAACGGCCATGTGATGGAGATCGTTTGTAGAGCATGCGCTGGGAGATGAGTCTGTCTCGCATAGTACTGACAACCTTTACAGAGCGTACTAGCTTGACAGCGTCGGAGACCGCGGTCGGCCAATAGAATCCTTGTCGAAAGGCGTTCCCGACGAGGGTTCGAGGCGCAGCGTGGTGACCGCAAGCCCCCGAGTGCAGGTTGCCGAGCAGGTCCCTGCCTTCCTTGTTTGTGATACAACGTTGGAGAATGCCCGTAGGGCTGCGGCGGTACAACTCCCTACTGTCGCCAATGATCACAAAGGTTTTGGCCCGGCGAGCGATCCGTCGAGCCTCGGTCTTACTCGAGGGGAGGTCCCCTTGGATAAGATAGTCGAGGTACGGCGCGCGCCAGTCAGGCTCGAGGTCAGATGGTGGGGTCGATCCTTCCACCTGCATGGCTTCGGCCCCGGCCGAGGGGGCTTCTGCCTCAGGTGGGGGGTCGAGTGACGTCCCGTCGACCCCCCATCTGGCCCAAGGTCGACGGATGGCCGTTGGAGATTTTTTACGAAAACGTCAGGTGGGACCGTAGTTCGACTTGACGCGATTTTTGCGAGTTCATTGGCGGCCTCATTATACTTGCGTGCTACATGGTTGAGCTCGAGGCCGTGAAACTTGTCTTCGAGGCGTCGTACCTCTCGGCAGTAGGCTTCCATCTTGGGGTCGCGGCAGCTCGAGCTTTTCATGACCTGATCGATCACTAGCTGGGAGTCGCCTCGAACATCAAGGTGTCGGACCCCGACCTCGATGGCAATTTTTAGCCCCGTGACGAGTGCCTCGTATTCGGCGACGTTGTTGGATGCAGGGAAATGGAGCCGGATGACGTAGCGCATGTGAGCCCCGAGGGGTGAGAAGAAGAGCAAGCCCGCGCCTGCTCCTGTTTTCATCAACGACCCATCGAAGTACATGGTCCAGAGTTCGGCTTGGAGCTGTGCGGGAGGGAGCTGGGTATCAGTCCATTCAGCCAGGAAATCTGCCAATACCTGTGACTTTATAGCTTTGCGCGGCGCATAAGATAGGGTCTCGCCCATGAGCTCGACCGCCCACTTGGCGATCCTACCCGTGGCTTCCCGGTTCTGGGCTATCTCTCCCAGGGGGAAAGAAGAAACCACAATAACTGGGTGGCCCTCAAAGTAGTGTCGGAGCTTGCGTCGTGTCAAGATGACAGCATAAAGCAGTTTCTGGATTTGAGGGTAACGGACCTTGGTTTCCGAGAGCACTTCGCTAATGAAATAGATCGGCCTCTGGACGAGCAAGGTGTGAGCCTCCTCGGCCCGTTCGACGACCAGGACCGCGCTTACTACTTGTGATGTTACAGCGACATAAAGTAGGAGCGGCTCTCCTGGAGTTGGAGGGACGAGAATTGGTGAGTTAGAAAGCGTGACTTTGAGTTTTGCGAGGGCTTCCTCGGCCTCGAGGGTCCAGGAAAAATGCTCCGATTTCTTCAGGAGGCGGTACAGAGGGAGCGCTTTTTCGCCGAGTCGCGAGATGAAACGGCTAAGCGCCGCCAAGCAACCCGTGACCCTCTGCACGCCTTTCAGATCTCGGATGGGGGCCATCTTGGTTATCGCAGAGATTTTTTCTGGATTGGCCTCGATGCCCTGTTTAGACACGATGAACCCCAAAAGCATTCCTCGGGGGACGCCAAAAACGCATTTTTCTGGATTGAGCTTGATATTTCTTGCTCGAAGGCATTTGAAGGCAACGTCGAGGTCGTTTACTAGATTGTCGGCTCGTTTGGTCTTGACTACGATGTCATCGACGTATGCCTCGACGGTTGGTCCGATGTGTTCTCCGAAGACGTGCTGCATGCATCGCTTGTACGTTGCCCCTGCGTTCCGGAGACCGAAGGGCATCGTAACGTAGCAATACATGCCGAACAGGGTGATGAATGAAGTCGCGAGCTGATCGGACTCCTTCATTTTTATCTGATGGTAACCGGAGTAAGCGTCTAAGAACGAAAGGGTTTCACATCCCGCAGTTGAATCAACGATTTGATCAATGCGCGGTAAAGGAAAGGGAACCTTTGGACATGCTTTATTCAAACTAGTATAGTCTACACACATCCTCCATTTCTCATTCTTTTTCTTAATCAATACAGGATTAGCTAGCCACTCGGGATGGTGAACCTCCTTGATGAACCCGGCCTCCAGTAGCTTGTGGATCTCTTCGCCGATGACCCTGCGCTTCTCGTCGAAGCGGCGCAGGCGTTGCTTCACCGGTTTGGACCCGGCCCGGATCTCCAAGGCGTGCTCGGCGACTTCCCTGGGTATGCCCGGCATATCCGAGGGACTCCACGCGAAAATGTCGACATTTGCGCGGAGAAAGTCGACGAGCACGGCTTCCTATTTCGGGTCGAGGGTGGCGCTGACGCTCAGCGCCTTTCCGTTGGGATCAGCGGGGTCGAGGGGCACGAGCTTGACGTCCTCCGCGGGCTCGAAGCTGCCGGCGTGGCGTTTTGGGTCGGGAATCTCGTTAGCGAGACCGTCGAGGTCTGCGGCCAAAGTCGCCGATTCCAAAACCGCCTCGCCGTGTTCGACGCACTAGACGTCGCACTCGTAGGCATGTTCATATGAGGGCCCTACAGTGATGACGCTGTTTGGGCCGGGCATCTTGAGCTTGAGGTAGGTGTAGTTTGGCACGGCCATGAACTTGGCGTAGCACGGGCGCCCGAGGATGGCGTGGTATGTCCCACGGAATCCGACCACTTCGAAGGTGAGGGCCTCCTTCCTGAAGTTGGCCGGTGTGCCAAAACAAACGGGCAGATCGACCCGTCCGAGGGGTTCTGCCCGCTTCCCTGGCACGACTCCGTGGAAGCCGCCTACGCTAGGTTGTAGGCGCGCTCTCTCGACCCCCAGGAGGTCGAGGGTCTGGGAGTAGATGATGTTGAGGCTGCTCCTGCCGTCCATGAGCACTTTGGTGAGGCGCGTGTTGGCGATGACGGGATCAACGACAAGAGGGTAGACCCCCGGACTGGGGATGTAGTCCGGATGATCATCACGGTCGAAAGTGATGGCCACCGCAGACCGGTCAAGGAAACGAGGGACCGCCGTTTGTACGGAGAAGACCTCTTGCCGCTCTCGCTTGCGCTGGCGCGCTGAGAGGCGGGTCGAGGGTCCTCCGTAGATCATGAAGCAGTCGTGGATCTCGGGGAACCCCTCATCCTTGTCATCACCTTTTGGGTCTTCCTTCTTGTCAGTGTTCTTGCTGCCTGCGCCCTCAAAGTACCTGCGGAGCATATGACAATCTTCGAGGTTATGGTTAATGGGTCCCTTGTGGTAAGGGCATGGCTCTTTGAGCATTTTGTCGAAGATGCCCCCGCCGGGGGGGCCTCGAGGCTTCTTGCGTTCGGTAGCGGCGACAAGCTCGTCGGCCGGGGCCTCGAACTTGCCCTGCTGGCCCTTCTTCTTTTTGCGGTTGTTCCTCTTGGAGCCTCGGGTGGAGCTCGCGGGATCGTCGGTCTTCTGCTTCCCCGTGTCCTGTTCGCCGCCAAAGATGGCACCAACTGCCTCCTCGCCGGCGGCGAAGTTGGTGACGATGTCCATCAGCCCGTTGGCAGTGAGGGGGGTGTGACGGTCTAACTCTCGGACTAACTCCTTGCAAGTGGTGCCCGAGAGGAAAGCCATGATCACGTCAGAGTCGGTGACGTTGGAGAGCTCGGTGCGTTGCCTGGAAAAACGCCGGATGTAATCCCGGAGGGATTCACCTGGCTTCTGCTTGCAACTCCGGAGGTCCCACGAGTTGCCGGGGCGCATGTAAGTCCCCTTGAAGTTTCCCTCGAACACCCTTACGAGATCACCCCAGTCGTGGATCTGTTGGGGCGGCAGATCCTCGAGCCAGGCTCGAGCGGTGTCTGAGAGGAACAGGTGGAGTTGTCGGATGATGACTCGGTCGTCGGTGGCCCCGCCCAGCTGACATGCCAAGCGGAAGTCGGCGAGCCAAAGTTCGGGTTTGGTCTCGCCGTTGTACTTGGCAAGAGTCGTGGGAGGGCGGAACCGTGCCGGGAGTATCGTCTCACGGATAGCCTTACTGAAGACCCGAGGGCCCGGAGGCTCGAGTGAAGGGCTACGATCTTCCGAGCTGTCATAACGCCCGCCCCTGTGCACGTGGTAACCCCGAGCCACACCGTCATCGTGCTTGCGCGTGCGGCGCTCGACGATGTTGCCACGGGTGTCTCGAGGTCCCTGGTCGTGAGCGACGAGCTCAGAGGCGGGAGCCATCCGGATCCGTCGGGCAGGTTCGGGATGGACCGAGGCCTCTCTCTCCTGCCGAGAGGGCTCCGCGAGCCGCTCCGAGGCGGGCTCGCGTCGCCTCGAGGCAGAGCTCTCGGCCTACTACAGGGCAGCGGTCTCGAGGAGTTCTCGGATCTCATCTCGAGCCCGGCGCGCTTCAGGGTTCGACGGCTCGGGCATGTTGCGGAGGAGCATGGCGGCGGCGACGACGTTCTGGCTGGCTCGAGCGAAGACCGGGGGGTCGGTTACCCGGTCCTCGTCGATGCGACGGTTGACGTCGCGAGCTCTTCCGCGAGCTCTCCCGCCAAGTGCGCGTTCCGCACGCTCATGTTCGAGAGTTTGTTGGAGTAGACGCAGGTTTTCTCGTTCCTCGTCGAGCCTCTCCTGCAACTCGCGGATTTGGTCGAGCTGCGCCCCTTGATCTGCAAGAAGTTGAGCCTCGCCTTGCTCGGCAGGGAGCCCGTCGTGAGGGGGCGTGTGCCTTCCTCCGACCGGCTGTTCTTCCTGCGAATCCGACGCGCTTTCAACATCGACGTTGAAGCACTCGCGGGTCGGATCGTAGGTGTCATCAGCCGAGTCGGAATCAGGGGCGCCGAAATAATAGTATGACGGGGGAATGCATGGTCGTTGCGAGCCGCCACTAGGGTTGCAGCGAGGGGAAGCTATCTCACGGGGTTCTGTTTCTGGCGCCTCAGTAGAGCCCAGATAATCAGAAGCCGGCGTGGACGCGATGAGATCCAGAGTGGAGCGCAGATGGTGCCCAGGGAGTTCCTCGTAGGCACTCATGCTAGTGCTTACGGAGAAAGCGTACACCCGGGCAACCGAAACTAGCCCAAACGGAAACGGCGAATGCGATGTTGCTGCCCACGCCGGAAGAGATGCACGGGGTAGCGGCGTCGCACCGGGCGGAGGAGCGGCGGGGTCCTCCGCTGGCATACTGTCCTCGGCCAGGCTCATCCTACCCAGACCTTCAACGAGAAAATCTGGGCCGGCGTCTGGCTGGGAAGTGCCGAATCGGGGAACCCCATTACCCTCCGCGAGGTGGAGACGATGGTTGCGCCGGGCTCGCCGCCGTCGGGCGGCTCGCGCCTGCCTGGAGCGACGGTACCGGCGGATTGCTCCCCCAGGCTGGGAGAGCTCGTAATCCTCGTCGGCAGGGTGTCTTGGTTGGAGTAGGACCATATCATAGCCATAGCCGAGCGACATGAACTCCAAACTTCCGAACCAGATCACCGTGGCCAACGGGATAGGGCGTTCGGGGTCAGCCATCCAGGAAAAAGGCGGGAAAGCGACGTTGGCACGCAGCGATCCCCTACCTGGCGCGCCAACTGTCGGTGTTCGGACCCGAGGGGGTCCTAAACCAACGAGTAAACTGCTGCGTGTCCCTTTCCTGGATGGTGATGCAAGGAGAACACACGGGGGTTTATCCTGGTTCGGGCAAAAGAAGGCCCTACGTCCAGCGGGTGAGGAGAGGTTTGTATTTCCTTGCACCGAGGTGCTTGTGTAGGGGTTACAAGCTTGCGAGAGAGGGCGTCGAGCCCAAGTCTCAAAGGAGAAAAAGAAAGAGTACAAGAAGATGATTGCTTGAGATGTTGATCTTTGTCTTGTAAATGGCCTGTTGTTCGTCTATTGATCTCTCCTTTGTGGAGCCCCGGCCTCCCCTTTTATAGGGCGAGAGGTGGCCAGGACGATGGTGCCTTGAAACGATGTTTTGTCGATCTCTGTTGAGATGACTGTAGCGACGTGCCTTAGAAATGGGAGGCCATCCTTTGGGACGTGATGTCGTAGAGGACGAGGTGTTGAAATGACCCGGAGCGTCGTGCCATACCGTCCTTCCTTCCCTGTTACGCTATGTTGGGGGTCGAGGCCGGGTCGAGACTGAACGGATAAGTCCGAATCCCTGGAACTGCGGTGTACGGGCCTTGTCGTATCCTCCCTCGAGGGTCACTGGTGACGCATAGTGTTAGGTATGGTGGGCATAGTGACGTTTTTCACCTCCCATCACGGGATGGGCGGTGAGACAGTGAGGGCTGACACCGGTATTGTTCCCACGTCGACCACGCGCGCAGCCATGCCGATAGGTGGTAGTAGGTAATTACATTAAATGCTATGACTTTTTTGTCCGTGGTAGGTGGAGGCAGAGGGGGTCGAGCACCTCGACCCGGGCTCACGCGAGTCGGAGTGCTCCCGGGGGGCGGTCGAGCCCCGTGCGGGTTGGAGCGCTGTCGAGGCCTCCCGTCGAGGGGGCCTCGTACGAGTCGGAGGCGGGATGCGGTCGAGGCATTCCGTCGAGCCGGCCTCGTACGAGTCGGACCTGTCGCGCGTTTTTGAAGTGGGTCGTGCTTTATCGTGGCTTAGTCGTTTTAGTTTACATTATCGTTGAATGTGGGTACCCCTATAGTATTGGTACCGACACTATCCTCACTCTGAATGACAGAGATGAGGTGCATCGCTGGCAGTACCTCGAGGGCGTCCGCCAGCATCTCGATCGGCTACTCCGCGTGGCGTCCGACGCCGTCTCGTGGGGCATGCGGGATGCCACCGAGGTACGATTAATCTGTCAGCTTATTTCGTGGCTCTCAGTGTCTTTTTTCTTTGGTTTCATTATCTTTTTTGGTTTTCTTTGAGTTAGGAACTGAAGGAGACCTCCCGCCGCAAGTCACTCTTCATCCGAGGTGAGAGTGGCGTGTGGGCGTCGCTGTCCCGGCAACGGGCCCTGGTTGAGGAGACCCAGAAGAGGCTCGCCGATCGGACCGCTGAGATGACGGAGCTGCGCACCGCCTTCTCGACGGTGAAGGAGGAAGCGATCCAGGCTTGGGCGGCTGAAGCTTCAATGCGCACCGAGGTGGACAAGGCCCGGGAAGAGGCTGCCCAGGCCCGCAGGGACCTCGAGCCCCTGGCGGCGCGGGTCAAGGAGCTCGAGGAGGATGTCTCCCAGGTCAGCCGTCAACGTGACCTCCTCAATGTCCAAATCGGGCAGGTCACGGCCCGGTTTAGTGCGCTGAAAGACGAGATCTCGGGGCTGAACGGGGCCGTCCAAGAGAAGGACGCGGCGCTCCAAACCGCCCGCCAAGAGATCGAGGCACTGAAGGCGACCGTCCGTGAGAAGGACAGTGCCCTCCTGGGGCTCGGGTAGACGTGCGGGGGGCTCCGCGACGAGGTTGTGGGCTTGAAGACCCATATCGAGGGTAAGTATGGCTGTTGTGGTTATGCCGTCGTGGCCTCGTATTAGGTGCTAATTTTGGCTTGTCGTATTCCAGAGCTGGAGAGCGAGAACCGGGAGGCCCACTCGTCCGCCAATTCCCTGCAGAGCCTCCTCGAAGCCGAGATCCGGAGGACCCAGCTGCTCGAGGGCGCGATCACCACAGTGTGCGACGGTCTGGGGGTCGAGCCTGACGCCGACACTGGTGAAGACGCTCCAGGGAACTTCTTCATCCGTCGGGTGGCGGCGCTGGGCCACCACGCCCGGGAGAAGATTCGGGACAGCCTCCATCACGGCGTGAAGAGGGCGCCGGCCGTCGTCCGCTCGGGGTTCGTGTTCGACATGGAGCTCGTCGCCGACGGCTTCATCACAGACCCGGAGCGGACGGACGAGGAGAATGAAGACGCCTGCCTGGAGCTGATTGAAGCCGCGGAGGGGCCTGGGAGCCGTCTGGCCTCGCTCTTTGAGCCTGAGGTGGTCCCACCTGCTGACGACGAAGGTTTGTGAGCCAAATCTGTGCACGGAGGCCCATGTAATAAGTTAGTTGCTTTGAATTTTGGTCGTGGTGGCCTTAGGGGCCTTAAGAACTCGAAACGTAAATCAGTTCGTAGCTAACTTAGTTTTATTCGAGCTTCTCTTTCCCTTATTGCTTGGATCGTGTTCTCGTGTGATTTACTTAGCACGCAGTTGCGTTCTTTGGCCTAAGGGAGCGAGTGGAGGTACCGTAGCCTCGGAGGCGTAAGTAATCTCGTGGCTCGACTGCCCTCGAGCTTCAGGGTGCTCTTGCGGTCTCGTGGATCGTGTGAGAACGTGATCTAAGCGGTAGGGAGTGGAATCTCTTTTAAAGTTAGGAACCGTCATTTAGGTTTCCCTAGCGTGAAGTTGCATCTCTAGAGTGCGTAAGGACTGAGTGGAGGCACCATAGCTCCGGAGGCGTAGGTGATACTCCTGGTTCGAGGGTCCTTCCGAACCTTAGGGTGCTCTTACAGCGCCATTGATCTAAGAAGCGGTTCTTAAAATTTAAAAAAGAGTAAGTTTTTTCGGGGACTGAGGGGTGCCCCCCTGTGTAGCCCCCGAGGGAGGGTCGATTCTGGTAGTATAGAGTCGATCCTTCCTCACTGTGAGACAAAAGTTTTTAACATTGTTGTATTCTTTATTGATGAAAAAGAAATTACAGAGCCTCGAGGCTTTCTAAGGAAAAAAGCGACGTAGCTGTTCAATGTTCCAAGCGTTGGTGAAGATTTCGCCCTTCTCGTTGGATAGCTTGTAGGTGTCCGGCTTTAGTACTTCTACAATGATGTACGGTCCTTCCCATGGCGGTGTGAGCTTGTGGCGTCCCTTAGTGTTCTGGTTCCGTCGTAGCACCAGATCGCCGACATTGAGGTCACACTTGCGGATGTGTCTATCGTGGTAACGTCGGAGACCTTGTTGGTACCTGGCAGAATGTAATAGAGCCACGTCTCGGGCCTCCTCGAGCTGGTCGAGGGCGTCTTCTCTTGCGGCGTCATTGTTTCTCTCGTTGTAAGCCTTTAATCTTGGGGACCTGTATTCAATATCGGTTGGGAGGACTGCCTCGGAACCGTGGACTAAGAAGAACGGAGTGAACCCCGTGGCTCGACTCGGCGTTGTTCTTAGGCTCCACAGGACCGAGGGCAGCTCGGCAGCCCATCTTTTGCCATGCTTGTTTAGCTTGTCGAAAATTCTGGGTTTCAGGCCTTGTAGGAGCATGCCATTGGCACGTTCTACTTGGCCGTTTGTTTTTGGATGAGCCACGGCCGACCAGAGCACGCGAATGTGATGGTGGTCGCAGAAATCCAGAAACTTTTTACCAGTGAACTGGGTGCCGTTGTCCGTGATGATGCAGTTGGGGACCCCAAAGCGATGAACAATGTCGGTGAAGAATTGCACGGCTTGCTCGGACCTGATGCTGGTGATAGGGCGGGCCTCGATCCACTTGGAGAATTTGTCGATAGCGACGAGCAAGTGGGTGAAGCCGCCAGTTGTCCTCTTTAGAGGTCCGACAAGGTCGAGGCCCCAGACGGCAAACGGTCACGTGATGGGAATGGTTTGCAGAGCATGTGCCGGGAGATGAGTCTGTCTCGCATAGTACTGACAACCTTTACAGGAGCGTACTAGCTTGACAGCGTCGGAGACCGCGGTCGGCCAATAGAATCCTTGTCGAAAGGCGTTCCCGACGAGGGTTCGAGGCGCAGCGTGGTGACCGCAAGCCCCCGAGTGCAGGTCGCTGAGCAGGTTCCTGCCTTCCTCGTTTGTGATGCAACGTTGGAGGATGCCTGTAGGGCTGCGGCGGTACAGCTCCCTACTGTTGCCAACGATCACAAAGGTTTTGGCCCGGCGAGCGATCCGTCGAGCCTCGGTCTTATTCGAGGGGAGGTCCCCTTGATAAGGTAGTCGAGGTACGGAGCGCGCCAGTCAGGCTCGAGGCCAGATAGTAGGGTCGAGCCTTCCACCTGCATGGCCTCAGCCCCGGTCGAGGGGGCTTCGGTTTTAGGTGGGGGGTCGAGTGACGTCCCGTCGACCCCTCTGTCTGGCCCAAGGTCGACGGATGGCCGCTGAAGATCTTTTGCGAAAACGTCTGGTGGAACGGTAGTTCGACTTGACGCGATTTTTGCGAGTTCATCGGCGGCCTCGTTATACCTGCGTGCGATGTGGTTGAGCTCGAGGCCGTGAAACTTGTCCTCGAGGCGCCGTACTTCCTAGCAGTAGGCTTCCATCTTGGGGTCACGGCAACTCGAGCTCTTCATGACCTGGTCGATCACAGCTGGGAGTCGCCTCGAACGTCAAGGTGTCGGACCCCAAGCTCGATGGTAATTCTCAGCCCCGTGACGAGTGTCTCGTATTCAGCGACGTTGTTCGACGCAGGAAAATGAAGTCGGACGACATAGCGCATGTGAACCCCGAGGGGCGAGATGAAGAGCAAGCCCGCGCCTGCTCCTGTTTTCATCAATGACCCGTCGAAGTACATGGTCCAGAGCTCGGCCTGGAGCTGTGCGGGGGGCAGTTGGGTGTCGGTCCATTCAGCCAGGAAGTCTGCCAATACCTGTGACTTTATAGCTTTGCGCGGTGCATAAGATAAGGTCTCGCCCATGAGCTCGACCGCCCACTTGGCAATCCTACCCAAGGCTTCCCGGTTCTGGGCTATCTCTCCCAGGGGGAAAGAAACCACAGTAACTGGGTGACCCTCGAAGTAGTGTCGGAGCTTGCGCCGTGTCAAGATGACAGCATATAGCAGTTGCTGGATTTGAGGGTACCGGGCCTTGGTTTCCGAGAGCACCTCGCTAATGAAATAGACCGGCCTCTGGACGAGCAAGGTATGAGCCTCCTCGGCCCGTTCGACGACCAGGACCGCGCTGACTACTTGTGACGTTGCAGCGACATAAAGTAGGAGCGGTTCTCCTGGGGTCGGAGGGACGAGAATTGGTGAGTTAGAGAGCGTGACTTTGAGTTTTGTGAGGGCTTCCTCGGCCTCGAGGGTCCAGGAAAAATGCTCCGATTTCTTCAAGAGGCGGTACAGAGGGAGCGCTTTTTCGCCGAGGCGCGAAATGAAACGGCTGAGTGCTGCCAAGCAGCCCGTGACCCTCTGCACGTCTTTCAGATCTCGGATGGGGCCCATCTTGGTTATCGCAGAGATTTTTTCTGGATTGGCCTCGATGCCCCGCTTGGACACGATGAACCCTAAAAGAATACCTTGAGGGACGCCAAAAACGTATTTTTCTGGATTGAGCTTGATATTCTTTACCCGGAGGCATTTGAAGGCAATGTCGAGGTCGTTCACTAGATTATCGGCTTGTCTGGTCTTGACTACGATGTCATCGACGTATGCCTCGACGATTGGTCCGATGTGTTCTCCGAAAACGTGCTGCATGCATCGCTGGTACGTTGCCCCTGCGTTCCGGAGACCGAAGGGCATCGTAACGTAGCAATACATGCCGAACGGGGTAATGAACGAAGTCGCGAGCTGGTCGGACTCCTTCATTTTTATCTGATGGTAACCAGAGTAAGCGTCTAAGAACGAAAGAGTTTCACATCCCGCAGTTGTATCAACGATTTGATCAATGCGTGGCAAAGGAAAGGGAACCTTCGGACATGCTTTATTCAAACCAGTATAGTCTACACACATCCTCCATTTCCCACTCTTTTTCTTAACTAACACAGGATTAGCTAGCCACTCGGGATGGTGAACTTCCTTGATGAAACCGGCCTCCAGTAGCTTGTGGATCTCTTCGCCGATGACCCTGCGCTTCTCCTCGTCGAAGCGGCGCAAGCGTTGCTTCACCGGTTTGGACCCGGCCCGGATCTCCAAGGCGTGCTCGGCGAATTCCCTGGGTATGCCCGGCATATCCGAGGGACTCCACGCAAAAATGTCGACATTTGCGCGGAGAAAGTCGACGAGCACGGCTTCCTATTTCGGGTTGAGGGTGGCGCTGACGTTCAGTGCCTTCCCGTTGGGATCAGCGGGGTCGAGGGGCACGAGTTTGACGTCCTCCGCGGGCTCGAAGCTGCCAGCGTGGCATTTTGGGTCGGAAATCTCGTTGGCGAGACCGTCGAGGTCTGCGGCCAAAGTCGCCGACTCCAAAACCGCCTCGCCGTGTTCGACGCACTCGACGTCGCACTCGTATGCATGTTCATACGAGGGCCCCACAGTGATGACGCCGTTTGGGCCGGACATCTTGAGCTTGAGGTAGGTGTAGTTCGGCGCAGCCATGAACTTGGCGTAGCACGGGCGCCCGAGGATGGCGTGGTATGTCCCACGGAATCCGACCACCTCGAAGGTGAGGGTCTCCTTCCTGAAGTTGGCCGGTGTGCCAAAACAAACGGGCAGATCGACCCGTCCGAGGGGTTCCGCCCGTTTCCCTGGTACAACTCCGTGAAAGCCCCCGACGCTAGGCTGGAGGCGCACTCTCTCGACCCCCAGAAGGTCGAGGGTCTGGGAGTAGATGATGTTGAGGCTGCTTCCGCCGTCCATGAGTACTTTGGTGAGGCGTGTGTTGGCGATGATGGGATCAACAACAAGAGGGTAGACCCCCGGATTGGGGATGTAGTCCGGATGATCATCACGGTCGAAAGTGATGGCCACCGCAGACCAGTCAAGGAAACGAGGGACCGCCGTTTCTACGGAGAAAACCTCTCGCCGCTCTCGCTTGCGCTGGCGCGCTGAGAGGCGGGTCGAGGGTCCTCCGTAGATCATGAAGCAGTCGTGGATCTCGGGGAACCCCTCATCCTTGTCATCACCTTTTGGGTCTTCCTTCTTGTCGGTGTTCTTGCTGCCTGCGCCCTCGAAGTACCTGCGGAGCATATGACAATCTTCGAGGTTATGGTTAATGGGCCCCTTGTGGTAAGGGCATGGCTCTTTAAACATTTTGTCGAAGATGTCCCCGCCGGGGGGGCCTCGAGGCTTCTTGCGTTCGGTGGCGGCGACAAGCTCGTCGGCCGGGGCCTCGAGCTTGCCCTGCTGGCCTTTCTTCTTCTTGCGGTTGTTCCTCTTGGAGCCCCGGGTGGAGCTCGCGGGATCGTCGGTCTTCTGCTTCCCCGTGTCCTGCTCGCCGCCGAAGATGGCACCAACTGCCTCCTCGCCGGCGGCGAAGTTGGTGACGATGTCCATCAACCCGTTGGCAGTGAGGGGGGTGTGACGGCCTAACTCTCGGACCAACTCCTTGCAAGTGGTGCCCGAGAGGAAAGCCATGATCACGTCAGAGTCGGTGACGTTGGGGAGCTCGGTGCGTTGCCTGGAGAAACGCCGGATGTAATCCCGGAGGGATTCACCTGGCTTCTGCTTGCAACTCCGGAGGTCCCACGAGTTGCCGGGGCGCAGGTAAGTTCCCTTGAAGTTTTCCTCGAACACCCTCACGAGATCAGCCCAGTCGTGGATCTGCTGGGGCGGAAGATCCTCGAGCCAGGCTCGAGCGGTGTCGGAGAGGAACAGGGGGAGCTGTCGGATGATGACTCGGTCGTCGGTGGCCCCGCCCAGCTGACATGCCAAGCGGAAGTCGGCGAGCCAAAGTTCGGGTTTGGTCTCGCCGTTGTACTTGGCAAGAGTCGTGGGAGGGCGGAACCGTGCCGGGAGTATCGTCTCACGGATAGCCTTACTGAAGACCCGAGGGCCCGGAGGCTCGGGTGAAGGGCTACGATCTTCCGAGCTGTCATAACGTCCGCCCATGTGCACGTGGTAACCCCGAGCCACGCCGTCACCGTGCTTGCGCGTGCGGCGCTCGACGATGTTGCCACGGGTGTCTCGAGGTACATGGTCGTGAGTGACGGGCTCAGGGGCGGGAGCCATCCGGATCCGTCGAGCAGGTTCGGGATGAACCGAGGCCTCTCTCTCCTGCCGAGAGGGCTCCGCGAGCCGCTCCGAGGCGGGCTCGCGTCGCCTCGAGGCAGAGCTCTCGGCCTGCTGCAGGGCAGCGGTCTCGAGGAGTTCTCGGATCTCATCTCGAGCCCGGCGCGCATCGGGGTTCGACGGCTCGGGCATGTTGCGGAGGAGCATGGCGGCGGCGACGACGTTCTGGCTGGCTCGAGCGAAGACCGGGGGGTCGGTTACCCGGTCCTCGTCGATGCGACGGTTGACGTCGCGGGCTCTTCCGCGAGCTCTCCCGCCGAGCGCGCGTTCCGCACGCTCGTGCTCGAAGGTTTGTTGAAGTAGACGCAGGTTTTCTCGTTCCTCGTCGAGCCTTTCCTGCAACTCGCGGATTTGTTCGAGCTGCACCCCTTGATCCGCAAGGAGTTGAGCTTCGTCCCGTTCGGCAGGGAGCTCGATGTGTGGAGGCGTGTGCCTTCCTCCGACCGGCTCTTCTACCTGCGGATCCGACGCGCTTTCAACATCGACGTTGAAGCACTCACGGGTCGGATCGTAGGTGTCATCAGCCGAGTCGGAGTCAGGGGCGCCGAAATAATAGTATGGCGGAGGAATGCATGGCCGTTGCGGGTCGCTACTGAGGTTGCAGCGTGGGGAAGCGGTCGTACGGGGTTCTGTTTCTGGCGTCTCAGTAGAGTCCAGATAATCAGAAGCCGGCGTGGACGCGACGAGGTCCAGAGCGGAGCGTAGATGGTGCCCGGGGAGTTCCCCATAAGCACTCATGCAAGTGCTCACGGAAGAAGCGTACACCTGGGCAGCCGAAACTAGCCCAAACGGGAACGGTGAAGGAGATGTGGCTGTCCACGCCGGAACGGGTGCTCCGGGTAGCGGTGTTTCACCGGACGGAGAAGCGGCAGGATTCTCCGTTGGCATGTCGCCCTCGGCTAAGCTGATCCTCCCCAGACCTTCAATGAGGGAGTCTGGGTTGGCGTCCGGCTGAGGGGCGCCGAACTGGGGGATCCCGTCACCCTCCGTGAGGTGAAGGCGGTGGTTACGCCGGGCTCATCGTCGTCGGGCGGCCCGCGCCTGCCTTGAACGACGATACCGGCGGATCGCTCCCCCAGGCTGGGAGAGCTCGTAATCCTCGTCAGTTGGGTGCCTGGGTGGGAGCAGGACCATGTCGTAGCCGTAGCCAAGTGACATGAACTCCAAACTCCCGAACCAGATCACCGTGGCCAACGGGATAGGACGATTGGGGTCAGCCATCCAGGAAAAAGGCAGGAAAGCGACGTTGGCACGCAGCGATCCCCTACCTGGCGCGCCAACTGTCGGTGTTCGGACCCGAGGGGGTCCTAGACCAACGAGTAAATGCTGCGTGTCCCTTTCCTGGATGGTGATGCAAGGAGAACACACGGGGATTTATCCTGGTTCGGGCAAGAGAAGGCCCTACGTCCAGCGGGGGAGAGGAGATGTTGTATTTCCTTGCACCGAGGTGCTTGCGTAGGGGTTACAAGCTTGCGAGAGAGGGCGATGAGCCCAGGTCTCAAAAGAGGAAGACGAAATACAAGATGGTTGCTTGAGATGTTGATCGCTATCTGGTGCTTGGCCTGTTGTCCGTTGTCTTCTTCAGAGCCCTGGCCTACCCTTTTATAGGACGAGAGGAGGCCGGGGCAACGGATGTCTTGAGATGATGTTTTGTCGATCACTGTCGAGGTGACTGTAGCGACGTGCCCTAGAAATGGGAGGCCATCCCTGGACTTCATGGTGTTACAGAGGACGAGACGCTGAAATGACCCGGAGCGCCGCGCCATACCGTCCTTCCTTCCCTGTTGCGCTGTGTTAGGCGTCGAGGCTGGGTCGAGGCCGAGTCGAGGCCTGATCGAGGCTGATCGGATAAGTCCGAATCCCTGGAATCGCGGTGTACGGACTTTGTCGTATCCTCCCTCGAGGGTAACTAGTGACGTACAGTGTGCGGTAAGGCGGGTACAGTGACGTTTTTCACCTCCCATCACGGGATGGGCGGTGTAGAAACACCGCACACCCTAATCAGGGGGGGTGACCTTCATTATATAGCCTAATAGGCTAGGGTTACAATGTACATGGCCAATGGGCCGTACGCCCAATATGGGCTGTTACTATTACATTCTAACACCCTCCCTCAGTCTAAGCGGGAGTGTCACGAACACAAAGATTGGACCTAAAATCAGTAAACAACTGTACAGGTAACCCTTTGGTCATAATGTCCGCGAACTGGTGAGATGACGGAACATGGAGCACCCGAACCTGTCCCAAAGCAACCTTCTCACGGACAAAGTGAATATCTATCTCAATGTGCTTCGTACGACGATGATGAACTGGATTGGCAGTCATATAGACAGCACTGACATTGTCGCAGAAGACGATCGTCGCTGAAGATATGGGTGCATGGAGCTCCTGAAGCAACTGACGAAGCCAACAAGTCTCGGCGACAACTTAGTCTCCTGGTCCTCCAAACGCCAGACTACGGTCCCACTTGCCGGTGATAACGTTGGCGCGAGGCGGTCGAGGGACTAGACGCCAGGTGCCATTGTCCACGAGCGCCTTGTATTCTTCAGCCATCGCTGCACGCCAATTGGCATCGGCGAGGGCAGCGCGAGTGTTGCCTGGGAGCGGAGAAGCCAGGCTGGAGGCCTCTGCAGTGAAGCCATACCGCTGCATGGGCGGTGGAAGGGAACCCGTACGGGAACGAGTCTCCCGCGTAGGAGGCTCTGGAGCCACCACCTGCGGTGCTGGAGCCGAGGGCGCCTCCACCGGCGTGGCTAGGACCGGAGGTACCGCCGGCTGCGGCTGCGGAGCCGGTGCCGGGCGCGGGCGACGAGTGTAGTGGAGACCAAACCGCTGCCGCTCGGCTGCAACAGGGGCAGCGACGGGAGTCGGCGTGGCCTGACGAAGCGCCTGAGGTAGCCGGTAGGCGCCACCATGCCAGAGGATGGCAGGGTCCAGCCCGACGGGATCGCCGGCATCGTCCGACGTAGGCGGGGCCGGCGCAACCGAGGCCCGCGAATGCCGAACGTCGGAAGTAGACGGCGGGGCAGGCGCGGGAAGGATATCCTGTAACAGAAAATCAAACGAGTCCGGTCGAGGCTTGGAGGCCGCAAACGGAAAGTGAGTCTCATCAAAAACAACGTGGCGAGAGATGATGATCTTGCGGGTGGAAAGATCAAGACACCGGTAACCCTTCTGAGAAGGAGGGTAACCGAGAAAGACACACGCTGCTGAGCGAGGAGACAATTTGTGGGGTGTCGTGGCACTAAGGTTTGGATAGCACAGGCAACCAAAAACTCGAAGGAGTGAGTAATCTGGCATCTTGCGGTAAAGAAGATGATAGGGAATACCGTTATGTATAGAAGATGAAGGCCGCCGGTTAATAAGAAACACGGCGGTGGAAAGAGCTTCGACCCAGTATGAAGGAGGCATGGCGGCATGAATCAGAAGCGTCCGAACAGCATTGTTCAGTGTACGAAGCATCCGCTCAGCTTTGCCGTTCTGGGCGGATGTGTAAGGACACGAGGTGCGAAGAAGGATGCCGTGGCCAGCCAAAAAGGCAGAGGTGGCATTGTTAAGGAACTCCGTCCCATTATCGGCCTGAAAACAGCGCACAGGATAGCTGAACTGTGTGTGAGCGTAAGGAATAAACTGAACAATATGCTTATGGACTTCAGATTTATGACGCAGAGGAAATATCCAACAATAATGGGTAAAATCATCAACTAGCACAAGATAATATTTATAGCCAGAGACACTCGAAACTGGAGAGGTCCAGACATCACAATGAACGAGTTCAAATGGTGCTGAAGTACTAGAAACAGAACTAGTAAAGGGCAGTTTGGCGTGTTTGCCTAGCTGGCAAGCATAGCAAATGCGGCGAACTGCTCTATTACATTGAATGGCTGAAAATTTATTTAGAGTCTGGATGACGACTGGTGCGGGATGACCAAGGCGGGAGTGCCACAGCTCCGGGGAGACGACGGCGACATGGCAGCGAGACGGCGTGCGATGCGGAATGGTGTAGAGATCCCCGTTGCTATTGCACCGATGGAGGACCGTCTTGGTCTGGAGATCCTTAACAGAAAAACCAGAGGCGTCAAACTCAATAGAACAGTTATTGTCGCGAGTAAACTGTCGAACAGATAACAAGTTACGAGTAAGCTGAGGAGCGACAAGAACATTATGAAGATGAAAGGGGCGATCAGCTATGTGTAAAGTAGATGTGCCACGACCGAAAATAGGAATGGATTGCCCGTTACCGACCGTAATGGAGGACGGTGGTGACGGGAGACGAGAGAGAAGTATACCGTCGTTGGAGGACATATGAGACGTGGCGCCGCTGTCCATTACCCATGGAGAAGGCTCCTGTACAGCCAGCTGATTGAGGGCAGCAATCAGGCTAGCCGGATTCCAGCCGCCTGGAGGGGCCTGACCCCAACTTCCTGAAGGAGCACCTGCTGCGGAGAACTGTGGCGGTGCAAAAGCGGTGTGAGCCTGCTGTGGGGGCGGTGGAGGCACCCACTGCTGCTGCTGCTGCTGCTGGGAGGGCCACTGCCCGGCCCAAGGGTTGTAACAGACCCAAGGACCGGCCTGCGGGGGGCCCTGGCGTGCACCGCCTTGCTGTTGATTGCGCCGACCGCCGTTGTTGCCGCCTCCTCCACCACCATTACCACCGCGACCCCCCCTGCCCTTGCCCTTGCCCTTGCCACCGCCCCCACTGTTGGAGGGAGAGGGGGTGGAGCGGCAGGAGGAGGACGTGCAGGAGGAGACGGTGGAGGCAACAAGTGCAGACGCCGAGGCCTCCTTGTTCTCGGTGCCGAGGCGAAGTTCCTTGACACGGAGCATGTTGGTGGCAGACTTGAAGTCGGGGAGCGGCGACGTGTTGGAGATGATGTCGGCGGTGTTGGCGAAGCGGGAGTTCAGTCCGCGCAGAAGATTCAGCACAAGCTGGGCTGGGGAGACGGTGTGACCGACCTCCCGGAGGGCGTCAGCGGTGCGCTTCATCTGCTGGGCGTAGGCGTCGATGGAGAGATCGCCCTGGGACAGGCTGTGGAACTCCTGCTCGAGAACGACGGCGCGGGATTCCTTGTTCGCTTGGAACAGGGCCTCGATGGAGACATAGAGCGCGCGGGCGTCCTGATCGGGCTCCATGGCGAGGTCGAGGACGGCGTCTTCGACGGAATTGTACATCCAGCCGCGAACGCAAGCGTCGGGCTGAGACCACGTGGGGTCAGCCGGACGGGCGTCAGCAGTGCCGTCGATGTGGCTGAGCAGGCCATACTTGCCGCAGAGGGCGGTGAAGAAGGCCTTCCACTTGGAGTAGTTGGGACGCTCGAGGCTGAGATCGATCGGGACATGCTGCTTCACGTTGACAGAGGCGTAGGCGGGGAAGAACACTGGAGCGACGCCATCGCCGAAAGCGCCGCTGGTTGCTGATCCCAGAACGCCGGACGTGGCCGAGGAAGTCGTAGAGGACGTCATGGCGCAGGGTAACGCAGCGTCCTGACGGAGGGGCGGCGGCGCGAGATTCGCGCGGCGGCCTGGAGAGGCGGCGGCGCGAGGGTCGCGCGGCGGCCTGGGCGTGCGCGACTCGGGTCGGGGCGGCGGCGGCGCGAGGGTCGCGCGGCGGCCTGGGCGTGCGCGACTCGGGTCGGGGCGGCCTGCAGCGCGCGGCCAAGGAGGCGGCGCGACTTACGGAGGCGGCGGCGCGACGGGAGGAGCGGGCCTGCGGGCGCGAGGCGCGCGAGTCGCGCGGCCGGGCGGGAGGTGGCGGCGCGGGACGCGCGGCGACCTAGGGCGGCGGCGCTAGGGCGCGGCGGCCGGGTGGGTGCGGTGGCGCGCGACCTCGACGAGAATCGCACGGGCAAGGCAGAGGAAGCGGAAAAAGAAGGAAAGAGAGGATCGTGATTAGCGTGATACCATGTAGAAACACCGCACACCCTAATCAGGGGGGGTGACCTTCATTATATAGCCTAATAGGCTAGGGTTACAATGTACATGGCCAATGGGCCGTACGCCCAATATGGGCTGTTACTATTACATTCTAACAGGCGGTGAAACAGTGAGGACTGACACTGGTATTGTTCCCACGTCGACCACGCGCGCAGCCATGCCGGTAGGTGGTAGTAGGTAATTGCATTAAATGCTAAGGCTTTTGTCCTGGGGTAGGTAAAGAGAGGGGGTCGAGCGCCTCGACCCGGGCTCACGCGAGTCGGAGTTCGGTCGAGGTGCCTTGTCGTGCGGGACGCGGTTGAGGTCTCCCGTCGAGGGGGCCTCGTACGAGTCGGAGATGGGATGCGGTCGAGGCATCCCGTCGAGCCGGTCTCGTACGGGGCGGACCTGTCGCGCGTTTTGAAGTGGGCGGTGTTTCGTCGTGGCTAGGTTGTTTTGTTCTTTATCATTGTTAAACGTGGGTACCCTATTTTATTGGTACCGACAGTTAGGTTGCTTGAGTAGCACTCCTCAAGTCTTGAGTTTGACTCCCTGTGAGAGCGAATTTCAAGCTGGGGTTAGAAAAATCCCCTAGTTTGTACCATGCCAAAGCACAGGTCTAAGGCCCGACCCCGTTGTGGTTGTTCTCACATGGGCTACGGTGCTGCTATGTATGGGTGGCGTAGGGGTTTAGGGGTTATCTCGACCTGCGTGAGAAGGTCTTCTTCTTAATGCAATGTCTGGGGGCTGTCTTACCCCCGCAGGTCGAGTTTTTTTAGGGTCACCTGAAAATTAGAAACAACCTTAGTTGTGTTCAGATAGTTCTATTTTGAGTGAACCCCGGATTTGGTTGGTCCATGCTTTAGCTGGTGGATGACAGGTTTTTCTTTGCCAGGGCCTACTTTTTCTGTTCCCTAAATGGATGATCCCATTCCTGACATAGAATGGTCATATTGAAGCAATCCCTTCAGAATTATTCTCATTTTACTTTTCTTGAATGATTCTTGGCTTCTCTTCATATTGAGGAATTACACGTTATGCAGCAATCACTGCAGCAATCTTCATAAAAAAGTTCCCTTGCTTGGTCATGATTATAAGGTAGGTTGATAGCAGGGTTTAATTTACAAGGATAACATTATTGAATCACTTTTGCTTTCATGTAATGCCTCACCTAACATGTAAGAGCATGGATCTCTCTGGAAAATGGTTTGTACTTCTACCAAAGAAAGTATTTATAACATTCTAGGAAGGAATATGATTAACCATTTTGGAATTAAGGTCCTTAAGAGGGTGCAATTTCGATTTTACCACATAAATTTGGCTGACTAGAACATGTCTTGCTTCGCTCAAGAGTTGTCAGCCAGTTTCTGCTGGTGAAATAGTTGCTGCCATGAATACTATACTGTTCAATACCAGGCTACTGGCTTTTAGGATTTTGTTCATGAATCTTACATATCTTTCTGCTCTGTATGAGAAATTTACCTTACGTTCAGTTATGTCTCATTATATATGTAAACAGTTTCACACGCTGCAAAGCAACATCTCAGAATAGTGGACATGAGTCATTTGTTGCCGATTCTTCTGCCTTTGTTGTATGCTACTGCATTGCTATTTCTCTAAACTACCTTGTCTAAATTGAAGATTATTTCCTAAGCTTGTTTACCACAGAAGATATAGTAACATTATATCCTTTACAGCAAAGGTCTGCAACAAAAGTGACATTTCCACTTGTCTGGACAAACACCTGCTGTAGTCATCCTCTCTACCGCGAGTCAGAGTTGATTGAGGAAAATTGTGCAGGTATATACATGTTCCTTGAAAAGTGAGGAACCAATCCATACTATTATAGATTTATATGCAACATCCATATTGTTACTTGCACTCTACTCCTAGCCAGTCACAATTTTTTATTCTGTTCAGGGGTGAGAAATGCAGCCCAGCGCAAGCTATTTGATGAACTGGGAATAGTGGCTGATGAATTACCTGTTGACCAGTTCATTCCGCTCGGGAGGATTCTTTACAAGGCTCCTTCAGATGGAAAATGGGGCGAACACGAGTGTACATACTTGATTGCCTTTTGCTGTTACATGCTGGATTCCCAGTTTTCACTGCAGGCTTTAGAACCTTTACTATTCTTGTTATTTCAGTGGATTACCTCTTGTTCATGGTTCGTGACGTGAAGCTCAACCCGAATCCTGAAGAGGTGGCCGACGTCAAGTACATGAACCGCGATCAGGTGAAGGAGCTGCTCAGGAAAGCTGATGCTGGGGAAGATAGCGTTAAGCTGTCCCCTTGGTTCAGGCTGGTGGTGGACAACTTCCTCATGGGCTGGTGGGATCATGTCGAGCAAGGGAGACTGCAGGGGGCAGCGGACATGAAAACCATCCATAAATTGTAAGCCTGTAGTCCTGTAGATCGCATAAATTGTAAGCCTAGATCGCTAAGCACTTGTTGTGGCCCGTTGAGAAATAAGCGTTTCTGCTGCTTTTTTGCGCTGGCTTTGTTATAGCCATCATTTTGACGGAAATAGTCGATATACACCATGTTCCTGCGGCTTATAAGCCGGCTGTGGCTGTTTTGTTGTGAGAGAAAAATACTGTACCACGGCTGATAAGCCGTGCTGATAAGAGCAGCCGAACAGGGTGATAGTTCTTAAATCTGGAACATAACTATTAACATTTAAACCCCTCTATGATGTATAAATTTCTACCGAATGAATGAAATCCGTAGTAATTGGCCAGCAAAAGAAACCCTAACAATCGAAATTACTGATGTTAATCTGTGGAAAAAACTAATCTCCCTATTTGGCTGAGCTTATCAGCACGGCTTATCAGCCGTGGAACAGTGTTTTTCTCTCACAGCAAATCAGCTACAGCCGGCTTATAAGCCAAAAAACAGTCTGCCGAAAAGGGTCAATATTGCCCAACACTATTATGAGAACTTAACCCAAAACAAATCTATGCCTATTTGTAAATTACATACTATTGCCAATGTTTAAGAAAACCTAAAATACCCCGTACCTAACTACCTATTGTAAATTACCCACCACTACTATGAATTATTAATCCATAGCCAACAATAGAAGCATCCAAAAACAAATTAACCTCATTAAAAAAACTGAAACAGCCCAATCTGAATTTTGTATTTAAAAATTACCGATCACTTGAGGTAAGGCTTTATAGGAGAGGATGAGTGGTCTGTTACGAAGATAGAGGAAAAAAAACAAGCATCTACAGAATAAAATAAACAATGCAACATGACATTTCTTCATATCAGCAAATGCTATTTGTGCACTCTAGAGCAATGCGAGCTGATTGTCATGTTTTTTGGGTATAAGAGGACCTGCACACTAAGCATATCACAAAAAAGCATTAATAGTGTGAATTGGGAGATTAACTCGGCACGCCTTGCCGACGACATGCCTGAGAAGGATGAAACAGAAAATAAAAAAAGAAATCTAGTGAATCGCTATGACAATGACATGCGCGACAAGTATGAAACAGAAAAGAAAAAAAGATCTAGTGAATCGCTATGACTGAGACAGACGGAATGAAAAGGTGAAGCTCAACGACCTGTTTGTAACCAACATTGGCAATGGCAACATTTGGAACGGAGGATACATTACATACGTTGCCGCATCATGCTTACAAACACCCCACGCCCCCACACAAACCAAGCCACCAATGTCAAGAACTCAAGATCGTAGAGTTTGATACAAGAGGCAACATTATAAATCTACAAACCTCTAAGAGCCCTTAAAGCACCCAACGTTATCCTCAAGAAGATCGATTCCAAGCACCGATGATTCTTTTGGGTTGGAGTTGGACTGTTGGAGGTACACGTCAAACAGGAAGAAAGTGTAAGGACGTAAGGTGGCATGGAAACAAGTTAACAGCTAAACAAAGCTAGGTTGTCTAGGTGTGTTGGACCTCGAGGTTCTCAAGAGCTCTACAAGTTCTCAAGAAGTTCGTAGAAATCAACCTTCAAACCATGGGTGGGGATGGAAATACCATGTGGCAAAACTGATCGCTGGTTGTTCAGATGTAGCCACGAAGATTACCATCAGAGTGGTACCAAGGCAATATTTTGGCACTCAGCTATTGGCTGCCAACAAACAGTGACGGAGCTGGAAGCTTTTAAGAGTCCGGACAATCTTCATTGTATAAAAATATTTCTTGAAAATTATAGTATTTTCTTTAATACAAAGAAAATTTTCTTTTAAAATTCATTGACGAGCCCAACCGGCCGACCGAGGTGGCCGAGCGCCACTCCGCCACTGACAACAAATAGCCCGAGGACATAACACTTGTAAAGTGTTTTTCCAAGCATAGCTCATATAGTTTGTAGTCAATTGAGGCATGGTGGCATATAGTGGGCATATAATTCCAGGGGCATCGGTTAAGGTGGTGCGGACTATACTACTCCTAATCCCTTAGGAGGTTTAGAAAGAGCGAAACACAAGGCTTTTTGAATGCCGACAATCCATAGAGGAAACACTTTGGGGAAAAATCAAGGAAGAGGCTGCATGTGTATGGAAGGTGCAAAGAAACTTGCTGAGGCTGTTAACTTGTTTGTATAGTTTGATTTTCTTATCACTTGTAAATAACTTCTTGTTCTCCCGCTTTATCAATATAAATATGGCAAATTTTGCTGGTTCTTAAAAAAAAGAAGTTTTTGATGATAGAGCTACAGCCTCTTGCACCGATAAGAAAACGACTATAAAGGGAATGAGATGACACTGCAAGATGAAATATGTTGATGCAGACACTTTGAAACATGGAGGTTAAGATTGCGAAGTTAGGAAGGCAACGGTGCACGGCGTTAAGATTGCAGAGTTAGGAAGGCAACGGTGCACAACGTAACCGTGCGGTCCAATTGACAACACATGCCTCCAATGTTAGACGGTATCAACTCGGTTAGTTTAAATCTTGGCTTGCAAGTCAAGTAGTTTTCTATGTGCTTATCCATTGTGATCTTGCTTGTTGTACAAGTCATGCTAGAGGCTGTTCCTAGCTATATGAACATGAAGCCGAGCCCTCGAGGCAACTCGTTCCACCCATGCTCACACCCAACCTAAACAAAAGATGCTAATAAAATATTGAGAATTACCATACAGGACAGAATCGTATGAAACAAAGCAAAGTGGTGACAGTAGACGGTGTATAAGAATTGAATTGCTATCAGGGGGCAAAACCAGAAAGCTTTGTTGTAGCTTTTTTTTTTTCGAGAACTGATATAAAGCTTTCTAGCTGGGAACAAAAGTTTTTTTTACTTTTTTTTGAGTGGAAGGTTTTTTTTACTAGAAACAGGAAGATTTTACTTTGGCCGTTCCCACGATACCGGGCTACTGGAAGCCCATTCGGACGCGCGTCAGTTGTTCAAGAAGATACACAAAATTTCAGCCTGTGGAGGAACTGTTTTACGTATTTGCCCCACTTCAAAATCCCGGGTGTTTAATACCGTTGCATCTTGCATGCTAAATAAAACCATACAAAAAATGACAGAATAGCACATGGCCATCCTATCTCGCAGACTGCTTTTGCATACAAGCCCTTGTTTAGATACCCAAATTCACTCCCAAATTTTACTATGCAAAAAGAAGATTCCCCGTCACATCAAAATGTCGGCACATATATGGAATACTAAATGTAGATGAAATCAAAAACTAATTGCACAGTTTTGTTCTACTTTGCGAGACGAATATTTTAAACCTAATTAATCAATGTTTGGATAATTATTACCAAATAAAAACAAAATTGCTACAGTGTGACGGGACATTTACTATGCAGATTTGGCCAGCCAAATTTGGCATCTAAACATGGCCCAAGTCACATGCATGGGCGAGAGAGCGGCACGGCTATCTATGCATATCTAAATTCACCCCCAAATTCCACTATGCAAAAAGAAGATTCTCCATCACATCAAAATATCGGCACATATATGGAGTACTAATTGTAGATGAAATCAAAAACTAATTACACAGTTTTGTTGTACTTTACGAGACGAATATTTTAAGCCTAATTAATCAATGTTTGGACAATTATTACCAAATAAAAACAAAATTACTATAATATAACGGGACACTTACTATACAAATTTTGCCTCCAAAGTTTAGAATCTAAACCAGGCCTATATATGCCATCAACGGATCACATACCGGAATACCGGATGAAGCATCAGCATCGAGTGGCACATCGCAGTGTGAATAATCGGAGCCTCCCGATTAACGTCGTCCACGACGGGGAATTAATTAATTAACAAGCGACGAAACCATTCGCATTGGGATCACCCTACCGGCGGAACCGCGGGAGCTCAGCGCCCAGCGCACGAGGCCACGACAGCGACGGGCTCGCGGCGCAACCACGGCCCGGCGACATCTGTCGCCGTCGTGGCGTCGTCCTCCGTCAGAATCCCAATCCCTAACAGTCTCGGCACTATCGGTGACACTTGTCACCGGTAGTGGCGTGGCGTGATAGTGGAGGAGGAGGAAAGCAGAGCACGGCCAGCCGGCCACCTGCGAGGACGACAAAACCCCTGAGCACTAGTCTCTCCGTGCGGCACGTAGACACACTTGCCGAGCCCCGCCCGTCAGTCTCTCACGACGACGGCCAAAGAAGAACAGCATCGATCGACCATTCGGTTGCGGCTGCCAGCTTGGATTCGGTTCACATTATTGCATCTCCTGAACCCAAACCGGTTAGTTCCTCGAGTGACTTGGGATGACGTCACGTACGCAGGGGCAAGAAATTAAAACCCGTGAGAAATTTTACGCATGCTGTCACGGTCCGGCACCCAACACCTGCCACCAAACGCGATTACGCCGGGATCATCAGCAGCAGCAGAAGAAAAAGCGGGAAGAAAACAAACGATGGGAATGCGAGGCCCGCCCGTCCGTCCCCGGCCATCGCCAGTTCGCCACCACACCAACACCAAGCACCAACAACCCTTGTTGTCACCGCCCAAACGATCACCGCCACTAGCAGCAGTCCGGCCGTCGGGGCCCCAGGAGCCCTGAATTATTGCTGTCACCATCCATCCAGCCCAAATATTATTGCTACCAGCGAGACAGAGGGGTAGCTAGCGCCACGTCGGCCGTAGTGTAGATTCCTTCCCTTCCAGCACGAGGAACACACGCGGGCCGGACGCCGGGCGCATGAAAATGATGAAATTACAGTACCACGGAGGCTGCAGCGTATTCAATCTTTTAGGATACTTGTTCGGGATCTGGTAATTCGATCGCAGCCTGGGAGCTGGAACTGGACGTGCCATGCAAGAAGCAATTGCCACCTTGCCAAATTGACAGGCATGTTCCATCCCACCCAAGCCAATCCAAGGGTGGGGCCCTGTTTAGATACCAAAATTCACTCCAAATTCTACTATGCAAAAAGAAGATTTTCTATTAACATCAAAATATTGGCACATGTATGGAGTACTAAATATAGATGAAATCAAAAACTAATTACACAGTTTTGTTGTGTTTGGCGAGATGAACGTTTTGAGCCTAATTAATCAGTGTTTTGACAATTATTACCAAATAAAAATAAAATTACTACAGTGCAGCACAGTGTTGCACAGTGCATTCGGGGATCACCGGATGGGTGATCTAAACAAGCCCTGGGTCACTTTCTGGGCGTGACTTTGTGAATGAGCTGGACAGCGATGGCGTGGCGAGCTCCTTTCAGCACGGTAGAAAAGAAAAGGAAAGGCTTTGCCGTCACCCGTCAGTGCTCGGGTCACTCATACTAGCGCACAGTGTCAACCGTTAGAAAATGCATACAGCTATCATCGTCTGGGACATGCATGAGACCGACGGAGTGTATTATATACTAGTACGGAGCACTACTACTATACTAAGCAGGTCGATGCAATGTAATTACGTATTTGACAGTCGTGTTAACCCGCCCGTTGAAACTGAAGTGCATGCGCGCGGCGATTAGTTGAGCCTCTTAGAGGTGTACAGTACGTGTCGGATGTTACGTTGTCGGTAGGACTCAAATCCATGGCGACGAGATGGGCGAGTGACGTGAAACCGTGGTAGCGGACAGTCAAATCAATGCGTGATGCACGACGGTGTTGCCGCATTGGCTTCATCCGGGTCGATCCGGGGAGCGGCCAGTAGGTGAGGCGAGGCCGCCCGTGCCCCGTCGTCCAGGTACACTGGTACAGGGACAGCCAGCCACCGCAGGAACAACGGCACGGCACTGCCACTGAGTGCATGGCTTGACCACCGGCCGGCCAGGCGGCGCACCCTTGATAAAAGGGAGCAAGGGCAACGCGCGCAAGAACCCCGCAACTTCTCTCGTCGCGTTCCCAATGCCGACTGGCTGACTGACCGGCTGACCGGACCGGCGGCGACGCACCGGCCGGTCCCGGCCGGCCTCCACTCGCTTTACACACCCACCAGGAGTCCAGGACCTTCGCAAGGGTGTTCCGTCGTCAGTGCTCAGGTAAGTGGGGCGGCGCTGGGCTGATGATCTTCGTGCGCCGTGTCCATGCCAGGTGGGGCCAACCCGCGCGTAGTACTTCCTCTAGCACCCTGTTCGTTTCGCTGGTTTATTGTGGCTGAAAGTACTGTTCGCTGGTTTGTTGTGAGAGAAAAACACTGTTGGATGGCTGCTGATTCCGCTGATCCAGCGAAACGAACAGGGTGCAGGTTGGTAAAAGAAGTCGTTTTAGAAAATGACACGGTCTCCAAAGCATAACTTTAACTTTATTTTTTTATTAAAATATTTATTTAAAAGTGATATATGTATACTTTTGTGAAAGTATATTTCAAGACAAATCTATTCATATGGTTTTCATATTTCTAAATTCAACAACTTAAAAGTTATTTATGATTTATATTCACAATGTTTAACTCAAATCTTGTCCAAAATAACTTCTTTTACCGATATGGAGGGAGTACGATTGAAGGTTCCTTCGCTTCCTTACAAATTTGCCGTGCGTTCATGTGAAAAAGCGACACGGAACGGAACTAGTACAAGACAGTAGTACACTGCAAGCTCAATTCCACTGTTAATTTCTTTTGCTGGGACCCACAGAGTAGGAGCAGGGTTAAAAAACCGGTCGGTTTACCGCGGTAAACCGCGGTTACTGCCCTTACCGGACCGGATCGGTTCCGGTCCGGTCCGGTTAGGTATTCCCCAAATTCAAATTTAAAATTTAAAAAAAAATACTGAAAAAATTCCTAAAAATAGTTCATGATTTATAGAAGCCAATGGTGTAAAAATTTTTCAAATTCGAGTTCGTTTGGTATTTATTTATACGTATAGAAGTTTGAAAAAAAAAAGAAAAAAAATCCCGGTCCCAGCCCGTTAAGGCCCCCAAATTCAAATTTAAAATTTGAAAAAAAAAACAAAAAATGCTGAAAAAATTCCTAAAAATAGTTCATGATTTATAGAAGCCAATGGTGTAAAAATTTTTCAAATTCGAGTTCGTTTAGTATTTATTTATACGTATAGAAGTTTGAAAAAAAAAGAAAAAAGAAAATTCCAAACTCAAACCGAGCGGTAAACCGGTCAAACCGGCCGGTTACCGCTCCAAACCGGCCGGTAAACCGGACCCAAACCGAACTGAAGGAGTGTTTGAATTTGAATTTGAATTCGGCCGGTTACCGGTAAACCGGGCCGGTTTACCGCTATCGGAGGCCGGCGGTTACCGGAAACCGGTCGGTAAAAAAAACCCTGAGTAGGAGTATGTCAAGCTCAAGTTGACTTTGAAACTAACCTCTGCCATCATCAATGTGTCCCATTCTGGAAGCGGCTGTATTTATTAGAAAGTGTCCGTGGCACCCAAGGCCTAACAAACTGCTACCAGTAGTGCTACCACTTTTTTCTGTCCAACGAACGACATACAAGTCACGGAGACGGACAGAGCTCGGCGTCGGCAGAGCCTTCGCCCGTCGCCCGTCGCCCGTCGCCGCCCGGGTCAAGCATGACTCATTAAACCCGGGGCTTGCTGCAACCGCCATTTCCCTGCCGTGTTTCGCCAACGACCATCCACCTCAACGTCATCCCGGGATCGCACTGGTGCTGCTTCTAATACCGTCCGGGCAGTTGTAGCCGTTCAGATCCATTACGAGCATTTTTGTTAGGTGCCACTAATGTGGTGTCGTGCCGCACAGGTGATTTACGTACCTACCTGTGTGTACCGTCGCAATCGCAATATTCGTTCTTACAGAATGATGATTTGTCTTGCTCATCATTCTAGGGCCGGTTTGGAGCACAGGAAAAAAAATCTCTTTCTATGTTTTTTTTTGTGTGAAATTGAGTTCACGAGATCTTTGTGCGTGCCCTAAAAGTTTTATTGAACTGGTTTTTATGCAATTTCTGCGAAATTGAATTGATTTCAGTAATGGTAATGCTTGTGTTAGGACGTCGGTTCGACTGGACAGACCCGCTGGCATTCCGGGAGACCCAAAAGACTTCCTTATCCGTTTCTATCCGCTCCCCTCCCCATCACCGTAGTTTTATAAAAAAATAAAGAAAGAAAAAACTCACCACAGCGTCGCGAGCCCACGACCGCGCTCCGTCGCGCATCCTGCACGCCTTCTCCACCATGCCTCCCGCGCCGCCTTCTCTCCATTGCGCCTCCCTCTCTACCACGCCTCCCGTCCGCGGACCTACCGCGGTCTTCTCTACCGGAGCGACGAGCTCCGCGCCACCGGCAAGTTCTACAGCGGTGAACTTTACATGCCGATGAGTCTCCATTCTCCCAAGCAACAAGGAGATGTTGCACTAAAAGCGTATGTTGCAGGCGTATATTTCAAGTGTTTCAAATATTTTAGAGGTATGTTGCAAGTGTTGTGTATTGATGTTGCAAAAGTAGATCGGGATGTTCACATGTTGTAATGGCTATACACGTATGTTTCAAGTATATGTTCCAAATGTTTCATCGATTCTAGACGTATGTTGGAAGTGTTTTATCTTGATGTTACAAAAGTAGATCTAGATGTTGCATATACATACATATTCCAAGCATATGTTTCAAGTGTTTTTAGGTGTTTCTACCTATGTTTTGCAAGTGTTTCATCTGGATGTTGCATATGTTTGCAATGTTTTTCAAAATATTTTTGAGGCATTTTCACAAGTGTTTCATACGCTTGTTTCAAGTGTTTCATCTGTCCTCTTTTGTATGTCGCAACTGTTGTATCTGGATGTTTCAAAAGTAGATCAGGTGTTACATATGTAGTGCGTGTGGGAAGCGCCCGGCGACGCAGGCGATGTCCAGGACATCACTGGTGACGTCCAAAGCGGCACCGGCCCACTGCTAGTGGCTCACTCGCGAGCCCAACGCAATAGGCGCTCGCTCGCTATGTGGGCACCATCGATGATTCCCGTGAAATTACTATCTTACCCTAGCACTATCGTGGTCTTCCCGTGTAAAGAGTGAATACTATATATACTCATCTCTCTCTCTCTCTATATATATACCTAACGTTTTGAAGTTTTTGTTTCAAAATTTTGATACGAAGCACTATTTCAAATTTTTTTTAAATGTTTAGAAGTGATACGAATATATTTGTTTCGAAAGATAGTTTTATAAAAGTTGCATTTGCTATATTTTATATTACAGATTATATAGGAAAAATAGTAGTCAGTTTTAAAACGATTTTGCTATGAGAGAGAGTATTCCATCGATAAATAAGTGACTTCTTCATTTAATACGATGGCATTTGAAATAGAATATTAACTAGTTACTTTTATAGTAAAATATTTTTAAATAGTCGATGTACTAGAAATTTTAGATGGGTACCTTATAAGTCCCATCGTTTATTTGTTGTGTCTGTTGGCTCAATTAGTACCATTTTCAGCCAATCTTCTAGCACATCATTATTTCTCCATCAAATGTATCTTCGCATTCGCCACAGGGGGTAGTACGTCCGAAAAAGTTTGGTGGATCTCATTGAAATGCCATGCCAGTGGCAACCAACCTCATCATTTGATGAGATTAACAATGTCCTTGATGCCTCTCCTGCCACCACCATCTTATTGCCACTGTCACATAGTCTTGATTGTTCCTTCCCCTGGTCCTTAGGTACCTGGATTAGTGTTACCTCACCGTTAAAGATAGAAATTCATCCAACCCTATGGAGAAGATTGCTTGAGGTTGTAGATGGAGAAAACAGGGCAGGGTGAGGCAATAGAAAATCCGAGTGCTATGGTGTTTCTAAACACGGGTGAATGTTTTGAACTTCCCATTTATAGAACATAATCTTTTAAAATAGTTGATTACATGAAATCTAAGATGACACATAGGGAGTCCTGATTGTATGACAAACTTTTGTTGATTTAAAAAGATGACAGTGATGAGTCATACCTCTATATGGGTTTTTTCTTCTAAAATGCCGCATCAAAGTCCATGCTTCTCTAGGCCTAATAAAAGTAAAAAAAAAACTCACGACTGCGTTTGATGTCGTGTCCGTCCTCCCCCATCTGCTTTGGAGTGTTTAACAATTATAAACACTACTAGTAATAAACAAGTAGCAATTAGGGCATTCACAAGAAGCAAATCTTTGGGCAAATCTGAGGAGGTGGAAGGTGGGTAGGAAAGGACTCTTGTGTGACGGGTTTTCTTTTTGGTCGCCCCCGTGCGCGCTTCTCCTTGGAACGGAACGGAACGGAAGTGAACGGGTCAAAGAAAGGGGCGGGCTCCCAACCAAAGAAAGCGTAAGCGCACATGCCAGTGCGGAATCCAAAGGACAGGATAGGGATTGCCTGCCCTGCCCTGTCCTGTACTCCTGTGCCGTGACAAAGATAGCCACAGAGCAAAATATTGCAAAGCCGTTACATGTGGTGAGGTAGGGCATGATCTAACATGTCAGCTTCAGCCACGTGGTGCGCATCCATGGCGATCAGGAACAAGGATATATGCAAGTACCCATCCGGTCTAAAATAACTGTATATCTCTTTTTTTTAAAAAAAATGACTGAGCCAATTTGGTAGCATCCAGATTTTAGTAGAAACGTTTTAGATCTAGATTCTCTCAAGACATGTTTTAGATAATGAATCAGAATCATTTCGTGAGAGTTTGGCTAGTAGGTAGGCTGGATTCTGATTTGCAAAATATTATTTTTCATAAAAAATATATAAATGAAAATATTACTCAAAAAAATTTAAAACTTTTCATGGGCGAACAAAAACTTAAATAAAATCTATTGTAATTTATACCACTTAAAAAGATCAACTAAAAATATGGTTGCTAATAAAAAGGAGGGAGCAAGAAACATAATCCATGTGGAACTACTCACATGCCGTTATTGTCTTTTACAAAGAAAACCTAAAACGTTTTGGCTCCAAAACCCTTGCCACAATAGCGTTTGGAAGTGTTCCAAATGTAGAGAGGAATGGCTCCGATTCTGCTATCGAAACGGCCCCTAAATATATATATATATATATATATATATATATATATATATATATATATATATATATATATATATATATATATATATATATTAATATTTATGATGAGTATTTTTATAATAAACATATTAAGAGATATAAACATTGATAACATTTTCAATAAATCTAGATATCTAGTTAAACTTAAAAAGGTTTAGTATGCCTAGTTATTTTGGAATGGATAGAGTACTTTTTTCTTACTGAAGTCCTTTCTTTTTCATGTCTGATCTTTTGTTTGCAACTGAGGGGAGAACCCTAGGTCAAATGGAACAAATAATCTTGAGACAAGCATTCCAAAGAGAGCCGAAAACTACCAAATTGTTATGTAGCATTTCCATCATTTTCAAGACAAATAACGCTAGACTAGAAGATGATGAAGCTGGGGCACAGTACTCGTAAGGCCTTCCTCAACGCCACTTTTCTGCTTGTAGCCCCAAGTGCTACGTAGGATCGGATAAAAAAAGTAGGTGTTTTACACTTGTCATAGGGGCTTGCAGAAGCTACGTATGCTTGGGGAGAGAGAAGGTGATCCATTCTAAAAAAGAAGAGAGAGAGAAAATAAAGGTGAGGCATGATGAAAGAAAAATGTTTCTTTGCAAACCACAAGCACTGATAGTTTATATTGTGTGAATAGTAGTTTCAACATTCTCTAGTCTATGTGGATTATTTTATTTGTACTAGGACACTAAGAATGTTAGCCTCTGTTGGTGGTGCCCTAAGTCATGGCCTCGGAAGAACTGATTGTGGATAAGGAGGCAAGAATGAATAATTGGGGTGGGGCTTGGCCGGATGTTTATGCTAATGACCCCGCAACCACCACTCCCCGCCGGTGGAATCCACGCACCTCCCAATCCACTAGATGCACGCACATGTCTCCGATCACTTTGCTGTATTCCAATTCTCCCATCTCCCTTTTTTGGTGCTCTCATCGGATAAACGGCGGAGGACCGAATCCAGGATTCCCAAATTTTCCAATGAACAGTCAGAGTTTACATTTGTCCGTTCACTGAAATTCTGGTGGCCTTCACAATCCAGTTTCAACATTCAACAGATGCTACTAAAATGCGCAATTCCGGACGTGCTCTTGACTATCATCAATTTCTCATACATGTGCAGATGCGTCACCGTGAAAAGACGGCAGCTGCAAAGGCTGACCGTATGCTTGTAACATTGCATGTGAACAGCAACCGGGTCAAGCGCCAAGACCATGGCATAGCGAGTCCAGGCCGCAGTTGCAAGAGAACACGAGACATACCAAGTCTGTTGCCCTTGGTAAATGATTCCTATCAAAGACTTGACGAACACTGAGGCCTTGTTTAGTTCGGCCGAGTTGGCACCGGCCAAATCACTGTGCGGCACTAGCGTACTGTAGCATTTCATTTATATTTGGTAAAAATTATTCAAATATTGACTAATTAGGTTCAAAACTTTCGTCTCATAAAGTACAACAAAACTGTGCAATTAGTTTTTGATTTCATCTACATTTAGTACTTCATGCATGTGCCGACATTTTGATGTGATGAAAATCTTTTTTTTGCATAGTAGAATTTGGTAGTAAATTTAGGGAACTAAACATGGCCTCTGAAGGTAAAAAAAAAAAAGGGATGTGCCAAATATTGCTGATTATTCTATCTGGTATCTACAGCTTCCTTTGAAGAAGAAAGAAGAAGAAAAGAACCAGCCGTTACAAATCGAGCTACATGTCCACTCTACAATCATCCAGACATGGCTAAACTCTCCTACCGCAGGAGCTTCACTCATGGCATCAAGTGCAACTCTTGCGACTTCATGGGGAAACCCTCCATTGGAGGTTCTGTTCAAAAAAGTTTGTTCTAGTCCTGGCAGCTGGTTTCCAGCTGCTCTTGAATGAGCATAAACGCATGATCGGACAAGGCAGGCATGGCAACAATTCATCAAGTGAGGTAAAAAAAATCACAGAGGAGTTAGCGCCGCCCGTTCGCCCAATTCCTAAGGTTATTCCTGGACTTCACCATCGGTTGTCTGTTTTGATGCTTGGGCTTTGGTATGTCACCCAGCTCCATTACTTGTATCGTGCGTTGCCTTTTGGCTGCACAGACAAAAGTATGGAACAATTTAATGGAACCGAAACAGTAGAGATCTACTAGTGACAAACAAGGATAATACTGATTTGTGTTGAAATGAAGATACGAACCATTCTCCGCTTCCTGGTAACGCTCCTGGAGCCTTCGCTTTGCCGCTTCCAACTTCCTGTTATTATCCAAACCATCATCATAGACCTTTGACTTTGCCAACTCTAGCTTGGCTCCTGCCGAAGATTGAGCGCCGAGCCTTGATTTCTAGAGAACGGAAAACAGATATGTGAGCCATGAGGTCTTAATCGTAGTCAAAACATATGACTGGGTAGCATGTACTTACATCCATCTGGCTTGCCATAGGTTTTCTTTCAATTGTAATGTGCTCTCGAGTTTGTTTAGGTTTCAAGTCACCAAATGGTCTCTGCTGAGAAGCTGCCTTTAATGGTCTCCCCGGCCCAGATTCATAGCTTGAGGGATTAGATTGCTTGTTGAGCACGCCACGAGGTTTGGCTTGCAAACTTAAACTTTGGGGTTTTTGTGGGTTTGCTTGCGTCATTGGTGGCTCTTGTCTTGCCAAATCTGGCCTCCTGGATTGAACTTTTTCAACAACACCAGGAGAAGAACGAGGAGGCTCTTGCCTTGCAACTGCTGAATGGTTTCCAAGTCTCCCACCATTATTACCCCTCTTGCTTCCAAGGCTCGACTCATTATGTCTCAAATCTGCCATCGTATGCGCAACGTTAATTATCATAATGTTAAAAACAAGAAATAAGCACGGAATTAAGAACTGCTAAATTGTTGTACTCACTTCCATCTTCATCCATTTCATCAAAGAACTTCAGGTCGGGGAGACAAGAGAGGAAAAATAACAAACGCAGAGTCAGATTGTTGTTCAACACCAAACCCAATCAGATGGCAGGAATTAAATATATCAGTACCTCGGAGAGTTGAATAGAAGTGGGCTGGGTAGCAAAGAAGGCCCCTTCGTCTAAAGGTGGAGAAGGAAGCCCTTCTTCTTCTTCTTCATCCACAACAGAAGGATTTGAAGAGCCAGGGGAGTTCTCTACAGATCCAAAGAAAAATATCCATATTAAGCTAAGATGTGAGTTTTCATTTAAAAACTGTTAGATCAGCTAAGGTGTCAATGAATTCACTTCAGTTACCTGCCAGGGCAGCATTTGTAGTACTGACCCATTCATCAACCAAGACTTTCCAACCTCTGAAACACAAAACGTAATCTCATGTGTCAACAACATTTCCAATCCAAGAACACTAACAAGAAGGCATTTCCAATGATTATTATATGTAGCTAAGCTAGAATGGGTTCTTTGAAAGCAACTGTAAAGTAGCCCTAGAGACCAAAATTCAGTAAAAGGAAGATGGAACTTACTCAATGAGAGTGCGCACGAGGTGCCGAATCTCTTGTGAGTTGTGTTTCCGCAGCCGATTAACGGCTCTTCCAATCTCAGTAGCCTGCAATGAACAGTCTAAGATTAAGAAACCAAACAGCCAGAGCAACCAGGGAACAAAACACTGAGACACATCACATAGCTCATGTATGCAATATCCATTTTGTACCTTTAGCGTAGAGACAGACAATTGCATCAACTGCAGCCTCCTCAGTGATTCGAACAAAGTGGCATCCGACTGCAGAAACATCACGTTTTAGGTTAGACGAATTCAAAGTTACAAACTTTAGCAATTGAAGAAGTGAAGAAATGTGCCAGTACATGGTCTTCCTTGTGCAAGAGGAGTTCCTTGATGCGGATGACCTCGCCGACGATCTGTGACTCCTCATCGATCTCATTGGTGAGCGCCTCAAGCTCCTCAGCCTCGTGGTCTTCTTCCCCTTCTTCCGTATCATCCGAGGCGTGCTGCTGCTCATCTTCCTGCTGTTGGTCGTCGTCTTCGTCGTCATCATCATCGTAACTGTGGCCGTAGTTGCTCGCCGCGGCGCGGCGGAGGCGCTCGTCATCGGAGTCAGAGTCATCGTCCTCATCGCCGTGGCCATGGCCGCCGCCGTGGGCACCGTTGCTGCTGCTGTCGACCTTGCACTCCTTCTCGGCGACGCGGCGCACGCTGCCCTTGTCCTCCTCGACGGGAGTGGCCGGGGTGGTGGACGCCGCGGCGCTGCCGAAGGACGGCGGCGCCGGCGGCGCCGCGTCGCGGCGGAGCGTAGTGAAGAGCCTCTCGGCGACGCGGTCGCGGCGGTGCAGGAGCTCCCGCGGCGCGTCGGCCGCCGCCACGAGGATGGCGTTCTCGATCACGTCGCAGATGCCGGCGCCGGCGCCACGGAAGAAGTCGCGCCACCGATCCAGCCCGTCGGCCATCGCCGTGGCCGCCGCCGCCGGTCCCCGCCGGGCCTCCGTGGGAACAGGAAGACCTCCCCGCGTCGCCAAGATCGGCCTCCCCCGACCGCGATTCCCACCAGCACAACCAAGAACCGATGCTCCCCTTTCCGCTTCTATCTTTTCTTTCTTCTTATCAGATTATTACACCGCGCGCACCGGCACGGCACTAGCACCAAGAATCCAATCTCTCCCGCCCGTCCAACGGCGAATCAGATTCCCCCGAATCCACGGCGCGGGGGCAGAATCACCAACCAGTCAATCGAGAAACAGTGGAGGAACAAGAACAGAGCGAATCCGGAGGGAGGCGGAAGGAATCGATCGACGAAGAAACCAGCGTCACCTTCCTTGGCCCCCACCCCACGTCCCCGTTCCTTGACGGTTTCAACAAGGCAACCCCCAACCCGGAGCACAGCGCGGCGCGGCGGTAGCCTAACCAAAGCAGAGCAAATCTTATCTGGCCTGGCTGGCTGGCTGACCCCCGCGGAAGAAGGAAGCGGGGAGGAAAGCCAGGAAGGTGAAGTTGAAGAGAGGAGAGGGGGCTGACGAGACGGCCGGATAGGGACGGGAATGGGATGGCAGGGTACGCAAACCCACGAGACCTACGCGGCCACCAAACACCAGCAACTACTCCTCCCTCCCCCTCCCATGGACCATGCCTCGCCACCACTAGCAGCTGCAATTGCAGTAACAAACTGCGCGTTCGTGGCGTCACCGCCGCCCGCACTCCGTTCCCTGCACCTTTCTTCTACGTATAGTGGAGTAGAAGTTCTTTCTTTTTTTTTACCAGAAGAAGCGAAGGGCAGGACACGGCCGTGCCGTGCACAAGCCGCAGGGGATGGCGGAATTGCTGGGGGAGAGTGGGAGAGAAGAGAAGAGAGGGGAGATGGGTGAGACGCGGCGGCCTCGTGGCTGCTTCGTGTTGCTTTGACCCTGTCGACTCGGGCGGCGGGGGGCGTCCTTTCCGTTTGGTCTCTTTTTTTTTTTCTGTGTTGAGCAGCGCTCCTAATTAATTAATTAGTCGATTGATGAAGCTCACTCACAAAGTCACATGGTGGCTTTCCATGATTATAGTTTTGTTGCAATTCTGGATTTATTTACTGGGCGCGTTCGGCTGGTCCGGTGCTGGACTGAAATCGGCGGAAAGCTGGTGGGAGACCAGCCCAAACCAGTCCAGCTCTGGACCAGCCGAACTAGACCACTATTCGAAGCGTATCTTTGTTGATCCATAATTGCAAACACATTTCTCAGTAAATGCGTATGAAGCACCAAAGTTTTTTCAGTGCTGCACCTGCACAGCATGTGAAAATGGATGGAGTGGGGAGTGGGATACGGATGTGAAAATTGGTGTTGATATTTATGCATGTGTGGGTCCATTACCAATAAAAATTAGCAACAAAAATTAATACTATTGGATCTAAATAAACCTGCTAAGGGCTCATTTGGATCCACCAACTAAACTTTAGCTTAATAAATTTAGCGGCTAGGGATCCAAACAGTGCAGTTAAAAGATCCGCTAAAGTTTAGCCTTGAAATTTTAGCTAGCTAGATTTTAGTTAGGTGGATCCAGACATGGCCTAATATACCTGCTAATTATTAGCTAGAGGGCTGCTAACTATTAGTTTCATTAACAGGTTTTGAGTTGTTAATAGGTGGTAATAGTTCATAAGCACCTTCAACTTATTATCCAACCATCTATTAACAGGTGGCCCAAGCTAGCTAGCTAAAAATTAGTAGCTATTAACTATTAGCTAGCTTATTTTTAGTGCTAATGGATTCCAAACAGGACCTTATTCTATTTTTCAGATGTTGTATTATCTTTGTCATAAGTTAAACATTTCAATCTTTAACCATCAATTTTATAATCCATATCATTTCCCTACATGTAAATTATTATTTGTCATAGTGAATCTAAAAACATAAAACTTATATTGTTAACATGTATTTTTTTTGAAATTAATGGTCAAAGTTAAAAAAAATTGGCTTAGGAAAAACTAGTATGGTATATTAAAAAAAGAACGTATGGAGTAGAACTAGAAACCAAACGTCATATTATTTTAGTTTTTTTTAACCACGCTTCTCCTCGTAGCCTCATTTTTATACAAAACGTAGAAACTAGATCATAGCAACTTATTTTGGTCGTTCTTCATTTGTGCAACTTTTCAGGAACCTCCTTTTCTAACCACCATACCAAACATGAAATAATCTATAAGGTGCCACTGTGATTAACATTATATATAAACACAATATTGTCATATATTGAAAGAGTTATATATTGTTGAGTTTGGTTTAGACAGCTATAGTTAAAAGATAAAAAAAACTTAGAACAATCTTAAATGAACCTTTATTTAGACTAGCAAATATACACATGCATAATGGGACATATAATTTGTTGTACGGTAGTGCCAATGATAATAAACTAGCAATTTTTGTTGGGTTGAATTGGGCTTGGTCGAACCTTTAATTAAATAAATTCTAAAGCTCGTAATTTAATATTAGTGTAATAAAGGGCCAATACCATATGGGAAATTAAAAGGATATTGACTATATGCAACTGTTGTTCATTTATGGAAGATGGAAGACGAGACACACAATTGCGGTGGCGCGTCTCGAACGGGCTCAGGCGGCCAATCCATGAGATGAGGTGTGATGCTAGTGGAGGTTTTGCAACCCCAAACTCAAAAGAAGAACGGTGAGAATAAGGAACAACAGACTAAGAGAAGTGTAAAGAGTTTTAGAACCGTATTTTTTAATTATTAATATATTATTATATTAAATAAGTGGGAATAACTCTTTTTTGCGATGATTTCCACTCTTTAATATTAATATATTAGGTATAGATAAGTGGAAATAACTCTTTTTAGATACATATTAAAAAAATATTGTAGGCATGAAAACCTTACACAAACCGTCTATTTTTCAATCAAACAACTATAATAAATAACGAAAGAAATGCTTCAACAATCCAGGAATATGTTGCAGTTAGCACCTTGCTTGCAGCATCTTGGCTATTCCACGGATAGATACTTCCTTTCAGAAGTGACATGTGTATTCTGTTCACTTGAACTTATCTGTCAGAATCAACTAACCGTTCAACAGTGTTTTTCTCTCACAACAAATCAACATCAACATCAGCCATTCAGCAGTGCTTTTACCCAGCCGACCAGGGTGGTGTTTCTTGCTTTTGTTGAGAGGGAATCCGTCTTTGTAATATTTTGACCCTGTGGTGCAGTGCATCTAACGTCTTCCACCAATAGTGGGAATGGGATAGTGGCTAGCGTTCGATGCGGGGTTCTTGTTTTTTTTTATCGTTTTTTCTATAAGTTATGCGGGGTTCCATTTAGAGTGGCTGCTGGGATAGCTGAAGGGCCAACCAGTTGTTGTCCTTTTCAGTTTTCAGTAGTAGTATAAAAGGTGTCTTCATGTAGCAGAAATAAAAGGAAAACGGGAATAGAAGACTATGAAAAGAAACTAAATAGAAAAAAGAGAAATTCAAATGTTACGATAACTGTGTGATTTTTGGTCAGAGTAACGCTTTCCAACGAAGCTGGGTTGGGGCCTTTCATCAGAAAACCAATAGTTTGATTGGAACGATGTGTCAGCTACTCTCTCTGCCCAGAAAAGAATGTAATTATAGGATTTCTGCCGGTCAAAACAGCTCAAGTTTGACCAAATTTATAACAAATAATATTAATATTTATGTCTCCAAAATAAAAATAAATTCTATGACTAATCTAATGATACTAATTTTGCATTAGGAATGTTAGTATTTTTTTATATAATTTTGGTCAAAATTTAAATTGATTGATTTCTCGGAAAACGAGAATTGTATTCTTTTGTGCACGGGGGAGTATATGATTCGTTAGCGAAAGGATATGTAGCCTAGTAACCGCCTCATTATTACCTTAGATCCTGAGTTCGACTCTCCATAAGGCGAATATTCCAGGATTTAATAAAGAAAGCTATACGATTCGTTGTTAACGCACAAGGCGAGTCACACAAGCCGCAGTCCTGCGTGCCAGGACCAAAATCATTCCTGAAAATGACGATAACAAAAATGAAACGTGCATCTCCTCTAAAGATGGCAACGGGGAATTTCCCATCGGGGGTTAGGCCCCCATCCCTGTCCCTATAAACAATCGCGGGGGGCGATTCTCTTCCATTCCCGTCCCTGCCCGGAGAATTTATCCCCGCGGGGTCTCCGTCCCCGTTAGAAAAATGGAAGATGAGGGCAGAAGCAGTTCTGTGACATCAAAACAGACTCCAATCAAGTGAAAAATGGACGTCAATCGAGGAAGATTTCAAGATTTGTCATATGCCAGTTGCCAAGAAACATTACTAGCTTCCTTCTCATAAAATCCAAAAAAAGCACAAATAAACAAGAACACACGAGTCTCTCGGTGCTAAGCTTTCTTGAATCAAATTTCCACCACTCAACAAGAACTCCACGCTGCATTCAAGATATATGTTGTGCATGTGGCTCCGGCTTCAAGCATGTCACATCACATCGTTGAGCTCGAACAAACATCTCTCAATTTGTGTTGGCATGCGGATGCTTTAGGAAGAAGTATGTTGTGGGGGCTGTGATTTGCAAGAGGAAGCGCGATGTGTGGCTTGGAGTCGGAGCAGATGCGCGGACGTGGGAGTGAGTGCGATGCGTCGCGTCGCGCGGAGGACTGCAGAAGTGCGGCATGTTGCTCGGTTGCTCAGCTATCTTGGCGGCGGCGGCCGGTGGGTGAGAATGGGGAAGGGAGTAGAAACTTTGGCTGCTTAGGTTTTCCTGTCTTTTATAAGTGACTCTTCTATTGGGCTTTCCTGGGCCAGGAATGAGCAGGCAGGCTGTGAACCTGTGAGTGCTGCGCAAGCGGGGATGCGGAGATACGGGGATAGGGATTGCACAACCATACCCGCCCCCGCCAGACCCGACGGGAGACGTTTCTTCCCCGTTTAATTCCCCGTGAGGATAAAATTTTCTCCCATCCTCGTCCCCTAATGGAATAACTCCCCGCAGAGAATCGGGGATCAGGTCTCATTGCCATCTTTAATCTCCTCCAGCTCCAGGTGAGAAGCGAGAAAACGACACGCATCAGCAGGCGAGAAGCTGCGGCCGCACCGAAACCGTGTCAGGGACCGGGAACATGTGTTTCTCATGCCGGATTTTTTTTTTTTTGTTCAGCGAAAAGGGTGGGAGTGGGATGGGAAAAGGATTAGGATTAGGATATCCAAAACAAGCAGACAAGCAGATGCCGAACCAATCAATCCGTCATGCGCGCGTGCATGCATATGCAAGCACGGGCAGCAGCGCCAGTGCCCAGTGACGGAGGGAGCCCACGTGAGCGGCTTCCGGCGGAACCGACCGACCGACCAAACGAAACGAAACTGCTCCGAGCGGGAGGGAGGGGGCGAGGGGCGCCAAAGGCCAAAGGGAAGGAAAGCTCGGCGAATTTGGGCTCCCGCCGGTGGGCCGCAGCTGGTTTCCGCTTCTGAATTTTGATTCCCGCGGACGGACGGGGACAAACCGGGGCCCGGACCGGCGAAACAGCCGAAGGCGTGGGCGCGAGCAGTGACCTCAAGCGCAGCGCAGGCAGTGAGCTGCTAGTCTCAGCTGTACAGTACTCAAATCAGCTGCGTGTGGGGTCAGTGGTCGTCTGAAAGACTGAAAGGGAAGGGTCCTGGAAAGCACAAACGGTCGCGTGGCCCGGCACGTGCATTAAAAGAGATTGGAAATTCGGAGCAGTAGCACGCACGGAAATACGATAGTCTAGTCTTGTATATTCAACTTTTTGTTAGGGCCGGTTTAGTTACTAAAAATTTGGTAAAATGGTATTGTAGTCCTTTTTATTGTTATTTAGTAATTAGTATCTAATTATGGTTTAATTAGGCTTAAAAAATTCGTCTCGTTCATTTCATCTGAACTGGATAATTAGTTTTATTTTTTATTTATATTTAATGTTTCATGTATGTGTCTAAAGATTTAATGTGATGAAAAATCTAAAAAATTTTGCAAAACTTTCTGGGAACTAAACGGGGCCTTAACCTCGCAGGCTGAAGTTGTCTGCATTTGTTCGGCTGCTCTTTTCTTCAGCGCTGCAGCGGCTTATGTTGCTTTTTTATTTTGCTCTCTACTACTAGCTGGCAGGCAAGGCAGCTGCTGCAGCTGTGAACGAGGGCAGCAGCTTACTTCTACACCGCTCAAGTTCTCTTTTGGTTTTGACCCATCGGAATTTTAACCCGGAGAGGGTTCGGGGCTTGTTTAGTTCTAAAATATTTTGTGAAAAAATAGTAGATTCTCTATTACATTAAATTTTTAGACACATACATGGAGTATTAAATATAGATAAAAAAATAAAACTAATTACACAGTTTAGACAAAATTCACGAGATAATTCTTTTAAACCTAATTAGATCATGATTGAACACTAATTATTAAATAACAACAAAAAATGCTACAATAGTATTTCACAGAATATTTCATGAACTAAGTCTCCGCTCTCCGTCTTCGGTCCCCGCAACAAGCAGTGTAGCGCCAAGCACGCCTTCTCGCAAATACCACACGAGCCTTAGCCCAGCACTTGGCAGATGCGAAACATTTTACATCACATTTTCCTACCTTCCCTTGCAGGATATATCCAACAGAAAGGCCAGTCGACGACGCGCAAAAAAAAAAAAAAAAAAAAAGAAAGAAAGAAAGAAAGAGCGTCACGGAGACCCACCTTAGTTTGGTCTCTGCGAACGCGAACCGATGTAAGACGTCCAGAGGGACGTCATACGCTACGCGCGCCGTGATGCACTTGTGACAGGATTAGATCCGCAGCAGCTGCCCCGTCGTCCACCGCTGCTGGTCCCCCTCTCTTCTACTCCGATATTTTGTCGGGGCTGAAGGGAGTAGGGATCTATTGTTTTTAATAAGTTTTTTTAGCAGATCAAGTAATTAGGGTTAACGTCTTTCCATGCCAAATTATTTGGTACTGGAGTTTTATCTCCTCCTTCTCCTCATCTCTGTCGATGGTGAAGGAGAAGGGTGAAATCGTCTTCTCCATGGCGGCTCCGTTGAAGATGAGGGTGACAACATCGACGTCGGCATCTTCATCGATATGATGACATGGAGACTTTAGTTTCCGGACGACGGCATCAAGGCGGAGATGATATCGCTGTCATGGAATAATTTTCTCCGGTCTCTTCTCCGTTTTGTTGTGGTTAGATCTGGCCACGATGAAGGACTAGGGAGAATAATTTTCAGATCAGTCTTCCTCACTCTTCGGTGGCAGAAAGAAGAAGAAGGAAGACACTAGAAAGAAGAAGTTCCTCAATTCCGCCTACGGGAATGTTGGTCGTTATTCGTTGGGCATTTGTTCTCAGGCCATTTGCCGAGTGTTTGCCTGTGCGGTCATCAATACTGCAAAGCATTTAACAGGTTAGGTTTTGAGTTGTGCTATTCACAGCGTGGGTACTATTTTGTAATTCAGAGTGCTTGTAATGTGTTAATATACCCAGCTATCATATAATATAATTCTTCTTTCGTCGCAAAAAAAAAGATCATAACGGTTGTTGTAATCGCCGGCGTCATGCAGCTAATCGGAACGAATATCTCACCTCGGATTCATTAACTGCTTATCTAATATTAGAGCAACATCGAGAGACTCTTTATATCCTTTCTTATTGCAAGGAAAAAAGATTTTGGTGAAAAAATGTTCCCCAACAGATTAGACCATCTTTGAATCCAAGGGGTTAAAGTAAGCCCTCCACTTTTAACCATCTTTTAGCCCTTGGGATCCAAACGGAATGGCTAAATGGAGGGGCTAATCTTTAGCCCTTCATTAGCCCATTAGTCCTTGCAAGTAGATTAAAGAGGACTAAAAGTATTATCATGATACTTTACTTTCTTTCTCTCCTCTTTGTTTCACTTTTAGCCACCTTTTAGTCACGTATCAATTAGGCCAAGTGGCTCAACTTTAGCCTCTTCATTTCAAGGCCTAATCTTTAGCTCTGGGCTAAACTTTAGTCTAGGGGATCCAAACAGGGCCTTATTTAATTGGTTGTCCAAATATAACCATCTTTTATTCCAAATTTTTCGCTAGCCAAAGATAGAAAATGAGAATGGCTCTCTAAAGCGCAAACAAGATATAGAAAAACTGTTGAAGAGTATAAAGATATAAAAAGCAATTTTTATGCAAATGACTTCAAATTAGACGATTTAGAGAGTGAGTATTAGAAAGGCTCTTCTAGATGCTTCCAAAGCATCTCCAACGGTATCTAAAAAAAAATACTCTCCAAAAGCTGGTTTTCCAACCTTTACAAAATATATTGGAGGACATAAAAAAGCTAAAACTCCAACTGTCGGTGTTCGGACCCGAGGGGGTCCTAAACCAACGAGAAAAATGCTGCGTGTCCCTTTCCTGGATGGTGATGCAAGGAGAACACACGGGGGTTTATCCTGGTTCGGGCAAAAGAAGGCCCTACGTCCAGCGGGGGTGAGAGAGATTTGTATTTCCTTGCACCGAGGTGCTTGCGTAGGGGTTACAAGCTTGCGAGAGAGGGTGTCGAGCCCAAGTCTCAAAAGGGAAAAGAAAGAGTACAAGATGATTGCTTGAGATGTTGGTCGCTACGTGGTGTGTGTCTAGCCGTTCGTCCCCTCCCTCCTTTTCGTTCCCCCTCCCCCTTTTATAGGGCGAGAGGAGGCCAAGACAACGGGGAGTCTTGAAATGATGTTTTGTCGATCCCTGTTAAGGTGACTGTAGCGACGTGCCCTAAAAGTGGGAGGCCATCCCTGGGCACGTGATGTCGTAGAAGGTGAGGTACCGAGATGACCCGGAGCGCCGTGCCATACCGTCCTTTCTTTCTTGTTGCGCCGTGTCGGTGGTCGAGGTCGGGTCGAGGTAGGGTCGAGGCCGAACGGATAAGTCCGAATCCCCGGAACTGCGGCATACGGGTCTTGTCGTATCCTCCCTCGAGGGTTAATAGTGACGCACAGGATGAGGCATGGTGGGCATAGTGACGTTTTTCACCTCCCATCACGGGATGGGCGGTAGAACAGTGAAAACTGACACGGGTATTGTTCCCATGCCGACCCAGGCCGTGGCCATGCCGGTAGGTGGTGGTTGGTAGGTTGCATTAAATGCTTTGACTTTTCGTCCCGTGGTAGGTGGAGACTGAGGGGGTCGAGCGCCTCGACCCGGGCTCACGCGAGTCGGAACGCCCGGGGCGGTCGAGCCCTGTGCGGGTTGGAACGCGGTCGAGGCCTCCCGTCGAGGGGGCCTCGTACGAGTCGGAGACGGGGCACGGTCGAGGCCTTTTGTCGAGCCGGCCTCGTACGAGGCGGACCTGTCGCACGTAGTGGGCTATGTTTTATCGTGACTTACTCATTTTAGTTTTTATTATCGTTAAGCGTGGGTACCCCTATACTATTGGTACCGACAGTAGCCCCCGAGCCTTTAGGTGAGTGTACGTTCACTCTCCTTGAGGCTTTTTACCGATGAACTGGAGTCATAGCGCCGTTTATCTTTCTTAATAGGAATGCCTAGGTGTTCTCAGTACTTTTCCGGTGGGGGCGCGCGAGCGCACCCGCCGGGTGTAGCCCCCGAGGCCTCGGTGGAGTATTGAGAAAATCTCCTCCGAGGTCTTGTTCATATTTTATCAGGGAGTAGTTGATGCGGCCGAGCCCCCGAGCCTCGCGCGTACGAGGTCGATCAGAGTCCTCGCCGTCTTTCGTAGTCCGTCCCTCGCGCTCTTCCTTCGGAAATGAAGAGGAGGGGTGGGGAGCGTCGTACTACCCCGTTTGGGCGAGTCCGGCGATCTCCGGTGAGCTGCTAGCGGGGAGATTCGAGTGAGAGTTCGTGCTCCAGTCGTTAGGAGTCGGCTTGTGGCCCGGAGGCACTCTACGAAAATGCCAAGGAGTGGTCGTGCGGATGTCGGTTCCCTTCGACGGGATCCGAGGGCTCGATGCCTCCCCCGTGGGGATTCCTGCTTCGACCTCGTCCTCTGGCCTCGAATACGTCCTGGGGTGCCTCGAGAGCGTGGCTCGAGCCCTGGCCATGTATGAGCGCATCCCTGGTCGTCCCTTGCTCTGTGCTCGAGGGCGGCTGCCGAAACCCAGGTCGAGGGCCAGCCTCTGCTCCCTCGAGACTTAAAGCGGGCCCGGAGCCCGTTAGCGGAATCTCGGAATATCCGTCCGCGGATCTCGCCCCGCCCGTTTAGCCAGGCGCGCCTTTTTAGGGCGAGATCGGCGCGGTAGTGGGCGGCGTGGCGTTCGGTTACTGCGTGGGGACGGCCACGTGCCCCGCTCCTGTAAGGCAAGAAGGACGGTTAGGTGGGCGCATTTATTACGGGAAACTGTTCCTACCTTTTCGCGCGGCCGTTGAACTTCTTCCCGGTCTATAAAAACGAGGCCCGGGGGTCCGTGTTCCCCTCCGGTTCTTTGCGTTCTTGCCATCCTTTGCTTTAGGAAACCCTAGCCCCCTTGCGCTTTCCGTCCGCATTGCCGCCGCCGCCGCCCTTTTTCTCCACACTTTCCCTTCCCGTCGGCGCTGATGGCTGGAAAGAGCCAATTCCTTGCTACCGACGGCTGGGCCTCCTCTTCCGTGACGGAGAAGAAGCTGGAGGAGCTGGTCGCGGATGGGTTGCTGCGGCCGAGGACGAGTCGGTCGCGGCCGGAGTGGATCGCGCCGCCGTCGACCCATCGGGAGCCGGCCCCCCGGAAGGCTACGTGGTGAGCTTCGTAAGTTTCCACGAACGGGGGTTCGGTATCCCGTCGTCGGTCTTCATGCGGGCGCTTCTCCACTACTACCGGGTGGAGCTCCACCACCTCGCCCCCAACGCCATTGCGCAGGCCGCCATCTTCGCGGCGGTCTGCGAGGGATACCTCGGGGTGGAGCCGCAGTGGAACCTGTGGCTCCACCTTTTCAAGGCCGAGCTTTTCGCGCGGAACGCGGGAGGGAAGGGCGCCTTCTACGCAGTGCGGGTAGGGAGCTGCGTCCTTCAGTTGAGGTCGAGTCGGACGGACCAGTACATCCCGGCGCGCCTCATCTCTTCGAACAGCGGGTGGCACGCGGGCTGGTTCTACCTCCGCAACGACGAGAACCAGCTGCCGAGGTATACCGGCCGCGTGCTGACCGCCCGGGAGGACAACTGGGTGTACGGCGTGCCGGACGTCGAGAAGCCGCGTCTGGACCCGTTGCTGGCGGCGCTGCAGCAGCTTCGTGCTCGAGGCCTGACGGCGGCGGCAGTAGCGACGGCGTTTCACCGTCGTCGGGTGATGCCGCTGTGCCGACGCCGCCTGCGCCTCGACCAGATGACCCCGGAGGCGTCTTTAGAGGGGAGCCGGATGTCGCACGAGACCCTCACCCCCGAGGAGGGGCTTCGCCGAGCCCGCCGGATGGTGGGGACCTTCAAGGCGGAGGAAGCCGACCGGCTCCCCATGAGGCCCACTGAGGGGTTCGAGCCCGTGGTAAGTTCCTTAGTACGTTTGTCTTTCAGTTTGGTTCGTCTTTGAGACCTTCCCCTAATCCGGTCGACGTCATTGTGCAGGACCTATCGGCGCTGCGGGAGACACGACCGCCAGTTCCGGAGGACCGACCCGCTCGGGACGCTCGACGGGAGCACGCCTCGAAGCAGAAGGCGGTCAAGGAATCGACCAAGAAGCGGGCGGCCCGGAAGTCCAGGGAGAAGGAGGCGCGGAGGAAACTCCGGCGCCAACAGGCCCTCGACGGGCTCCCTTTGGAGCCGTCGCCCTCCGAGACCATGTCGGGAGAGGACGACGGCAGCAGCGGCGAGGATGACGACGCCTTGTCGCGGTACGAGGCCGCGACCGGGCTGGGGAACCTCCCCGACATCCGCCCTCTGCTGGAGCCCCTCGCGGGGCCATCCTCCTCGGTCGTTGTGGTCGAGGAGGTCGAGGAGGACGACGAGGAAGAGGAGAAGAGGAAGAAGAAGAAGGAGGAGGAAAAGAGGGAGGCGGGCCCCTCGGCGGGAGGGGCCGCCTCGCCCCGGACCCAGCCAGAGGGGTCAACGGGGGCGCCTGCCCCAGCCCAGGCCCCGCAAGCTCAGGCGGGGACGGGGGCGGGGGTGCCGACATCGTCGTCGGCGGTGCCCTCGTCGGGCGTGAAGACCCGAGGCCAGTTGGCCTCGGAGGCGCAGAAAGCGCGTAGCGGCGCGCCGGCGAGAGCCCCGAGGAGCGCCCGGTCCGCGGGTGGGGCTGCCGCGAGGCCACCGCCTGCGACCTCGAGCGGCTCGGACCGTGGGGGGTCGAGGCCCCTGGTGCCGATCTCTGGGTAAGTTTCTGAACAGAAGGGGACTTGTCTTATCTTTTGATTTCGTTGGTCGACTTATCCTTTATTTTTCAGGCTGAAACGGAAGGCGGAGACCATGGGGCCCACCCCCGTGAAATCCCTTCGAGCCAGCGGCGCCGTCCTTAATCGGTCGGCGGAGCAGGACGCGGCCTGGGTCCGCGAGGTCGAGGCTGCGAAGGAGCGCCGTCGGCAGCGGGAGGCCGCGGGTGCCTCGACGGCTGCCGGCCCCGATCCTGCGGTGGCGGGGTCAGAGCCGGCAAGGACGGTGGCGCCCGGCCCGGTCGAGGCGGAGCCTAAGGTGCTGCCTTCGGCTGAGGCCACCGTGGAGGTGGCCGCGGAGGAGGCGGCCGCCGAGGCGACCGCGGAGGGGGCTGCACCGGCGCCGGAGCAGGAGGTGGCGCCGGCAAGGGAGCCGCAGCCGCAGCAAGACCTACCGGTGCGGCCGGTGGGCATGACGGAAAGTGGGGCCGTCGAGCCTTCTGCCGGATCCCTGGAGGCGGCGGCGCCGGAAGTTGAGGTGCCGGTCGCGGGGGCACCGGCGGTCGGAGCGCCGGCTTCCGAGCCGCCGTCGGGCGAGGTACCGGCCCCAGAGGCGTCGACGGCAGAGGTGCCAGCTCCGGAGGCGCCGGTTGCCGAGGGGCCGGTCACTGCCGAGGGACGGGCGCCCGTGGTCGTCATCCTCGACGACGCCCCCCTGGACAAGGGAAAGGAGATAGTGGGGGCCGAGGAGGGCGAGACTGCGAGCCGGGCGGAAGCCTCGGCCCCTGCCGGGGGGGCGAGCGAGGGCAACGAGGCCGGCCCTTCGACCGGGCCGGGAGGTGCCCCGGCTGGGTCGTCATCGTCGTGGCCAGACTTCGCCGCGCTGGCGATAGCGCGGGCCGAGGAGGAGATCCCGAGGTGGGGAGGGCCGCCCCTTCAGTTCAAGGATGCCGCGAACCTCGACGGCGAGCCCATCCTCACCCTGAACGACAGGGATGAGGTCCACCGCTGGCAGTACCTCGAGGGCGTCCGCCGACATCTCGCTCGGCTGCTCAGCGTGGCGTCCGACGCTGTTTCGCGGGGCATGCTGGATGCCACCGAGGTATGACCAAGTTGCCGGCTTATTCCGTGGCTCTTTGTGTCTTTTTCCTTTGGATTCATTATGTTTTTTGGTTTTTCTTGAATTAGGAACTCAAAGAGACCTCCCGCCGAAAGTCGCTCTTCATCCGGGGTGAGAGTGGTGTGTGGGCGTCACTGTCCCGGCAACGGGCCCTGGTCGAAGAGACTCAGAAGAGGCTCGCCGATCGGTCCGCTGAGATGGCGGAACTGCGCACCGCCTACTCGACGGTGAAGGAAGAGGCGATGCAGGCATGGGCGGCTGAAGCCTCGATGCGCACCGAGGCGGACAAGGCCCGGGAAGAGGCTGCCCAGGCCCGCCGAGACCTCGAGCCCCTGTCAGCGCGGGTCAAGGAGCTCGAGGAGGACGTCTCCCAGGTTGGCCGTCAGCGGGACGCCCTCAACGTCCAAATCGGGCAGGTGACAGCCCAGCTTGGCGCGCTGAAGGGCGAGGTCTCGGTGCTGAATGGGGCCGTCCAGGAGAAGGACGCGGCGCTCCAGACCGCCCTCCAAGAGATCGAGGCTCTGAAGGCGGCCGTTCGCGAGAAGGACAGCGCCCTCCTGGGGCTCGAACGGACGTGCGGGGGGCTCCACGACGAGGTCGTGGGTTTGAAGACTCACGTCGAGGGTAAGTATAATTTGTTGTAGTTATGCCGTCGATGCGTCGTATTGGGTGCTAATTTTGGCTTGTCGCATTCCAGAGCTGGAGAGTGAGAACCGGGAGGCCCGCTCGACCGCCAACTCCCTGCAGAGCCTCCTCGAAGCCGAGACCCGGAGGACCCAGTTGCTCGAGGGCGCGATCACCACGGTGTGCGACGGTCTGGGGGTCGGACCCGACGCCGACACCGGAGAGGACGCCCCAGGGAACTGCTTCATCCGTCGGATGGCCGCGCTGGGTCATTTTGCCCGGGAGAAGATACGGGACAGCCTCCACCACGGCGTAAAGAGGGCACTGGCCGTCGTTCGCTCTGGTTTTGTGTTCGACATGGAGCTCGTCGCCGACGGCTTCATCACAGACCCGGAGCGGACGGACGCGGAGAACGCAGATGCCTGCTTGGATCTGATCGAAGCCGCGGAGGGGCCTGGGAGCCGCCTGGCCTCGCTCTTCGAGCCCGAGGTGGTGCCGCCCGCTGATGACGAAGGCCTGTGAGCCAAATCTGGGCACGGAGGCCCGTGTAATAAGTTAGTTATTTTGAATTTTGATCGTGGTGGCCCTGGGGGCCTTAAGAACTCAAAACTTAAACTAGTTTGTGACGGATCTAGTTTTATTCGAGCCTTTTTTCCCTTTCGGCTTGGGTTGTGTTCTCATACGATTTACTTAACACGCAGTCGCGCCCTTTGGCGTGGGGAGCGAGTGGAGGTACCGTAGCCTCGGGGGCGTAAGCGATCTCGCGGCTCGACTGCCCTCGAGCTTCAGGGTGCTCTTGCGGCCTTGTAGATCGCGTGAGAAACTGACCTAAGCGGCAGGGAGTGTGCCGCTCTCTTTCAAAGTTAGGAACCGTTATAAGACCTACTTAGCGTGCGGTCGCACCCCTAGAAGGCATGAGGGGTGAGTGGAGGTACCGTGGCCCCGGAGGCTTAGGTGACACTCCTGGCTCGAGGGCCCTTTCGCACCTTAGGGTGCTCTTGCCGCGAAGTCGATAGGGAAAGCGGTTCTTAAATTTAAAAGAGAGTACAAGTTTTTTCAGGGACTGGGGGGTTCCCCCCTTGTAGCCCCCGAGGGAGGGTCGATTCTGGGAGTGCAGAGTCGATCCTTCCTTATTGTGAAGCGAAAAGTTTGAACATTGCTGTATTCTTTATTGATGAAAAAGGAAATACAAGGCCTCGAGGCTTTCTAAGGAAAAAAGCGACGTAACTGTTCGATGTTCCAAGCGTTGGTGAAGATTTCACCCTTCTCGTTGGATAGCTTGTAGGTGCCCGGCTTTAGTACTTCTGCGATGATGTACGGTCCTTCCCATGGTGGCGTGAGCTTGTGGCGTCCCTTGGTGTTCTGGTTCCGACGCAGCACCAAATCGCCAACGTTGAGGTCGCGCCTTCGTACATGTCTGTTGTGGTAGCGTCGGAGACCCTGCTGGTACCTGGCAGAATGCAATAAAGCCACATCTCGGGCTTCCTCGAGCTGGTCGAGGGCGTCCTCCCTTGCGGCGTCGTTATTTCTTTCGTTGTATGCTTTTAACCTTGGGGATCCGTATTCTATATCAGTCGGAAGCATAGCCTCGGACCCGTAGACTAAGAAGAACGGAGTGAACCCCGTGGCTCGACTCGGCGTTGTTCTCAGGCTCCATAGGACCGAGGGTAGCTCGGCGGCCCATCTTTTGCCGTGCTTGTTTAGCTTGTCGAAAATTCTGGGTTTCAGGCCTTGCAGGAGCATGCCGTTGGCACGCTCTACTTGGCCGTTCGTTTTTGGATGAGCTACGGCCGACCAGAGCACGCGGATGTGATGGTGGTCACAGAAATCCAGAAACTTTTTACCAGTGAACTGGGTGCCGTTGTCAGTGATAATGCAGTTCGGAACCCCAAATCGATGGATGATGTCGGTAAAGAAGATGACGGCTTGTTCTGACCTAATACTGGTGATGGGACGAGCCTCGATCCACTTGGAAAACTTGTCGATTGCGACAAGCAAATGGGTGAAGCCACCAGTAGTTCTTTTCAGCGGTCCGACGAGGTCGAGCCCCCAGACGGCAAACGGCCACGTGATGGGAATGGTTTGTAGAGCATGTGCCGGGAGGTGAGTCTGCCTTGCATAGTACTGACAACCTTCGCAGGAGCGTACTAGTTTGACGGCGTCGGAGACCGCGGTCGGCCAATAGAACCCTTGTCTAAAGGCGTTCCCGACGAGGGTTCGAGGCGCGGCGTGGTGACCGCAAGCCCCCGAGTGCAGGTCGTTGAGCAGGTCCCTGCCCTCCTTGTTTGCGATGCAACGTTGGAGAATTCCCGTAGGGCTGCGGCGGTACAGCTCCCTACTGTCACCAATGATCACAAAGGTTTTGGCCCGTCGAGCGATCCGTCGAGCCTCGGTCTTACTCGAGGGGAGGTCCCCTTGGATAAGATAGTCGAGGTATGGTGCGCGCCAATCAGTCTCGATGTCAGATGGTGGGGTCGATCCCTCCACCTGCATGGCCTCGGCCCCGGTCGAGGGGGCCTCTGCCTCTGGTGGGGGGTCGAGTGACGACCCGTCGACCCCTCCGTCCAACCCAAGGTCGACAGATGGCCGTTGGAGATCTTTTGCGAAAACGTCGGGTGGGACCGTAGTTCGGCTTGACGCGATTTTTGCGAGTTCATCGGCGGCCTCATTATATTTGCGTGCTATGTGCCATGAAACTTGTCCTCGAGGCGTCGTACCTCTTGGCAGTAGGCTTCCATCTTGGGGTCACGGCAGCTCGAGCTCTTCATGACTTGATCGATCACTAGCTGGGAGTCGCCTCGAACATCAAGGTGTCGGACCCCGAGCTCGATGGCGATCCTTAGCCCCGCGACGAGTGCCTCGTATTCAGCGATGTTGTTGGATGCAGGGAAATGGAGCCGGATGACGTAGCGCATGTGGACCCCGAGGGGTGAGATGAAGAGCAAACCCGCGCCTGCTCCTGTTTTCATCAAAGACCCATCGAAGTACATGGTCCAGAGTTCGGCCTGGAGCTGTGCGGGAGGGAGCTGGGTGTCGGTCCATTCAGCCAAGATGTGACTTTATGGCTTGCGCGGCGCGTAGGATAGGGTCTCGCCCATGAGCTCGACCGCCCACTTGGCGACCCTACCCGTGGCTTCCCGGTTCTGGGCTATCTCTCCCAGGGGGAAAGAAGAAACCACAGTAACTGGGTGGCCCTCAAAGTAGTGTCGGAGCTTACGTCGTGTCAGAATGACAGCATAAAGCAGTTTCTGGATTTGAGGGTAGCAGACCTTGTTTCCGAGAGCACTTCACTAATGAAATAGACCGGCCTCTGGACGGGCAAGGCATGAGCTTCCTCGGCCCGTTCGACGACCAGGACTGCGCTGACTACTTGTGATGTCGCGGCGACATAAAGTAGGAGCGGCTCTCCTGGAGTCGGCGGGACGAGTATTGGCGAGTTAGAGAGTGTGGCCTTGAGTTTGGTGAGGGCTTCCTCAGCCTCGAGGGTCCAGGAAAAATGCTCCGATTTCTTAAGAGGCGGTACAGAGGCGGTACAGAGGCAGCGCTTTTTCGCCGAGGCGCGAAATGAAACGGCTGAGCGCCGCTAAGCAGCCTGTGACCCTCTGTACGCCTTTCAAATCTCGGATGGGGGCCATCTTGGTTATCGCAGAGATTTTTTCTGGATTGGCCTCGATGCCCCGCTTGGACACGATGAACCCCAGAAGCATCCCTCGGGGGACGCCAAAAACGCACTTTTCTGGATTGAGCTTGATATTCTTTGCTCGAAGGCATTTGAAGGCGACGTCGAGGTCGTCTACTAGGTTATCGGCTCGTTTGGTCTTGACTACGATGTCATCGACGTATGCCTCGACGGTTGGTCCGATGTGTTCTCCGAAAACGTGCTGCATGCATCGCTGGTACGTTGCCCCTGCGTTCCGGAGACCGAAGGGCATCGTAACGTAGCAATACATGCCGAAAGGGGTGATGAATGAAGTCGCGAGCTGATCGGACTCCTTCATTTTTATCTGATGGTAACCGGAGTAAGCGTCTAAGAACGAAAGAGTTTCACATCCCGCAGTTGAATCAACGATTTGATCAATGCGTGGCAAAGGAAAGGGAACTTTCGGACATGCTTTATTTAAACTAGTATAGTCTACACACATCCTCCACTTCCCACTCTTTTTCTTAACTAATACAGGATTAGCTAGCCACTCGGGATGGTGAACCTCCTTGATGAACCCGGCCTCTAGTAGCTTGTGGATCTCTTCGCCGATGACCCTGCGCTTCTCCTCGTCGAAGCGGCGCAGGCGTTGCTTCACCGGTTTGGACCCGGCCCGGATCTCCAAGGCGTGCTCGGCGACTTCCCTGGGTATGCCCGGCATATCCGAGGGACTCCACGCAAAAATGTCGACATTTGCGCGGAGAAAGTCGACGAGCACGGCTTCCTATTTCGGGTCGAGGGTGGCGCTGACGTTCAGCGCCTTCCCGTTGGGATCAGCGGGGTCGAGGGGCACGAGCTTGACGTCCTCCGCGGGCTCGAAGCTACCGGCGTGGCGTTTCGGATCGGGAATCTCGTTGGCGAGACCGTCGAGGTCTGCGGCCAAGGTTGCCGATTCCAAAACCGCCTCGCCGTGTTCGACGCACTCGACGTCGCACTCGTAGGCATGTTCGTATGAGGGCCCCACAGTGATGACGCCGTTTGGGCCGGGCATCTTGAGCTTGAGGTAGGTGTAGTTTGGTACGGCCATGAATTTGGCGTAGCACGGGCGTCCGAGGATGGCGTGGTATGTCCCACGGAATCCGACCACTTCGAAGGTGAGGGTCTCCTTCCTGAAGTTGGCCGGTGTGCCAAAACAAACGGGCAGATCGACCCGTCCGAGGGGTTCTGCCCGCTTCCCTGGCACGACTCCGTGGAAGCCCCCGACGCTAGGTTGCAAGCGCGCCCTCTCGACCCCCAGGAGGTCGAGGGTCTGGGAGTAGATGATGTTGAGGCTGCTCCCGCCGTCCATGAGTACCTTGGTGAGGCGTGTGTTGGCGATGATGGGATCAACAACAAGTGGGTAGACTCCTGGATTGGGGATGTAGTCCGGATGATCATCACGGTCGAAAGTGATGGCCACCGCGGACCAGTCAAGGAAACGAGGGGACCGCCGTCTGCACGGAGAAGACCTCACGCCGTTCTCGCTTGCGCTGGCGCGCTGAGAGGCGGGTTGAGGGTCCTCCGTAGATCATGAAGCAGTCGTGGATCTCGGGGAATCCCTCCTCCTTGCCATCACCCTTTGGGTCTTCCTTCTTGTCGATGGTCTTGTTGCCAGCGCCCTCGAAGTACCTGCGGAGCATATGACAATCCTCGAGGTTATGGTTAGTGGGCCCCTTGTGGTAAGGGCACGGTTCTTTGAGCATTTTGTCGAAGACGCCCCCGCCGGGGGGGCCTCGAGGCTTTTTGCGTTCGGTAGCAGCGACAAGCTCGTCGGCCGGGGCCTCGAGCTTGCCCTACTGGCCCTTCTTCTTCTTGCGGTTGTTCCTTTTGGAGCCTCGGGTGGAGCTCGCAGGATCGTTGGTCTTCTGCTTGCCAGTGCCCTGCTCGCCGCCAAAGATGGCACCAACTGCCTCCTCGCCGGCGGCGAAGTTGGTGACGATGTCCATCAGCCCGTTGGCAGTGAGGGGGGTGTGACGGCCTAACTCTCGGACCAACTCCTTGCAAGTGGTGCCCGAGAGGAAAGCCATGATCACGTCGGAGTCGGTGACATTGGGGAGCTCGGTGCGTTGCCTGGAGAAACGCCGGATGTAATCCCGGAGGGATTCGCCTGGCTTCTGCTTGCAACTCCGGAGGTCCCATGAGTTGCCGGGGCGCATGTAAGTTCCCTTGAAGTTTCCCTCGAACACCCTTACGAGGTCACCCCAGTCGTGGATCTGTTGGGGCGGCAGGTCCTCGAGCCAGGCTCGAGCGGTGTCTGAGAGAAACAGGGGGAGTTGCCGGATGATGACTCGGTCGTCGGTGGCCCCGCCCAGCTGACATGCCAAGCGGAAGTCGGCGAGCCAAAGTTCGGGTTTGGTCTCGCCGTTGTACTTGGCAAGAGTCGTGGGAGGGCGGAACCGTGCCGGGAGTAATGTCTCGCGGATTGCCCTACTGAAGACCCGAGGGCCCGGAGGCTCGGGTGAAGGGCTGCGATCCTCCGAGCTATCGTAACGCCCGCCCCTGTGCACGTGGTAACCCCGAGCCGCACCGTCACCGTGTTTGCGCGTGCGGCGCTCGACGATGTTGCCACGGGTGTCTCGAGGTTCCTGGTCATGAGCGACGGGCTCAGGGGCGGGAGCCATCCGGATCCGTCGGGCAGGTTCGGGATGAACCGAGGCCTCTCTTTCTCGCCGAGAGGGCTCCGCGAGCCGCTCCGAGGCGGGCTCGCGTCGCCTCGAGGCAGAGCTCTCGGCCTGCTGCAGGGCAGCGGTCTCCAGGAGTTCTCGGATCTCATCTCGAGCCCGGCGCGCTTCGGAATTCGATGGCTCGGGCATGTTGCGAAGGAGCATGGCGGCGGCGACGACGTTCTGGCTGGCTCGAGCGAAGACCGGGGGATCGGTTATCCGGTCCTCGTCGATGCGGCGGTTGACGTCGCGAGCTCTTTCGCGAGCTCTCCCGCCAAGTACGCGTTCCGCACGTTCGTGCTCGAGAGTTTGTTGGAGTAGACGCAGATTTTCTTGTTCCTCGTCGAGCCTCTCCCGCAACTCGCGGATTTGGTCGAGCTGCGCCCCCTGATCCGCAAGGAGCTGAGCCTCGCCTTGCCCGGCAGGGTGCCCGTCATGAGGGGGCGTGTGCCTTCCTCCGACCGGCTGTTCTTCCTGCGAATCCGACGCGCCTTCAACATCGACGTTGAAGCACTCGCGGGTCGGATCGTAGGTGTCATCAGCCGAGTCGGAGTCAGGGGCGCCGAAATAATAGTACGACGGGGGGATATACGGTCGTTGTGGGCCGCTACCGGGGTTGCGGCGTGGGGAAGCGGCCACACGGGGTTCTGTTCCTGGCGCCTCAGTAGAGTCCAGGTAATCAGAAGCCGGCGTGGACGCGACGAGGTCAAGGGCGGAACGTAGGTGGTGCCCAGGGAGTTCCTCATAAGCACTCATGCAAGTGCCCACAGAGGAAGCGTACGTCTGGGCAACCGGAACTAGCCCAACCGGAAACGGCGAAGGTGACGTTGCCGCCCACGCCGGGAGGGAGGCACGGGGCAGCGACGTCGCACCAGGCGGAGGAGCGGCGGGGTTCTCTGCTGGCATGCTGTCCTCGGCCAGGCCCATCCTGCCTAGACTTTCGACGAGAAAATCCGGGCCGGCGTCTGACTGGGAAGCGCCGAACCGGGGAACCCCATTGCCCTCCGTCAGGTGGAGACGATGGTTGCGCCGGGCTCGCCGCCGCCGAGCGGCTCGCGCCAGCCTGGAGCGACGGTACCGGCGGATTGCTCCCCCAGGCTGGGAGAGCTCGTAATCCTCGTCGGTAGGATGTCTTGGCGGGAGCAGGACCATATCGTAGCCATAGCCGAGCGACATGAACTCCAAACTCCCGAACCAGATCACCGTGGCCAACGGGATAGGGCGTTCGGGGTCAGCCATCCAGGGAAAAGGCGGGGGAAAACGACGTTAGCACGCAGCGCCCCCTACCTGGCGCGCCAACTGTCGGTGTTCGGACCCGAGGGGGTCCTAAACCAACGAGAAAAATGCTGCGTGTCCCTTTCCTGGATGGTGATGCAAGGAGAACACACGGGGGTTTATCCTGGTTCGGGCAAAAGAAGGCCCTACGTCCAGCGGGGGTGAGAGAGATTTGTATTTCCTTGCACCGAGGTGCTTGCGTAGGGGTTACAAGCTTGCGAGAGAGGGTGTCGAGCCCAAGTCTCAAAAGGGAAAAGAAAGAGTACAAGATGATTGCTTGAGATGTTGGTCGCTACGTGGTGTGTGTCTAGCCGTTCGTCCCCTCCCTCCTTTTCGTTCCCCCTCCCCCTTTTATAGGGCGAGAGGAGGCCAAGACAACGGGGAGTCTTGAAATGATGTTTTGTCGATCCCTGTTAAGGTGACTGTAGCGACGTGCCCTAAAAGTGGGAGGCCATCCCTGGGCACGTGATGTCGTAGAAGGTGAGGTACCGAGATGACCCGGAGCGCCGTGCCATACCGTCCTTTCTTTCTTGTTGCGCCGTGTCGGTGGTCGAGGTAGGGTCGAGGCCGAACGGATAAGTCCGAATCCCCGGAACTGCGGCATACGGGTCTTGTCGTATCCTCCCTCGAGGGTTAATAGTGACGCACAGGATGAGGCATGGTGGGCATAGTGACGTTTTTCACCTCCCATCACGGGATGGGCGGTAGAACAGTGAAAACTGACACGGGTATTGTTCCCATGCCGACCCAGGCCGTGGCCATGCCGGTAGGTGGTGGTTGGTAGGTTGCATTAAATGCTTTGACTTTTCGTCCCGTGGTAGGTGGAGACTGAGGGGGTCGAGCGCCTCGACCCGGGCTCACGCGAGTCGGAACGCCCGGGGCGGTCGAGCCCTGTGCGGGTTGGAACGCGGTCGAGGCCTCCCGTCGAGGGGGCCTCGTACGAGTCGGAGACGGGGCACGGTCGAGGCCTTTTGTCGAGCCGGCCTCGTACGAGGCGGACCTGTCGCACGTAGTGGGCTATGTTTTATCGTGACTTACTCATTTTAGTTTTTATTATCGTTAAGCGTGGGTACCCCTATACTATTGGTACCGACACCAACAGTTTCTAAAATCTTGTGTCTAAAAGATAGAAGATAATTTTACATTAGGAATCATAAACTATTTGTAAATTACACTAAATATTTTTATAATTTATTTCTCTCTTGTACATTGTATCAGGAATCTGTCCTACTTTTTTTCTTCCCCATATCCTTCCACCTCCAGATTGGGGCGACAATACGCGCGTGGGGGTAGTTTTTTTTCAAGTGCCAAAAGATTGGAAGGTGGGTTCAGGAGTGGTTGAAGATGAGTTTTTTTTTCAATCTTGCAAAAATTTCTAGATTGCAAGACTCTTTGAGGTACTCTTGAAGATGCTCTTAGCTAGCTGACTATTAGATACATTACTGAGGTGTTTGGATACACAACTAATAAAAAATGCTACTAAAATAACTATTAGGTGATATTATCTTGTTTGTTTCAACTAGTAAGGTATTTATTATAGAGGTCTACCTAACAATTAACTGTGTTATTATTAACTGCACCTGTTTCGATTAAAAAGGGATAATTATTAGCAGATACTAGCAAATTATCTGTAGGGATCTAAAGAATAAAATATCAGTATCACATGATACGACGATCGTTTTGCAACCATAGTTTGACCAAAATGCCAACTGTTTCTTTCCCGAAAACGTATACAAGGAAGCACGGCGATTGCAGGTGTTGAACTTGTTTGGACGTAGTGCATGGCAACTTATCCAGGACTACAGCTAAGGACGTACTCCCTCTGTTCCATTGAAAATATCGTTTTTGACTTTTATACTTCTGATTTGACTGTTCATCTTATTCAAATTTTATATATAAATAACAAAATAAATAAATCATTATTAAAGTATCTTTATTGATAAAATAAGTCATAAGAAAATAAATAATATTTATATAAAAATTTTAAATAAGACAAACGATCAAATAAGAGTCGAAAACGATACTTTCAATTGGACGGAGGTGCCAGGACCAAGGCTAGGAGACTCAAGAAGATAGTCGGTCAGGTCGGTGGTGTGGTAGGTATATAAGCCACTTGTAACAGAACTGCGAAGGCAAGGAATAACAGAATTCTGATTCCCAACTCTGAACTTGCCTTTCTTCTGAAACTCTCTCGTGCTGTTCTTCTAATCCTGCCCCGATTCTTGCTGATTCTTCCCAAAATTCCGTTCCAGTCCATTTATCCGTTGTATTCTGATCCGGAATACAACAATTGGTATCCAGAGCCGTCAAACCGGGCAAAAATTTTTCCCCAATCGAGTTCTCGTCCTGGCGCCGGGCTGCAAGCCAGCGAAGATACAGTTGCAGATGGCGGCGTCGCTGGAAGAACTCTCCGCCAAGTTCGATGACATGGCAAAGCAGATGAACTCCTTCAGCGGGATGGCGAAGCAGTTCGAGGGGATCCGTGAGATGATGAAGCAGACGCTGGATTCGGTGAATAACATGGGCTCGCATCAGACGTCGACAGAGGTGATGATCTCCGACTTGCGCACCTCCGCCGACGCAGCGACAGCTTCCCTCCGCAACACTTCTTCCCGCATCGACTCACTAGTAACGCGCATCGATTCCCTGGAGGCGCCGACGAACCGCGGGATCACCCCTGGCCCGGGCGTATTGGTGGGTCCACCACCAGCAGCGACCGCGCCACCTCAGCCGCGGATGCCCGATCTGCGCCTTGCTCCAGGGACGTCATCACACTCACCTGTGATGGACGCGGAGCGGCCCAAGGGGCACGGCGAGCACTGCGGTGGGATTCATGAATCCCGACCGCAGTCCTTCACGGAGGGTATGTCTTTCGAGACCCTGTCTGCGCATTTGTTTCCATCGGATTCTGTTCCGCGTTCGCCTCCCTTTCCCAAAATTGAGTTTCTGAAATTTGATGGCTCAAACCCCCGTTTATGGCAAGATCATTGTACGATGTTTTTCGAGGTATAAGCGGTGCACCCTTCATTGAAGACACGCTTCGCAGCGTTGAATTTTGTTGGTATTGCGAAGACATGGTTGCATACGGTGGAGAGGCGTGAGCGCGTTGCAGATTTGCCGACGTTGTGCAAGTTGGTGATGGGTCGATTCGATAAGGACCAGTATCCTCTGATTCTAAAGCAGTTCGAAGCCACCATTCAATCAGCTTCAGTACAGGAGTATATTACAAAGTTTGAACAGGCCGCTCATAACCTTCTGCTCTATAATCCCAATTATGATGAGACTTACTTTGCCACAAGATTTCTCGCTGGGCTGAAAGAGGACATCAGGTCTGGCATCGTGTTGCACAGGCCGCCTGATGTGGACACGACAAGTGCCTTGGCACTTTTACAGGAAGCTGAGCTGGGACGCGCTAAAGCAAAACCTCAACTGAAAGATAGTTTCAGAGCTGGCTTCAAGTCAATGAATGATAAGGTGAAGTTACCTGAGGTGGAGAAGCCCAAGCAGCAACATCTGTTGATTGAACCTGAAGATAAACTGACAGCACTCAAGAATTTCAGGAGAAAAAATGGGTTATGCTTTAAGTGTGGTAACAAATGGAGCAAAGATCACAAGTGCCCCCCTCAGATTGCTCTTCATGTCATTGAGGAATTATTAGATGCCTTAGAAGATACTGGAATTGATAATGTGGAGGTTGACTCCGAAGCTTTGGAAGAAACAGTGATGGCTGTGGGGCATGATTCTCTTCCAGATCAGTCAAAGAGAAGAACAATGAAGCTGTGTGGTAACATTGGGAAGAATGAGGTGCTAATTCTTGTGGACTCAGGCAGTGTGGCGTCCTTTGTTAGCACTCAGTTGGCTGATCAGTTGCAGTTACATAGTGTGCCTTGCCAACAAACAAATTTTATAGCTGCTGATGGTAGTCTAATGAGCTGTACCAGACAAGTTCAGAACATGCAATGGAATGTGCAGGGCCATACATTTACTTCCACAGTGGGCATTCTACCACTGAAGTGCTTTGACATGATAATTGGAGAGGATTGGCTAGAAGACTGCAGTCCCATGTGGGTGCACTGGTCTAACAAACTAATGAAGTTCACTTATCAGGGCAAGAGAATTGAGCTTCATGGGGGTCAAGCAGCAAGTGACTCAGTGTAGTGCCATATCATCTACTGGCCTGCAGGGGTTGTTCAACAGATAAGCTGTACAACATTGTGTTCAGTTCAAGTGGTCAAGTGAGTAGTCACAGCTTGCAGCAGGAGATACTGAAATTCACTCCCTGAGTTTGAATAATACTGCAGAGTTGCCTGAACAGATTCAGTCTCTACTCAATACTTATGATGATCTTTTTCAGGAGCCTACATCATTGCCTCCCCAAAGATCGTTTGATCACCATATTCAATTGCTGCAGGAGCCCCACCAGTCAATATTAGGCCCTATAAGTATTCACCTGCTCAAAAAGATGAAATAGAAAGGCAAATTGCAGAAATGCTGAAAAATGGCATTATCAAACCTAGCCAAAGCCCATATGCTTCACCTGTATTACTTGTGAAAAAGAAGGATAGGACATGGAGATTTTGTGCGGATTACAGGCATTTGAATGCTCAAACAGTAAAGAATAAACACCCCATGCCCATAGTTGATGAGCTAATTGATGAACTAGTTGGAGCAAAGTGGTTCACTAAATTGGACTTTAGAGCTGGATACCATCAGATATGTATTGATCCAGCTGACACTCACAAAACTGCCTTTAAGACACATCATGGCCTGTATGAATTCTTGGTAATGGCATTTGGATTGACCAATGTTCCTGCTACTTTTCAAAGTATCATGAATTTGACCTTTGCAGCTCTCTTAAGGAAAGGTGTGATTGTTTTTATGGATGACATTCTTATATACTCATCCACTCTTGACCAGCATGTTAGTCTACTACAGCAAGTGTTTGAAATTCTAAGGAAGCACAAATTCTTTATTAAGTTGTCCAAGTGCTCCTTTGCTCAGCAGGAGATTGAGTATCTAGGTCATTTCATATCCAGTCAAGGTGTAGCAACCAAAAATCCAAGATAGCAGCAGTTGAGCAATGGCCGGTACCTAAAAATGTAAAAGACCTCAGAGGGTTTTTGGGCTTAACTAGTTATTATAGGAGATTCATTAAAAATTATGGATCGATTAGTAGACAGCTTACTGAGTTGCTCAAAAAAGGAGTACCCTTTGTTTGGACTGATCAAACCCAGGCAGCTTTCAACCAGCTAAAACAGGCACTGATACATGCACCTATTTTGGGTATTCTAGATTTTACAAAACCATTCATCCTTGAAACTGATGCTAGTGAAGTTGGCTTTGGAGCAGTTTTACTGCAGGATTCACACCCCATAGCTTACCTCAGCAAAGTTGTCTGTGCAAAGAATCAAGCTCTCTCAACTTATGAGAAGGAATGCATGGCCATCCTTTTAGCAGTGGAAAAATGGCGCCCATATTTGCAACATGCTGAATTCTTGATCAGAACAGATCACAAGAGCTTGCTTCATCTCACTGAGCAGCGTGTGACTTCTCGTATTCAACAAAAGGCTCTGCTTAAATTGATGGATTTACAGTTCAAAATCTGCTATAAACAGGGAGCTCTGAATCTTGCTACTAATGCCCTTTCTAGGTGTCATTCAGAGGCAGTTGTGCTGCCCATATCATTTTGCAATGCTGAGTGGCTAGACAGGGTTAAGTTGGGGTATGTTGATGATTCACAAGCTATGCAGCTATTGTCTAATCCAACTGAAGACTACTCAGTGCAGGATGGTGTCATCAGACATCAGGGAAGAGTATGGCTGGGAACTAATCATTTAGCTCAGCAGCATGTTCTCCAAGCAGTTCATAACTCTGGAATAGGAGGTCATTCTGGGTTTCAAGCAACTTACTATCGTATCAGGCAATTGTTTTCCTAGCCAGGCATGAAGGCTGCAGTAGCTAAATTTGTCCAAGAGTGTCAAGTATGCCAACAAGCCAAAGTTGAGCATGTCAAGCAACCAGGATTGCTACAACCTCTGTCTATTCCTACTCAAGCATGGCAGGTTGTGTGTATGGACTTTATAGAAGGATTACCCAAGTCCCAGAAATTTGATACAATTATGGTGATCATTGACAAATATACAAAGTATGCTCACTTTGTACCCTTAGCTCATCCCTTCTCGGCATTGACTGTTGCTCAAGCCTATCTTGATTCAATGTATAAACTGCATGGTTTACCACAAGACATTGTGTCAGATCGAGACAAAATCTTTACTAGTGCCATTTGGAAGGAACTGTTTCGCCTGTCAGACACTTAGCTGATGATGAGCTCATCCTATCATCCTCAGACTGATGGACAGTCAGAAAGGCTTAATCAGTGCCTTGAAGGTTTCCTGAGATGTGTAGTAAATGCTTGTCCTCGTTAGTGGAATAAATGGCTATCAGTGGCCGAGCTATGGTACAACACAAATTACCATTCGGCCCTAGGACGATCTCCCTTTGAAGTTCTGTATGGCCATCCTCCAAGACAGTTTGGCCTATCAAATGAGCTGCAGCTTCACTCTCCTGATTTGGAGCAATGGTTAGTGGAGCGTAACCTGCTATCTGATGTTATTCAGCATCATCTTCACAGGGCTCAGCAACGTATGAAAACATATGCGGACAAAGGGCGTAGTGAGAGGGAGTTTCAAGTAGGAGATCAAGTATACTTGAAGTTGCAACCCTATATTCAGACCTCAGTTGCACCTCGGTCCAATCATAAACTCAGTTTCAGGTATTATGGCACTTTTGCAGTGCTGGAACGAGTGGGTACGGTTGCATATCGGCTTCAGCTACCTCCTGATTGCCGAATTCATCCGGTTGTGCACGTTTCACAGTTGAAGCGACATGTGCCTCCCTCGGTACGCATTGAGGACAATATATCTCAGGTGCCTGATGATCCCACCTTGACTGTCATGCCAGTTCAGTTCTTGAGGTCTCGTTTGAGCAGAAAAGGAGCATCAACTATTTCTCAGATTTTAGTTCAGTGGGATGCTTTGCCAGAATCTTTAGCAACATGGGAGGAAGCTGAGGACCTCCACCGTCGGTTTCCTAAGTGCCCAGCTTGGGGGCAAGCTGGATTCTGAGGAGGAGGGAATGTCAGGACCAAGGCTAGGAGACTCAAGAAGAAGACGATGACTGAACCTTTACCGACATCAGGCGAGAACGGCGTGATGAGTGGCTGATGGGCCAGAGCTTGTAATTGTTGCAAAGTAGCTTTAGTCTTTGGGCCATGATAGTTGGGCCAGGCTAGTCGGTTGGGTCGGTGGTGTGGCAGGTATATAAGCCACTTGTAACAGAACTGCGAAGGCAAGGAATAATATAATTCTTATCCCCAACTCTGAACTTGCCTTTCTTCTGAAACTCCCTTGTGTTGTTCTTCTAATCCTGCTCCGATTCTTGCTGATTCTTCCCAAAATTCCGTTCCAGTCCATTTCCGTTGTATTTTGCAAATTTGTTGACTGTTCTCGAGTTCCATCTTGCTCCGTCTGAATCGGGACTGGACCTGATCTTATCCTCGACAGAACAGTTGTGAGGCCAGTTTTTAGCAAATGGTTGACCTGACCCAACTGACATTTTTTTTACGCAAGTAACAGAACGAGATAAACAATCGAAGTCAATTAGAAACAGTGGACAAATACACGCTCCAATGTGCGCTAAAAAAAAGAGTTCCGCGTGACACACATACGCAGCACAACATTGCCAATAAGAAAAGGGAAATGCTAGCAGTTGGACGTTCGGATGGATGCGTGCGTCCGGACGTCCACTCCTGCTTGTGTCGTGCACCTCTTTGTTTCCTACACTTTCTTTGTTTCCCGTGCCCACGTCGCGTGGACGTGTTGCCCTGCTCGTGCCCTCCGCTTGCTTACAGGAACCGCCCGCTTCAGCTTTGCTTCCCGTGCGCACGTGGGGACTGCCTGCACCGCCGTTCTGTATCGAGCACGCGGGGACTTCTTGTGCATGCGTCGGCTGCTTCCCATGCCCGCTTCATGCAGGAACCACATGCACGACGCCCTAACAGCTGTAGCAGGTGGCAGTGACAGGTGGGTCCCATTGCAACATATGCAACACCCGATCTACTTTTGCAACATTCAGATAAAATATTTACAACATACATCCGAAACACTTGCAACATACGTCTAAAACACTTGCAAAATGCCTGAAAACACTTGAAGGCCATTGCAAGCAAATGCAACATCCAGATAAAACACTTACAACATATGCAGCATCCATATTAACGCTTGCAACATACGTCTGAGAAACAGATGAAATATTTACAACATACACTTGCAACATGCATGTATTCCCGATCTAGTTTTATAACATTCATACGAAACACTTGTAACATACCTCTGAAACATCTAAAACAGTTGAAACATACACTTGCAACATGTAACACCCCGGGTGTTATAGTGCTAATTAATCTACCATGTCATCATAATGCATTGCAAAGCATCCATGTTAGGTTAACCTTGTTATGCATCAACTAAAACGAGTTTACTTATCTAGATTGGATGTGCTTCTTAGTGGTGTGTCTCGAACTCGAAAACCCTAATTTCGAATGCCACCGCAAATACTTAGTCCATGATTTGCGTAATTTGAGGTGTGTGACCGTGTTGCACACTAGTGTCAAGTGTAGGGTATGAGCTCAAGTACAACACTAAAATAAAGCTCTGAGTTTGAGTTTGAGTTGGAGTCCCAAAACTTGTCACGAGTTTTCTGATTCGAATTCAAATTCAAATTTGGGGAAAAATGTACAAGAATTTCAAAAGCTAAATTGGTCAACCAAGAGTGGCATTTGGTCAACCATGTCATGTTGGTCCAAATGATGCCCTTGGGTGAGGTTTTGATCACTAAGTAATCACAAATCAAAGTAGCAACAAATTCCAATTGAAAATTCCTCCGAAAACCCTAAATTTCAAAACCTTGTTTACCCCTTTTGAGATAATTCAAAATCTAAGCAAAATTTGGGAAAAAGTTCAAAACCAAGTTTGTAGAACTTTTCAAGGGCTACAACTTTGGTGTTTTGATTTTTCAAAGTTTTAGTGAAAAATGTGGAGCAATTTTGAAAATAAACAAATTTCAGATTTAATTCATTTTTGTCCCCGAACTAAGATTTCAAAATGGAGGCAGAATTTGAAAATGTTTTGAACAGCAAAGTTGTAGGTCTTGTTGAGATGTACAACTTTGGTGTTTGGAGATTTTGAAGTTTCAATATGAAATCAAAAGTAATTTCTAAATTACCAAATCCCAAAAATGTGTCCCCTTTTGAATTTAAACTCAAATTTCAAAATCCAGTGAGAATTTGAAAAAGTGTTCAATACAAAACTTGTAGAGCTTGAAATTCTGAAGATTTCATAGATTGGAAGTTGTTTAAGTTGTTACATGAATTTGAAATTAATTTAAAAAATTAGTTTGAAATTCAGAGTTTGGGGGGGAGCTACAGTGTCGGGCCAATGAACGTCGGCCACCGGCCGGTATGGGCGCCGGCCGATCGCCGCCGTGGCCTTCCACGGCCTTCGCGCGCAGTCGGGAACGCCAGCGCGACGACGCGAGCAGTGCAGCTCTGTTGTCGCGACCGCCTTCTATAAATACATGAGTTCACAGTGAAGTTGTCTGATTTCGCCACCGCCGCCACCGCAGCTCCGGCGGTCGCCGCTGCCGCCGTCGAGCCATCTCCGGCCACGCAAACCGCACCATTAGCTCCGCCTCATCCTCGCGCACCTCGTGGACTACCAGAGTTCACCGTGTTCGCACCCAAACCTCCGCACCGCCTGCTCCCGTGCCCACCTCTGGCGACCGCCTGCCATCCCCGCCTTCCCGTGGCCAGGCCACTCCAGCCGCTCCCCGTCGCCACCGAGAGCTCCACTGCAACCGCGGTGAGCGACTGATGCTCCCCGACCCTTCAATTTAGTCTCTACCGCTTTGTGTGCGCCGGCGTGCTGCTTCCGTGTCCACCGTGCCGCCATCGCCGTCGCTCGCGGGTCGCTAGGGCTCGAACTACGGTGCTACTTAGCAAAACGGAATCAGGAGAAGGTGTAGGACGTTGTGGTAGCGCTGGATTGTCGACCGAATCTCCGGTCACCGGCCGGCCACCGTGGGAGAGCGAGCGAGCACGCGGGAGTGAGCGAGAGGGCGGGAGGAGGAAGATGACAGGTGGGGCCACGCTGTCAGTGAGAGAGAGGGAGAGGCAGCCCCGCGCGCGGGCGCGGGCGCGGAGCGGGCCGCCTGCTGGGCCGCGCGGCTGGGCCGATCACGAGCGCGCGAGCACGTGGGCCGTTTGGCTGGGCCGGACCGAGGGGAAAGAAGGGAAGCAGCCCGGTACGAATTTCGTTTTTGTTTTTCTTTTTCAAATAAATGAATAGTGCTATTATTTGTTTATTTCACTAAAATTTGTGTAGAGTTCCAAAATTCATGAAATTTTTGTGTGAGTCTCTTAATGTATAAACTATCTAGGAAAAATGTTAAATCATGAATTTGAATACTTTGTGCAGTAGAATTAATTAGTTCCAATAAAGATTAAATGCAATTTCCAGGAATTTTAATAATTAATTTATTAATACAAAAATTATGAAATTTATTATGACACTGTTATAAATCATTCTTAATTCATAAAAAAAGTTTGAGCTTGTTTAGGCCAAGTTTGATCAACTGTTAATTATGCCCTAATTATTTAAATAGTAAATAAATGTTAATTTGAGAACTTTAAGTGTTGTGTGCCCTTTTGATTGAGTGATGTCCTTAGGTCACTACTCTTTGGTGATCTTTGGCACCTTAATTCCATGTTTGAGCTTGTTAGTAACTTATTTAGTGTTAAAAGCTGGTATCGCTAGAGTTGTCGCTTCTAGTTAGTAGGTTTTCTGTTTGCGACTGTACCGTGAAGGGAAGTTGTACTCAAGTCGTAACTCGTAGCATGTTATCATCAAGCATCATGTTTATCATCGAGCATCATGTTAAAACATGTTATGTACTCGTGTAGTTTCCGCTTTCGAGGAAGTCGAAGTCGCTGAACAAGCTTCCGGAGAAGAGCGATCGTCGGTGGGTTCCGGATCAGACGTTGGAGTCCTTGAGTCTGAGTCAGTCGTCGTGTCAGAGCAAGGCAAGCCCCGGTGCATTTAAACCCTACCTTGAGTTTTACAAATGTTTTATTATTTATATTATGGTTTATTGCATTAAGTAATTAGGAGTTGAGTGATAACCTAATTGCTGCATTATCATCCTTGATTATTGCGATATCAACCTTGATACCTGTTTTACGGAAAATGCGTAGTATGCTTCGCTATGCTTAGAAGTTAAGCTTTTAAATGAAATGTTTACGTAGCCATGACGGCATACTTAATGAATATTGAAATATGAGAATAAACTTGAAAGATCGGGCGGGTGGTTTGGCCACTGCTAACATGCATTGGGAAAGGAGTCTCAATGTAGTGTTTCCGCCTTGTCAGTTAAGGTCCGTTTGTTGTAAGCCTGTTGTGTTCGAGACTTTGCAACTAGCCTCATGCCTTGGGTAAGCCCAAAATGTTGGTGATTCCATTACGAGAACGTCTAACCTCGCACTGGGAGTGAAGAGATGGCGGGAGTAGCGTGTACCCTCGGGGCTAGAATCGGGCCGAGTTCGAGGAGTACTGTACTCTCGGGTGGCGATGGACACGTTCTGATTTTGGGAGATCTAAATGAGGGTTGATATATGCAGATTCGGTTCTACATATGTCGTGATGGTAGGAATCCCCAGCTGGGTATAATCGGTTCGAATCGTCGTTGCTCCTCGGTTATGGAGACTTGATCACCTGACTTGCATCGTAGTTAAGAACTGGAATGAAAGAAAGAATGAGAAAGGATTTGATGATAATTACTTTGATCTAGATTAGGATCACCTAGATTTGGTTAATGAATCATCAATGGTAAAAGTAAAATGTTGAAGATAAGGACTTACCTTAGTAAGCTTTTCTGCAAAAGAAAATCTTGATTCTGGATTACCCGTACCTTGATTTCCTAAAGCTAGCATGCCCTTGGAGTCGTTGTCTTAGTCGGGTAAGTCTTGTTGAGTACTCTCGTACTCAGGGTTTGTTGAACCCCTTGTTGCAGGTGCGGTTCATGAACAAGTCTGCTTCGAGCCTTGTTGCATGACCGTCGTGGTTGAAGAAAACGACGACGAGTAGACTGTGTGGCCTTTGGGCAAGGCATCTCGCTTGTGTGTTGTAATAAAGTTACTACCGATACTTCTCTACTACTGGTTTGTAATAATATTACATAAAGTTTGAGGTTTGAAAACTAGTTTGTAACCCTAAGTTATTGTAAGACTTCCGCTACTTTACTCTGTTGAATATTTTGAATAAACTGTTGTAATATTGCAATACTCCTGTGATCGGATCCTGTTCGGAGAAAAACAGGCCTTTTAAGTTATGGTGAACATAAGTACGGCTGTCAGAGGTCATTATGGCAATGACGGGTACTTGTGGGCCATCATAATTAGGAGGTTCTGTGACACAACATGCGATTTCGTGCAACATCTCCATGCTGCTTGTCGCACGGAGGGAGCACAGATACGCATGCGGCCCCGCTGCACCAAGCCACCATGCCGCTGCCGTCCAAGATCATCCATGAGTAGGCTGGCCATCAGCACGGGCGACGCGACAGACATCTACACGAGGAGGGGCGGAGGCACGTCAAGGCAGCCGGCATAACACAACGCCATAACAAACAGGAAGGCCGCACGACTGCATACACCTAGGGCAGAGGAGTTCATCTACTACGCGCCGCCGGCGGAGGGATGTGCCATGGGGTGGCGTAGGAAGCGGCTAGAGAGGCAACCACATCTAGCACCAGAGCAAGGCGAGGACGACGCAAGGGCCATAAGGAAGACGGGCGGCCGTGGCGAGCAGGAGACACGATGGAAAGAGAGGAAGGCGGGCGGCCGCGTTCGGGCGCGGTGGAGATGTCGGCCGTCGAGTGCCCGGACGCCCGAGGCGGCACGACGGGGCACGGTCACGGTGTTGCAGTGATTTTTGCGTGACTGGTTCTGGAGAAACGAGTGGACAAGCAGATAGGATACGATGGAGAAACAAGTGGACAAGCAAATGGGATAGGACAGGAGGAGAACGACCTCGCGGCCCAGCAACAAGAACATCCAGAAGGACAGACGAGACATACTGTCCAACAAGGCAGCATTTTTTAAGGAGACCAAGTTACTCTACCGAAGTACCGAGGTCTGCAAAAAAAATAGGCATGTCAAGTCAATTAGGTTAGGTAAAATGATATTCATTCAAAGGTTAAATGGACAGTTTCACAACTCACAAGCACCAGTTTGTCCCTCATTCCAAAATCAGGTAAGCAAACCCATGTTGACCAACGCGGTGAGACTGCAAATGGTAAAAGCAGCAGTGACCTCAAGCGCAGCGCGGGCAGTGAGCTGCTCTGCTCAGCTGTATACAACATAACTCAGCAGCTGCGTGTGTGGTAAGTGGTCGTCTAAAACTAAGGAGGTGTTAAGTTTTTCTTCAAAATTTTTTACCCCGTCACATCGAATATTTAGACACATGTATAGAGTATTAAATGTAAACGAAAAAATAACTAATTATATAGATTGTGACAAATTTGCGAGACAAAATTTTTAAACCTAATTAATCTATAATTTGACAATGTTGTGTTACAGTAAACATGTGCTAATGATGGATCAATTAGGTTTCATAAATTCATCTCGCGGTTTCCAGACGAGTTATGTAATTAGTTTTTTTATTAATATCCGAATACCCCTTCCGACATTCTATAAAACATCCGATATGACGTCTTAAAATTTTTAAACCCACGAACTGAACACAAGGGTCCTGGAAAGCAGAAACGGTCACGCGGCTTGCCTGGCACGTCGCACGTGCATTAGAGCTTGGAAATTTTTGGAGCTAGTGCACACGAAAATACCATACGTACGCCTGTAGTATATTCAACTTTTGTTAATCTCGCAGGCTGAAGTTTTCTGCATTCCATTCTAAAAAAAAGTCTTCTGCATTCCCATCCTCTTCTTCGCCCAGAGCTTACACAGCCCAAATTTTCTTTTGTCCTCCCATCCGAATGTTTTTGGAATTTTAACCCGCCCACCGGCAACAAGCAGTGTAGCGCCAAGCACGTGCACGTCCTTGCAAATACCACACGAGCCAGCAGCCCAGCGCTTACCAGATGCGAAACATTTTACTCCCTCCGTCCCAAAAAAAGTGTCGTTTTAGGTTTTTTAGACATCGTGTTTGACCGTTCGTCTTATTAAAAAATTTTGTACAAATTATAAAATAAATAAATCATTATTGAAGTATCTTTAATGATAAAATAAGTCATAACAAAATAAATAATATTTATTAAATTTTTTTGAATAAGACGAACGGCCAAACACGATGTCTGAAAAACCTAAAACGACACTTTTTCTGGGACGGAGGGAGTACGTCACATTTTCTCATCTTTCCTTGCAGGATATATATCCAACTGTTTCTTTCCCGAAAATGAAAAAAAGGAAGCACATAGGACATGGACATGTCATGACAGCTTAGGATTACAGCTAAGGTATCCAGTCCAGAGACAGTAGATGAGACGAATTGAATTGTTGCAACCTCCAAGTTACTTGTTCTAATCGAACGCGAGTTTGACTGTTCTCGAGTTCCAACTTGCGCTCCGTCTGAGACTTGACTGGACCTGATCTTATCCTCCACAGAACAGCTGGGAGGCCATTTTTAGGACAGCAACGTTGACCTGACCCAACTGACATTTTCGAAGCAACAGCTCAAGATACACAATCGACCTCAATTAGAAACAGTACGCGCGACACACACGCAGCACAACATTGTCAATAAGAAATTGCTATTGGAAGGGAGACATACTTTAAGTTATAGTCTACCGAGTCCTACAAAAAAAAAAATTAGGCACGTCAAGTCAATTAGGTTAGGTAACATGATATTCATTCAAAGGTTAAACGCACAGTTTCACAACTCACAGGCACCAGTTTGTCCATCATTCCAAAGTCAGTTAAGCAAACCCATGTTGACCAACGCAGTGAGACTGAATTTCGAAGTACCAACCCAAATTGTAAAAGAAACGTAACTGATGACTCAGGTGTGACATTTAGCTTTACTGAAGGTGACACACTGAAATAGGTATCTGCAAGGAGGATCAAATTGCTTCACCAGGAAACAACAGTGGGCATCTATTGGACCACGCCTCAAAGGAGGATTATTTCTGCGTCCTTCGATGCTCTTCTCATCTTCAGGATACGTTTGAGGGATTCTTTGTCCAGTTTGTTGTTGTCCTCTATTCGCGCACTTCTAAGTACAGGTGCATCTTTAAGCAAAAGTTCCAAGAAGCCTGACTCTGCACAGGAACCAGTAAAGTTGTTCATAACAACTGTATAAAGGTTCTTGAAGAGACAATCCTGGTGATCAACTGAGTCCCAGAAATTCGAGGTGGGTGCAGAATAGCCCCTGTGCATAAGCTGCAAAGTGAAAATTATTAAGAGACGGAGATTCATGAGATGTAGCAAGGTGAGGATTTTCATCGGCCATACCTGTAGCTCCATGCGTCGCAAGTTGGGAGCAATTTGAAACAAACAGTGAGCAGCGTTTGCTTCCTTCAGGTTACCAAGGTCAAGCTCCAGGGTTATCTCCGTCAGCTGATTTAACAATCTTGGTAGTTTACCAGGCACGATTCCATGCGCTGCACACTGTAAAGTAGCAAGGTGTCACCTACCATATGACTCAATGGTGAGATAATAAAAATCAGGGTACGCACTGTGGTGTGGCAGCTTCTTTGTTCATACCTCAAAAGCGTGCCCGAGTAATGAAATATTTTCAATATCTAAAAGAGAACCAATGAATTGAGAAAGATTAAAGTTGGACCCAGCCCTTGGGACATAACCAGAGTTAACTCGCAGGTTAATCACTGCTGAAGAGACATGTGGCGTAACAAGATTGAGATGTTTAAACATGCCATCAACTCTTAGGACTTTGAGCTTTGTTGAGTGGATAGTGATATCAGCGAAGCTGAGCAACCTAGAGAGAATAAGTTCCTCTAAGTTTGGGCACCTTGCTACTAATTCCCCAATATTGTTTTCCGTTGCACAGAACTCAACAAAATGAAGGGTATGCATTCGCTTAAAGCCTGTAAACAGAGGTGGCAACTGAAATATACAACCTTGCAGGCAAGCATATTCCAATTCCACACATGAGAAGAAAGAAGAAGGAATTTTGTAATTCCTCCATACCCTTGTCTTAATTTGAATTTCTTTAATTCCATTTCTTGACAGAATAAGCATCCACCTATGGATGTGTCCTCCAGGGGAAAACGTATGAACTCGTCGGGCATGCATTTCAAACTTCAGAATAGGGCCATTGTGGAGGGAGAGAAACGTATGGACAAAGGAGGCAAATCTGACACTGTCACCATCTTCATTACCATTGCCTAAAGCAAAATCATCTTCCCTGAACATCAATTCAGTCATTGAAGCCCATGTGTATCTCCATTTCCTTGACAAGAAACATGTTCTTATAGCTTCTTTTATTGGTAAACAGCAGAGAATTTTGTCTTTGATAACATCAGGTAGATTACTGATGATATCAGCATTTGCAACAGATTTATGTCTTTTCTTTTGGGAACCGCCACGATCCATTGGGCATACTTCTATTGTGAGAACCTGCACTTGCGATGTGATAAAAACAACTCATAAATATCTAAATTGAACACATGAAGCATATTATCTATGACAATAAAAACAGATAAGACCCATACGGAATTACTACTGGATTCTTTAACCAATTTTAAGCCCAAGGTTTTACATTGTAATATCTGTGTCATCACTGTGAGCATTTTTTTTTCTCGAACACGTAGGAGAGCTGCGTATCTTTTATATTAACAAGGAAAAAAGGGGTACGAGAAAACCCCAAAACAACAAAGACAACACCTCAACACACCCTGACATACACGGCCACAACAAACCCACACAAACTAACAAACAACTCCCAGACACACACAGAGACAACAAACCCACTCACAAACGAGGGGTGAAAGACCGAGTCAAGCAATTAGGCAACACCAAGTATCCGTTCAGTCAACAAGGCTATACCCTTGCCCTTCGCACCCGCTAGAACCCATAACTTTGCTTTTTCGTGGACCGAAGCTAGGATGCCCTGCAGAGTAGGTGAAGCCCTATCAAAGACACACCAATTCTGATGGTTACAAAGCGACCAGGCTCCAAGGATAATTAAAGAATTGAGACCCTGCCTATCTTGATCAGCGACAATCTCATTAGATCGGCACCACCAAACTTCAAAGGACGGCTCAACCCGTTGGGGAGCGAGGGTCTGCAGTCCAAACTTATGTAAGAGCTCAAACCAGAATTGCCTAGAGAAGACACAAGAAACGAGGAGGTGATTGATGGTTTCCTCTTCCTGATCACAAAGCAAACATTTCTGGTGATGTTGAAGACCCCGCCGAGCAAGACGATCTGCAGTCCAGCACTTATTAAGCGCGACCAACCACATGAAAAAACGGCATTTGTTAGGAGCCCAAGTTCTCCAAATACGGTCCCATTGACTGAATAAAATGGCACCTTGAAAGAAACCCTCATAAGCTGATTTTGCAGGGTAGACACCTAAAATCATTGTGGGCATTGTTTGAGGTGTTGCTGTGTCCTGTGGTGCTAGGGGGTATGCCTGGACGTCTAGGTGCCTTTTAGGCAACACCTAGGCGATATAGCATACTAAAACCTTGTAGCATCCTGTGGCGTCAGGGGTATGCCTGGACACCAAGATGACGACTTAAAAACCATGACTGCAAGGTCCAATAAAGCTTATCGGAGAGGTGATAGAGCTTAAAGCAGTCCATGGGCAGCCCAAGATCTTTGTTATGAGCTTAGGTTGTGCCAAACCCAATGTCAGAAGCTCAGGCCTCAGTTTGAGCTAGATGTTTGATGCAAATACACCTGGTCTAAGCCCAAACTAACATGAGGCCACAAAATTTTTTTTAATATGAATCTGTGCACACTCCATTATGGGAAAAAATAGCTTACATTTCGGAAGAAAAAAACCATCTCAAGCTTAGAAACCAACATTGAAAACCTGGGCCAAGTTCAACATTACGTTTTTAGGTTATAAGGTTAGGCTTGCATGTGGCTTGAATGCTTCTATATCATGGAAGATTCCTGACACAGCAAGTTCTTTTAGGTACTAAACTAATGTGTATCCTTTTTTAAAACTCGATATATGTATAAGTGCTGTTCGATTAGTGCATTGTAAACGCAAACATAAAGGGAAATGAATACCGCTGCAACCTGAAGGGGGAAATGAATACCGCTGCAACCTGAAGAAAGTAATCAAATACATGGATTGTTTGGTCCACGTGAGGTAAGTTGCTTGCAACATGATCTGTTTGCGGTAGGATGTGTGCAGTAAGGGCATTGTACAGGGCGGGATCGGGTCACGCCATGAGCTGAATACAGCACAGCCAAACCAAATGGAAATTAATGGTAGTGGGTACCATTGTGAACCGTTTACAGTGCAAAATAACCCAACCAAACAGCACCTTAGTCAAACCTTCTTAATTGAATACAATAAAGTCACTACCCAAAATATATTTAGTCAAAGATGCATTAACTATAAATGGAAGAATCATAAAAAAATAGAACTTATTGATATATATGAAGTTACATAGGTTTGTATCTCTTATGACAACACTTGTTAATTTAATTAGAGAAAATTTGCAGAACTGGTTTTAAAAATTTTCCAGAGCAGATTTTAATTGGAATTATGTCTAAACATGAATGCACATTATAAAGTGAGAAAGAGAAGTAAAAATTTTCATACATGGCATGAAATGTGCTATAAGCTATTATCTATAGCACCAATAATGGTCTATGCAATGGCCATAGCTATGCCCATGATCCTTTTAGGTATAGCATTGCTTTCAAAGTTTTAACAGAGCTATAGCTATTTAAGCACTAATCATGCCAATTCATCATTGAACAGAGCTGTTACAAGACATAAAATTTGGCAGCTTTTGTCTTCAGCTGACAAAAATACGTAGTCTGAATTGCTTTAGTACTCCCTCTATTTCAAAATTTTGTCCAGAGTATTATTCCATACATGCCGTATCTACAAAGAAGCAGTATTCCACATGCAACCAGATGGAAGATTTGATAGACGTGTAAAAATAAGATATTAAGGCGAACTTTCAGTTGAAATGCAGCAAAAGAGCAATGAAGACCATTCTACTTCAGCCGGCAATAGTTTTAGGCTCAGCCATTATGCTCTTTCAATTAGCCCATCATATGAATAGTTTTATCTACTAAAAATAAGAACCACAAGAAAACAACTCTAATATAAACCAAGTTTGTCTCAGTAGTTTATCCTTCTAAATAAAAAAACTCCAAACAGCTAACCATTTGCACTAAGAACGAGAGAACTGCAGATGCCATGGAAATGTATTAACTACTCGTATTCACCAAGAAATCATTTATACACGATATGATATGCAAGTGTACTTGTGCTCAAATGTCAAAACTTTGGGCAGGAAAACGAGGGAAAGCTAGAAGCATATTCAGCACTTCCCAGTATCTTCTCCTATCCCATAAAATTGTCATATTGGGGTCACCCTGCTCCCCCAGCCCCACCCACCCACACACCTGATCGCTCCATCTTTCATACGGGTATCGGGTAGATATATTGGATCCTACTTAGTGAATCTCCTAAAGTACTGTATTAAAAAATAATAATATAGTGCTACCGGGTATCGGGTAGATATATTGGATCCTATTTAACGACTCTCCTAAAGAACTGTATTAAAAAATAATAATATAGTACTACCCCTCCATATTGGGTGATAGATTTTTGGGATAGTGCTGGAGATGCTCTATGGCGTTGCACGGCCTATGAGTTCCCGGACAGGTCAGAGCCTAATGAAACGCGACGAGAGGGCCAAGCGACTTGGTAAGAAAAGGACGGAAGACGACGGGGCCTTACCTCGCCTGGGGTTTGGAGTTCCGGCTCGGCTGCCCCCAATCTCGTCTTTGCCCCGGCACAAACAAGTTGGTTTCGGTACCTTCTTTCCCTTCCTTCGCTGTCGTGGTATCCGGCGCCGCCGTCGAGAATCCGCAGGGCAGGACGGGGCAGGAGATCAGCGCCTCTAATGCGTAGCTGGACTGCGACCGGGCGGGATTAACTGGGGGCAGGCGGGGGCAATCGAAGAAAACTCCTGCCGCGATGCACAGACCAGCCGGCCCGGTGATGCGCCGGGGACCCCGAACGGGGAGCGGAGGAGAAATCACGGTGAGGGCCTGGCACCGCACCGCTCCCCGCCGGCGTTCCCTAGGTGCCGGATAGGTTGTGGTTGTGGGGTTTCCTCGTCGAATTGCGCAACGGGCGGCGGGATGTTCTCGGGTTGTGGGCTTGTGGCCTGTGGGAGGGGCCGGGCCGAAGCGCGGCGCAAAGCAATCGGGCGCAAGCGCGAGAAGCCCGTGCGGTGGTCGCTGGCCACGCTGGGCTGGAGCCGCGTGCAAGCGAGCTCGGCCCAGAACGTATTTGAGCCTAATCAAGCCTAGTCGTCGATCCTCCATTTGCCCATTTGCGTGTGAAAAAAGTCCACGTCTTAAACTTTTGCGAAAGTCTATTTTTTTTAAAAGGTTATTTTGTCTTTTTTTTATTTATTTTGGTTAATTTTTTAAAAAATTATAGTAAATCACAGAAAAATCATAAAATAGAAAATCTAATTTTGTTGAACTTTATATGAGCTACACAGTAAACATATAATATAGTATGTTTTAGTACAAATTTTTGTCGTAGTTTTAGATCTATGCTTTTCTGTAATTAATTCATAGCTATAGTTTTTATGGTCCAATTGTGGTGAAATTTTTATAATGGGTTAACTATTGTATGCTTGAACTGTAGTAAAAATTTTATATATGAGTATGAAATTTTTACTATAGTTCAAGGATACAATAGTTAGTCCATCATAAAAATTTCATCACAATTAGAGTATAGAAACGGTAACTATGAACTAATTACAAAAAGGCATAGATCTAAAGCTACATAAAAAATTTATACTAAAGCATACCATATTATATGTTCACTGTATAGATCTACTCATGTGGAGTCCAAAAAATTTAGATTTTCTATTTTATGATTTTACTATGATTTTTTTAAGATTTAGCTAAAATAAATAAAAAAGAAAAAGATAAAATCACCTTTGAAACCGCTTATAACTGGTCAGGGAGGTAAAATGAACGGTTTTAAAAGTTCAGGGAGGTGGTTTACCCGGTTTTAGAGTTCAGGGAGGAAAAGCAGACTTTCGCAAAAATTAAGGGTGGTAATGTGGATTTTTTCCTTTGTGTGTCCAGTCGCGTGTTGAAGCCATGAGCAACTCCGGTCGGCCTGGTTGCAGCTCGATGGCAGTTTGTGCGAGAGAAAGGTGGGCTCTTCGTGGCACATATATTTTTCTTTATATGTCTTTTTTTCTTAAAAAATATAATAACTTTCTTATACGTAGTATGTGTTCAGTATTACATTTCTTGCAATAAGTTCTATGATACAATATACATGATAACAAATTTCAAGAAATATTTTATATAGTAAGAACTTATGTTTATGTATTAAATGTATAGCATATTGTGTTGATTGTGCAATTACGCTTATAAGTTGACAAATTGCTTGTTCGGTGACGAGGACGGGAAACCTAGCTCCAACACGGGGGGTCGGGGATGGAGAGCAGGGGGAATTTCTTGTGTCAGGAGAAGACCGTTCTGCCACCCGTCAGGGATAACATCATTGCCATCCAATTTGCATCATGTTGTCCCTGTTTGCAATAGGGTTCTAGCTATTGTTTGTCCCTGTGTTTGTGGCTTGTTGTGATTTAGGATCATTGCAACGAGTGTGACTATAGTTCCTCCTACTTTACATATAGTTGTGATTATCGTTGATTTAAGGGTTATGACTATGGTTCTCTCCAGTTTGCAACCTGTTGTGGTTAAAGGCCGCAACATACTAATGACTAAGCATCGGGACAAATAGAATCGAATCACCAGTGTTCTTTTATTCTTTTTGCTTCAAGAATCACCTCACATAGTGTGTGTCGGTGTTCTAAACCGCCGACTAGTAAATTTGTATCTGCGTGTTTGGCCCGGATGGTGAGCGCGAAGGACACAAGGAATTATATTGGTTCCAGCGAAACGTCCCTACGTCCAGTGTGATGCTGCTCGTATTACTGGCTCTGAGTTTGCAGTAGGGGTTATAAACGAGCGAGAGAGGAAGGATGTCTCAAGTCTCTGTGAATGAGGTGAGTTGTGTGCGCTTGAATTGCTTTCCCCCGAAGGGGCGCTCAGCTTTCCCTTTTATAGATCAAAGGAAGGGCCTAGGGTACACGAGAGAGAGAAAAAGAGAAAGAGGAATAGAAGAAAGAGAAAAATAGAGAGGAAGAGGGCCCTAGGGTTGTGTCATCTTTCTTTTCCCGATGGTCCTGTTGTTGGTATTTATTAACTTGTCACTTGTTTTAAATAGCCACTTATTTATTATCTACATCTTTTAGCATTACTTGTACTAGATTGTCATCCCTAGTGATAGTGCCAGAGATGCTTGTTGGTACTACTTAACATCACTACCAGAATGATACTAAGTTGTTCTTTATCATTTCATGTGGCTAGAAAGAATATATAAATATGAATGAAAAGGGATCTGCAAGCGCACAGATAATTATACCATTGTAACACTTCACTCGAGAGTATTTCATGTATCGTTATTTATATTTTACCACAGAAAAGGTGTAGTGTGGACAGGTATTGATAGCTTATAGTACTGATGGAAAAATAAACCACAACCAATATTCTACTCATAACAGGGGTAAGTCATAGGATAAGATATGCATATGATAAGTATTGATCTAGTATAATCATAAATCACTCAGAGCACTCCTATCTATGGCATTAGCATGGTTAGGTAAAATATTAGAGGAATAATTCCTAAGTCATTCTAAATTACAAGTCAAAGCATACATTGATTAGTATAACTACACTTAGTAATCATTACTAAGATCACCTTTATATCTACACATAAGGGGTATTACATAGGAAAGATTAAGAACAGAGCTCGCTCTTCTTGCATAACCGGACCCTACTTCTGTGGCCTATATTCAGGAAGTGAACTATAAAAGACTCAACAGGAGTGTCACATCTGCGATCTACCACATGACCTATAATATAGTGTATTCATAGGCAAACAGTATATAAGCACCACACTTACATAATGCCAACCACCCACCATGGTACCTTAGGGCTAGCGCTATGCGAACTTATGCATAAACATAATGATAATCCAACTATACTAAGTATATAATCAAAGTAGACGATGAACATTACAACTAAGAACATGAATAAGATGAATATTGATATTGTCATAATATTTGTAGCAAGCATATAAAAATAATAGAGATACAACAAGAGAGAGGTACAAGAATTATACCAAACCATGCTCTTGATAATGTCGGAAATCCAAGCAAAGCCTACTTGCCTCCCTCTAGACCTAGCCTAACTAGCTATGCCCTAAAATATAGAGAAGCTCTAAGGATGATTAGGGTTTTTGTCATGACTTGTTGCCTCAAGGGGGCAGAGCCGGGTTATATAGCCCTTAGCTTGCAACGTGAGCCCTTGGATCAAACTGACTTAAGGAAACGGTGGAGATGCATCCTAGGAGGCGGTGAGAAACTGACATAACAACGAGTGTATCACCTCTGGTGTTAAGCATGCATTAGACACTGCAAATCATGAGCATGAGCATCATCTTGCATTCATAATCACATATTATATAAGTGAAACATTGGTTTGAAACATGTGAAACATAGCTCTGAAACATAGATGTTGCATTTGTTTGTTTAAATAAAACGATGCCATGATTATGCTTGTTAGGTCATTAAACATGTTTATTTGGTAGTGCAAATAATTTAGAAATGTATAGCATGTAATTTGGAGCAAGTTTTGCATTCAAAGTTTTCTCAAATTTTGGTTTTAGAAATAATTTGGAAAAATAAAGTTTTGATTTAAATAGGACTTTAAATCTCTATTTCAAAATCTAGTTGGAATTTTAAAATGCACCTTTAAGCAAAGTTGTAGAGTTCAAAATTCTAAATAACTTTTATTTTTGGACCAACTTGTGAAAATAAATTTTTATTGCTCAAAAATGTAAAAATGTTGTTGTTCTTCAGAGAATAAATTGAAAAATGACTTTCTTTTCTTACCGGGCCGCGCGCTCCACTTCTCGGCCCAGCAGCGAAGCCGGCCTAGCTCCCGCGTCCCCGCTCGCCTCCCTGCCCGCGTGTGCGCCCGCACCTGTGCCCGACCACGGCAGACGCCCGCCGCCACGTGGACGCCATGCGCTAGTGACAGCGGCACCTGGCCGTCTGGTGGCCCCTGCGTCCCACGCGCTCGCTTACACCACCGCGCGTGCGTCCGCCTCTTCTGCTCTCTCTCCCATTTCCTCTCTTCGCCCGCAGCAACAGCAGCAGCAAGTCGAGCGGCTTCCTCCACCACCGCACGCCGCCGCATCACCTGCCGGCGTTGTGCTCCTCCACCGCACCGCCATTGCCCGATTCGTCTTGCGCGTAGCTCCGCCTCGACCTTCACCACCCCGTGCGCACGTCCTCGCCCGCATTCTCGCCCGGGGTAAGGCTGATTAGGCGTTTTCTTCTCCACCACCGGTGCAGTGCCCGCCGTGCCCGACCACCATGGTTGGAGCCCTCCGCTTCTTCTGTTCCTCCTCCTTCGCAGGCTACGCGTCCGCCTTCATCTCGCGGAGCTCGCGCGTGCCTCGTTAGCCGCCACCGTGACTTGCTTCGGTCGGCCGCCGTGCCGCCATGCATGCCGGCGAGCGTGCTCTCGTGCTCCCGCGCCTCCATTTCATAGCTGAGTGGGTGCGGCTCACAGTGTAGATCCCGGTGGTGGTCACCGTTAGGCCGGAGACCTCACCGTCGGCGAGTTCTCACCGCCGATGAGCTCCCTCCTATCGGGTGTATGACAGGTGGGGCCTCGAGTCCCGCTGTCAGTCACCGGTGACAAGTCTGGGGTGACACCACCGGGTGTGCGTAGCAGTTTGAGCCGGGTGGATTTTCGGATTTAAAAGAAAACTTTTTTCAGAAATTATGAAAATACTTCCAAAAATCATATCTTGAGAAATATAGCTCCAAATTTGTTGAAACAAATTTTGTTGTATTTCTTACCACTAGATCTACAGTTTAAAAATATTGCATGTCAAATTTGTGATACTTTTATGTAGGGCTTTATTTAATTCTTGTAATTATTGTTTTCTTGGAAAATGCCTAATAAATAAAATATACATGAGAGAAATATGATTCTAATTTTATTGATCTATTCTTGATAGGTACTTTGTGTGAAAAATATAATTCATGCATTATCTGTAGAAAAATATAGCTATCTATTTTTGTGCATTTAATTGCTTTTTCTTGTGAAATTGCTAGAGCCAAAAATATGAATAAAACATGTATGTGAAACTTTTTGTACAGTGTTTGTAGACTTTGTAGATCATGGGAAAATACTAAATCTGTTGTTTGATACTTTTCATAGTTCAATGTATTTTCATGCTCATTTGTATACCCTAGCTTGTCATTTTTGTGTAGGTTGTTTTACTTATTCAAATACCATAGAAATTTTATGGTAGGCTAATTATGGTATAGCTATGCTACTGTAATTTTGCTAGATTTTTCTATGCACTAGAAATATATGTTGTTATTGTAACCTTAGTCTAAAGTGAAATAAAATAATATTCTTTATGCATGATTAGTGTAATGGTGTAGATTTGGTGTATCTTTGAAGCATCAAATAACTTGCTGATGTCACTTGGCATGTTAGTATAGTTATGGTGATGAAGTGTAGTAGCACGTGTGTTATAGCTTTATGGTAGTTAGCAGTAGCTAACGGGGGTTAGTAATAGAAGAGAATGCAGTAGATGACATGTACTCGTGGTACCTGTCCTTGGATGATGTTCACTACCCAGTAGAAAAGTTTTACATCTATTCTATCCTATGAATCTAGTGTGTTCATCTCCATTGCATGCAATCACGATCATCATATGCCATCGCATCTGATGCGCCTTGCATAATCACTTATACAATTGCATCATACAGGATCGCAGGAGGAAGTGCAAGTAGCGGTACAAGAGGAGCAGGCCGGGGCCGACCCACAGGAAATCCAGGCACAGGAGGTGCCAGAGGTAGAGGAGCAAGGACAGGACCTGCCCGAGTGCGTGGACCATCAACCTAGTTCCTTTGAGCGAGGCAAGCCCCGGAGCATTCTAAGTCTCCTTCTTTACAAAAGCAATCTTTTATATATGAGTCTTATATATTGTTGCATTAAGTTATAGGAGTTGAGTGAAATCATTGATGCATTTATTACTATCCTTGCCTAACTTATTATATTCTTACCATGTTAGGTTTAGGATTGAATAACTGCTTAGGCCTGCTTAGGCCGGTAGCGATCGGTGATTTCCGGTCACCTGCAATTATAGGTGGTTACTAAAATACTTTAGCTATGGAATGGAGGATATCCTAGAAATAACCATGTGTTAATGAATAATTGGAGACCAGACGGAAAAGTTGGAGGCAACCAGACAGGATTCTGGGGTGCTATTAGTTTTTAGACTGTGTCGGTTAAGGACTGATCGTTGCTCATCCCTGTTGTCATGTTGAACGCATGCCTCACATTTAGCTGGCCGAATAAAGTATCTTTTGACCATGAAGCTAGTGGCACTATTTAGGCCGGAATCTACACAGGTGCGCGTATTGGTGTTGAAGGAGGTATGACAGGGGCACGAAGAGTGAGCCCAAGGGCAGGCAAGGCCTGATTCCTGGTAGTCGGGTGGTCCCTAGGTACTACGGCCTCAGTTTGTCCCGCGATGTTTACCTGGATAGTGTCATTGGTGATCTGTAGCTCACTTGATCGGTGAGTGTGGTTTGTGTAAGAAATAAATCACTAGCTGGTTAGGAATCGATTCGAATCGCCATCGCTCTTGGATAGTGAGCACTTGACTCGAGTTACGGCATTGTAGTAATGATGATGGAACACTGATGGTTATATGGATGATGTTGGAAATGCTAAATCTAAGTTGGTAACTGGATGCTATTGGTTAATCAAGTGATTGTTATAGTATAGGTGCTTACCTAGACTGATAGACTATAATAAAGATGATGCAAAATACTAAATGGTTTATTATGTTAACTTATTGCTCTTTCGCAAATGAGTCAGCTAGTCCACTAAAAGAAAGACTTGCATACTCCTTGGTGTCATTTTATTTTAGTTTAAGATGGGTCTGAGTACTTTCTTGTACTCAGGGCGTTGTTTCTATTGTTGTTGCAGATGGTCAGATGTACTACGGTTATTGCATCAACTGCCTGTATCCTGTGATGGGCGACAACTAGGACCAAGGGCATGGTCGCTCCTTATGTCTTACCTGATGCTTTTGTTAGAAATGACTATCTCCTGGCACTATATCTAAACTAAAAATGTGTGTGTGGTTTTAAAACTATTTGCTTCCGCTACTTTCTTATGAACTTGGTTTGTAATAACTTTACGTTTAAACTCCGATGTATCTTAGTGTTGTTGCGAACTTTATGTAATATGTGATTGTGGCTGCTAAATTTGTACGATCTTGGTTTGTATGTTGGTTGATTTGAAATCCTTCATGGTTTCACGGACTACCGGGTTATACGGGCTTGAGTTTGCTAAATTATCTGCTTCGGTGGGTGATTTTCTTGCTTAATTTCGTATAATTGGTCGGTTCTGTTACAACGAGGATGATAGGTGGGGCCCACAGGGGTCTGGTGCCATACAGGTGGGGCTGGCCGGCTCCACATGGCAGCCACTTGGGCCTGTCTCGGTGTGGAGTCCTCTCGATCCTTCTGGAACATTTGCATGATGGAATTACAAAATTAACTATGACATGTAGGTCCGCCATGATGGTTTTCTAATTAAGCCCTGCGGAAATCACAGATTTACCAAAACTCATGGAATTCGTTAGTTTAAACCCTAAAACTTTATTGGCAAACTCATTTGTACCCTTATACATGTTTTATTGATGGTTTAATATGGTTGTTAACTATCGTCAACACTTGCAGATGATGACGGATGCGGCTCCACGTCGTGACCCTATTCGCCACTAGTGTTACAGGCGGGTGTTGTCAGCTGGTCATGGCATTCCATCCCATCCTGGTGCACGACATGGTCAACATGCTCCCGGGGAGCCGTACGAGGATTAGGCAACACAATGCTGCTCCGCCCAGCGCTGTTGGCGACGTGCGCACCTTGGTATGGCTCATCAGGGCCACAGGTCATGTCGAGGCATGCTCGTTCCCTTCTTGGCGTCAGGAGCGTGATCCTAGGCCCGCGCTATCACAGCCGTAGTGGTTGGTGACAGCAGGGGCCCCTCTCTAGGGCCTGCGCTCTTGTCCGAGGCCAGGTGCACTTCTAGGGATCAGGCGAGGTGGAGTCCTTCCTTGGGGGGTCAGGTGAGACAGAGCCCGCACACCTGGGTCGGGCGAGACAGAGCCTATGCCCCAGGGGTCGGGCGAGGCAAAACCTACGTCCCAGGGGTCAGGCGAGATGGAGTCCATGCCCTTGGGGTCAGGCGAATCAAAACCCATGCCCTAGGGGTCAGGCGAGATAGGGCCCATGCCCTTAGAGTCAGGCGAATCAGAACCTTCCTTGGAAGGGTCAGGTGAGGTCACGATTATACCCTTTGATCATTTGGGTGAGTTAATGTTGAGGATCATTAGTTTCCCTTCTCTGGGTATCTAATATTCATACCCGATAGTAGCCTCCGAGCCTATGGAGAAGTTGGGTACTCCTTCATAGGCTTTTTCATATGGGGAGGCTCTGGAGTGCTAGCTTGCCTGTTTTGGCTCGTAGGGCTCCTTTATTTATGTTGTGATGATCGATCCGCCGTTCATATGCGACCGTGCATTGGGTCTCTTTGCGAGTCCGAGCCCCCGAGCCCCCGCGCATAGCAGGGGTCCTGTGACAGAAGCGCCCATTTATACAAGATTAAGTATGATCGTCTCGTTAAACATGTTGACACGTGCATACCGTCACTTATATAAACCCGATAGTCCATCGAGTACCACGAAGGCCTCGATAAATCAACTTCACAACCAAGATCATACTTGATTAAGCAAATACATATCACATACATAGAGTTTGTAGTGGAAATAATATTACAGTATTGAGTTCAAAACTTGATTAGAGAAAATAAGAAAGCTTTGAAATGCTTACAATAACATAAGTTTAAAATCATATTACTAGCTCAGATGACATCCTCCAATAAGAGCATAGATGAGAAGCATATACGGAGTAGCCGAGCCCACCGACACTTAGTCATCACCTTTAGCAGGCCAAGAACTTCACCTGCAACAGGGTGGGATAAAACCCTGAGTACTCAATTGTACTCCGTAAGACCTACCCGACAGGAGGGAAAACAAAAATGACTCCAAGGATATGCAAGGTTTATTTCGTGGAGTTATTTGGGTAGCACAACTTTTGCAAAAGAGCTTACTAACGTAAGTCCTTACTTTCAATATTTTTATCTAGGGTTTATCATTAACTTAAGTAGGGCTATTTAGAGCTAAGTTTGCGTCTATTCTATAGCAAACACTTGATTAACATGAATAAGCATCACAGTAGTAACCATATCCAGTGTACCATGATCAACATAACCATCATGTTTCATCAGTTACTACGATGCGGGTGCGAGGTTTGAGTTTCTCACTATCCGGGAGAGACGACGATTCGAATCGATTGAAACTAGTTGGGCAAAACCCTTATCACATGCCCATACGAGTTTGTACATCACTCGCGTGGGTTACCATTCACCCTATTCGAAGATGAGTTTGGACAGAGCCGCAAGGCCCGGGGGACGGCTGATGCCAGGTCGCTTAGGTCAAGCCTGCCCACGGTCAACCCCGCCCCTGCGCTTCGTTTGTCACCTCCCCGCGATGCGTGTCACAGTCCAAATCTCACCTCGAATGGGGTACTTGGCTTCACGGTCAGAACGAGTTATCCGACCCTTATGTGCAAGGTACATTTAATCTCAACCAAGGGTCAGACAACGAAGCGGTCCTTAAATGACACAGACAGGATCAAAGAATACACGCCTACCTGGCACCAACAATAATCACAGTAACACCGGATCCCGTCCGATCTTTCATTATTTATTATCACATGGTTCTTTTCCACGATAGCAAATATAGCCAACCGTGAAACAGTAGACACCTAAATCTCGCGGATGACAGGAATTACCCGACTTCTACCGGTCTAAGGATAACTAAGCATAGAGCGACTTAGACATACTAGTAAGGTTGCAGGTATATATTATGGACAAGGTAAATCATGCAGCAACAGGTTTCAAATCAACTCTTATAACTTAATACACAAAACAAAAACATATATATACTCAAGTGCATTTTAAAAGAAAGAGTGGAAGACTTAGAATGCTCCGGGGCTTGCCTGGGTTTGAAGCACAATGTCAGTTAGTTAGCTTCATCTTCATGACATGATCATCCGTCATCTCTATCTTTTGGACTTGGTCATTGTTACACCATCTTTTGGTCGGTTCCAACACCACATTCTTCACCTTCACGTCATGCATCTATCGTACCTAGATGATATATGTAAAGATGCAATGCATACATATGAGGAGAAACAAATAAAAAACATCACGCAATTGCAAACAAGACAAGTATAAGATCATAACAGAATGGACCTAGGCACATGGATGAATAAAGTGTCAACTAAACATCATACAACCTACTAAGCTATGATAGCAAAGCAACACCAAGGCACTCTCATACAAGCTAGCTAAAGCAACCATGATCAAGGTCCTAGCATTTCGGAAACAAACATGATTTCTAATGACATACATGTAAGGCTATTATTACTTTAATTTGTTAATCATCAGCACATGCTTACCAATTATTACAAAAGGCATATAAATCATGGAATAGCAAGACTTGACATGGAAGCTCATACCTAACTTAATCTTTTTACCCAAGAGATTGCATCCAAGAGGCAACCACAACTACATACATGGATTCACTAATGAAGTGCTTAATTAAAACATTTGGAATTTTTAACTAAAGGTTGATCATGAGCATAACAAACAAACAATCAAGTGCCAAGAAATACCAAAGGTAAATGGGTCCCAAGGTCCACAATTAACTCCAAAATACACCCAAGTCATTCATGATTTATGTTAATCCTTTTGATAATTATAAACTAATAATGAAAGCATATAATTAAAGATATAATTAAACATCATCAAATTAGTTCCAAACTTTTTGTGTAGGTTTGTTACATCATAAAACAGTTACACAACAAATTTCATAACTAAAGGATATTTATTTTAGCCTACAAAAATCATGGAAGAAGCATTTATTAATTAAAAGAGCTAATTTTAAACATCCAAAAACTATTGATTTTCATAAATTCATATTTTTTCTAGGTAGATCATAGCATGAAGAGGCTACATATAAATATTCATGATTTTATCACACTCCTAAAATTAGTTATGAAATTCACAAGTTTCAGTCAAAAAACAGAAAAAGGAAAAAGAAAAACCCTGTAGCACACTATTTGTCTGAGTCACGGTCTGTGCAGTTAGCCCCCTGGAAAAGCTTCTATTTCCATGCGAAGTCCCTAGTCATGAGTTGGAGCAGAGGAGGTTGTCGGGGACGGCAATTTCGGATCGGCTGAGGCTCGTTGGTGGCGAGAGAGAGGTACTAGAGCATCTCCATGCCTTAACACATCCGTGGAAGGAATAATCGTGATCAGAGAGGGTATGTGGCTCCATGGCCACGTACGTCGGTGGCCGGCAGCATCAAACACTGCGGCGAGCTGTGCTTCGGTGAAACTTGAGCACAATCCGGGAAACCAACGAGCCGATGAGCTATACGGGACTAAGGCTGACACAACGCAAAAGAAAAGAGATAGGGAGGCGCATCACAAAGGTCTGGCCATGGTGAAGCGGTCATGGCGGTGTTCCTGGTTGGTCGCGAGGAAGATGGCAGCGCGCGGCCGATTGCGGCGGCCAGAGGCGAGGCAAGCAGTTCAAGAAGCTACGCAAGAACAAGGCGAAGCTTGTTGCGAGATGGAGTGGGCGGAGGTGCATCGACGGCGACGAAATTTCACCAGCGAGCGTGAGCTGTGCGACGATGGGACAGAGGAGGGAAAAGGGAGAGCGAGCACCGGTGTCAAGTTTTTAAAGGCAAGGAGGCGAACTCCAACTTTGTCAGCTCCTTCTCGAGGTCGGCCACGCAAGCTGCACGCGTGCCCTCGTGCGGGAAACACCGAGAAGGCGTAGCAAAGCATGCAGGCAGCTCTCCCCGATGTTACTGTAGCAGCTTGATAGTCCATCTTCAGCTTTCAATATTTCTTGATTCCATGTAGAAACTTGAAAATCTCCAAAAAGCAAAGCTATTCATATTGATCTACTCTCCAACTTTGCTTCAAGCACCATCCTCTAATTCTAACAGGATAGAGAGATCAAGGATCAAGAATAGGGGAAGATTGAAACTGAAACTGAAACTCAGGACAGTCGGTTAAGGTTTTGACAATAGTTAGATTAGCTAACTTTGGTGAATTAATTAAGGACTAAACATTGATCAAACTTTTCAACTAATAACTCATTAACAAGGATTAAGCATAACACCAATCAATGGAACAAAGTTTGGTAAACTTTTATTTGTAAAAATTGATTTGATAATATCCCCAAAATTGAACTCCATAATTGAATTTCAAGACTTAGGCAAAAATGGCTAAGTATGAGATTCAACATCAAATAAAATCTTTGGAGCTTAAATTCAGCATGTTTGACTTAGAAACATCATTACTTTTTGATTCTACATTATGAAGCATAGTTTGAATTACAAACTTTATCTTAGCAAAATTTTATTTGTTTAAGTAAATTCACATATATAAATTCACTAGGTTCCTTAATTAGCATTATTGATAATATTTCATGCAACAATTAGATCATAACATATGCAATATATGAAACACCACATTTGCAACATAGCAAAGCTTTAAATGAAACATCGCTTATGCAACATATGAAACATCACTCATGCAATATATGAAACATATCATATGTAACATAGGCATGGTATAATTGAAAGATAGAATGTATTTATGACTTAATGCTTGATGATTATGCTTGAGGATGCTCATGTTGGAAGGGTAAAACTCCACACCTTGCCATCACTTGTCAGGTGTTAAACTAAAGCTCACAATCATCCTCTGACTTATTTAGATTAGACTTAATCCATTGCTTAACTTGAAATTGACACCTGGGGTGTCACAGGTCCGGTCGAGGGGTTGACTCATCTTGTGACCGTTCCCCCTCAAGCTTTTTCTCCAAAAAATGGAGGGGTTGAATCATGCTATGTTTTCCTTTTTGGACAAATCATGGTGCTCAGTGAGCTGCTAACGGGCTAGTTCAAGTGGGGCCCCAGTTTTTGTTCACGGGGATGATCCGGCATGGGTCAGCTGGTGACCGACTCTAGATTCCTGACAGCCAGTCCATATAGTTTTTGGGTTCGTTCAATCGGTCCCGAGGATGCGTCGCCTTTCTTCGAGGAAAAACCAAGGACCATGCACTGCCAAGACTCGAACGTGGGTCAAGATGCCCATGACAATCATGCACCCAGGTACTGGCCGTTAGCGGGCCCATCCATAACCATCCCTCACTCTAAGGTGCCCTGGGGCAGTTGTGAACCCATTGATGGGCCAACTTTCAAACCCCTAAGCGTTAATGGGCTGTAGGAGCATTTTCAGCTCCGTATCCCTACTTACCTATGGCGGTTCGTGGCCCATTAGGGCAGGGCGAACCACCCATTCGGTGCGTCCTTCGAGGGATCGACCGGGGGTTGTGTGCGCATGACTCCTAAAGAGGCATGATGATGAGACGCGGCAGGCATGTGGGTCGAGGCAGACGGTTCGCCTCTCGCTCCACCTTCTCCTATAAATAGAGACCTTACCTTTCGTCTTCGGTACACCTAGCCACAATCTTGTCGCATCCGCTCCCCCACCACCAGCGCTAGGGTTTCTTGCCATTTTCCTTCCGCTACCGGCAAAGGTCTCGCTCCTTTGCTCTCGCTTCCCATGGATTCGTGGTACTGCTCTAACGTCACCCACCTACGCATGGAGGGCCTTATCAGGCATGGGCTTCTCCACGCGAGGACCATGGCGATGGAGTGGCTCATGCTTGGTGGTGATGATGCGCCGGTACCACCCAATGGGTACGTTGTGGCCTTCATGCCCTTCCTCGAGCGTGGGCTCATGAGTCCTCCCCATCGGTTCCTCCGGGGGTTGCTGCACCACTATGGGATCGAGCTGCAACACCTGAATCCGAACGAGATACGGCACATTACGGCCTTTGTCGCGCTGTGCGAGGGATATCTAGGGATCGAGCCCCACTTTGAGTTGTGGAGGTATTTCTTCGCCGTCTCCCTGCTCAAGAAAAGGGAGAAGAACAAGCCAAACCTGTCGGTGCTGATGGAATGCACCGGCATCCATCTCCGGAGCCACCAGACCAACGAGTATTTGTCCCTCCAGCTGTCAAGGTCCAACAAGGGGTGGCATGCGCAATGGTTCTACCTGAAGAATGACACCACCGCCCCCTTACTGGAGTTCACTAGGCGCCTAATCGAACCGGTGCCATAGGTGTGGGGGTAGACCCCCTAATAGGGAGATGAAGAGGATCCATGACCACCTCATCGCCATTGCACACCTGAAGCAGCATAGTCTCCATGAGGCCAGTGTCATCGGGGCGTACCATATGAGGAGGGTGGCACCATTGATGGCGCGCGCCCCTCCACTATTCGAGATGGTGCTCGGCACGCCGCTCGAAGGGACAGTGCTTGCCTATGATCCGCTTCGTGACACCGAGATCACGTAGCGCATTAAGGATGTGACCGAGGTGGCACAACACACCAGGGACGCAGTGACAGATGATCTTGAGTTCGTGTATCTGATCCCGGGACACCCTGCGATGAGGCTAGATGCGGGTTTCATCGAATTCGTAAGTTGTTTTTTGGCTTTCTTCTTCGCCAACCCCTCGACCCTGCAGTTTTAGTTCTGAGAGCTGGGATTTGTAGGCGGTCCTCTTCTTTTGGGATTCCATCACGCCGCTGCTGAAGCATGTGGTCATGAGGGCAGCGAATCATGCCATGGACGAATAGAGGAGGAAGAAGAAGGACGTGAAGACGAGGAAGAAGCAGAAGAAGGCGAGTGCACAGCTGGAGCGAAGAGGGCGGCATCAAGGGTCGGATGAAGAGGAGGACAAGGAGGAAGATGATGAAGAAGAAGAAGAAGGTGATGGCGTCCCATGGGATGATTTGGCGAATGAGGACAAGATGGCAGGCAGTGGTTCGTCCTCGTAGGTGATGGGACCCTTCTCATACCATGAGAGGAAGGACACGCCCCCAGAGCCGATGGAGGCAGACCGCTCCGCATCGTCTGGGCCCTCCGAGCAGAGGGAGGGGTCGAAGCAGCAGCGTGCCGATGAGGCGTAGTTGGGGGTCAGGGGGGCTGGCCCCAAAATGCCACCGTCCAGTGGCGCCGAGGTGAGTTAAGAATTCTCGTCGCTCTTTTGCTTTTGATGAATTCTGTCATGAGCTGATCATGGTGCCTTTTGTAGTGTTGACGGACGTGGGGCTCCCCTGTAGATTGCACTGAGGAAGACCCTCGCCCTATGAGCGGTGCACCAAGGGTCATCTGGTGCCACGCTTGAGGCGAGAAGGAGCGGTGCAGGAATGGCCACGGTGCCCACCGGGGGAGTACCGTCGGCGGCGGCGTCCACGGGGAAGAGTCGAAGGAGGGCACGCCTTAGGTGCCCAGGGCAGGTGTGGCATGACTGGGGTAGCCGTGATGTCACAGGCAGAGGTAGCACAATGGGACGCTATCGTAGCACCAAAGATAGAGGCGGCGTAATCAGGTGTGGCAGCGACATCGCGAGCGGAGGTGGCGCAATCGGGCGCCGCCGCGACGCCGCAGACAGAGGTGGCCACATCGGGTGCGGCTGCGACATCATAGATGGAAACAATGCGATCGGAGTCACCGCCCATGTAGGTGGAGATGGCATGGGTGGAAACGTCATCGGACACGTCTGTGATGGGACAGACAGAGGAGGGCGTAGCCGGGGTGTCTTCGGTGGTCGTGACGATGGGGCAGGTCTCCACGTCCGTGCCAACCACCCCTGCTACCACCGAAGAGGCCGTTCCAGAAGAGACACTATCGCAGGAGGGGTCAGTGTTGCCTGGGTTAACGTAGGCCCATCCTAGGCTTTGGTTCGGGCAGGAGGTGTCCTGCACGCACGGGGAGGACCCCAGATCCAGTGGGCTGACCGCTGGAACCTGGAGTCGGCACTCTTGTCCTTCGATGATGCCACGGTGGAGGCAGAACAGGAGAGCATCGATGTGAGGGTTGCGACCGTGGTTTAGTCCCTAAACACCGCAATGGGCGCGTTGCGCGATGTAGTCACCCTAGCTAGCCAGGTACCATGTGCTCATGCTTCTCGACTTTCTTCCTAGTTTTTCATGTTTCTTACCCACATGTTCCCTGCAGTCCCTTCTGGCTCGCAGCCAGGAGAAGTCCCAGTTCCTGTGTAGCCAAAAGGATGCCTAGGACCACCTCACTGAGGAGGCGTGGTTGCGCGGGGTGGTATCCGAGCAGCTCGCTGCTGCTCGTCGAAGGGTGGCTGAGCTTGCTCCTGCCGGTGAGGAAGTGGCCAGCCTTTGGATCAGGGAGGCAGATGCCCGTCGGCATGCCAACAAGGCCAAGGAGAAACTTGTGGCCCTGGCTGAGGGGCGTGCTTGGATGCCGCAGAGACCGAGCGGATTCGAAAGGAGTGGGATGAGCTGCTCCAAACCATGGCGGGGCTCCACGCCGAGCGTGATTCGGCCCGGCAGGAATGTGTCGACGCCCATCGGTGGATCAACGACCTCCTGGGTGAGGTTGAGAAGGAGAGGGAGTCAAAGATAGAGGCCGAGAACATGTCTGTCGGGCTCGCCATGTAGGTTGGTCAGCCCCGGGCGAGGGTCCAGGCGCTGGAGGCCGAGGCATCTCGACAGAGCGAGGAGGCGCGCAAGCTACGCGAACAAGTGAATAGTAAGGGTTTGGCTTCTCCTATTGCCTTCTTCCCTGGAGCTCGCGGTTGGCTTTCTTACACGATTGTCATGCGTCTTTGACAGGTCTTGATGATGATCTCGCGATGGAGGTGGTGAAGAGCCACGACCTAGAGAAGGAGCTCCGTGAGGTGAAGGACTCCCTCTAGAAGGAGAGTGACAAGCACGATAGCCTGCGCGTCCCCGTCAGGGTGGTCTATGATGACCTCTCACTAGCCCCATTGTAGGAGACAAGCTCACTAGCGGTTCGCACCCTTTGAATTACGAAACAGGCACGAGAGATCATGAGGCGCGTGCTTTGCTTCGGCGTTCAACAGTCATTCATGATCGCCCATTCTCATTATGAGAACATCGATCTGGCGACGATGAGCTAAGGCTTTGTGTCCTGCTTTGACCACGACGAGCTGGACGGATCGTGGAGACGGTGTCGGCCCCTGCATTAGCTTTAGCTGATGAGATAGAGAGTGAGGTTATCTGCATGAGTTTTAGCTAGTTAGATGAAATCAGGCCGCCATGCCTGTGAACTTGTAATAAGTGAACAAGTTTTTAGTTTTTGTCGTTCAAATATTTTCCCCTTTTTAGTGTTATATGAAGGAAGTTAGTGTGTTCTGACCCCTTTTCAATGTTAAGATCACAAAGCTCATGGTGCAGGCAAAAAACTCTGATCACGCGGGTGAGCAAGATCGCCATAGCTGCTGGGGCATAAATCTCTTGCAGTCCGACCTGTTTTACTCGGTGTTAGCTTCCGCGGTTTCTTGCTTTTGGGTCTTAACGTAAGAAGGGGTCAGATGCAAAGAATGTTTCTGAGTGTGTATATGCCCCTATCAGCCCCCAAGTGAGGCCTGACCCCTAGCCGCTTGGAAATTGATAAGGGAAAGTGCTTTTTATTTCAGAAACATGATTTCTAATTTACATAAGTACGCTAGCAGCTTGGAAAAACTAAGGGTAGAAGCGACGTAGCTACTCGATGTTCCAATCATTGGCAAAGATTTTGGCCATCGGTAGTCTAGAGCTTGTAGGTGCCCGGCTTGAGCACCTCTGTGACAATGTATAGACCCTCCCACGGTGGAGAAAGTTTGTGGCGGAACTTGTTGCTCTGGATGAGACGGAGTACCAAGTCCCCGACGTTGAAGGCACGACCCCAGACGAGGCGGCTGTGTTACCGACGCAACGCCTACTGGTACTTGGCCGAGTGGAGGAGGGCGACGTCGCGTGCTTCATCAAGCTAATCCATGGAGTCCTCGAGGAATACCTTGGCCTCCTGCTCCTTGTACATCATGACCCTTAGGGCTCCATAGTCAAGGTCGGTTGGGAGGATCGCCTCGGTGCCATAGACCATGAAGAAGGGCGTGTAGCCTGTTGCTTAGCTGTAGGGTTGTTCTCAAACTCCAGAGCACTGCGGGGAGCTTCATAACCCATCGCTCGCCAAACTTGTTGAGCTTGTCGATGATTTTGGGCTTGATGCCCTACAAAACCATGCCATTCACGTGCTCCACCTGCCCATTCGTGCGGGGGTGCACCACGGTGGCCCAGTCGACACGGATGTGATTGTCATCACAGAACCTAAGGAATTTCTTCCTTGTGAACTGTGTGTCGTTGTCCGTGATGATGGAGTTCGATACTCCAAAGCGATGGATGATGTCACGGAAGAATAGCATGGCCTGCTCGGATTTGATCTTGACGATCGGCTGAGCCTCTATCCACTTTGAGAACTTGTCTACGGTGACAAGTAGGTGCATGTAGCCCCCGGGTGCCTTCTTAAGGGGCCCAACTAGGTCGAGCCCCTGGACCATGAATGGCCACGTGATAGGGATCGTCTGGAGCGCTTGGGCTAGTAGGTGGGTTTGTCGAGCATAGTATTGACACCCTTCGTAGGTGCACACTATCGCTATGACGTCGGCCATCGTAGTTGGCTAGTAGAATCCCTGCAAGAAGGCGTTCCCAACCAGGGTTCTAGGCACGGCATGGTGCTCGCACGACCCGTGGTGGATGTCCCTCAGCAGCGGCTTTCCCTACTTGATGGGGATGCAACGCTGCAGGACCATTGTGTGGCTCTTCTTATAGAGCTCTCCCTCAACAATGACGAAGGACTTAACATGGCGCGTGAGTAGTCGGGCCTCTGTTGTAACAGAACCGACCAAATTATAAGAGCACAAGTACAAAAACAAGCACCCGAAACACTCAAATTTTTGAACTTGAGGCCATATAATCCCAGTAGTCAATTGAAACCATGAAGGATTTCAAACCAACTCGCTTACAACCAAGATCGCATCATTCAACATAACACATCACACGTTACATTTCACAAGTACTTAAATAAAAGTTTACAACACGACAGAGTAGCAAATATTACAAACCAAGTTTATAAAGTAGCGGAAGCATAAATACACACACACACACACTTAGTTTAAGTACGATTGCCAGTCTTACAGATCATGATCCCCCAAAAGCATTAAGGAAAGTGAACTAAAAGACGATCACGTCCCAGTGATCTAATCCTCATCACCCGCCGGGTAGAGGTAATTCTTGCAGAAGCCTTGATACAACATGTCATCTACAACAGGAGGGAATAAACCCTGAGTACGGGAATGTACTCAGCTAGACTTACTCGTCGAAACAGAAAATAAAAGACACCAAGGATCATGCAAGGCTTTCATAAAGTGGAGCTGGCTAACATCATATTTTGCGGAAAAGCATAAGTAGTAGTAACTCCTTTAACCTGTACTAGCAGTCATTTTTAACATTAACCTGTTAGCTATCTTAGCACTTGTACTAAACATTCACTTGATTATTAAGCAAACATTAATAACCATAGCAGGTTTAAATTGAGGTAACATTAAATCATCATCCAATTAACCATCCATTTAATTAATGGAATCTACGTTGCTGCTGCTCAAGTTAAGTACTCACTAACCAGGAGCGACGGCGATTCGAATCGAATTCCTATCTAGCTGGAGGGGTACTTCTAACACTCACCGCGCAGGCCCTTGCTAGGGTCGCACAAGTCACCTTTGGTACAATTCAGGAGTCGCGGGTTCGACTGATGCCGCATCCCCAAGGGCAACACTCTGCCAGGTGATAGGGACTCTAACCCCCCTTAGTCTTACGTCAATGTCCCCAAGCACATTCTTACTTCCTCCAAGATGCGACCTACCCTTCGATTCGTGGCCTAAACTGTATTACTCGGCTTCGCGGTCGGAACGGCTTATCCGGCCAACTAAGTGTTAGAGCATGTTCTTGGAGCATAGCTTTGCACCTAAGACGTGAAGTGTCTTGCGGCTGCACTATCGAACTCCCGCTCGGTCTCAATTCATTTTTCAGCATGGTTCTTTTCCACCATAGCAAATATAGCCAACTATGACCCACTTCATCCTACAGCTCGCGAATTACCGTAAATCACCTGACTTCTACCGCACTAAGCATGACTAAGCATTAACACATGCCTAAACTTTAATTGGGATTGAAGTTCTATATCTGGACAAGGATAGATATAATGCAACAAGTGTTTTCACTCAACTCCTACAACTTAATGCAGTAAACAAGTAAAAGTACTCAAAGATATATATATACAAAAGTTGGGTCAGCATGCACCGGGGCTTGCCTTTCAGAAAGGAAGAAGGGCGGTGGTCTGGGCACCCAGGTAGCTCGTCTTCGGGAACTCCTTCGCCGGCTGGTTCTTTGGGCTCCCTCGGCTGCTCCTGATCCTTCTCCGAAAGTGCTCCCTCGAATTCCAGGAGTGTCAACCCCTCCAGAACACCTATTGCATGAATGCACAAATGAATCTCAAGGATGCATAAGAATGAATGCAACATGTTCAAAGAATGCAATGTGAACTATAGCAACATTAACGCTCTATTCAAATCACTTTACAAATGTGCAAATCTCTTCTCCGTTAAAGAAGTACTTACCCAATTTACTCAATCTAATGTATAGTTGCTCTTTCTCAGTTAAAGACCTAACACCTAAACAATCAATAAGAACAACATTACTTAAGCTTACCACAATTCTAACTCAATCTAGTAACACATAAATCTGGACAACAGTTTGATTTTTCAACCATAATTGGAGATCTATGAATCCAATTGACATGATACAAGACAATCTAGAAAGCTTATAAAATGCTCTACAATTCATTTTAAGACCTCAAGACTTGATTCCAAAGTTTACCTAGTCGAATTCCTAAAGTTCCAGAACTCTGTTCTCTCCAAACAGAGAGCAGCCATTTCTGAACAGCTACTTCAAACAGCTATGACTCATAAACTACTTGGCCAAATGCCACCAAATTTTGACACAAGCTAGTTTAACAAGTTTACTACCACTTTGGTATTCAAAAGATTCCCAGCAAACACCTTTATCAAGGTCTAAACCCAAAAATGCTACCAGCTATCCAGAGAACCTAGAAATGTAAAAATTAATTATTTGCTTAAGTGCCAAATGAACTTTTTGACCCAATCAAAGGCACTACAAGTTCACACATAAGCTAAAACCACTAGAAAGTAAAGTACACCAAATCAAATCATTTATTTTAATCGTTTTCTTAATTTAATTGATTAATTAAGTGAGAAAATAAACATATATACAAACTACTCAGAAGGACTCTATGCCCTACCAGGAGGCCACTATAAAAATTTGAGCCAAAGTTATCCAAAGGAACTCCCTACATAAAATTCACAAGCCAGAAAGACTGATTTTTGCATAATTAAGAAATCATATTGAAAAGTATTAAACAATAGAAACAATATTTTTCTTAGCAATCTTAGGGTACCAGGACACTCTCCACAAAATTTCAAGAGCACTGCACATATAGAAAAATTATGAAAATTCATTCAAGTATCGCCTAATATAAAATGACAATAGCATAACTTGAAAACTACTCAAGCAATAGCATCCAAATTTTTACCAGAGCTAACATAGACATGAAATAGCACACCCACCAAATTTCATAATTTTTAGAGCACTAGAACTTAAGTTATAAAATTAACAAATTTGCACCTATTTTAAAACACCTTTCAAGTTTTTATTTAATTATCCCAGAATTTAAATAATACCTATGTATGTTATATTTTTTCCTAAATACTACACTTTATATAGAACCAAACACAATTGGAATCACCTCATTTAGATCTACACAACATGAGATATGGATTTTACAAAGTAGTATCCAAATCTATGAAAAGATAAAAGAAAACAACAGCAAAAACAAAAACCTAACCGCTATTGGGCCGGCCCAACCAACGCCAGCTCGGCCCACTCAGTGCGCGGCCTGTGTCAGCTTCCCGCCCGCACGCGCCTGACAAGGGGGCCGTCAGACAGAGAGAGAGGAAGCAGGGGAGGAACGGTGATGGGCGGAGCTCGCCGCCAGTGGCGATTCCGGCAAGGCTGACGGCACCATCACGGTCAACACCTAAAACCGCACCAGTGGACCAAAGGACACGAGGGTGGAGCTGCTTGAGGGGGCTCACCGTCGCGCATGGCGACTTGACAGGGCGGTGGTGGCACACCTCGCCGTCGGTGACCCCGACACCCTACCCTAGACCCGCGGTGAGCACCCTCGCACTATCTTGACTCTAATGCGTCTACTAGCACTCAAAGAGGATGACCCAGGGACCCTGGCCACGGTGAGCCGTCGCACGGACGAACGCTGATGAGACACCGTGGTGGCAGAAATGGTAATGTGGCCCTACCGTTGTACGGTTGATGGCGTGGAGTGGACGAGGGGGTAGAGGGGTTCAAGGTGGAGCTGTTGGCCAAACTTGAGGCGTGGTGGTGCGGTGGAGCCCTGGGCTTGGAAAGAGCGAGAGAGAGAGAGAGAGACAGAGGCGGTAGTAAAGGCGAATGTGGCGTCGTGGTGCTCTAGAGGCCCTCTCGGACCTGACTGATGGGCCCACGGCCGGCATACGGATGCCATGGTGCCTCCACGCGATGGCCGATTTCTGAACTGGTCGGCCACTATCGACTTAATCGGTGTCCAATGTGGTGATTGACAGCGACATTTTGAGGCCTCATTACTCCAAATCTAGCTCGAGTTAGCGGTAGGTGGTAACAACAAAGTTGTAGAGCTACAGTAGTACTACAACTTTGTCAATTGGAGCTTGGACGGCCTAGATTGGGAGATACAAGGTCTCAAAGAGGGGCTCATGAAACTATAAGTCAGTGCTTGACTTCAAAATTTTTCTAAGTATGAAAACAACATGGAAAACCTGGCTTGTGGGCCCTGTTTGAGCATGTTCTAGCCATTTTCATGAGATGGCCATATTAAGACTTTTGTTCCCTATGAAATTCTCTACAACTTTGATTACGGGTGCACCTCCATGCAAGATCTCTAAGATAGATTTTCTAAATAGTAAAACTAAAGCATTCTAGAGGTCAAGACTTGGTCAACAATACTTAGGAGGGCAATTTGGTCATTTTGGTCAACATGAACATTGTTCCACTAATGATCCTAAGTGTGATTAAGACATTATAGGACATAATTGACCACTATACACCTTGGTTACACACAAACCCAAATGTCACATAGGTTGAAATAAACAAAACAAACATTTCAACTACAATGTTGCATATGTTTCAAGCTCTTGTTGCAACAATTAATCTTATCATGTTATACTACCAACATTGACATGTTTCAAAGTATGAAACACCCATGTTACATCTACATGTTGCACCACTCACATTTCATAAGCTAACAATTTTGAAACAAACTTAATAGAGCATGTTGCATACTCATGTTGCAAGCAAAACAAAGTCATAAATGAGATGAATGATGCTCATGATTATGAAATGCAAGTGCAAATATGGAAGCCAAACACCTAGGGTGTTACATCCGTCTTATCCATTAGGAGGGTCTCGTGGATGAGGCAGTTGAGATAAGGGATCCTCTAATCTGGCAAAGGGTCGAGCTCTGCTACTAGATCCTCGTCTAGCTCCATGACCTCAGGGTCGGATGGAGCCGATGGTTGATCAGCCCCCGAGCCCAGGGCAGGCAGCTCATTGTTAGCCTATCTCGACTCCTCATAGTGGATCGAGGGCTTGTTTTGGTCACTGGCGAAGATGCCAGGTGGGACTGGCTCTTAGCCAGACGCGGCTTTCACCAGCGCATCGACTGCCTCGTTGAGTCATCTTGGGATGTGATTAAGTTCAAGGCCATCGAACTTGTCCTCTAGTTGGTGAACTTCCTGGCAGTAGGCAACCATCTTGGCATTGCGGCAGCTTGACTCCTTCATGACTTGATCAATGACGAGCTGTGAGTCGGCTCAGATGTCAAGGCGTCGGATGCCCAACTCGATGGCGATGCGCAGACGGTTGATGAGCGCTTCGTACTCAGCCACATTGTTAGAGGCGGGGAAGTGAAGGCAAACCATGTACTTCATGCGCACCCCGAGGGGGAGACGAAGACCAGTCCCACACCGACGCCCTTCTTCATTAGTGATCCATCAAAGTACATCATCCAACACTCTTGGTCGATGGCCGCCAGTGGCGTTTGGATCTCGATCCATTCCGCGACGAAATCAGCCAGCACCTAGGACTTGATGGCTGTTCAAGGGGCATATGTGAGGCCCTCATCCATTAGTTTGAGTGCCCACTTCATGATTCTCCCTATGATGTCCCAGTTCTAAATGACCTCACCGAGGGGGAACGACGTCACGACCGTCACCGGGTGTGACTCGAAGTAGTGACGCAGCTTCCTCTTGGCGATTAGGATGGCATACAAGAGCTTCTAGATCTAGGGATAGCAAGTCTTGGAGTCAGACAAGACCTCACTAACAAAGTAGATGGGGTGCTGCACCTTGAGGGCATGTCCCTCTTCTTCCCATTCTACCACCAGGGTGGCACTGACCACTTGTGTGGTGGCTGCAATGTAGAGCAGGAGAGGTTCCTTCTTGATCAGTGGGGCCAAAATTGGGGCCTTCATCAAGAGCTCCTTGACCTTGTCAAGAGCCACCTGAGCCTCGGATGTCCACGCAAACCGGTCGGCTTTCTTTAGAAGCCGATAAAGGGAGAAGCCTCATTCGCCAAGGCATGAAATGAAGCGGCTGAGCGCTACGAGCCACCTCGTAATCTATTGCACCCTCTTTATATTCTGAATCGGACCTAGCCTCGCGATGGTCGAGATCTTCTCCGGGTTGGCTTCGATGCCGTGTTTGGAGACGATGAACCCAAGCAGCAAGCCCCTCGGGACCCAAAAACACATTTCTTGGGGTTGAGTTTGATGTCGTTTGGTCGGAGTTTCATGAAAGTTTTCTCTAGGTCAGCCACAAGCTAGTTCAACCTTTTTGGATTTGACTATGATATCAGCCACGTAAGCCTCAACGGTTTCACCGATGAGCTCTCTAAAACACTTGAGCATACACCGCTGGTTTGTAGCCCCCGCATTTTTTAGCCCGGACAGCATCGTGATGTAATAGAATGATCCGAACGGGGTGATGAATGAGGTCGCGAGCTGGTCAGACTCCATCATGATCTGATGGTACCCGGAGTACGCATCGAGAAAGCAGAGGGTTTTACACCCCGAGGTTGAGTCGACTACTTGGTCTATACGCGGCAAAGGAAACGGATCATTTGGACATGCCTTATTGAGACTCATATAGTCAACACACATTCTCTATTTCCACTCTTTTTTTTGTAAAAGAACAGGATTGGCTAACCACTCGGGGTGATACACCTCCTTAATGAATCCAGCCGCCAAAAGCCTCGCAATCTCCTCACTGATGGCCTTGCGCTTCTCCTCATCGAAGCGACACAGGCGCTACTTCACCGGCCTGGAGCTCGGCCTGATCTTCAAGGTGTGCTCAATGACTTCCCTCAAAATGCCTGGCATATACAAGGGTTTCCACGCAAAGCCGTCTCTATTTGCGCAGAGGAAGTCGACGAGCATGCTTTCCTATTTAGGAGAGAGCGAGGTACCGATGCGCACCACCTTGCCCTCTGAGCTATTAGGGTCTATGAGGACCTCCTTGGTGCCCTCTATGGGCTCAAAAGACCCGGCCGACCGCTTGGAGTCAGGCGCTTCCTCAGCGATCCCCTCCTTGATGACCGCGAGCTCCTTGGAGGCGATAGTCACCGCGGTGAGCTTGCAGCACTCGGCATCGCACTCGTAAGTGCACTAGAAGGGGGTGCCGATGGTCATGACCCCATGCGGGCCTAGCATCTTGAGCTTAAGGTAGGTGTAGTTAGGGACGGCCATGAACTTCGTGCAACATGGGCGTCCTAGGATGGCATGGTAGGTTCCATGGAATTCGACCACTTCAAAAGTGAGGGTCTCCATCCTAAAGTTAGACGGATCCCTAAAGGTGACGGGCAGGTCAATTTGCCTAAGAGGTTTGGCTTGCTTGCCCGGCAAGATGCTGTGGAAAGGCACCCATGGCGTCGAGCGTCTCGACCTACATGATGTTGAGGCCGCTGCCTCCGTCCATTAGCACCTTGGTGAGTCACTTCGTGCTGACGATTGGGTCGACCATGAGTGGGTATCTCCTAGATGTGGGACGCTCTCTAGGTGGTCAGACCGGTCAAAGGTGATGGGGGATCATGGCCATCGGAGGAAAGAGGGCGTGGCTGGCTCAGGCGCGTAGACCTCGCGGTGCGTGAGCTTTTGGCGAGGCTTAGAATCATAAGCCGTCATTCCACCAAAGATCATAAGGCAACCGATTGTTTCTAGAAAGGCATCCTCCTTCCTCTCGGCGTCATCCTCCGCCGTCGGGTCAGACTTCTTCTTCTGGTCCTTCTTGGAGTCACCGGACAGGAACCACTTCATGAGGGAGCATTCCTTGTATAGGTGCTTGGTGGAGAAGGCGTGATTCGAGCATGACCCCTCAAGCATCTTCTTGAGGATTCGAGCATGACCCCTCAAGCATCTTCTTGAAGTGGTTAGGAGTGCCCTCGGTGGGCATCTTCTTGCCCTTTCGCTCGGCAGCGACCACGAGCGAGCCCCCGTGCCGCTGTTTGTTCTTCTTTTTCTTACCCGAGTGGTCGGAGGTGCCTTCGCCGGCGCCCTTATCCCGCTTGGCCAAGCCTCAGCAACGATCGAAGATCGCTCCGACCGCCTCCTCGCCTGAGGCGTGATTGGTGGTGATATTGAGGAGCTCCTTGGTGGTCCATGGGCCCTTTGCGTCCCAGTTTATGGACCAGGGACTCGCAAGTGGTCCTAGACAGGAATGCCCCGATGACATCGACGTTGGTGACATCGGGTAGCTCATTGCACTGCCTGAAGAAGTGTCGGATGTACTCACGAAGAGTTTCTCCTAACTTCTGTCGGTAGTTCTTTAGATCCTAGGGGTTTTCGGGGCATGTGTAGGTGCCCTGGAAGTTTCCCACAAAGATCTCTTTCTGGTCCACCCAACTTTGAATCTTGTTGGGTGAAAGGTGTTCCAGCCAGGTTTGCACCAAGTTGGCCAGGAACAAGGGGAGGTTACGGATAATGAAGGAGTCACTATCCGTGCCACCGGCTTGACATGCGAGCCGATAATATTCAAGACATAGTCCTGGGTTTGTTTCCCTAGTGTATTTTAGGATGTTCATGGGCAGTCGATACCGTGACGGGAAAGGTGCATTGAGGATGTGTCAGCCAAAAACCTGAGGGCCCAGCGGAGTAGGGCTCGGGCTTCGGTCCTCGGCACTATCGTAGCATCCGTTGCGATGAGGGTGGTAGCCATGGGCTGCCCCCGCCCTCTCATCCCTCCGTCAGCGCCTACGGGCATTTAGGGTGTTGCGTGCGTCGTGGATGGGGCCTGAAAGGATCAAGATGCCCAAGAGGGGGGGTGAATTGGGCTTTTCTAAAAATTAATTGCAAGAATTAAATCCTACAAGCCAAAGTTCACCCCTAGTGCCTACTTGTGTTCCTTGTGATTGTGCCGGTAAAAAGTTTTGCACCCTAAGTTCCAATCCTAGTCTAGCATGGCAATTCTAGGAAAGTAAACCAAGCAATGTAAGTAATACGAGAAAGTAAATGCTTGAAAGTAAGGGTAAGGAACACGGCGATATTTTCCCGAGGTATTGGAGAGTCGCCACTCCCCACTAGTCCTCGTTGGAGCACCTGCACAAGGGTGTAGCTCCCCCTTGATCCGCGCAAGGATCAAGTGCTCTCTACGGGCTGATTCTTCGACACTCCGTCGCGGTGAATCTCCCAAAACTGCTCACAAGATGAGTTGGATCATCCACAAGCTCTGCCGGATGATCACCAAACTCCCAATCACCACCAAGTCGTCTAGGTGATGGCGATCACCAAGAGTAACAAGCTAGAACTCTCACTTGACCACAACAAGCCTAATGAGAAGATGGATACACAATTGCTACTCCCTAGTCACTAATGAGAGATTCTCAAACTTTGATTCTCAAATCACTACCCTCACTAGAGCTCTTGCACTCCCTTGCACTTGAAAGGTGTTTCTCAGCTGAACAAATGAGCAAGAGACCTCTAAAAGAGGTGGAGGGGATGTATTTATACACCCCACAGTCAAATCCAACCGTTACCTGCCAACTCAGCAAAATACGCACTGACCGAACGCGCTGGTCAACGTGACTGGACGCGCCGGTCGAACGTAACGGTCGAAAAACTGAAGAACACTGCTGAGTGACCGGACACACCGATCAGGGGTGACCGGACGCGTCTGATCGTGGAAGATCCTTACTATACTTTGACCTGACGCTCGACCGCATCCGATCAGCGATGACTGGACGCGTCAGGTCAGCAAAGTACCTTACTGGAACATGACCGGACGCGTCCGATCACTTTCCAATCGCGTCCGATTAGATGTTTTACCCTCTGAGACACATGTCAGCATGATCACCACGTCCGGTCCTCACAAGAACTATGTCCGATCAACTGAGCTGAAACGCAGTAACTGTTAGTACTGACCAGACGTGTTCGGTCAAGACCGAGACCGCGTCCGGTCACAGGAAAATGGCTCAAACGACTTCGAAACGCGACAGAACTTGAACCAAGTTGCTTCCAACTGACCTTTGAGCTTTTCTTGAGCTACCTAGTGCTAAGTTTGACAAGTGTGCACCACACCTAAACAAAAGACTCACCTAGGTCAAGCTACTCGCTCATGCCCCCCTTTATAGTACGGCCAAAGGAAAAAAGCGAAGATCCTAACGACTATTCTGAATGTAACTCAACACCTTGACATCCGGAACTAACCGTCCTTAATCTTGTCGTTAATCCTTTGAAAACCATAACGATTTCCATCAAGGGACATGAATACCATAGTGCCCAAAGCAGTTATCAACCCCATGACCTAACTTACCAAAGTTTCTGCAAAACACATGTTAGTCATGGTAATAATGCGGTTTCATCAATTGCCGAAACCAACTCTCGGGGCCTAGATGCTTTCAATCTCCCCCTTTTTGGTGATTGATGACAACACTTAGATTCAGAAGATATAAGAGTTGAGGTTTTTGAACATGCTTGGTTCACATAAGCAACAAGCAATAAGCACAAAAGGGTTAGGAATTGCTTATGTGCTCCAAGCCAACATGATGTACTCATAAGATAAAACATGAAGCGTTAGTACTCATAAAACATAGCTCATATGAAATTGGAGTAAGGCACGGAAGCACAACCTTATGAGCTAGAACCAATTAAGTGACATGATATAAAATAGTGACAAGATAAACCATATAAGACTCAAGTATCTCACAAGCACACATGTCACAAAATACAAGTGCGGGAAAGTAAACATGATGCATGAATGTAGTAGAAAGAGCACACAAAGAAAAACTAAAAAACCTCTATCAAAACTCCCCCTGAATCTACTCTCTCTCCCCCTTTGGCATCAAACGCCAAAAACAAAACTAAGGATCCGACGGGGGAACAGAAGCAGTCGTGTCGGGTGCCGAGGAGCGTGGAGTGATCACGAACTGTGAAGTACCCTCCTCAGACTCTGAGCTGTCAGGCTGACCCTCTGTAGATGCACGTGGCTGTGAAGCAGTCTGGGTCTGAAGAGTAGGAGCCGGAACTGATGAAGACGTAGCAACAATCGGAGCAGTCTCTGTCACCTGAGCCTGAAGAGTGCCAACTGTGGGAGGATCTGTCGAGGCAATTGACGACGGTACTGTCTCTGTGGTCTCGGTCCCTGTCACTGGAGGAGCTACAGTCTCAGAAGCTGATAACCCTGAAGAGGTCACAATAGTGGTGTGCGAGGGCGTCGGCTGACCAGTCAACTCGCTGTAGGAGGCACTCAAGTCAGTGAAAGGAGTGCCTGTCAGAAGGTGAGGTCTAGGCTGATCTGGTGGAGTGAACCCCATTTGAATAGGAGTGTAACTCGGGGACTGAAAGGTCTGGGGAACCTGCTGCTGGGGAGAGGTAAACTAAAAACTCGGCTGTCCCTGACTCTGAGGTCCACTGGACTATAGTGTTGGAGTCAGGACAGACGGTGGTGGAGGAACCCCAACAGTGACTAGGTGTCGCAGGAGCTCGAGATACTGCTGCTGGTTGGCTGCCTGTTGTCTCTGCATCTCGAATTGCTACCTCTAAAGCTTGAGCTGCTGCCTCTGAAACTCGTCCTGACGAGCCTGATTCTGAGCAAATGCAGCTGCTGTGTCCTGAGTCTGTCGCTGCATCTGAAGCTCCTGCCTCTCCTGGGCCTGGGTCAGCCTCTCAAGAATAGCCACCATGGCTGGGTCTGAGCGGGAGGCTGAGCCTGAACCACCGGCCTCATGGTCGTGAGACCGAGGAAAGCGGTACCGAGGGATAGGCTGGTAGTCCTCGTTTGTGCAGTCGGTGGCATCCTCCTCAACTGAATCAGCAGGCTGAGCATCAAGATCTACAAGCTCGGCCTCAACAAGACCCTGAACGGTCTCGTCCTGCTCAGCTGCTATCTCTGGGACCTCTGGCCTCTCACGCTGTCCTGGCCTAGGTGCCTGCTCTCTGGTAACAGAAGCCCACAACTGGCGAATGTCGTACTCTGGAAAAGCAGTGGTGGTATTTGATATCTCAGCTCGAATCTCTGCAGGCAGGTCACACGCAGATCTGATGATGAAGCAAATCTAGTGCGCATATGGTAGCTGACGGTGACCCTTGAATCCCTCTGCCAAAGTATCCTCCATCTCACATAGCATCAGATCCCAAATATTGAACGGTGTCTGTGAGATGAGGTGATGCACCACCCATAACTGCATACGAGTCAGTCCCTCTCTATTCCCAGCCTCGAAAGGAGTGTTCGCCTCACAATAGCATCAAGTACCCTACCTAGGGGTGTCAGGTTGGTAGGTGTACGTCTGGACCCCTCGCCAAATGGCTCACGGAAGCAGGGTCTGATCATGTATGTAGGTGGCACTGTACCTCCGTGAGGGCGCCTAGGTGGAGCAGTCTAACCGAAACACAGCTGGTGAATCTTCGTCTCTGAAGCAGGGAGTCGGAGAATCTCTCGTACCCTAGTGCTGTACAGTCCGCGGTCATGACCTCAGAATGCAAAGTATATAAACTCATGTGCAGGGTCAATCCAAAGTGAAGAGTAGAACTCTCTGACCCAAGTCCCGTAGTAGGCTCCAGTCCGTCCTAGAAAATCTGACAAGCTAGGTAGAAAGGACAAGTGCGGACGGAGCTGCTCACCAACCACCTCAACTAAAGCCTCAAGTCGACAGACTCTCTGAGGTCTGAATGCAATCCCGCTATCAACATAGGCTCTATAAAAGTCCTCGTGCAGAGGTGTGTAGAAGCCCTCTCACACTCGGGGGTCCCGCTGAGGTGGGAACCACCGACCAACCTCGATGAACCGAAGAGCCTGCACCTGGCGTACTGTAGCTCCCCTCAAGTCAAAGTGCTCGACTGGGGGGTGACCTCGAGCCCTGGGAGGTGGATGACCTCCACGACGCTGGCCCTCTGACCTAGGAGTCACCTGAGCTCGCGTACGTCCTGAGCGACGACGCGGTGGAGTCTGAACGGTCTACTCCTCTGTCTCCTCTGGATCCTCTGTGGGCTGCTCGACAGGTACATCCTCTGTCTCCTCGGTGGCCTCTGTACCGAGCTATCGACCTTCAAGATGAAAGCGACGCTCGCCAATGTGAATCCCACTGCTCCTGCCACCTCTCTCTGCTAGCTCTGCTGCATCTGTAACTGCCTGAGCTATCTCTGCCTCTGTGAGTGTCCTCTTTCTCTTCCTGGCGGAGGTCTTCTTGCGCTTGCCACGGGCAACCTCTGTCAGTCTGGGAGGACTCTCGTCCCCGTCACTAGGTGCACCACCAGCATTCTTGCAGCGAACCATACTGACCAACCGCTGAGAAAACCTTGATAGTGAAAGATGGTGAACTGACACTCATGAGGCTTGGCCTCAATCCGTATCTGCAGGCTTGGCCTCGGATTCAATGCTGATCAACTGCCACACAAAGCACCGACCGGACTCACTGTAAAGATAGAATAGATAGAGCTACTATAAGCAATATATAATATGTACGAGATAAGTGAGGTCCTAAAGAAAGTGAGCATATGAGATAAGATCTGAATAGAACGTGAAAGCTACCTCCAATCGGCGAGAATCCGGTGAAAAGAAGAGGGATCTTGACGCGTGAGAGTTCCACGGAAACACCGGATGAGCGCTGATTTGCCAAGACAAGCAATAGATGAATTAGAATTTCAACGGAAAATTATGGCAAACCCTAAGTGGAAGATCAAGGTAACGCGAAGAAACCTCGCAGAGATGAAGTCACGTAGAGAAACCTCAACGAAGAACGGCCGAAGTGAAGCCACAACTCGTCGTGATGAGTTAGGGTTAGGTCAGCGAAGTGGAAACACGCGAGGATCGATGGGGGCGCGCGTGGCTTAGGAGAAACTGCGGCGTCTAGGCTGCAACGGCTTGACGGCGCGGCGGGGAAAGGGCAGCGGCGCGGACTAGCAGCGCAACGGTGGAGCGCGATGCGACGACGGCGGCACGCGATGCAGTGGGGCAGCGCGCGGAGCTTCGGTGTGCCGATGGAGCAGGGGCAGGTGCGGTAGCACGCAGCGAGGAGGAGGCGCAGCGGGTGCACGGTGGCACGGCACGAGTCGGCGGCGGGTTAGGGCACGGCGGAGGTGGCGACGAACGGATTGAAAACGGATGAGAGAAAAAAAGATCGGGACAAAACGGTTATATGAGGGCTCAGATCCGCTTTCAACGCACTGACCGGACGCGGTGGTCGCATGACCGGACGCGGTGGAGCAGCGTCCGGTCAGAGTCCAGTAAGCTCCTAGAGCGACCGGATGCGTCCGGTTAGGGCAGACCAGACGCGGACAGAGTCCGGTCAGAGATCGCCCGGGGAACTCAACGCGCATGACCAGACGCGGTGGTGGGGTCCGGGACCGGACGCAGTGGTCACAACGGCGCGTCCGGTCCAGCGTCCGGTCACAGATCCATGAGATTGTCTTCGGGATGACCGGACGCGCTGGTGGTCGCCGGGACCAGACGCAGTGGTGAAGCAGCACCGCGTCCGGTTCAGCGTCCGGTCGCAGTTTAACGCCTTTCTTCAATCCGATCTCCGACGCGACTTCTCCCAATCAAGTTCTAATTCAAAGAAACTCAAATAAACACCAATTGGAACCTGATATGAGTGACCTCACTCAAACCCTCAAGTTTTTCAAAATATTTTGCCTTAGGCTAGTATTGTTTTTAGGAAAATATGCAATAAACACCCGAGGAGCAACGTATGGCCATGCAATAGAGTTTATGAACCCTTGGGAGCGTCAAATGCTCTCTCTATTCATGGACCAACACAGAGGTTGCTCAAAGCCAAACCGAAAAGAAACGACAAAACAACAACCATGCATATGCAATGCAAAGCGAGAAAGAAAAACTAGGTTGCTTGTCAAGTTTGATCCACAGTTAGGCTTCTTCACTCCTCCAAAGGAGGGTTATAGTAACCGTGTTAGACAAGTCCTAGATGCATTGCGGAGAATTAAACATGACATATGATACAATGCAATGCAAGGGACAACACAAGCTCATTTTTTAAAGTTACTAGAATCAAGCACATTTAGTTCACTTCTCAACCTACAAAAGGTAGCCTCATCCAAAGGTTTAGTGAAGATATCCGCTAATTGATTTTCACTTCTTACACCTTCTAGTGAAATATCATTTTTAGCAACATGATCTCTTAGAAAGTGGTGGCGGATATCAATGTGCTTGGTGCGTGAGTGTTGTACCAGATTATTAGCAATTTTAATGGCACTTTCATTGTCACATAAAAGTGGCACCTTTTCAAGAACAACTCCATAGTCTAGGAGGGTTTGTTTCATGTATAAGATTTATGCACAACAAGCCCCCGTGACAATGTAATCCGCCTCGGCGGTGGACAAAGCCACACTATTTTGCTTCTTAGATGACCAAGATACTAAGGACCTCCCAAGCAAATGGCACCCTCCGGATGTGCTTTTTTCTATCAATTTTGCATCCGGCATAATCTGAATCGGAATAGCCAACTAGTTAGAATCTAGCTCCTTTGGGATACCAAAGACCAATGCTTGGGGTGTGCTTAAGATATCTTAAGATTCTTTTTACGGCACTTAGGTGATGTTCTTTAGGGCAAGCTTGAAAGCAAGTACACATGCACACACTAAACATGATATCGGGCCTAGATGCGGCAAGGTACAACAAGCTACCAATCATAGAACGGCAGAGAGTTTGATCAACTGGTTTACCTCCCTCATCTAGGTTGAGATGTCCATTAGATGGCATTGGGGTCTTGATTGGCTTACATTCTTCCATCTTGAATCTCTTGAGAAGATCCTTGGTATACTTTTCTTGAGAGATGAAAATCCCTTCTCTCATTTGCTTGACTTGAAAACCAAGGAAGAATGTAAGCTCACCAATCATAGACATCTCGAACTCCTTCGACATCAATTCACCAAATTCCTTGCAATAATCTTCATTTGTTGATCTGAAGATAATATCATCAACATAGACTTGACAAATGAAGATCTCCCCATTAAGCTTCTTGGTGAATAGTGTGGTGTCGACCTTCCCAATTGTGAAGCCCTTCTCAATGAGGAAGTCCCAGAGGCGCTCATACCACGCTCTAGGGGCTTGCTTGAGCCCATATAGCGCCTTGGACAACCTATAAACATGATTAGGATATCTAGGGTCTTCAAACCCGGGAGGTTGATCAACATAGACTAGTTCATTTATGAAGCCATTTAAAAATGCACTTTTCACATCCATTTGATATAGTTTCATATCATGATGCGATGCATATGCAAGAAGGATACGAATGGCTTCAAGTCTTGCATTGGGTGCAAAGGTCTCTCCAAAATCAAGACCTTCAACTTGAGAGAACCCCTTTGCAACTAGTCTTGCCTTGTTCCTCACTACTACGCCTTGGTCATCTTGCTTGTTGCGGAACACCCACTTGGTTCCAATGACTCTTGCACCTTTTGGATGCTCTTCAAGTGTCCAAACTTAGTTGCGGGTGAAGTTGTTCAATTCTTCATGCATAGCATTCACCCAATCCGGATCTTAAAGAGCTTCTTCTACATTTTTAGGTTCAAGACAAGAGACAAAAGAGTGATGTTCAACAAAAGAAGCAAGCTTTTGAGATCGAGTCATTACACCCTTTGTAGGACTCCTTATGATGAGATCTTGTGGATGAGCTTGAAGTAGAGGTGAGTTTCTTCTTTCAACCACTTGAGGAGAGGGATGGAGGGCACCAACATCTTGAGCTTGTGCCTCGGCTTGTTCATGAGAGACATGAGTGTCTTCATTTTCAACTCTCTCATTCTTATCACCATCTTGAGGCACATGTGATGAAGATGGTGGATTTACAATTTATATATCGTCTTCATCATCTTTAGGCTTGATGTCTCCCACGGGCATGTTCTTCATTGCCTCCCTCAATGGTTCATCACCTACATCATCACAATTCTCAATTGCTCCTTGGGAGCCGTTAGATTCATAAAATTCCACATCATATGTTTCTTCAACCAAACCGGTGGCATGGTTAAATACTCTATATGCTTTGGACTTTGATGAGTAACCAAAAAGAAAACCAATATCGCAACGTCTTTGAAACTTCCCTAGGTGTTGACGCTTATTGTAGATGTAGCATTTGCAACCAAACACCCGAAAGAATGAGACGTCCGGCTTCTTCCCATTTAGCAACTCATAGGGGGTCTTGCCAAGAAACTTTTATAGGAAGAGGCGATTTGAAGCATAGCATGCAGTGTTGATTGCCTCGGCCCACAATTTTTCCGGTGTGTTGTACTCATCTAGCATTGTTCTTGCAAGGGTGATCAAGGTCCGGTTCTTTCTCTCAACTACATCATTTTGTTGAGGAGTGTAGGTTGATGAAACTTCATGCTTGATTCCAATCTCATCACAATAAGCTTCAATATTTGTGTTGTCAAACTCTTTGCCATTGTCACTTCTAATCTTCTTTATTTTGACTTCAAATTCATTTTGAGCTCTCTTTGCAAACTTCTTGAAGCAATTTGCCACTTTGGATTTTTCATGAAGGAATAAAGTCCAAGTGTATCTTGAGTAGTCATCCACAACCACAAGATAATAGAGATTTTCACCCAAGCTCTTGTAAGTTGTAGGACCAAACAAATCCATGTGTAGAAGTTCTAGCACTCTTGATGTTGACATGTAAGCTTTGGTTGGATGAGTATTTGCAACTTGTTTGCCGGCTTGACATGCACTACAAGGTTTGTCCTTCTCAAACTTTACATCCTTCAAGCCTCTCACTAATTCCTTCTTCAATAGCTTGTTGAGAGTGTTCATTCCAACATGAGCAAGCCTCCTATGCCAAAGCCACCCAAATGAAGTTTTGGTGAACAAGTATGTCATCAAGTTTGCATCTTCGGAGGTGAAATCAACAAGATAGAGATTGTTGTATCTAAAGCCTTTGAATATCATTTGCTTGTCATCTATCTTTGAAACTACCACTTCATTGGGTGTGAACAAGCACTGGTAGCCAAGGTCACAAAGTTGTCCAACGGATAGCAAGTTGAAACTCAATGAAGCAACATAGAGCACATTTGAAAGAGAGTGATCATTTGATATTGCAATCTTGCCTATACCCTTGACTTTGATCTTTGAATTATCTCCAAATGTGATCTTCTCTTTACATACCCCATTCTCTTCAAGTGAGGTGAACATATGAGGATCACCGGTCATATGTTGAGTGCAACCACTATCAATAACCCAATGAGATCTATCGGTCTTGTAGTTCACCTACACACAAGAGATCAAGCTTTTTGTTTAGGGACCCAAACTTGAGAGGGACCCTTGACTTTCTCAACTAGTGACTTGGCAACCCACATTTTCTTAGGCCTATTCTTGTTTGGAGGACCCAAGAACATGACTTTCATCTTTCCACTTGAATCTTTTCTAAGCATGTAATGAGCATTGAAGGCAAAGGGTCTAGCATGCTTGGGCAAGGGTGGTGGTGGAGTTTTGCACTCATGAGCAAAATGGCCCTTCTTGTCCACACTCAACACATCTCTTTGGCTTGGGCTTTGACTTGCTTTGTTGTTGTTGAGCTTTAGCCTTCTTCTCTTGATTTGCCAAGTAACCAATGCCACTTCTATCCATCTTCATGACGGTGTTCATGAGTAGCTCACTTTGCTATGGCCTCTTGTGAACTTGCTTAGGCCGGTCTTGAGATGCTCTTTCTCTTGCTCGAGCTTTTTGTTCTCTTCAATAAGTGACTCATTTGATGTTTGCTTTTCAAGAGCCATCAACCCTTTTAGCTTCTTGTTCTCCTTTGTAAGCATCTCATTCTCACTCTTGAGCTTGGCATAATCATCATAGTTGTTGGACTCAACCACACTCTTGCCTTTGCCACTAGAGCCTTGCTCAATGCTTTCAATGATCAAGTCATCACATGATGCAGCTATATCAATCTTAACAACTTGGTTAGTAGCATCATGTGTCTCAAGAGAAAGCTCATTAGCAATAATAAGACTATCATAATTGATTTTCAATGTAGTATATTTCTCTTTTAGCGAGTTGTGCCTAGTGTTGAGCTCATCATGCTTCTTCTCAAGTTTATCATGTTCATCTCTAAGCTCTTTGTTAGAAGTTTTGAGCTCCTTGAGAGTAGAAGACATAATTTCATTTTGATCTTTGAGCTCATCACTAGTCTTTAGTGCATTTTCAAGCTTAGATGAGAGTGAGTCATTTTGATTTTGGAGCTCATCATTTTCATTTCTAGTTCTTCTTATGACTTTAAAGTATTTGTTCAACAATTTTACAAGTTCATCATAAGAAGGTGCATCATATTCATCATCACTATCACTATCATCATCATCACTATCATTGTTTTGTACCTTTCGTTCACCCTTGGCCATAAGGCATAAGTGAGTAGTGGACGATGATGGTGAAGGTGGCGGTGAAGGTGGTGATGAAGATGTCAGTGAAGATGATGGTCCAATCACAAATGCGGCAACCTTCTCTTTCTCATCATCGCTCTCATCACCAGAGGACTCACATGATGATTCAATGTCGGTGAGCCAATCACCAACAATATAAGCTTTGCCTCCCTTCTTCTTCTTGTGAAACTCTTTTCTCTTGCCATCCTTCTTCTTGTACGGCTTGTTCTTCTTCTTCTCATCTTCTTCACACTTGAATTATTTTTTTTGCCCTTGTTCTTGTTCTTGTACTTGTCTTTTGGAGGCTTAGGGCATTGATGAGCTAAGTGACCAAGTTCACCACAATTGTAGCAATCCATCTCGGATATAGGTTCCTTTTGCTACATGTGAAGAATTTCTTCTTCTTCCCGTTGAACTTGATGCCACTCTTGTTGAGCTTCTTTAGCATCTTGGTGGTCTTTCTCACCATGAGTGCAAGTGATGCATCATCAATATCACTTTCACTTGAGCTTTCTTGCACCATCATGGCTTGGTCCTTCTTCTTTTTCTTGTCATGGCTAGCTTTGAAGGCCAAGTCCTTCTTCTTAGAAGATGATGAGCCCTCTTCCGGAGTGATGTGCATGTACATCTCATGTGCATTGATCTTTTCCAATACTTGTGTCGGTGTTGCGATGGAGATATCACTTTGGTGAAGCACGGTGACAATGTGACCATACTTCTCAATGGGAAGAACACTCAAGATTCTCCTTGCAACATCCGATTGACTCATTTGAGTGAGCCCAAGAGCATTGAGATCCTCTACAAGAACATTCAATAGAGTGTACATGTCATTAGCACTTTCTTTAGGAAGCATCTCAAAAGAATTAATTTTCTTCAAAGCTATATGATAGTGTTCCTCACGCTCACTCTTAGTTCCCTCATGGAGAGCACAAAGGTTTTCCCACAACTCATGAGCGTTTTTTGCATTACGCACACGATTGAAGATATCCTTGCCTAGGCCCCGGTAGAGTGCATTTTCGGCCTTTGCATTCCACCGGTCGTACTTCTCCTCGTCACCACTTGGGTTGGCGGGATCCTTGATAGTGGGAAGCCCTTCGGTGGCGGCTCTAAGACACCCAACATCTATGGCTTCGAGGTACGCCTCCATGCGGATTTTCTAATATGGAAAATCATCTCCCTCAAAGATGGAAGGTGGTCCTTCCCCGTTAGACATCTTGCTCTAGGCGGTGAAGCCTAATTTAGGAGCAACTCGGCTCCAATACCAATTGAAAGGATCAAGATGCCCAAGAGGGGGGGTGAATTGGGCTTTTCTAAAAATTAATTGCAAGAATTAAATCCTACAAGCCAAAGTTCACCCTTAGTGCCTACTTGTGTTCCTTGTGATTCTACCGGTAAAAAGTTTTGCACCCTAAGTTCCAATCCTAGTCTAGCATGGCAATTCTAGGAAAGTAAACCAAGCAATGTAAGTAATACGAGAAAGTAAATGCTTGAAAGTAAGGGTAAGGAACACGGCGATGTTTTCCCGAGGTATTGGAGAGTCGCCACTCCCCACTAGTCCTCGTTGGAGCACATGCACAAGGGTGTAGCTCCCCCTTGATCCGCGCAAGGATCAAGTGCTCTCTACGGGCTGATTCTTCGACACTCCGTCGCGGTGAATCGCCCAAAACCGCTCACAAGATGAGTTGGATCATCCACAAGCTCCGCCGGATGATCACCAAACTCCCAATCACCACCAAGCCGTCTAGGTGATGGCGATTGTTAGGCATTCTTAACGTCATTACCAAAAGTAGACTTAGTTTTCTAATTCTGATAACGGCACCAAAAATGCCGAACCTATCCCTCATGCCACTTAAGCCAAGTTGTCATCCCCAGCATGACATGAGAGACGCGGTATTGAAATATGCAACTGCTCTTCTAAATAAATAATAAATAAGATCTGCAAGCGCACAGATTAATACCGATGTAGCATTTTAACCGGGAAGTATTTCAGGTATCGTTATTTATATTTTTACCACTGGGAAGGGATTACTAACATCAATGTTGATTATGGAATGGAATATAGGAATGAGTATCAATCATTGCATGTATAAGTGAGAGCATTCATCTATCTCTTGCATACAGGGGTAAGTGTCACATAAAATATGGATAAAGTATGAATGGTGACAAAGATAATTAATCTGATCAGCTAGCCACATATAATAATGATAAGCACCTCAACAGATATTCTAGCAAGTCATTAGCATGGTATTAGGATGAACTACAAGGATATTTCCTAAGTTATTCTTAACTATAAAGTCTAGCATATCATAGTTAGTGCAAGTACACTTGGCAATCATTGCGAGAAAGGACTACGCCCATGCATAGTGATATTATCAAGGAAGATGAGAAACATAGCAATCACTCCCCCGTAATAATGTTGCTCTGCCTGCCTTACACATGGGAGGGGGACTATATAAGAACCAACGAAGCTGTCACCATCGCGGACCACCCCACGATCCGGCATATAAGGTGCAATCGCAGATAAATATGGTCTAAGCACCACGCCTACACAATATTTATCATTTACCCATGGATCTGATGGATAAACGCTATATGATCCTAAACATGTATATAATTCCAATCTAACTAAGCCAAGCGTATAACTACGATAAACTAAGAACAATATAATCGCAAACATAAACAAGTAGAGCATAGTCATAATCAATATATTGAAATAGAACAAAGTTGTATTCATAATATTGAAGAACAATGATGAACAATGAAGAACAGTAGAGGAATTACCAAGAATCCTCTTGACAGATCCGGAAACCAATCGAAGATTGACTCCTTCTAGTTCTAATCCTATGTAGCTATGCTATACTAGAGATCTAGTTGATGTGGTGGCTCTAGGGCTTGATCAGAGACTCTCCTCCTGAGATTAGGGTTTGAAGAATGAGAATGAGGGAGTGCCTCCTCCAGGGGCCAGGGGTCCTGCTTATATAGCCCCCTCAAGTGAACGTGGGCCGTCGGATCAAACCGACATTAATCGCACGGTTTTCCTTGATCCCTTAGGTCGGTGGAGCATAATCCGCGAGACGGAGCCTGATTGGCTCTCAGGCCAGGGCGGGCACCCTAGGGAGCAGGGCGGGCGCCCTGCCTCCGGGCCCGTTCGGCCTCCCGTTCTATCTCGTGGCTTCTGGAGTCTTCTAGATGATAGAAAATCGGTGAACACGTTATTATCTCTATGTAAACCCGACGTGTGGGCCTTTCCTCTGTATTTTCTGATAACCCCCTGCAGAAACAGACAAACACCAAAACTCGTGGAATTCTGTCAGATAAAACCCTAAGTCTAGGTGTTGGTTGCATTTGGATCCTTTTCTTTATTTATTTGATAACTATATTTGGTACTTAAGGACCGTCAACAAACTCCCCCAAGCTTACCTCTTGCTCGTCCCTGAGCAAGGATAGACTCATTATGGATCAGAAGTTGCTGCAACGCCTTTGAACGTTGACGGTACATATGCTTTCAAATAAGTTCTCATCCCTGAGTTAGAGTAAACTGTCAAGACTTAAAACTTACTCATTTTACCTTTCACCATGGGGCTTGCAACCGTCACCTGCATCTTGAGTGGTTAAAAGATAGAACGGTCTAGTCAAACGCCATGTCTCTTATTCTTGATCAGCTATAGCTTTGGAGTTTTTGCAAATTTTTCAAATAAAACTCAGAGATTCCTTGTATGACTTTCTCGGGTCTCTCTTTTGTGGTATTTCTAGATCCTTACCAAGGCAGTAATGGTATATGCCTTCTCTCTCAAAGTATGTGGTATTTATGGTATAAGGCGTAGTGACATTGCCTTCTCTCTCACCCTACTCTAATAAGGCTTTGATATCTGGAGCTCATAGGTGGGAGATACAGTATACATACTCATAGAACATTTATTGCATAGTCAAACCATGGATCCAGAGAAACAAGTCAATAAGTCAAATCAAGATGTGCATGTGTGGTGAATGAGTGGTGTATGGTGATAACAAAAGTCTAATGCTCTTTTTGAGGGAATACATACCTTTCTTGCTTTTTAAAACTTTTGAGGGGAATGAGATGCTCTGTATTTTCTCTTCTTCTTCTTCTTCTTCTTTTCTCAGGTGGGTATTGTACCCCTAATTCTACTGTCGGACACTTGTCCATTTTTACCTCTCGTCTCACTTTTTCTTTCTTCGAGGTTCCGAGCACTTGCTCCTTTTTATTTCCTCGTTTTTTTAGAGCAATCTCCCTCTTTTGAAAATATAGCAAGTGGTAGTAGAAATGACTTGAGCATTAACTTCACAGGGAATAACAGGAATGGGATAATGTTTTTGGCTATTCTCTCCCGGGTCAGGAGTAGAATAATTTTGGGTGAATCTGGAGATGGAAATGAGTGGATATATGTGGATGCGTACTTCCGGAGTAGAAGCAGCATGTATGAGTGAATGTGCAAGTGAATCTTGATTTTAACCACATGACAAGTTTCTAAGGGTCTACACAGCTTGACCACACTCAATGCCCATAAGCAGTCAGTAGTAAAAGTGCGGCTCTTAATCTAACAAGCATGTATATATGGCTGTGGTAGGAATTTAAACTCTCATCATACAGGAACTCATCATGCAATATTTTAAAGATTTTCAAAGATAAAATTCTCTAGAATTCTAGCATCTCTAGGAACAGATAAACAGCAGCTCAACCTTCCCATATCATATCCGCTAACAACTTAGACTTCAGATCAAGTTCTCTTCCCACTAGTTCAGGTTTAGAGTCAGTTTTAAATTATAACAGTTATGTCTAAACTAGAGAGAGAACAAATTTGAAAATTAGGCAGAGCAACTATTCATCATATCCATGCTAGAGTTTTATTTTCAAGATTCAGTTTAGCATAGCTACTTTATTTATTTATTAAACTAATCAAATATATATAAACACAAAATATTTATTTGGGTTTTCATGATTATGCATCTTTTTATTTTAATAAAGCATAGGTATAAATGTAGATAAAAATACTTATCGGGATAAATGGGGGTGCTCTCCCCCAAGCTGGATCTTGACGTAATTTCTTCTGATGTAGCTAGCAGGTGCAGAGGTGTATTTGAATGTCGGCAGCACCCTGACAACAATTAGGATGTCCTCCATCTGCTAGTTTTCCTGAATTCTATGGAGCTCAAATAGACAACAAAGCTTCGTGGAACTTGATTAAGCGTTAGCATAAATATCTAGCCTTTATCATGTTTGAGCTTCCTTGATAAATGTCACTCTCTATTTTTATTTTCATTTTTATAGAACAGAAAAAATATATTATTATTTTTTTTATGCCACCACAGTGAATGTACTTATGGGTTTTATGCCACTCGCATACTCACATGGGGCTTACTGTTTTCAACATTTTTTTAGACAGAATGAACATGATTAACTGAGCAATAATTAAAGGGAAAATGATAACTACCAAGTTTACCTCTTGGCACGGCGTTCGGTGTTTTTAAGTCCTCCGAACAGGACTTCTTTTCTTCTTAGTTGTCCTGGGATTTGGGTGGCGTAGACGGTGGTTCCGGCAGCGCCTCCTCTTCTTATGTAACTGTCTTCACTTTCCATACCCGACTTGATGCTTCGGTCTCCTGTTGTGTATCCTCGGGCCTTATGACCTCTCCTTCATATTCTGCCCATACGTCCTTGATGGTTTGCCTCCTTTGGTTACGGTTACGTCGCCTTCTTCTTGTCCTAACCTGCTTAGAATCTTCAACTATATAGTTAGGGTCATTAAAGTAGCGGCGTACCTTCTCAGAGGGGAAATGCATATGGACTTCTCCGGTTCCAATGTAGATGATTGCTTTGACGGTGCCTAGGAACGGTCTTCCTAGGATGATGGGTGGATCGTACTCGTCGTCTCCCATGTCAATGACCTAAAAGTCTGTATGGACAAAATGATCGTTAATTTTAACAGGGACATCGGTTACTATACCTTTGACCTTTCGGGATGTCTGATCTGCCATCTGGAGCTGAGTGTATGTTGGTTTTAAGGGCATGGTTCCGTACAAGAGCTGATAGGTGACTGTGGCCATTATGTTGACGCCTGATCCAGTGTCGCAGAGCGCCTTCTGAAAGGAGTATCCATTGATTGAGCACTCAATGCTTGGCATACCTGGGTCGTCCTTCTTGTTCAGGAAGGGCGACTTGAGTCGACCATCTTGACCTCCTTGAACTGCAGTGACCATCTTAGCTGATTCGGTCCATCCTTGATTGTTCTTGTTCTGCTTGTTCCTCCTGTTGGTCCTCTTCCTTGGTTCATGTTGGGGTTGCTCTGGGATTTGTGTAATCTTGTTCTTGAAGGAAAACGTCTCCTTCCTCCCCTTGATGTTGAAGTTGATCTTCGCAGCGCTGGCGTAGATGACAGCTCCCGAGGTGTTCAGGAATGGCCTTCCCAGAATAACTGGTGACCTCTCATCGGACCCGGTCTCTATCACCACGAAGTCAGCTGAAGCATACGAGGTACCAACTCGGACACACATGTTCTTTAATATTCCTTTAGGAAAGCTTAGTGTCCGATCTGCAAGCTGCAAACACAGTTGTTTCTGATAAAGGATATGTAAAGAATTTTTCATAGAGTACCCTGGGCATAATATTGACGCTGGAGCCAAAGTCATAGAGTGCTTCTGGGAAGTCCACCATGCCGATGGAGATCGGGATGACGGGGCGTCCTGGATCGCCTCTCTTGACTGGCAGAAAGTCATTATGTACTCCGACAGCGGGATTACTCCAATAGTTACCTGCATCAAACATGTCTACAAGATTTGCAGATTCTAATCCTTTCGGTTGTGATGGTATACCGGGGTTAGTAGCAGGAACAACAGCAGCTATTTGATTTAACTGAGATTCAATCATTTTATTAAAGCTAATTTGGTTTTTGATGGCAGTAGAGAAATTCTATTATTTATGTTTTCTAGTATTTTATCATTGGATGCCAATTTCTTAGACAAGTTATCCATTAGCTTTCCTTGATTAGACACTAACTCTCTCAGGGGTGGAAAATTATTATTGTTGTTGTAAGAGTTATTACCTTGATAATTACCTGAGTAATTACCTGAGTAGTTAGGCCTCTGTTGATTCCAACCTTGATTTTGTTGAGGACGGTTGTAGTTGTTGTTGTTGTTGATGTACCTTGCATCCTCAAGCATCTCAGGGCAGTGATTGCCTGAGTGTCCAGTGTCTCCACATTCCTCACAAGTCATGTGAGAGTCGTAGACGTTCATGACTTCTCTTTTGTCTCCAGCTTTGTCATCGAGCTTTTTCATGAGTAGGTCTAACTTTGCAGACAGCATGTCTACCTCCTTGAGCTGGTGCATACCTCCACCCTTCTTGCGTGTTTGAGTCCTCTCTTAGTTCCAACCTTGGTTGGACGCCATCTTCTCCACAAGGGCTGTAGCTTGTGGTATGGTGAGTGATAGAAATGCGCCTCCAGCTGCAGCATCCATGGTCTCACGAGCACTAGTGATGAGCCCATGATAGAAAGTCTGCATAAGTAGCCAGCTCTCCATTCCATGATGGGGACATTCTAGGATGTAATCTTGAAAGCGCTCCCATGCTTCTGGAACGGATTCATCATGTTGTTGCAGAAAACTTATAATCTTCCCACGGAGAGCATTGGTCTTGCCCATGGGAAAGAACTTAGCCAGAAAGTTCGTAGAGCAGAGTGCCCACGTAGTGTTCTTATCCTTCGTCGCGTAGAACCACTGCTTCGCTCTCCCCAATAGTGAGAATGGGAAAAGGCGAAGTAGTATGGCGTCTCTGGGAACATCTAATAAAGTGAATGTGCTGCAAATCTCTAGGAAGTGTTGGAGATGAGCACTTGCATCTTCGTGCGGCTTCCCACAAAACTGGTTGGCTTGTACCATGTTGATGAGCCCTGGCTTGAGCTCAAAGTTCTTGTCGATGGCTGCGGCAGGTCCAGTGCGGATGTTGTCCGTAGTGGGAGCTGAGAACTCGCGGATCGTCTTGTTCGCCATGGCTGCGAACTCTGTTGACAAATTCCGGATGAAACTTCGGCGGTCTTCTGAATTGGATGAAGTGTTGCGTCGAAGTGTTGACTTCTTGAGCTTGGCTCTTGCCCCTCTGATTGATGCTTCGGGGTTGTCAACAAAATTTTCTGGAAGATGTCCTCTATTCATACATCACCCTGCAAAACAATAAGAATGGAAAAATACAGGGGTAAATCTGTATGGGAGAATTGATGATCTCAATCACTTAATGATGCGAATGATGACTCAAATTCCGTATTCATTCCTTGTTAGTAAATCAACCTTCCCCGGCAACGGCGCCAAAAATGCTTGTTGGGCATTCTTAACGTCATTACCAAAAGTAGACTTAGTTTTCTAATTCTGATAACGGCGCCAAAAATGCCGAACCTATCCCTCATGCCACTTAAGCCAAGTTGTCATCCCCAGCATGACATGAGAGACGCGGTATTGAAATATGCAACTGCTCTTCTAAATAAATAATAAATAAGATCTGCAAGCGCACAGATTAATACCGATGTAGCATTTTAACCGGGAAGTATTCCAGGTATCGTTATTTATATTTTTACCACTGGGAAGGGATTACTAACATCAATGTTGATTATGGAATGGAATATAGGAATGAGTATCAATCATTGCATGTATAAGTGAGAGCATTCATCTATCTCTTGCATACAGGGGTAAGTGTCACATAAAATATGGATAAAGTATGAATGGTGACAAAGATAATTAATCTGATCAGCTAGCCACATATAATAATGATAAGCACCTCAACAGATATTCTAGCAAGTCATTAGCATGGTATTAGGACGAACTACAAGGATATTTCCTAAGTTATTCTTAACTATAAAGTCTAGCATATCATAGTTAGTGCAAGTACACTTGGCAATCATTGCGAGAAAGGACTACGCCCATGCATAGTGATATTATCAAGGAAGATGAGAAACATAGCAATCACTCCCCCGTAATAATGTTGCTCTGCCTGCCTTACACACGGGAGGGGGACTATATAAGAACCAACGAAGCTGTCACCATCGCGGACCACCCCACGATCCGGCATATAAGGTGCAATCGCAGATAAATATGGTCTAAGCACCACGCCTACACAATATTTATCATTTACCCATGGATCCGATGGATAAACGCTATACGATCCTAAACATGTATATAATTCCAATCTAACTAAGCCAAGCGTATAACTACGATAAACTAAGAACAATATAATCGCAAACATAAACAAGTAGAGCATAGTCATAATCAATATATTGAAATAGAACAAAGTTGTATTCATAATATTGAAGAACAATGATGAACAATGAAGAACAGTAGAGGAATTACCAAGAATCCTCTTGACAGATCCGGAAACCAATCGAAGATTGACTCCTTCTAGTTCTAATCCTATGTAGCTATGCTATACTAGAGATCTAGTTGATGTGGTGGCTCTAGGGCTTGATCAGAGACTCTCCTCCTGAGATTAGGGTTTGAAGAATGAGAATGAGGGAGTGCCTCCTCCAGGGGCCAGGGGTCCTGCTTATATAGCCCCCTCAAGTGAACGTAGGCCGTCGGATCAAACCGACATTAATCGCACGGTTTTCCTTGATCCCTTAGGTCGGTGGAGCATAATCCGCGAGACGGAGCCTGATTGGCTCTCAGGCCAGGGCGGGCACCCTAGGGAGCAGGGCGGGCGCCCTGCCTCCGGGCCCGTTCGGCCTCCCGTTCGATCTCGTGGCTTCTGGAGTCTTATAGATGATAGAAAATCGGTGAACACGTTATTATCTCTATGTAAACCCGACGTGTGGGCCTTTCCTCCGTATTTTCTGATAACCCCCTACAGAAACAAACAAACACCAAAACTCGTGGAATTCTGTCAGATAAAACCCTAAGTCTAGGTGTTGGTTGCATTTGGATCCTTTTCTTTATTTATTTGATAACTATATTTGATACTTAAGGACCGTCAACAGCGATCACTAAGAGTAACTCTCACTTGACCACAACAAGCCTAATGAGAAGATGGATACACAATTGCTACTCCCTAGTCACTAATGAGAGATTCTCAAACTTTGATTCTCAAATCACTACCCTCACTAGAGCTCTTGCACTCCCTTGCACTTGAAAGGTGTTTCTCAGCTGAACAAATGAGCAAGAGACCTCTAAAAGAGGTGGAGGGGATGTATTTATACACCCCACAGTCAAATCCAACCGTTACCTGCCAACTCAGCAAAATACGCACTGACCGAACGCGCTGGTCAACGTGACTGGACGCGCCAGTCGAACGTAACGGTCGAAAAACTGAAGAACACTGCTGAGTGACCGGACGCACCGATCAGGGGTGACCGAACGCGTCTGATCGTGGAAGGTCCTTACTATACTTTGACCTGACGCTCGACCGTGTCCGATCAGCGATGACTGGACGCGTCAGGTCAGCAAAGTACCTTACTGGAACATGACCGGACGCGTCCGATCACTTTCCAGTCGCGTCCGATTAGATGTTTTACCCTCTGAGACACATGTCAGCATGATCACCGCGTCCGGTCCTCGCAAGAACTATGTCCGATCAACTGAGCTGAAACGCAGTAACTGTTAGTACTGACCAGACGTGTCCGGTCAAGACCGAGACCGCGTCCGGTCACAGGAAAACGGCTCAAACGACTTCGAAACGCGACGCAACTTGAACCAAGTTGCTTCCAACTGAACTTTGAGCTTTTCTTGAGCTACCTAGTGCTAAGTTTGACAAGTGTGCACCACACCTAAACAAAAGACTCACCTAGGTCAAGCTACTCGCTCATGCCCCCCTTTATAGTACGGCCAAAGGAAAAAAGCGAAGATCCTAACGACTATTCCGAATGTAACTCAACACCTTGACATCCGGAACTAACCGTCCTTAATCTTGTCGTTAATCCTTTGAAAACTGAAACGATTTCCATCAAGGGACATGAATACCATAGTGCCCAAAGTAGTTATCAACCCCATGACCTAGCTTACTAAAGTTTCTGCAAAACACACGTTAGTCATGGTAATAATGCGTTGTCATCAATTGCCAAAACCAACTCTCGGGGACTAAATGCTTTTAGGGCCAACATGCTCGTGTATCAGGACCGCAATGTGCTTCCCATTATCATGCGACGGCTGGTGGATGGATATGTCCATGTCGTGTTGACCCGAGGGTGCGTGCTGGCTAGCACTGAGCTCACGTCATCAGTACATCGAGCTCTTCGCCTGCTGCACCACATGCTCGAGCAGCGTGCAGATCTCACGCCGGGCCTAGTGGTCTTTGGGTGTTACGGGCTATGGTAGCCCTCGGAGTAAAGCCACCGCTGCAGCTATGTTCTAGCTTGCCCGGGCGAAATACAGATGGCCATCACTATCCTCAATGATTCTCCAGTTCATGTCGCAGGCCACGGTGCTCGAGCTCTGCATGCTCCTCTAGCTGGAGTCATGCATCCTCGAGTTCCTGCTGTCGTGCCCTCAGCTGCTCTAGCCATGGGTTAGGCAGGATCCTCCCATCTGCCTCGACTTCATCGTCGGGGTCAGATGGAGGGGTAACTTTCCCCTCATAGACATTTGTGACATGCCCCTCGGGGGTTTCCGCAAGGTGGGCGCCCTTTGCCATGAAGCACTCGTGCGAAGGATGATGGCTCCCCCTACTAGAGTCGGAGTTGGAGATCTTCTCAGAATCTCTCGCGAGGAGATTGTAGAAGGACTTCATGACATAATCTGTCATGCCCACAAACTCGCTATCCATGGAGGACGGACGGATGTGCTACGCAATGAGGTGGCCTACGGTCTTCACAGCGTTACGCATGCCAAACAGAAACACTGTCAGGGTGTTAAGGATTGTCAGGGAGAGTGGTTCCCCTCTGGCAAGCTGCTTCATGATATTGACAAAAGAAAAAGTGAGGCTATGCAAATCCTCCTAGGACGGTTAGGGTCCTAGGAAGATGTTGAGCTAACGCTTTAGCCTCTCGTAATCGAAATTAGGGAGTTGGCCGCTCCCGAGGGCGCGAACCTCCAGGGCAAGTAGCTATAGCTCCTCGAGGACCTCGATGATGGTGCCGATGTCGGTGGAGCAAGGAGGCTAGACGAGGGTGGGAGCCCATGCCAGCTCCCTCTCCGTGGCAACGAAGAAATCTAGGTTCCTGAAACGCACGTGTGCGCCCGAGACCTAGCTGACGCCGTGGCTAGCCATCCATGGCCTAATAAGGACGTCAAAACACGCAAAAGCCCCCTACCTAGCGCGTCAACTGTCGGTGTTCTAAACCGTCGACTAGTAAATTTGTATCTGCGCGTTTGGCCCGGATGGTGAGCGCGGAGGACACAAGGAATTATACTGGTTCGGACGGAACGTCCCTACATCCAGTGCGATGCTACTCATGTTACCAGCTTTGTGTTTGCAGTAGGGGTTACAGACGGGCGAGAGAGGGAGGATGTCCCAAGTCTCTATGAATGAGGTGAGTTGCGTGCGCTTAGAATCGCTCCCCTCGAAGGGGCACCCAACTTTCCCTTTTATAGATCAAGGGAAGGGCCTAGGGTACACCAGAGAGACAAAGAGAAAGAGGAATAGAAGAAAGAGAAAAACGGAGAGGAAGAGAGCCCTGGGGCTGCGTCGTCTTTATTCTCCCGCTGGTCCTGCAGATGATGATGGAGGCAGCTCCACTTTGCGACCCTGTTCGTCATTGGTGCTACAGGCGGGTGTCGTCAGCCAGTCATGGTGTTCCATCCTGTCCTGACGCACGGCATGGTCAATAGGCTCCCTTGATAGGAGCCGTACAAGGATTAGGCAGCACAGTGTCGGTCCGCCCGACGTTGTTGGCGACGTGCGCACCTAGGTATGGCCTGTTGCGGCCATGGGTCATGTCAAGGCGTGCCCATTCCCTTCCTGACATCAAGAGCACGATCCCTGTCCTGCGCCGTCACACCAGTAGTGGTTGGTGATAGCGCGGGCCCTCCTCCGGGGGCCGACGCTCTTGTCCGAGGCTAGGTGCCCTTCCAGGGATCAGGTGAGGCGGAGTCCTTCCTCGGGGGTCGGGCGAGACGGAGCCCGCACCCCTAGGGGTCAGGCGAGATGAAGCATATGCCCCAGGGGTCGAGCGAGACGGAGCTCGCGCCCCTAGGGTCGGGCGAGACAGAACCTATGCCCCAGGGGTCGGGTGAAACAGAGTTCGTGCCCTTGGGGTCAGGCGAAGCGGAACCCAAGCCCTAAGGGTTGAGCGAGACGGGGCCCGTGCCCTTGGGGTCAGGCAAATCAAAACCTTCCTCAGAGGGGTTGGATGAGGTCACGATTATACCCTTGATCGTTTGGGTGAGTTAATGTTGATGACCATTAGTTCCCCTTCTCTAGGTATCTAATATTCATACCCGACAGTGTGTACATCTGCGAATCAGAACCCAAGCCCTAGGGGTCGGGCGAGACGGGGCCCGTGCCCTTAGGGTCAGGCAAATCAGAACCTTCCTCGGAGAGGTCAAATGAGGTCGCGATTATACCCTTTATCGTTTGGGTGAGTTAATGTTGATGACCATTAGTTCCCCTTCTCCGGGTATCTAATATTCATACCCGACAGTGTGTACATCCATGCCTAGTCACCGGCGGTAGTCTTATACTCCCTCCATTCTAAATTAGATGTTTTGGCTTTTCTAGATACATTGCTTTTACTATGTATCTAGACATAGTGTATATCTAAGTGCATAATAAAAGTCATGAATCTAGAAAAATCAAAACGTCTTATAATTTGGAACAGATGGAGTAGCTTCTGATCATGTTGCCTCCAAATAAAACACATTGTAGTATCCACCATTCCACTTCGAAACCAAATCGTCTTGTGTGCAAGACTTCCAAAGCGGACGCGTCCTGAGTCGGTGAAAGCTCTAGTTTGGTTTTGGTGAATTGATGAAACCTTAAGTGCTAACCTAGTTTATCTAAGTGATTATGAGATACGTGGCACATTCCAAGTGGTGAAGCAAATGGTGATGATCATGATGATGGTGTGACCATGGTGATGATCAAGTGCTTGGACTTGGAAAAGAAGAAAGAGAAAAACAAAAAGCTCAAGGCAAAGGTGATATCCATAGGAGCTTTTTGGTTTGGTGATCGAGACACTTAGCGAGTGTGATCAGTTTTAGGATTGATAGCCGTACTATTAAGAGGGGTGAAACTCATATCGAAATGCGGTTATCAAAGTGCCACTAGATGCTCTAACTCATTGCATACACATTTAGGATCTAGTGGAGTGCTAACACCCTTAAAAACATTTGTGAAAATATGCTAACACACGTGCACAAGGAGATACACTTGGTGGTTGGCACATGTGAGCAAGGGTGGAGAAGTTGGTGAAGTCAGGAAGTTCACTGGAGCTGACCGGATGTTGGACCAGAGGCTGGTTCTGTGTGTCCAATCATTGGTGGAGCTACAGCGTGGTCTCAGCCTTGCTGACTGGACGCTAGAGGAAGAAGGCTACCTGACGTGCTGAGGCCGCGTCTTGTCGGTGATGACATACGCTGATGAAAGTGACCGTGCGAGGGAGGAGTGGACCTGACACGGTGACACATCTAGTCACAAGCACCTGACGCGTCCGGTCATGATTTTAGAGCTCGAAGAGCTCTTTGGAAATGACATGATGCATGGGCACTGTGGTTGATCGATGCGTCCAGTCTTGCCGTGGCCATGGCGTGCGCCTGAGCGATCGGCGTGTCCGGTCCTTCATGGCGTGTGTCCGATCGCCACTTAATTGATTGCGTGGGAGTTCTTGACCGTTGGGATCGGGCGGTCAGCATTTGAAGCGGAGACACGTGATGTGGATCGCTGACCGGACGCTGGGGTGCCGCACGTCCGATCACCCCAAGTGAGGCTACAATGAGAGCCCAACGACTCTATTTCGAGGAGGCCTCTATTTAAGCCCCATGGCCGGCTCAAGCTCACTCTCTTGGCCATTTACATTGATATAGCAACCTTGTGAGCTTAGCCAAAGCCCTCTCACTCATCTCCATCATTGATTCATCATCTTTATGAGATTGAAAGAGAATCCAAGTGTATTGCTTGAGTAATTGCATCTAGAGGCACTTGGTGTTCGTGTTTCACTTTGGGATTCGCTTGTTACTCTTGGTGGTTGCCGCCACCTAGACGGCTTGGAGTAGCGAGGATAGTCGAGTGGAGGAAGATGCTTATCTCTGGCTCCGATCGTGGTGATTGTGAGGGGTTCTTAACCTTTTCCCGGCGGAGAGCCAAAAGGTACTCTAGTGGATTGCTCGTGGCTTGTGTGATCCTCATCTTGTGTTGGTTGTGCGGCACCCGGTTGCGGGTTTGGCTTGTGATGCCAATTAGCGCATGAACCTCTAAGTGAGTGAATCGCCACAACGAGGACTAGCTTGCCGGCAAGCAAGTGAACCTTGGTAAAAAAATCGTGTCATCATTATCCGATGATTTCTTGGCATTCATTCTTGTGATTGATTGATTGGCTCCATCTTGTGATTGACTCATACCTCGACACGTCGGTATAATCATCGTCATCCTCTCTTGCATTACATTCCTAGTGTGTAAGCTAAGCTCTTTAGTGTAATTAGTTTTGAGAGCTAGCTTGCGTCGGGTCTAGTGGTTAGTGAGGCTCTTTAGTTAGTCTTTGAGAGCTCACTAACTTAGTGTAATGACGTAGCCATTGTGTGGATAGAGACTATAGCAACTAGAATTGTGGTAGGTGGCTTGCATTTTTAGTAGACTAGCGTAACACTCACTTCGCCGTTTATTTGAGTAACCACATTGCTCAAGTGTTATTGTAGAAATTTTTATAAACTATTCACCTCTTTGGCCATTAGGACCTTCCAGTCGGTCAATGCAACTAGGACGGTACGTGCGCGTTGCCGCGCGTGCAGTGGGTCTTTGCGCCTGTGTCTGATATTCTGTGGTTTTAATGTACAGAAACCATTCAATTGACTAAAGTGGTACTGGCAAGTATTCACACAGTAGTAAGATAGTACTAATACATTACACATGTACAATAGAGTGAAGTGATGTTCTATGGCAACTTAGATGTACATTAGCCATCAAACGTGCACTAACATTACCGCACAAAACGGACATCCTTTTATAGGAGAAATCAGTTCGTAAACATCATCATATATACCAATAGAGGTTCAGTGTCAAATTGTCAATGTTGTTGACTGAAACAAAACACCTACTAAATGTTGGCACCTCAACTCCAATTAGTGCCGCAAGAATTAAATCACAACTACTTCATTACATTTGTGCTCTCATAGTGTTCTCTTCTGCAGGGGTTCTTTATCTAACTGCATATTTTAGGATTTGAAAACAATCAAACATTCTTGGTCAATCAAAGTTTGTTATGACTTGCTAAAACTCTTCAGTGATTTCAATGTCGGTAGGGTTGATGATGACAGCAGATATTAGGAATAATCTCAACATTCTTTTTGGGTTGACGAAACTGTTAATAAATCTGTCCCTGACGATGAGTGATGCATTGAATTCTTGTTAGAACTGTCACCTGACACTTATAAGGAAATAAGAATAAATCAATTTATCATTAGGAGGAGATGCAACTTTAGTTGCTTTTGCGTACACTTCAGATGTGAGTTCATATTGCCCAAACAAATAATTTCTTATAAGAACTAAAACTACAAAGGCAAGAAAACTATTCCAGTGAAATTTGTTTTGGGTTTCCATCGCATTAGCTGCTCGCATAACTCAATTAGGATCGTATAAGCTTTATTTTCATTTGCAGTTCAATCAGTACTTAAATCTGCAATAGTTTCCTTGGCTACTACCGTTGGCCAACTCGAATGGAGGACGCCAGGACAGTGGCTTGTATGCCACCTTGGGCGCCGCCGAGGGGCGACGAAATCACCTGAGCGGGGTCATGGAGCGTCTCCTACTACTCTCCTTTGACTCTGGCGTGCCCCCGCCATGTACTTCGCTGGCCCAATGCAGTTGGAGGCGGAGGGGTAAAGGAGACGCTGGCGTCCTCCGGGCAGCAGATCTGTTTCTGATAGCACGCTGGTGGATTTGTCTCGGATCTAGCATCGTCTTTGCAGCGGCGGAGACCACGGTGACCGCCGACATGCCTAGGCATCCTAGGGCCAAGGCAGGTCCCGAGACAACGGCCTCACCCTGGCGATACGGCCGACCGGAGCGAGAGAGGACCGAGGTGATGGGGAGAGGAGCGATCGACGGGGGGACAGGGATTTCTTCTGCGCACGGGGAGGACTCGTAGGTTCGGTGGTAGCGCTTCGCACAGGGAGCACGCGACCCACACGCTCAGATGACACGCGGCCGAGGAACGGGCATGCTCCTCAAGTGACGGCCGGATCGGTTCCAGCGCAAAGCAGATGGCACGCGTCGAACGTGGAAAGGACACTGAGCCGGAAGGATGGAGGCGGATCCCATACGCGATTAGGATGTAGATATGCGCTCCGCTGCAGGGAATCGGACGGAAATTTCCACAAAACAGCCAAAATCGCAAAGAAATTTCCTCGTGATAGCTCAGAACCACTCAAAAGCCCCTCCAACTCCAGCTGGTTGAGCGCGACCAAACCCCCCACAGCCGTTGACTCCACCTCCTCACTCTTCTATTCTAGTCAGCCTCGATCTCCGATCGGCGGCGGCGATCGAGATGGCGGAGGCGGTGGTCGGCTGGCTGGTGTGCCCGATCATCAAGATCGTCGTCGAAAAGGCGGCCTCCGACAGAATCAAGTGGATGGGCGACGGCGTCTCCAAGGCGCTAGAGCGCCTCCGGAACACACTGCTCCATCTCCAGACCGTGGCGAGCGCCGTCCAGCTGCGGGGCTCCACGGACAGGTGCCGGAACCTCCGTGCGTGGCTGCAGCAGCTCATGGACGCCGTGTACGAAGCCCAAGACGTCCTCGACGACTTCGACGACTCGGACCCACACCCTGAATCCTCCGTCGTCAGGTTCGGCAAGCGGATCTTGGGCGCCGACGAGCGCGTCAACAGGCTCAAGGACGTCGTCGCGAAGCTGGAGGCCATCGACGCTGTCTCCTTGACGATGATCCTGTCAGCCACGGAGACCATCGCGGCGGCGTCAGTGTCGCGCCAACCGAGCGGCAGCAACCACACGGGCCCCATGCGCCCGGACGAGGACGCAGTGGTCGGGCGCGAGAAGGAGCTGCAAGAGATGGTGTCCTGGCTCGTTGACACGCCGGACGCCGACGCCAAGCCCGTGTCCGTCCCCATCGCCGCGATCTGGGGCCATGGCGGGATGGGGAAGACCACGCTGGCGCAGCTCCTGTTCAAGGATCAGAAGGTAACCTCCGCCTTCGACCTCATGATCTGGGTCCGGCCTGACGCCAAGGACAACGAGTTTGAGCTCGCCAGGCAAATCCTGCAGTCCGCCAATGTGGACGTGCCAGACAGTATGAAGAATTTCCACAGGCTACAAACTGATCTCCTGGAGAAAGTCTCGTCGCGCAAGTTCCTGCTGGTGATCGACGATGTCTGGATCTGGAACAGGGAGGACATGGACATGCAGGGGACTGGATTCCGTGCGATGTGGGACAAGGTGCTGGCACCCCTCAGGCACGGGGAGTCAAGGGGGAGCAAGATCGTGGTTACCACCCGGCAAAAGATTGTGGCGACAACGCTTGAAGCACGCGAGTTCTACTTGGGAGACTTGCCGGACAATGATATCTGGTCTCTGTTCACAAGGTATGCCTTTGGTGACGACAACATTGATAAGCAGTCTCCGGAGCTGCAAGGCATTGGGAGGAAAATAGCTGAAAAGCTCAGGGGCTCACCATTGTTGGCGAAGGCCGTCGGACAGATGCTGGGAGGAAGACGCAGGGAAGACCATTGGAGGAACGTGCTTGAGATGGACGGCTTCGATGATGTTTCCAAAACATTGGAGTTGTGCTACCAGAATTTACCGGAGCACCTGCAACCATGCTTTGCAATCTGTAGCTTGTTCCCGAAGAACTGGAGGTTCAAGCGTGATAAGCTGGTGAAGATTTGGATGGCCCTTGATTTCATCCAGCCAACTAGTGGGAAGGCCGAATTGGAGGATGTGGGAAGCGAGTACTTTGATCAGCTTGTGGATAGGTCATTTTTCCATAGGCAAAAGGTGGGGCGTCGGAGGTACTATTACATCCATGACCTGATGCATGATTTGGCCGAGAAGATTTCTCGATTTGATTGCGAGAGAGTTGAAGATGCAAAGAAAGAGATCCCCAAGACAATTCGGCACTTATCTGTGTCCAGTGATAGTGATACGGTGGCGCAGCTCAAGAGCCGATGTGACCTGAAAAGATTGCGCACACTACTGATTCTCAAGAACCCTTCCTCTTCTTTGGATGAACTGCCAGGAGATTTTTTCACAGAGCTGAAAGGCCTTCGAGTTCTTAGTTTGGAAGGCTGCAATATCATTCGTCTATCGGAGAGGATTGGAAACCTTAAATACCTCAGATACCTGGCACTTTGCAAATCAACCACCAAGCTTCCACATGCACTGACAAAGCTCTATCGTCTTCAGACCTTTAGTAGTCCTAAGGGGTCTGGCCTTGAGGTCCCGGAAGATATCGTAAACCTGACACGTCTGCGACATTTGGACATGGATACATCCAAAATCACTGGCATTGGGAAACTGGTTCACCTGCAGGGATCAGTTAAGTTCCATGTTAAAAATGAAAAAGGCCATACTTTAGGAGACTTGAATGGTATGAGCAGTCTGCGTAAAGAGCTTCATATAAAGAACCTTGATGTTGTGACGAAGCAAGAAGAAGCCTGCGAGGCTGGATTAAACAGGAAGGAGAATGTTAAGGCACTGGAATTAGAATGGAACTCGACTGGTAAGAGTGTTCCCTCTGTTGAGGCTGAAGTTTTGGATGGTCTTGAGCCGCACCAATATGTTAAAAGGCTTATAATTAGAAGATATCATGGTAACAGATCACCAAACTGGCTGACCACAAGCTTGAAGGAGAGAAACTTCTTCTTCAAATACCTGCATTTGATCAACTGTAGAAAATGGGAGGTCCTGCCTCCTCTCGGGCAGCTTCCATGTCTCAAGGTTTTGCATTTGAAAGAAATGTGTTCAGTGAAAAAAATCGACCGTGAATTTTATGGAACCAATCCAATTGCATTTCGACATTTGGAGGAACTTGAATTTGATGATATGCCTCAGTGGGTTGAGTGGACCCAAGAGAAGAGCACTGATATGTTTCCTAAACTCCGCAAGTTGAAGCTTTTGAACTGTCCTGAGTTGATTAAGGTGCCTCAGCTCCCTCTATTTGTGCGGAAGGTCTCAGTAAAAAATACAGGATTTGTTTCACAACTAAAACTATCCTCCTCTTCCTCGCCATCAAAAGCGCGCAAGTTTGCATTAGACACATGCTCTGCCACTGTGCTTACAAATGGCTTAATGCACAAGCAACAACTGGAATCAATTGCTATTTTGACTCTGAGGAACTGTCAAGATGTAAAGTTTGAAGAGCTTCATGTGTTGACTTCCTTAAAGAGGTTGCAAATATCTCATTCAAGCATAAATGATGAGCAGCTATGCACTTGTTTGAGGGGTTTACAAGCGCTTACCTGGCTGGAGATATCTAATTGCAACAACATCACATGCCTTCCACAGATGGAAAGTTCAGACTGCTTAACAAAACTTCATGAGCTACACATTCAGCAGTGCTCTGAATTTTCCTCTCTACACTCTATGCCAAGTTTTGCGGCACTAGAAAGTGTATTGATCGAAAATTGCTCCAAGATCACTGTGAAATCTTTCCCTACCAACTTCAACATCAACACCACTCTGAGAAAACTGAGCATAATGAATTGTGCTGAGTTGGAGTCTTTGCCAAGTGGCTTCCCATCTTCTCTGCAAGTTCTTCATCTAATTGGGTGCAAACCAAATTTGATGAACCAAATACAAATCAAGGATGGACCAGAATGGGATAAAGTAGCTAGTATTCCCATAAAACAAATCCGTTGATTAGAAGCTTTTATGCAGATCAACAGGTATATCCTGTACCATTAGGAAGTTTTAGTTGTTTGTCTCATCATTATTGAGAATGTCAGCTTTCTTATGAAATAATATTTGTAATCAGTGAGAATGTGAGATGTAGAACTTTGCCCTCTGCAGTCATGAGTTGAGAATGCCATCTTTCTTATAAAATGATAATTGATACTCCCTCCATCCTGTAATATAGCGCACTAAGCATTCAAAATTTGTACTCAAATATAAGGGGCTCTAGCCTTCTATGGGACAGAAACCAGTTTTGCATAAATTCTTTTCACTTATCAACCAATCACCATTAATCATGTTGATGATAGCATTTAATTAAGAAATAAAGTGACAACACTTACATCTTTTGTGTTCTCGCTTAATCATTTCTATTATAATTTTTAGAAGACAGATGGCGTAAATCAATGAGACATAGCAATGTGCCTTCTGGACTGACAATATGCACCTTCGGTTAACAAAAATTAGATAAGAAGCTGACGGTGCCTTCTGGATATATGCTGACAATATGCAACTTCCGTTCAAAAGTTTTCAGAGAAGAAGCTGACTTCCGTCACAGTGATGCTAACAATTTGTGTCTGAATGAAATCCTATCGTGCAGGACAAAGCATGAAAGGATCCCGAACGAAGCATGGTTACCGACAGGTTGTTCTCAGATTGGAACTGTTGTTTAGTGTTTTGAAACTGTACTGTAATGCACTCGTGTCTGCTTACCCACATTGGCTCAAGTATCATTTCATTTATATTTCTGTCAAATATGGTGTTGTCACCTTCAGATTTGTAAAATCTCATATCATGAGATGGCATTTTGCGTACAACTCGTACAAAACCAGTCCCATCACCCATGTATTGATGAGCTTCCACATGTCAAACCCTAAGTTGTACTCAAATGGTTGTACGTGTAGCTGGACTCTGATGCAGTTTCCTGAGCTGTGAAGACATTATTTATCCCTCAGCAAAATCAAATTTGTTCTTTTACAGCAAACAACAATATGGATTGTTCTTTCCATTGAAAAAAAAGCTACCTTCTAATCTCCTTTGCAAAACAGAAATACCTATACTACCACTGACCCCCAATTACAACACTGAAATGGACGTGCTCCCTCCGTCCTAAAATAGACGACACTGTAGCTATGAATCTGAATTTATAGCTGAAGTGTCATCTATTTTAGGACAGAGAGAGTACCCCTAATTCTACACCCCCGATGACTCAAAAAAGGGACCCAACTATTACTCGGTATATATATTCCAAGACCCATCTAAGGTTTGTTATAGAACCAAAAAATCAATTTCTTTAAAAGCAAGTTGCATTTGCTTCGGTTCATATTACCATTTCTACTGTATTCTACAGGGCAGTGAGTGCTATTAAACAGGAAATTTGTGAAGGCTCAATAGCTCCTTTGTAGCTCATTTTTTTCCCCCTAAACAGGCCTTATCCTTGCTATCAGACATTCAGACCCCTCACATTAAGGAGGCACGTGCTATCCACATTCCACAATGACCTATATATGGAAAACTGAATCCAATGCATAGGATCACAGAATAGAATCCACACGCCATCAAAGCGAAACTGCATCCGGATTGTAACCCAAAGTATCATATCTTTACTTCTTTTCTTGTGAGAAAGGAACATCGGTGAATGCGATCAGTTTACTAGTGAAAATAAAAATGGTATACCTTACAAATGGGAAATAAAAAGGAAAAAAAAATAACAGACTATACATGTTTGTCAGGATACAAAAACCGGCAAAACTGGAATATAGAGGGCTTAAAAGACTGCCAAGTGCCCAACCTGGGATCAGCAAACAAACCAACAGGTAACAGTTTGAAGTTCTGAAGGATCAAGGATGTGAACAGCCTGATTCTTGATCCATCAAATTGGAGTTATTCTGACACAGACACCAAATCACAGAGACAGGTTGAGTTCAAACTAATTCTAGAGCTTGAAGTTGTTGAGTTGCTCTTTCCTTGGGAAAAAAAAATCTGCACTTCATGTCTGCCCCTGGGATTTGTTTGTAAAGTTTGATTCTGAAAGCACACCAGAAAGCTGGTTGTTAAATTAACCAAACAACCTTGCAGGTTAGTCCTTTATCCCATAACGCTGTCTCCTAAGAGGAATAGAGTTCAACTCTTATGTGTAGCCTTACACATCAATCAAGGCCTTAATTGACCTTACTCCACAGCATGTTTTGGATGTTTAACTGTAACAAATTTGCTAACACGGCCAAGATGATTATCATGGAACAACCATATAGGTATATCACGCACCTCAAGTTGTTTAAGCCTGTATATACTCTTGGGAAGTTTGTTCGTTATACCACTGAAAGCTAGGTAATGGAGATGAACCAACTGACTAATGGTTTCAGGCAATTCTGCAATATCAGATTCACTAAGATCCAGGACCCGCAAGTTCTTAAATTTGGCCAAAAGTTTCCTAGGAAAATGACTTGAGGATAATGACGGGCTTCTGAGAACTAACAATGTCCGCAGCCTTCCCAACCTGTATTTGCTCTTGAGCTGTGGTAAATAATCAGTTGAGATAGACAGGTGACGAACTGTTGGTGGAATCACAAAAGGAACGTCCTCATTAATTTTCATGCAATCATGAGCCGAAAAATGCTGCGCCAAAATGTGCATTAGGTCATCCAGGAAGTAATACGTTTGCTGGTCTTTATTTGCAGTCCCAAAGAAGGACCGTGACAGGAGATCATCAAAGTATTTTTGCCCTAAATCTTCCATCCCTTTCCCTTCATCTGTTGGTCGTTGAATGAAACCGAGAGCCATCCACATTTTGACCAAATCATAGCGATTAAACCTCCAGGTCGTTGGAAATATGCTGCAATATGCAAAGCAGCGCTGGAGGTGACTCGGCAAGTGTTGGTAACTGAGTTGGAGGGAGGAGATAATGATATTATCACTAATTTCTGTGTTCATCAGTGCTATCCATTTCCTTGTGCTCCTGGTGCTACTTATCATTTGCCCAATAGCTTTAGCAGCTAAAGGTGATCCCTTAACATTTGCAACAACAGCTCCTATAATCTCTTGCAACTCAGGTGGAAAATCCATGGGTTGCCCACCCAAAGCAACTTCCTTCAACAGCAACCAACAATCACTGCTTCTTAACCTGTCAAGAGAAACCACATGACCCGCATTCAGAACCTCAGCTACTAGCTTCATCCGAGTGGTCACCAAGACCTTGCTCCCGATTGCCGCAGATCTAAGTGGCGCCAACACTTTCTTCCACATGCTCCTATTCTCTTTCTCGGTTTTACCCTCATCAATCCAAACATCATCAAGTACCAGGAGGAACCTCTTAGATGCAACCAATTTCTCAAGCTCCTCCTGCAAACTATCTAAACTGGCCAGACCATCATTACATAGCGTATCATCTGCACAACCAATGGACTGTAATATCTCCCTGGTGAGCTCGGCCTCATCTGATCTATCCCAGACGCAGACCCAGGCTCTCATATCGAACCACGCTTCAACCCTCGCATCGTTGTACACGCACTGAGCAACCGTGGTCTTGCCCATGCCTCCATGACCAACCACCGCAACAACCGGAGCAACCGAACGGCATGTTTCCTCGCAATCATCGACGAGCCTGGCGATTATGGAGTTGCACTCCTCCTCACGTCCGAATACCTTCCGCTCCGCGAGCACGGAGCCGGTGACCCGGTTCGGCGACCGCACACCGCATCCCGCCGTGGTGCTGCCCCTGCCGGGTCGCAGCCGCTCCGAATCGTCGCGGGCGCGGTCGAGCCTCTCCGCCAGCCGCCTCAGCTTCCGTCCGGGCCCACGGAACGTGGCGTGTAGGCAGGCCGAGAGCGGGGGGCCGACCTGGCGCCGGCGGTGGAGCTCGTCTAGGATGTCATCGGCATCGGCCACCGCGTCCCTGAGCTCGAAGAGCCAGGCGTGCAGGTCGGGCAGCTCAGGATCGCCGGGCGTGAGCCACCTCCAGCGCTCGAGCTCGAGGGCTACGGGCTGGATCCGGAGGAGCGCCGCCGCGAGGGCCCCCAGGGGGTTCCGGGGCCCGGCGGCTGCGCGGGAGAGGGCGCTGGCGCGATCGGCGAGCGCGGCGACGTCCTGCGACACGGGCCACGGCGCGGGAGCAGGCATCGGCGCGAATTGGAGGCTGGGCTGCGACGGATCCCGTGGGTTTGCGCCGGTGAGAGGGTTGGGAATTGGGGAATGGACGGATTCTCCCTTGGTCGTCGCTTTCGTGTGGCTTTGGTTGACCACGCGTAGCTCCCGCTGTGGTCTGACTGAGTCGGCTCAACAACGAGGCTTGGGTGGAAACCGTGTGAGCGAGTACTCTTTGGCTGTGTTTGATTTTTCGTCGCATCAAATTTTTGACGCATACATAGAGTATTAAATATAAATAAAAAATAAAAATAATTACACAGTTTAGACGAAATGGACGAGACAAATCTTTTAAGCCTAATTAGACCATGATTGGACACTAATTGTCAAATAACAACGAAATTTGCTATGGTATCGTTTTGCAAAAAAATTTTGCAACTAAACATGCCCGTGGACGAGTTGAGCCGTATATAAATATGTAACAGTTGACCCCAATAGTCTACTTCACCCCCGAACTATAAAACCGTCTATTTTACCTCTAAACTTTTCAAAACCGGTCAAATTACCCCCTAAGGCGGATTTGGACAGCGGGTTTGCTACAGTAACATCGGATTTGCTACAGTAACAGTGTTTTGTCTTTTCTTTTTATTTATTTCCGCTGAATCTTTGAAAAATCATAGTAAATCATAGAAAAATCATAAAATAGAAAATCTAATTTTGTTGGACTCCACATGAGTAGATCTACACAGTGAATATATAATATGGTATGCTTTAGTATAAAGTTTTTGTTGTACCTTTAGATTAATTGAAAAATCCAATTTTGTCCGTAATTAATTGGAATAATTTACAGCTGCAGCTTCTATGGTTCAATTGTGGTGAAATTTTTATGGTTGGCTAATTATTGTATGCTTGAACTATAGTAAAAATTTCGTACTCATTGGATTCTATGTTTTATCTATAACTAAGTTATACATGGTTCAATGAGTACGGAATTTTTACTATAGTTCAAGCATACAATAATTAGTCAATCATAAAAATTTCACCACAATTGGACCATAGAAGCTGCAGCTATGAATTATTCCAATTAATTACAAATAAAATTGGATTTTTCAATTAATCTAAAGGTACAACAAAAACTTTATACTAAAACATATCATATTATATATTCATTGTGTAGATCTACTCACGTGGAGTCCAACAAAATTGGATTTTCTATTTTATGATTTTTCTATGATTCACTATGATTTTTCAAAGATTCAGCGAAAATAAATAAAAAGAAAAAGACAAAAACACTTACTGTATTAACCCGTTGTTACTGTAGTAAAACCGCCGTCCAAAACCGCCTGGAGGTAATTTGACTGGTTTTGAAAAGTTAAGGGGGTAAAATAGACGATTTCATAGTTTGGGGCGAAGTAGACCACGCTCGATGGGTGGGGGTCAAGTAGACTTTTTCTGATATGAAACAGAAGGCTGTTTGGTTAACTGTACGTCTGCATGAGTAGATGTAACTGTATGAGTAGATACATGCTGGCGGTATACGCCTAAGACTGACTGCACTAGATACTCTATACCATCCGCTACGCTATCCTGGAGGAGCATTTAGCGAACGAAGAAGCCGCAGCGCGGTACTCCATCCGGTCCGGTACCCGACGCCGTCCGCTATCCCCAGCGGAATAGCGGCCATCTGCTACCCACGAATATGGCACGGGCCCCGCTGCTGCTGCTGCTCGGCTGTGAGACGGGAGGCATGCGTGGGAGGATGCAGCGGTGGGTCCCACGAGTTCAAGTAACTAAAAATGTTATAACTCACAAATCAAAAACCTAAATTAAATTTCGATTGCACCATTAAATTCGTTTCAATAAATTCTTCAAAACTAGATCTCATATGGATATATTTAGATAAAGTGACAAGTGGGCCCCACAGTGGATAGAGGATCATATAGAGGATGGATGGGTGCGGGAGAAATGAGTATAGAGGAGAGAATCTTGATGACCAGAATGTATAGAGGATAAAAATAGAGGATCATGAGTGCGGATAGCCTAAATCGAGCTTCACTGCCGGGCCAAACTGAGTGGATACATGATGAGGATGATGGGCCTACATGTCATTCTCACAGGTTAGAGAGGTTGTATCTGCTCATACAGGCAATTAAACAGCATCTCGGTTTTCTTGTATCCACTAATGCAACTTCACCAAAAAAACATTGTTTTCTGGAATATGGTTCCACTCAGCTTGCATCCCCTCAGTCAGGATATACAATGCAAGCTTTATCCACCAACCAAACACACTATTTAAATTTTCTTAGGAACCAAGTTAAAATTTTAGCTAGTCATGCTTGACAACTTTGCTCCTGAACTAAGGGCATGTGTTGTTTCCATGGGAATAGGGACTAGATACTAAATTTTAATCCATCTTAGTCCCTTTTAACCAAACAGGAGGGACTAAAACAGGGACTAGAGACTAAAAGGCATAAGTCCCTTAGGGTGAGGCTTATTGGGACTTATGGGGCCAAATTGACACCCCATGCCCCTCACCGGTCCCCACCCCTCCCGGTCCCCCCACCCCCCACAAGGGTATTTTAGTCTTTGTTCAGCAGCTTTAATGCCCTTTAGTCCCCTCTAGTCTCTGTAACCAAGCAGGGTTGGAGACTCAAGTTTAGTTCTTGTTTTAGTCTCTAGTCCTATGACTAGAGAAAAGAACAGGGCCTAAACGAGCTGTAGAGAACAAAAACAACCCATCAACTTTGTCAGCCTAATGACACTACATTAGGTGTGTTCGTTTACTCGAATAAGATTTCATAGAGTTGTATCGTACATTAATGAGTGGAGATAGATTGAGTGGACAAAGTGACTCTAAAGAGAAAAGTATTTGGTTGGTTGTGTGTATGCATGTAGGGTGTGTTTGGTTACTTGGGCTAGCAAAAGCCTGGCTTGAGCAATGCAACCGGTTGTTGTTTGGTTCCCTAGCCTAGGTAAGACTGGCTTATATGGTTGCCTGGTTTAGCTACATTTTTCACCTACATCTTCCTCCCCTTCGTCGCGTCCGGCCTTTCTCTCTGTCGCATGCTCCTTGCCTAGATCGATGGAGGAGGCGCCCATGGGCACCTCCCCCTCCACCGGCACCCACGAGCCGCTTTCCCTCTACTGCGCCCATTTGCACCACTCTGTCCACGCCAATCTCCACATCACCTCGTAGTCCTCCCGAAATAGGAACACACGTCAAGTATCCCATGACCTGGCCTTCTCCGTCCTTGACGACCAAGTAGCGCACCGCCCGCACGTACTGCCCCGGCCCTGCTCTTCGCAGGTGCGCAATAATGCCATCGTCGTTGTCGTGCTCTGTTCGTGGGTGCCACATGGAGAAGAGCCACTCGAACCTGTCGCTTGTCGTCGGGGGCACGCCCATGAGCACCACGGGGTGCGCCGTGCAGACGTCGGTGGTGTGGCGCATGCGACACCGCAGCGGGTCCTCAACGCTGTGACTAGCGGGCGACGCAGAGCCAGATCTCGTGCTCATAAGGAGTGGTGGCCGGCGGCGGATCTCCAGCTCGTGGATCTTTGGTACGGTGGCCAGCAGGCGGATCCCCTTTCTGGCTGGTGGCCGGCGGCGGTGAAGACGCAGGGTGGAGGAGCACCGACAGGTGAGCCCATAGGCTTTGTACAAGCCTGGCTTAGCTAAAATGCAGGGTCTGAGCATCTCCAGCAATGTAGCCTTGCCCTCCGTTTTGGCTTCCACAAGCCTGACTTAGGGCCTACCTAGGCAACCAAATAGGACTGAAGCTGCATTATGGAAGCTTGGCTAGGCCCTAAGTCAGGCAACCAAACACATCGTAGTAACCTATATATACAGATGGGATAGCTCTATAAAAATGTTTAATTATTAGTGTAAGTGCATCTAGCCCTTTAGTGGGTTTTGATGAATTGAATGACAACACCATTAAAAATCTAACAAGTTTGCGAAGTGTTAAACAGGAAATTGAGTTTATTGCATAACTTGTGGATTGTGAAATGAGAAGTGTATATAGGTTCAACAAGAAGGAAAACCAGATGATATTCCACATATTAAGCTTGATTGATCTTAACATTCATATCAAGAAGATATTCAAGCAATAAGGATCACAATATTGAAGAAATGATTTTTTTAATGGATGCTCAATATGATGTGACTTGAGTATGGCTCGATAGGGTGAAGATAGCAAGGAAAGGGCTTCGAGAGACTAAGCGAAGGTGAAGGGCAAGCAATGGCTTGTAGACCGAGGTACCATGGCTAAGGTGAAGAAGAGAGTACTTGCATTGAGTCGAGGTACTAATTGAGCCATGAGGAGTCATATTGTGTTGAGGATCAAATCATTAGTGGAAGTGACTTGAAGCCATGGATTGAACTCACATGTGTTGAAATGGTTCAAGTCACATGCTCAAGCTGTACTTGCTCAAAGAGAGGAGATGAAGTTGATTGCATCCTTTCTGAAGTGATATTGAGAAGAAGTGACATATGAAGACATTGAAGACTCAAGTGGTTAAAATGGGTATATTCTTTTGACCTTGAGTTTAGGATATGCCGCACTATAAAGAGGGATGCAAATCTAGGTGGTCTGAGGAAGATAGAGTGCTGAAGCATAAATTTAAAATCTAAAGAGAGACACTAAATCACCTCACGAACACTTAGTTGCACTCTGTAGACTTTCGCCTGCCGGAAAGTTCTGGGAATTGCTGGAAGTTCCAGCCCGCAAAGTTGCTGGAAGTTCCGACAATAGCTGGAAGTTCCGGCTCGCAAAGTTGCTGGAAGTTCTGGCAATAGCTGGAAGTTCCGGCTCGCAAAGTTGCTAGAAGTTCCGGCAACTGCTGGAAGTTTCGGCCCGCAAAGCTGCTGGAAGTTCTGGCAAATGCTGGAAGTTCTGGCTCCCTTTGCGAGCAAGCCCCGTGGACTTCTTTGTGAACAGTGTTTTAGTGTAGAGCCGGAAGTTTCGGCGATCTACGCCGGAAGTTACGGCTCAGATCTGAACGGTTGGTTTTCTCTTTGGGTATAAATAGCTCTCACCTCTCTTCCAACTGTTAACCCTATGATTCACTACTCATATCCCTTCGTCCAAAAAGCGCCCAAGCACTCAAGAGCTCGCTCTCCTCTCCCCTTTGCTCCTAACTTCGATTCCCCACGGATTTGAGTGATAGGAGAGTGGATTGAGTGAGAAAATCACATTGGCAAGCTTGAGCACTTGATTTCTTCGTCAAGCCGATTGGATTTGCGTCTATTACTCTTGGGTTCTTGGAACCCTAGCCGGCTAGGCGTCTCCCAAGAGCTCCCGATCTGTGGGAGAACCTTGGGAAGTTTGTATTACCCTTGTTTTCTAGTGAAGAACTCAAGTTTACCTTTGTGGTTGCTTGAGTGAGGCAATGAGGTAAAAAAGACTCCGACCTTAGTGGTCACCTCAACAACGAGGACGTAGACAAGTCTGAGTGGTGAGTTGAACCACGGTATAAATCCTTGTGTCTCGCGTGCTTGTTGTTGTTGAAAATTTGTTCTTGCATATTTGTTTTTGTTGTCTTTCTTCCTCCCAAAGCAATTCTTAGGGTTTGGACTCGATCTACTGAGTGGTGGCGTTTCGACATCAAAAGACCAACCCCAACGCTTCACCTTACCACTAGGAAGTGGGGTTGTAAGTTATCATTGGCTCAAAGTTCATATTCTAGGTTGTAGCAGTTTTCACGAAGCTGCTGGAACTTCTGAGATTTGCTGGAAGTTTCGGGCCTGCTGGAAGTTCCGGCCCAAACTGCTGGAACTTCCGGCTATCACTGACATTTGCCTTTGAGTTTGTGTAGAAATTTATTAGATACGTCTATTCACCCCCTTCTAGGCGACATCAAGGTCCTTACAATTAGTTGTATGAGCATATACATAGACTATTCATTTGAGACTGACATTTATTGGCCAATGTCTCATGCAATGCATTCATCCGGCCATGTCCCCGAGTGAAGCTAGTATGATTATTTGTACAATTCAAGTATAATCATATATCTAAACCATTTTAATGTATGAGCTTCCATTCAAATAACCTTATTGGATCTTGAGCAATACTCAAGCAAGCTGTACTCAAATGGTTGTACTACATGTAAGTGTGCTCATACGAATACCACGTAACAACAAAAAATGCTCTTAACAAAAAATACCCTGTTTAGTTCCTACCTAAAAACTTTTCACCCCGTTACATCGAATGTTTGGACACATGTATGGAACATTAAATGTAGATAAAAAAAACTAATTGCACAGTTTACATGGAAACCCCGAGACGAATCTTTTAAGCCTAATTAGTCTATGATTAGCCATAATGCTACAGTAACACATGTGCTAATGACAGATTAATTAGGCTTAATAAATTTGTCTTGCGGTTTCTAAAGGAGTTATGTAATAAGTTTTTTTATTAGTATCCGAACACCACTTCTGACATCCCATAAAATATCCGATATGACACCTAAAAACTTTTCACCTATGTACTAAGGCTTTGTTTAGATTGACAAAAAGACCCAAATTTTTTTTTGCACAGTACCCGTCACATCGAATCTTTAGACGCATACATGGAGTATTAAATGTAGGTAAAAAAAATAACTAATTACACAGTTTATCTGTAAATGTCGAGACGAATCTTTTGAGCCTAGTTAGTGCATAGTTGGATAAATTTTGCCAAATAATATCGAAAGAGCTATATGAATTTTTCCAAAAAAAAAATTTAGGATCTAAGCAAGCCCTGACCAAGCTTACGTCTCTGTCATTTTTTTTCTTCTGAACACACTCGTACTACCTGATAAATCAATGGTCAGAGTCAAATCGTTTGACTACCTGCCGTGCACGCAGGACCGGGCTTTTTGGACCGAGGCCTTGTTTAGTTTCCCAATTCTCCCCTCAAATTCCACTATGCAAAAAGAAGATTCCCCGTCACATCAAAATGTCGGCAAATGCATGGAGTACTAAATGTTGATGAAATCAAAAACTAATTGCACAGTTTTGTTGTACTTTACGAGACGAACATTTTAAGCCTAGTTAGTCAAAATTTGGATAATTTTTACCAAATACAAACGAAATGCTACAGGAATTCTGATACAGTGTTTTTCTCTCCAATTCTCTCATCTAAACGAGGCCCGAGAATAGTTTCCAACTGGCAGAGTGCTCCTTCACAAAACACTGACCTCTGTCTGCCCTGCGAGATGCCTATGCAGCCAGGTGCAGGGAACAGTGCAAGAAACCGTGAGCTGCCAAATATCTGGTACTACCTACGACAACGTACAAGTGTAGTAATGTGAAATGGCTTTACCAAAGAGCCAGATGTATAATGGCAGTGAAACCCCATGACACAAGGGTAACAAACTTACAACTACCTCGTCCCCAAATTGGTTACATGAAAATTATCCTTTACAGCTACTGTCATCTCCAAAGGGTGGGTAACAACCAAGCTACAACAACTATACAGCGGATGCAGTATCCTGCTACTAATTGGTACATACATCTTTTATGTAAGCCATCTTACTCACTTCACCATTACTAACTCCCTTGGTGGGAAAAAAAAGAGAAGACATTCAGTCTTGTTTTGTCCTCTGCAACATATGAATTTGCAATTACTTGGCAACAATGAGCTCGTCAAGGGTCACACCGTCACCGTCTGTGCTAAGAGGTGGCAGCACCAGGTCATCATCGGCAGTGAAATGGTACCTTTCCCCAATGGCTCTAACGAGCTGGTAAACCTCAAACATGGTTGGTCTCTCCTTCGGGGTGGCGAGCGTGCAGGAACACGCAACTTTCAGGAACTGCATCAGCTCACTGTCAGCGCCCTTCCCTACCAGCGACTTGTCGATAGCATCTTGGAGAAGTGCGTTGTTGGACAGATAATTGATCCACTCCACTAGGCTCCCTCTGAAATTCTCCGGGGCCGAGGAAACGTGGGTAGGCTTCTCGCCGGTGACGAGCTCAAGGAGAACCACACCAAAGCTGTAGACATCGCCCTTTGGCGTGGCCATCAGAGTACGCGCATACTCTGGTGCCACGTAACCGAGGTCTCCGAATTCCCCATTGACAAAGGTGCTGAGATGGGTGTCTATTGGGTTCATGAGCCTAGCAAGACCAAAGTCCGATATCTTTGGTTCGTAATCCTCATCCAAGAGGATGCATTTGGAGCTGATGTTGCGGTGAAGAACTCGAGGATTGCAGGTATGGTGGAGATATGCAAGCCCTTTTGCTGCACCAATGCCGATCCGTAACCTCAACGGCCAATCCATCTTACTACCTTCCTCTTGATTTAACTGATCATAGAGTGAGCCCTTGGGCATGTGCTTGTACACCAGCAACTTCTCCTTCTTGGCAACGCAGAACCCCAAGAGTGGAACCAAGTTCCGGTGCCTCACTTGGCCAAGTGTCTTCATCTCCGATGCGAACTGTGATTCAGAATGTTGTGAGTCTTGTAGCCTTTTCACAGCTAGGAAGGAACCGTCAGGTAGCACTGCCTTGTACATAGTTCCTGTCCTCCCAGTACCAATGACGTTCTCTTTGCTGAATTGATTTGTGGCTTTCATGAGATCACTTAGTTTCATCTTTGAAACTGGATTCTCAAACATAGATACCTGGATAATAGAAATAACCATGTCAGAGATAAGTCTCCGATTATTTTTTGTGCAAAATGTTACTTGAAATTGCATTCATGCCTATGTGCCTAAGAAAAGAAAAACCAAATGGTAAGTTAATGACTTGCCTTGATAGTTTTTGTTCCTTTGATACTCTTTGCCCACTTATTATCATCCTCATCCTTTGCCTTCTTCTTGGCTGGTATCCTCCGCAGGCAAAAGAACACAACTATTGCACCAATAATGACGACAACTACCACTCCAATAACAGCCCCGATGATTACTGCAGTGCTCTTGCTCTTTGCAGAAGCTTGGCAGTCACCTAATGGAGGCCCACACAGTCCTTCATTACCAGCAAAGTTTGATGCCGAGAAGTTCCGTAGAGAACTTGGAATAGTCCCTGATAGTCGGTTGTCAGCAACATTGAACACTTGTAACCGAGCAAGGGCGCTGAACTGCCCTGGGATTTCACCACTCAATTGGTTATGCTGAAGATTAAGGGTGTTTAGGTATGTCATGTTATAAATAAGTACTGGAATTTCTCCTGAGAAACCATTATACGAGAGGTCCAGAGTTGTCAAAAAAGGCACTTGCTGCTCGATGTCTGAAGGGATGGCGCCTGTAAAGTTGTTACTTGACAGATCCAGCCCAGTCATACTGGTACAATTCTTAAGACCTTTAGGGAATGGACCCTGAAGACCAAGGTTGCTGAGGCGCAATGTAAGAACTCGATTCTCATCTGGGTGCCAGCACTCCACACCAGTAAATTTGCATATGAAACCCACAGTGGTATTATCAAAAATCCATGAGGATTTGAGTATACCACTAGGATCAATCACCGATTTCTGAACGTCTCTCAAGCATTGGACATCAAGTTCAGAACTGAAACCACTGGTACTTAACAGCAACAGAAGAAGAGCACCTAGACCTAGAGCAAAATGATCTGTCATCGAGCACTTTAGTGAACTAATCCTTCTCTCTGATGATGTTAACACAACTTCTCGATTCAAGCTTCACCTACACAAAATCAAATTCAAACGCACAGAATTAGAGACGCTGGACTTTCAAAAAAAAAGATATAAACTAATTGGTAAATGGTGACAGCAACCATATGGGGACCTGAAAGTCGCTATGCAACTTCTCTCTTCCACTACCTAAAATGCAAAATTCGATTCAAATGTGATATCGACAACGCCAAATACTGTGAACCACACACAGGCAACGTCAGTCAAAGAACCGATCCCCACTAGAGGCAAGCAAATAACACGAGTCGGCAACTTTTGTTAAGGTTTTTGCAACAAAGAAGAGGTGCAGCCATATGCATGGAAAGCAACAAAAAAAAAACCAGAGGCAGATCATAAACAAATCCTCGATTATATCTATTATAGCTCTTGATTGATCTCTCATGCCCAACATAAACGGCTCCAACCGCAAAAAAAGGCGCACAACTTTTCAGAAGAAAAAAAATCTAAGGAAAAAGATCTCCCGAAAGCGGGCACCATAAGAGCCCATGCTCCTCCGTCTCTCTCTGATTTCACACGCCGGGTCATTCTTTAAAAAAAAACCTTTCGATTGTGGCAAACCCTTCCTCCTGAGGACACAAACCCGCTAGAACGAACACCCATGCACAGGGTTTCTCTCCCGAATTCCAGCACAGTACTTTGCGAAAACACAAAATCGATCGCTTTCCTTGCCACGGCTGACAGGTCCTCTCGAATTTAAGAACCCTCGCCCAGACCAGAGCATGCAAGATCGTACCGGACCATGGCAGATTTTGCAAGAACGATATAATAATTAAACCACAAGAATAGGTAGTGCAAACAAAAAGGATGAGAGGACGGGAGCGTGGGAGGGACGGGTTCCATGGGTGCTCACCGGGAGCTGCTTCCCGCGCCCTGGAGGGAACCTGTAGCCGGGCGGACCAGGGGAGGGAGTGCCGGCGGGGTGAGAGACGACGAAGCTGCAGGTTCAGGGAGGGGAGAGGACTCGGAGGCTCGGAGTCGGAGGGACTTGAGCGAGCAGGGCAGGCAGGCAGGTCCAGTGTGGAGACGGGAGTTTTCAAAGCGTGTGGGGGCCCAGTGGGGCCCGCGAGAGCCGGTGGTGTGCTGAGTGAGGTGAGGCCGGCACGCGGAAACCCAAGGACTTTGCGGTCAACTCTCCCAGTCTACCCGGCCGCCTGCTCAGGCACTGCACCACCCTTCGCTTTTCTTTTCTCTCTCCTCTGGATGATCGGACGGACCAGGATGGCAGTGTGGATTGGATAAGACGTCGTAGAGTAAATATTCACCTCCTATAAATTGTTTATCTAATAATATCAATAAATGGTGGTCTTATATCAAATAGGAAAATCAACTATCCATATCTAGACGCTCGTAATGACTCCACTAAGGGCCTGTTTGGTTCCGCAACACCCGGTCACGCGACCACGATAAGCGAACAGGCTCGAGCACCCAGGGTTTCATGTCGTGCATAGTTGTCCCACGCGGGTCCAAACCGTTTGGCGGGATTTTTTGCACATTCTCTGCTAAAACGTGTCGCTGACGCGGAACCAAACAAGGCCTACTCAATCATTCATAGGTTGTTAGTATCCGTGCATATAAGCATACACTTAGATTATGTCTGGATGCAAATATTTTTAATTTTTTTTAAAAAATCCATGAATTTGTAAAAAAACTCAAGGAGCATTATTTTTTCATGTTTCCTATAGTCCAGATGCCTGAAATCAAGGACTAAGAGAGATCGAGACAGGAAGAGAAAGATGTATAATGCTGCTTTTCTAGATGGTTAGGTTAAGATCTAATAGATATTGTTCATCGTCCGAAAAAAAAACTTAAAAATCAGGCATCTGAGAAATAGCAATCCCTTTAGTTTTTAGAGTCTTAGAAACTCCACCTTCAACTATTTTTTCCGTAAACCATCATTTTGCTCATCTGGAGGTTTCAAAGCTATAACATCCAAAGTAGTCCTTACTGTGTTCCTCGAGAACACACGACAAAAACTCTTTTGAAAAGGAAGTTTATTCTGATCTTAGCAAGAGTTTTGCCTATAACCAATCCTTACAGTTAGAGCCTCCTGCTTTTTTAAAAAAAAACTCTCAAAAATCAAAGCCAAACAAAGGTATGATTGATAAATGCTAAACCTCTTAAACAATAACCATCCATGCTTGACGAATATTTTCATAGCCACGGTCTCCATCGTGGGACATGCCCACTTCATAAATGCATGTCGTTCTTCTTATGCATAGCGTTCTAGAAACGTGTCCAATAAATTGTCCTCAAAATAGCATGCAAATAAGAGTATAGTAATTTTTTATCAGACAACCTAATATTTCTAAATAGGCAAATAGACCAAAAGATTGCACTTGTCGTACACAAATCAAAGAGCACAAGTTTTGGCCTACTTGTACATCTCAAACCCCAAATAAGTCAGAAACATCTTTTTGTGGTTCCGAGATTAAATGCCACTTGACGAATTCTCCAAACAAATCTATCAATTTGATAATCAAAGAACAAATGCTGAATAGTTTTTTTGTTGTCACAAAAACATCTATCGTATCCTTTCTAGATTCATTTTAGTAAGTTGTTCTTGATTAAGAGAATTTCCCCTTTTATCAAGAACCAGATAAATATTTTGATTTTAAGTAGTATTTCTAGCTTCCATAACAACTTGTTTTAAGGCATGGCAATTTGATTAATTAAGTGTTTATACATTGATTACACTATGAAATATCCTTGTTTTATAAGGCTCCACTTAATGGAATCTTGTTCATCATCCAACCGCACAAATGCAATATTAGCCACTAATTCATTGCATTTAAGTAGCTTTTCCCCTAGAGCTCTATTGAAGGAAATGTTAAGGTGTGTGCAGAACTAAAAACATTGGCTGTTGATATATGTTTTTTTCCTTATAATATTGTATAAAGACGGGTATTATTCTTTGAGAGTGAAGTTTCCAAAAGCCACTTGTCTTCCTAGAGCTTGATTTGAATACAGTTGCTACACAATGTATTGGGGCTTCCCTGGAAGAGTTGTTTAACAACTAATTTAAAAACCATAGAAACTAATTAAAAAACAGATTTTAGTTGTTTAAAAAATCTAAAATTTAGTACATCCTAACTTACGTATGAGTACATATTTCAATGCAGCACGGATATGCCGAATTTTTTTAAAAAAAATTAACAACCGAAATACGTTATCTGTGGTCATGTTTTCATGGATGGTTTTCACCATATATTTTCCCATTGGAGCCTTGATTTCTTTCCCTAAAATAACTAGCAAAACTCTGCCGAACTAATTTTTTGAAGAAGAGGAAGTGCCGATTGCAATTGTGCAAAGAAACTGGACGTGCCGGCCGTGTAAGCGGTAAGTAGCTCTTTCGTCTCCACGGGCACGGCACGGGGATGAGCTCACCGTTGCATGTGCCACGGCATCACAGTTCACTTGAAAGTTGTTGGGGCCTTGGGGGAGCCGGCACGGGCCCGCCCATGGTATCCGGCAGGACGTGACGTGAGCTGAATTGAACGGGTCAATTCTAGCCTGCTATCGGGTCCGTCTCTGACGTCCATCTGCTTCCCTGGAAGAGTTGCCCGTTTGGCAGACCTTCGGCTCAAGTCAAAAACAGCTTTAAATATAGCTATATATGTAGAGTAGATTTATTCGATGAGTTAAGGTATTTTTTTTTATCATTTGGTAAAACATGGTTCGGTGGTTTGCGATTCAGCTGGACCAAACATTAATAAATAAAGACTGAGGAGTGATGTTCAAAAAAAAATAGCTTCACCTCATGACTAAAAACAGCGAAATACCCACACTACCTTTCTATTTTGTTTTTTTACACTTTCTTTTTTATTAAATTTTCAGCCCATAATCCTTTTATCTCAAAAAAATCACAAGCCTCCCTCCGCCGAGCCTTATTTTTTTTTCTTTTTTTTCTTTTCTTTTTCCTACCTTATCCACCGTGACTCGGCCAACTGCACGCGAGTACATGGCGTGGTCCTCGCATCTCGTCTTCTACCTTCAGACGCCACTCGCTCATCCCTCCGCCGCACGGGAGTACGCGACCTCGCGACTCTGCCCCACCCCTCAGCCACTCCATCGCTTGCACCTGTGCTCGCCCGACGCTCGACAGACCGGCGCCGCCCGCCCCCGATGGTCTCGCGCATGGAGTTCCGGCGACCTCGTGCCCACATGGCGGCGGCGGCAGCCTCGCGCCCCCCACATGGCTCGGTGGGGGCAAATCTGCCCATCTCCCTGTGCTGGGCCCGTGGCAACTGGACGGAGCTAGGCGAAGCTCGTTTTTCTGGCTCCAGTTCTCTCTCCTCTCCTCTCTCTCAGCAGGTTTCGTGTGACTCCTGACGCGGAGCGGATCCGTTTTCTACTGTTTGGCTGGTGGACCAGCGGAACAGCTCCTGGAGCTGGTGCAGGAGCCGTACAAAACGGCCCCTTGATATCATACCTTGGAAAACAGATTCGGCTGGGTTCACATGAACACGCAGTCATATAGATCTTCGTTTACATCCAGTTAGGATTCTTAACGGGGGCGTGTTTAGATACCAAATTCTGGACCTAAAGTTTGGACCAGAAACATTGTGTAATACTGTAGCAATTTTGTTTTTATTTGGTAATAATTGTCCAAACATTGATTAATTAGGCTTAAAATGTTCGTCTCACAAAGTACAACAAAACTGTGCAATTAGTTTTTGATTTCATCTACATTTAGTACTCCATACATGTGCCGGCATTTTGATGTGACGGGAATCTTCTTTTTGTATAGTAGAATTTAGAGGTGAATTCTAAAATCTAAACAAGGCCCGGGTCCGAAAGGGAAATTCCGGAGAACGTATAGTCAACAAACAATAGGCTGGAAGCCGATCGAGAATCTTGATGGTGCCAACTGATTTCTTGGGTCAAGAGCAGCTAAGAAAATGAAGGCCAAGCTCTTTATCTCTTATTTTATTTATTTATTTGTTTGTCTGTTTATTTTTATATCGAACTAAATGAAGTAGATTTTCTACGGCTTTTGATCTAGTCTTGTGGTAATGGTAGAGGTAGCTTTGATGGGTGTTAGATTCCTTTGGACCAAATCTTCAAACACTAACCCGTGTCTGGAGTTCCTTTTGGCTGCTTGGTCAGGTAAGATTAGACTAGGGGCCACGCACCACGGGGAGTGGGAGAAAATAGGGCCACCATTGAGGAGTGGAACTTCCGTCGTAGGTGGTGGTCATGCGCTACTTGTTCACACCTGACACTACTGTTCAAGTGGAGCGCTGGACTGCTTCAATGTGTCGACGACTTTCCAAGCCCAATTCCAGTATAAGGTTTGATTGGTTGTTTGTATTATATTAGTCTTATTAGTATTAGATTATGCTAAAAGCAAGTCTTTTAGTGTGAGTCTCATCTTGCAAGCCGCCGCCACCAGGTCGTCTACAGCAACTCCTGCTCTTCGCTGCCGCTCCAAGGGCTCCTCTCCTTCTTCCTCTCCGGTGCATCTGTCTGTGATAAGGAGGAGAGGAGACTCATCTCTTTAATTTTCTGTAGTTTTTTAATTGTTTAGGGTTTAATCCAAATAAATCTTTCGGCGAACTCAGATGATTTTTTATCGGGATTGTGTTTATTGCGATGACTTCGATGATTGTCACGATGAGATCACCATTGCAAGCGTCGATTTCATTGGCAGCCAGCCAAGTTGTGGCCATTATTTGCGAGGGGAGGTGTGCTTCTGGGCGCCCTGATCTCATCGTTGTTGGTCGTGGAGAGAAAATCAAAAGACTTACACAAACTCTTGTTATCTAATACGAACAAATCTGGTGTGCTAGCTATTATAGCATTGGCCTACTTTGAGCACTGTATAAGCCTGCATAAGAGTCTATGTAGGCAACCAAACATGAGCAAATTGTAATGCATAAGTCTAGATATATGCCAATATAGGCAACCAATCAGACTCGTATGGACTAACAACACGTCCGACCAACCATTTCCTAGGTACATAGTAAAGGGGGTCGTCGCTCTCTCGAGGTAGAAGCACAAGCAGGCAATGTGCACACACACAACCATTGTTGAGTTGGACGCCAACACCTGGAAGAGGAGGAGCTTGTGCGACGACTGAGGCTAGTGGGGATGCTGTCTCCACGCTCTTCGTGGGAGGCGACCCCATTAGGGGCCTCTATGACGACCACCTCATGCCTAGGCTCAAGGAGGTTGATGCACTTTGCGCCTAGCTCATAGGTCCACATGAGGAGCTCGGCAGTGGAGGCAGGCAACACATTCAATGAGCTTGGGGTTGGGGTCAGTGTGGAGCTTATAATGGGGGTAGAGGCGAGGCCAGAGTTGGCAAGGTGTTGAGCTTAGTGGAAGAGTTGAGGGCTATGGCGGTCGGGAAGATGAGGGCAAGGGCATTGTAGATAATATAAGGAAGATGGAGAAAATACATGAAAGAGTCTGACCAGTGGACCTTATGAGTTAGGTGCTCCATTCCACTTTTCAGCATTCGTGACACAAAACACGAAAATATACCTGCTTCTGTCCTTTTTAACTAAAGATGGGATAGAATCATCCTATATCTAAAAACTAGAATGGGTATGTGCATGAAGTTATGCCCTATTCGGATGATAAGTAGACTGCCGTGATGTGATCTTTTGAACAGACATAGGAAGAGCTGGAGCAGCCAGCCATGCAAACGATAAATAAAACTGAGTTAAATGCACCGTAGGCCCATGAACTTGCATAGCTGTGTCAAATAGGTCCATGAACTTGGAAACTAGATATCTGGGCCCTCAAACTTGCGAACCCGTTCACTCCAGGTCCACCAGCGGTTTTGCATGGCACTGTAGCAGTGCTGACGTCAGCGATGACGTCAGCATTCCTTTTTAATTTGCAAAATTGATATCTTTTTATTCGGAGCTCCAAATATAGCAAATAATATATCAATTTTGATCGTCTCGACGAGCTCTTTGCAATGGTGTACTCCGTCTTGTTGTTTGAGATAATTTTATTTCATGAAAAAAATAAATATTTCTACAAAACAAGTTATGCAATTAAGCTGACGTATGCAAGTATTTTATATACTTTGTATATTTGTATATGTACAACACCAACGTAGTCAGTATATAAAACAGGGAGTTGGACGGTCAATCAGACCTACCACGATCGCTTAGATATTTTTGAATTAACCTTCCCTAGCTTAGATATTTTTGAATTAACCTTCCCTAGCTGCGGTTAACTAACTGTCAACATATGACACGATCAAACGATATGTTTACTGCTCCTAGTGTAGTTTTTTTCTGTTTTTGTGGTGAAATTAACTAACTAGTGGTAGTAGTAGTATTATATTTATCTTGTACCCAAATCCGATACAGTATACGATTCGTGTACACCTGTCCTTTTTCCTTTCCTACGGCTACTATTGCAGCACACAGGAACTGGACGACCATTCGGCCGACCTGTACGTATCTGTTTCCTGGCTGGCATGGCATGAGTATGACCGCATGAAGTGGCAGTGGATAGCTAGATTGAATTGAGGGAGCAGGTAGCAGCAATAGTGAGTGGCTTACTCGTGGTCTAGAATCTTGTGCGGCATCGGTAAGTTGAGCGTGTGCCCCCGCGGAAAGTTTTGAATTATTGCATTTCAAAAATGGTCAAACTTATATATTCTATGGTCAAATGAACCTAAAAAGACAACATTTCATGTTACATAATAATAAAAATATTATTTATCTAACAAATTCCACGAGTTCTGTTATTCTAACTTGTTTTGTAGAAATATTTATTTTTTTCATGAAATAAAATTATTTCAAACAACAAGACGGAGTACACCATTGCAAAGAGCTCGTCGAGACGATCAAAATTGATATATTATTTGCTATATTTGGAGCTCCGAATAAAAAGATATCAATTTTGCAAATTTAAAAGGAGTGCTGACGTCATCGCTGACGTCAGCACTGCTACAGTGCCATGCAAAACGGCCTGGTGGACCTGGAGTGAACGGGTTCGCAAGTTTGAGGGGCCAGATATCTAGTTTTCAAGTTCATGGACCTATTTGACACAGCTGTGCAAGTTCATGGGTCTACAGTGCATTTAACTCAATAAAACTCAACTAGCCTAGAAGAAATGACGTGGTTTTGTATTAAAAAGAGTTTTTTTTGGAACTGTATTAAAAGAGTTACTCCCTCCCATTCTAAACTTAAAGTCGTTTTAGGTTTTTAGGCACATATCTTTTACTATATAGACATCGTGTATGTCTAAATACGTAGCATAATCTATGTATAAAAAAGCCAAAATACTACTATATATACATAGCAATTTAGCATGGATGGAGGAAGTATACCTAATAAGAATCCTAAAATCCGTGCTCTCGATTGTTGCCTTGCTCCAATTTATTACCAAGATCAGAGAAGGAAAAGCAATGGTCCAAACTCCAAAGTGGCCAGCCCAACTATTGCCTTTTTTTTTTCGAGGAGCCCAACTATTGCCTTGCTATCCAGCTGGGTCCGAGCAGCCATTTTAGACCCAAAACGAACCGGGCTTTATAGTTCTATCGGAAGCGCCAAAGCCATTAAAGTAAGCAGATCTTGATCAGCCCAAATCTCATGACCGCCCACCAATGTCTGTGCACCCAGCCCAAATCGATCACGGAACGGAAAGCCCAAGCGAAATTTCTAAATAACTCACGGATGATAGGATGTCTTGTTTTCATTCACTTTTGTGTGGTTGAGATTGTCTGTAGATTCGTGCGATTCTTTTCTGTGATGTCATAGTGTTAGGTGCGTTACGGGTACGGGCTCATTTGCGCGGTTCTACACGCTGGCCGTCGGCGTCGCCACGTGGTCTGAAACCTCGCCGTCGTCGTGGTCGCCACGGAGCCCGGGTGCGCGGGCCACGCCACGGTGCTCAGGAGTCAGGAGGTGGCACTCGTCCAGCGCATCGCCCGCACGCCACCGCCCAGCGAAGACGGCCACGATGGGGCATCGTCTCCAGCGACGAGCACGGCGGCGCGTCGTTGTTCCATGGCGTGGATGAGGTGCCCAAGGGCCCGCACCCGGTGTAGGTCGGCAAGTCGCGCCACCGTTACCTCATCGCCGAGGAGCTCGTGGGCCACCTGCTGTTCCAGACCCTCGTCGACCGCACCGGCGGCTGCGCCGGCGCCACCGGGGGAGCGGCGGGCACCGTCGTCGGCGGCGAGGTCGTGCTGTTCGAGCACCTGCTGTGGATGCTGGAGAACGCGGGCCCGCAGCCGGAGTCTCTCGACGAGCTCGTCGACTACTACGCGTGCTGGCCGCACGCAAAGAGCGTCCGGCCCGCGGCCGGCCGGCCATGCCGTCATCGACTCATCGTCACCTTGTTTTGCTGTGAAAAAGTAACATGCGGGGTCCACTTATTTAATTATTTTTTTGGTTTGCGTTATCTTGAGACCGTTTCATTATTTTTTTCCTGTTGATTCTTCGCTGTTTGTTACGTGCTGTTTTTTTTCTGCCAATGATTATTTTTTTTGTTTATTCTATTTCTCTGTTGGTTATGTACCATTTTAATATTTTATTCTACTTCCGAGGTGTCAATCTGTCATTGGATAAAAATCTGAATGATAAAGGCAACGAAAATGTTCTAAAAGATAACTAGTCACTCCAAGCGACAAGAGAAAATTACTTGCTTGATTTTCTTAAAAAACATATTACTAGCACATGGGCGTTCGCCCCGCGTGTTTCGTCTGGATGGCTCGTTTCTACGCCTGTCGAACGATCGGGCCAACAGACCTCCTCCGTTCCACCTTTGGTATGACGCGGTTTCTAAGAAAAAACATAGCGACATTTCTTTTCCCCACTATCGCATGCATGCGACCGTCGCAGGCGCATTCACCGCGTCGCCCGCCCGTCGCTGGTCTTCTCCAACGCGGCAGGCTTCTCCAGCCGCGGCCTTCCTGTTCGAACGCTGCGTGCCCACTTTGCCTCGCTGCTGTCGCGTGCCCATCCCACGCCGCCTGCCTAGCCGAGCCAAGCCCGATGATGCTAGCGATGGTGGTGGTGGTGGTGGTGCTCTGCGATACCGGCTCCGACCTCGACGGCTAGAATCGCACAGCCCGGGCTCCCCCATGTTGCAAGTGCATTTCAAGTGTTTCAAATGTTTCGTAGTTATGTTTCAAGTGTTTCACGTGGATGTTGCAAAATTAGATTGGGGTGTTGCATATGTTGCAATGATTGTGCACGTATGTTACAAGTGTACGTTTCCAATGTTTCATCTGTTTTTTTCAGACATATGTTGCAAGTGTGTTTATCTGGATGTTGCATCTGTTTCACACGTATGTTACAAGTGTTTTATCTGGATGTTGCATATATTTGCAATTGTTTTTCAAGTGTTTCAAGCGCATGTTTTGAATGTTTTCAATTGTTTCGTACGCATGTTGCAATTGTTTCATTTGGATGTTTAAAAGTAGATCGGGGTGTTGTGTATGTTGCAATATGAGCCAGTTGCCACAGCTGCCTGCTGCAGCTGCTAGGGCGCCGTGCATTGAGGGGAGCGGTGCAGCAGGCGTCGAGGGGCGCGAAAAGCAGTGAAGCGTGGGGTAGTGTGTAACATCCGGTTTTTCAAGTGACCAAAAATAAATAAACTATTGAATCCAAACTAGCGTGGCTTGTTTGCAAATTATATATATATCGCTAATAATATATCTGGATGATACTAACACCCATTTCGATACGTATTTTGATGGCACACACGCAGATTGACTTGACTCCAGATTCCTTCACGTCGACGAGGATGGCATCACGTCCCCGTGGGCCGTGGGCCGCGGGTCGTGGCAGCATGTGCGCAATGATCTCACCTGGCCCTCGCGCTTCGCATGCAGCAGCGATAGAGATGGATCACTAGAGGAGTGCTAACTGATTAGATTATCCGTAGTGGCTAATCGAGTATTCATCGGCTGATTGCATTCCAATTTCCATCAAATCTCGCCACCCCGGGAGAGAGGATTAGCCGATTTTAGGACTTGGGACAACAGCGCTCAATGGAACAAGGCAGAAGCAGCGGCAACGCAATCCAATGCGTCACGAGGTTCGGGCAGGACCATCACGTGTCGGTGGTCTCTAGTGGTCAGCCACCCAGGGAGAAAGGACAGATGCATGTGAAGTGAGCTACCACTAGCAGATCAGAGGCGTCCACACGGCACTGACTGCACCGCCGCGATATTCATTACTACGAGTATACTCCTGCCACTCCTTTACAGACCTTCCGCTCCAATGCAATGCAGTGGCCCCCATGCGTTGCTTTTATGTTTCCTTTCATACGAGTAGCATCAAACAAACAAAACACTTCATTTAGCGGTAGAAGTACGTCTTTGAATTCCCCCACTCTGTGACTAGTACTGTAACTGTAATAGTACTAGTAGTTTCCAATTAGCTACTCCACCTAACACTATCACTTTAGTGCATCATTACCGATAGTTTATTTATACTCCCTCCATGTCGGTAATAGAAGTCGTTTATGATATGATTACGTTTATCAAGGAGTGATTAATTAGGGATATTTTTCCCTCCTTACCCTTATTAAATGAACCTGCGGAAGCTATCTATACAACATCCTTTCTTAGTTGGGCTGGCAACGCTTCCGTGGCCCGAGGCTACGGTTCGAGCCCCCCGTCCGCATCTTTTTTTTTTTTTTTGCTACGGTTCAGGTTACTCCCTCCATCCCAAATTATAAGGGTTCAGGTTACTCCCTCCATTCCAAATTATAAGGCATTCTAAGAATCTTGGAGAGTTAAAGGATCTCAAGTTTGATCAAATTTATATGATAAGATAATAATATTTATGACACCAATTAAGTATCATTAGATTCTTCATTAATTATATTTTTATAGTATACCTATTTGATGTTATAAATTTTTGTAATTTTCTTGAAAATTTTGGTCAAACTTAAGATGCTTTGACTCTCCAAGATTCTTGGAATGTCTTATAATTTAGAATGGATGGAGTATTTACGTTCTCGTCATTGTTTTTTTTGTCACAATCACATTTATTTTAGCTTGAACTTGCTAGTACTGTTATTTCGATTGAACTTGCCCGTGAACTTGCCGTGAACATGCAGCGGCTAGCTGGTTAGTATTACGAACATGCCGTGACTAGCACAAGAATGTGCTTGTTTTTTATTCTTTTCTATATGAACATGCTAATAACAGAACATGCTAGCTTTTTTTTTTTGCTAATAACAGAACATGCTAATAACAGAACATACACAGTATGCACAGCGTCAATTTTTTTTATTATGAACATGTTAATAACAGGACATTCTAGCTTTTTTTGCACAGTATGCACAGCTAGCATTAATAGAAGTGCTTATTTTTTTTGCCCTGGCAGAACATGCCGTATCACGTTGCACAGTATGCACAACGTGCGGTTGGGAGCTAGCCCGGCGCCCCGGCCAATCACGTTGCGTCGAGGGGCACGCTAATTAATCGCGCGGCCTGGGAGGCGAACCGGAGGGGTAGCAGCGTCCAAAATCGAGTTGAATGTGCAGAACGTCATATTTTATTCAAAACAGCTCCAAGTGCAGAACGACCTCTATTTAGGGAGTATATAGACATGAGACATATAAATGCAATGCAATTCCATTCCAAACCGGCGTCTGGATCTTAATGCACTTACCCTACTGTAGAATTTGGCAGTAAGCTGCTGGCCTGCTGATGCTGGACCCGATTCCTTCCCCACTCACCCACTCGGTCCCACTCAATCCTCCATTGCATGCTTCCTTTCACAAACATCACCCTATGATAAGTTCCAAAAAAAAATCGCCCTATGATTCCTCACTGCCATCACCATGTCCTTCATTCACCAAAACAGCTCAAGTGCCAGAGTGCCACGACGGCCTAATCCAGACGGGCCACATGGTATGGTAGGCATGGTAACGGACGCATGCACATGGAGCGGTTGCGTGCTGCGCGCATCGGCAGGTCTCGCAAGCACAACATACCAAAGCTGCTGTCAATTCGGCGACTCGAGATCTTAGACGCTCGGTAGCGGTCAGCGACACATCCCAAGGCCGTGAGGGGAACCGCAAGAGAATCAAGTTAAAACACAATTGTCACGGGCGAATCGCGCAATGTCGGAGGGCGAAGCCTTTTCCATGGCTCTCCACTACGATGTCACTGTCTGTGGGGATTTCCTAGGTCCATGTCACCAATTCAGTTCACCATGTCCCTCTCCTTCGTTCACCAAAACAGCCTCACCACGTCCGTGCCACGGCCTGACCCGTCCCAGAGTCCCTGGCATGGTATGGTATGGTAGGATGCATGCAGATGGATCGGTTGCGTGGTGCGCGCATCCGTGCAGCCGGTCTGCCACATGCACTCGCGTTTGTCACAGGCCATAAATAAAGGTAGTAGAGGCAGGACTGTTCCTGCCATCACATTCCTCTCCATCCTCTCCCGCGCCCGGACAGCGCAAAAGGCCACCTTTCCTTTTCTTCCTCCGACGAGGCCGGCCGGAGCTTGGGACTGATTGATTCCGGATCATTACACATTGGGTGTGCGATCTCCATCAATCTCCTTGTATTGCCTCTCACATTCCCCGCCGCTGCCTCTATATCTGACAAACGACTTTGTTCTGCAGCGGGAGGGGCACCGAGTACCGACACGGTGGTCTACCAGACTGCCACTGCCAGGCGCCAGCCAGCCTGCAGAGCAGAGATGGCGTCGGCGGCACTGACGCTGAGGCTGCTGTTGCTGCTCGCGGTGGCGGCCGCGGCGCCCGCCCGTGGCGCCGGGGCCGGCCGCGTCGACCTATGGCCAATGCCGGCGTCGGTGACCAGCGGGGCGCAGACGCTCCTCGTCAGCAAGGACCTCAAGCTGTCCACGGCCGGGAGCAGCTACGCCGACGGGAAGGGCATCCTGAAGGAGGCGTTCCAGCGGATGGTGGCCGTCGTGGAGCTGGACCATGCCATCAACGCGACCTACTCCCAGGGCGCGCCCGTGCTCGCCGGCGTCCACGTCACCGTCCGTTCGCCCAACGACGAGGCGCGTGGGCACAAACTGACTGAATTCTGATGGAGCGACGGCCAGCCAAGCGCCCCGGAGAGCTCTGCTGCTCTCCTGCATTCTCTCATCTCTGCGTCTTGCTGATAGATAGATTGGTCTTCTTCGCTTTTGCAGCTCAACTTCGGGGTGGATGAATCGTACAAGCTGGCTGTGCCTGCCACCGGGAATCCGCTCTATGCCCAGATCGAGGTTAGTGAACGAGCTGCGTCCAAATCTCAGGCCATGTTTAGCTTCTAATTTTTTTTTGGAAAATACTGTAGCAATTTTCGTTTGTATTTGACAAACTTTGTCCAATCATGGATCAACTAAGCTCAAAAGATTCGTCTCGACATTTATAGATAAATTGTGCAATTAATTATTTTTTTACCTAAATTTAATGCTCCATACATATGCCGGCATATGCGATGTGACGGGAAATCTTGAAAACTTTTTGTATTTTGGAGTGAACTAAACAAGGCCTCGATGCCCGTCATAGCAATTGCTAGAATATACATACAGTAGAAAGCTGACACAGGGATTTCGATCCCTTTGTGAATGAATCCACGGAAAAGAACGAATTATTTTTCATGGGGGACAGAAAGACAAAATGTATGTCTCGCGCACCAAGTTTGAGCTGGACGTATCCGGATGATGGCAAAGAAATCGCATTGGCCCTGCCCCTTACAAATATATGCAAAATGCTGACTCTACAAATCGAAACTTTCATCAGATACCTTGCTCTTAGCATACACTGCACATGCAGGGCAGCTACCTTACCCTGTACACCACCTCCACCACACATTGTCTCGAGCAACCCAGAACGCTGGTTAACATAGGAACTTACCAGATACATCCCCCTGATATTGGAGTTAGGCATAAACTTCTGTGAAGAAAACTATGTTATGTCCATGCAACTGCATCATGTCCTTGAATTACAAACAAAATAATTTGCACTAAGCTGATTGCTGTGGCTCATCGGGGGACGATTATTTGGGCAATGACCCAAATCATTCTTATCACTTCCTGCAATAACTTATTCACCATAAAAATTGTGACACATAATTGATGCTGTCTGTATTGAAATATTTTGCAGGCTCAAACAGTTTATGGAGCGCTTCATGCCTTGGAGGTAAATGGAAGTGAAATCTATGGATAATGTAAAATCCGCCCTATTATATTTTCAAGATACCTAACGTGTATTTTCTGTTAATGCAGACATTTAGTCAACTGTGCAACTTTGACTTCAATGCAAAACTGATTGAACTTCATTCAGCTCCGTGGACTATCCTGGATGCTCCCAGATTCCCTTACCGAGGGCTCCTTATCGGTAAGCTAGTCTATATTTTGCTCTATTTGAAATGGCAGGACTACCCCCCTCGCCTAGCATAGGCAGTGGTTTAGGATTTGATCCAAGTATGGAAGTGGAACAAATTAGATATGAAAAGAAACGAATTATGGTCATGGAACTCATGGTTGCAAGATAATACTAATTTCTCTGTTTTAATGTACCAAATTTACAGACACTTCAAGGCACTATCTTCCTGTCCCAGTAATAAAAAGTGTAATCGATTCAATGACCTTCAGTAAGCTGGTACGTTTCACGTTTCCACATGCAAAGCAAGTTCATTAATTCTTAGTGCTACTCTTTCTTTCCTGCAAAGTTCTGAACATAATATCCTTAAACTAGTTCCTGCTCAGTCATGTGATGTGTGTAATCTATCATCACACAGAATGTTCTTCATTGGCATATCGTGGATGAGCAATCATTTCCGCTTCAGATACCTTCGTACCCAAAATTATGGAATGGTGCATACTCTTATTCAGAGAGATATACATTTGATGATGCAATCGACATTGTACAGTGAGTTCTGTTTTTGTCATTGTACTGGAACTATATCTCAGCAGTCATTTGGCACCTAGACCTAAACTTTTGATTGGTAAACAAAAATATGCCAGCAAAACTGTGAAAAAGCAACATGACTTATAGTCTGAAAAGGAAACTCAAAATAATTCCAAATATTCATCCTTTGGTTAGACACAACTGTAGAGATTACTTATCTATGCTGCTGGATTTCCCCAAGTTAAGATGACATATCAGGGATTCACAGGTATGCTGAAAAACGAGGCGTGAATGTCTTGGCTGAGATTGATGTACCTGGCCATGCTCTTTCATGGTAATACATTTCATTTTGTGCAACATTACTCTTCTCTAGAAAATGGATATTTTTTTTCGAAATTTATTGATACAAAAATTTTTTTTGTTGTGTTCATCATCTGCACACTCTCGTTATACTTTTAGTATGTAGAAAGTATGTTTTATCTTACAGATGAGATGATACAAATATATTTAAAATTGAACATACCTAAAAAATTGTTGAAATTTGGTGCACTTCTCTTGTTTCAGGGGTGTCGGATATCCATCATTGTGGCCATCGGCTACATGCAAAGAACCGCTTGATGTCAGCAATGACTTTACATTTCAAGTGATTAATGGAATTCTTTCAGGTTGTGCTCTGTCAAAATGAATTATTATAGATTTAGGCCCCCATTCAACACTTGAAAGATCAACTAATATACACCTTCATGGTTTTGCCATAAACTAGAATGAAATGGCACTCTATACTAAAGTTCAGCAACAAAAGAGATGCTTCAATGGCCAGAATTATGAATCAGTCATTGTAGGAAAGAACATATATGGCCTCGTATAATACTGAATCAATGGCATTACCTTTGGTTGCCTTTTCAGATTTCAGCAAGGTTTTTAAGTTCAAGTTTGTCCATTTGGGGGGAGATGAAGTAAACACAAGTAAGCTTGGAGAAATCTGTACTGTACAACTGATCTATGTATGCTAGAATCTATTCATTCTTTATTATGATGTCAGGTTGCTGGAGTACCACACCACACATTAAGTCATGGTAAGAAATTATCTTATAATATAGCAAAGAAATAACAGGAAATTTTGCTAATGTGATATGACAATTGATAGCCTTTCTGTTTGTTGTAATTGGTAAAAACAACAAACTGCCCCGGTTCGGTCATAATCTGATCAGAACTCTTTTTCCTGTTTTGCAGGTTGCTGCAACATGGCATGAATGAATCTGATGCCTACAGATATTTTGTATTGAGAGCTCAAAAGATAGCAATATCACACGGTTATGACATCATTAACTGGTAGGGTGACTGGTGTTACAAGTTTTTTGCAGATTAAAATGCCCGACTAATTCTAACAAACCGTTTCTCATCCTTGTAGGGAGGAGACATTTAACAACTTTGGAGACAAGCTGGATCGTAAAACTGTGGTGCATAACTGGTATTTCCTCACAGCCTATTGCTCAGGCACTTGAGAAATATTTAGTAGCATCCTTGTTGGAAAATAACATCTGGCATAAGACCATGTACCCCTGGCTCATTTGTACCAACAAATTTATTAGTGCAAACCAGACATATTTCTTAATTAAAAAACCGCACTGATTTATATCCACAAATTTAAATAGAGGGCTATGGAAGTTTCACCCCTAACCCTAATTAATAGGGCACATCACATGAACAGATTTGTTATAGTCAGGTGCTGAAGTAACTGTGTTAGTTCTTCCTCATAACTTGGTAGGCTTGGAAGTGGAGTTGCAGAGAAAGTGGTTGCTGCTGGTTTGAGATGCATCGTAAGCAACCAGGATAAGTGGTACCTAGATCACTTGGATGCTACATGGGAAGGATTTTACACGAATGAACCACTGACAAATATCTACAACCCGGAGCAGCAGAAATTAGTACTTGGTGGTGAGGTATGCATGTGGGGTGAACACATTGATGCATCAGACATTCAGCAGACCATTTGGCCACGTGCTGCAGCAGCTGCAGGTATGATCAGCTCAATATGTTTTGACCTAATTTTGCCTGCATTAATACTTTAGCAGATCCATTCTTATAAAATAGCAAAATTAAGTAGACTAGCAATCACGACGTACTGTCATACAGTCATTCTATTCTTGGGTTATATAGTAGCACTTAGATCATCTTGGGTTCACAAGGGACACAATATCTGCGCCAAGGCAGTTGATGTTCTCTTCGCATACCCAGAACATAAGTGCTTGATATAAGCAATGAAAAATTTGAGCAGTAATTGCTACCAACCTGTCAGTATGGGGATCTTTCATAACCAAGTGCTCTGATGTGCTTCGTTGTATTGAGAGAATTGGGACTTGGGAGACACGCATCACACCATAGCTAACAAACTGAAACATTTATTCTTTCTTACTTTAAGCGAACATGAATGTATATGCAGACTACAAAAAGACTAGAGCATGCCTGCATAGTAAGAGTGCACATGCCTGCATAGTATGAAAGGCATAATAAGTTAAGTCTATCAGGTTTGTAAACACTCATAATTACATTTTATTAACAATGTATAGTTTTGTTTTGAGTTATCTCGCCAAAAAAAAGTGAAGTTAAATAGCCTGTATGTCTGTATCAAGTTGCCTTGACTCACCACATCACTTATTGATTTGAAGAGCGGTTATGGACACCAATTGAGAAGCTTGCGAAGGACACAAGATCGGTCACTGCAAGATTGGCACGCTTCAGGTGCTTGCTGAATCAAAGAGGGGTTGCTGCTGCACCACTAGCTGGCTATGGCCGCTCAGCACCATCAGAACCAGGTTCCTGCCTAAGGCAGTAGATTATTTATAACAGGTGCATACATTATTCATAGAGGAGAATAGACACAATTCAGGCATCCAATTTACTTCTCTGAGCAATCAAAAATAGCTCGGATCAATGTAAGGCAAACCCGCAGAATGTCCTATTTTCTGTATCTGATGCGGTATATTCATTTGGAGATATCTGGTCCTGTTTTACTTTCAGTGTACGGTCATGAATATCAAGATTTGTTTTCATACCACCAATGAAACAAAAAATCTTAGCATCTGTTCTAAAAAAAAGATGCCCCAACAAGTTGACAAGTGCCACAATGATCGAAGAAGCACACTAATACATTCAGAAACTCCCCGATATCAGATAACTACTTGGGTTGGGTAACTGCTTGCAGCAGTGCAGTTCCCAGACAAGAGGAACTCCTCTATTTATGACGCCAAATACAATTGGCAACTGCCATCCTTAATTCAACGACGCAATATGCTAGTAGCGCTCAAAATTTGTGACTGAATTTATCAACTATCATGAAGTGAAATCAAACCGTGTCTATCTGGATCAGATACGGAGCGATGAATCGCCCTCCCTCGACCACCTTCAACCCTAGTCTGCTCCGAACAATGAAGGATGTAGGGGAAAGCGTAGGTCCTCCGCCTCTGCCTGCTTGCGCAACCAGTTACAAGTTCGCAGACCAGGGTGCCTGCCCCCGTTAATCTTAAGCCGTTCGTCTCCCTTGATCGACTATGCAAATAGCGATAACAGTGACCATTTGCTAGAAGCGGACGGCTTGCATGGCTGTTAGTGCCTGACATATGTAATAGCTGGATTAGCTACTGCTAACAGAAAGGACGACAATCATCCAGAGGTATCGAATTAATGCAGCCACCATATCCCCCAAAAAAAAAGAGAGCCACCGTATGTCACTATCACAACTAAAAAAAACTTTGCCGGCTTGGTTAATGACAAATCAACTTATTTAATCAGCAAAACTTTGATAGCTTGTATGGAGGATCTATCTCTGCTACTGACTTATGGTGTCTGCATTCATTTGGTCCCTCTTAAGATTGTCGTCCTTTCTGTTAGCACTAGTTAATCCACCTCATTATATATTCTTGTTTCTAGAGGAATGGATTTATTATTTTCATTTTGTTGTAAAAATAAACTGAATTATCAAAATATTGTAAATTGTTGCTTGTTTTTGCTTCGGAAAAGCTACCTTGTGTTTCCCTATTCTTGTCATCTGCCCATCCATAAGTGCTTGGAAGTTAAACTTTGGAATCATTCTACTTTAATACTATTGGCAATAGCTTGAATGTACTCGAGGAACTCCCTTATTTAGGGCACATTTGAGACGGCTTCTTCTGACTCTAGTTTTGGCTCTATGCTATAATAATACATAAAGGAGCCAGATTCAAAAAAAAAAATACATAAAGGAGCCGAAGCCAGTGAAGCCATTTCTTTTTTACTTCACAGAGTTTTAGTTCATTTTGGTAAGAGAGAGAACTCCTCTATAGCGCATAAGATTCCTAGAAGTTCTCACACGTCTCCTATTTCATCAAAAAAAGATTCCTAGAAGTTGGAACTGTTACGGGAGGAGACGCACAGAGCTTTAATTAGACTAAGTATTCTTCTACTGGACTCTGCAGTCGATAACAAATTGAGCCATGTATTTAGTTATGTGATTGACAAACGACAATCCATTATTCCCTGTTGCTTTTGTTAGGCCATGTAAGACCGTTTATTTTCTTTGGTACTACTACTATTATCAACTCATGCTTGTGTTCTTGCAGTTGTCTTCGTATTGTGAACCAGCTGGTTGGCTCCATCAATCATCACAGATTATAGCAATATGGATTTAACAACTAGTGCTGTGTGGTTCACCATGTCTTTTGTTCTCATTTCTGCCATAGCCACCAAGATTGCAAAAGGAAGAACTATGTTTGGCCCAAGATGTACCATCATGCCAACTCCACCAGTCGTGGAGGGCAGATCTCTCATACGATTTGTGCACACGCTTCTTACAAAAGGTCTACGAGCTACGATCCATGATGAACATAAAAGGATGGGAAGTGTGTTCAGGGTAAGTTTCTTTGGACAACTGAAGACAACGTTCTTGGTGGGGCCAGACATGTTAAATCATTTCTACAATGGGCTAGAGTCAGATATTAATCATGGTAATATGCTTGAGTTCATGGTGCCTATGTTTGGCAAAGAGGTAGGCTATGGTGTAGATTTTGCCACCCGATATGAGCAGATCCGCTTCTACAGTGATCCACTAAAACTTTTTTTTTATGAACGCAGTGATCCACTAAAACGTCCTTCAAAGTTGAGGATACACGTTGATCCCATCATTCAAGAAGTAGAGGTGAGTAGCAAACGCACCTCCGACTTTTATTTTGTATGCATATTTATTTCACTATGAAATAAATCCTGAGCTATATATATTGGGCAGAGGTATAAAAAAAGTATATACAACTAGCAGATGTTAATTACTAGAACACCAAGCATATATCACTTAATTATTTGTTTCGCAAAAAAAAAATTTGAATACATCCATCGAGTGCATGCATTATGTATGTTTTTCAGTGAGCTAACAGTGTAATCGTGCGTTTTATTATAGGATTATTTTGCAAAATGGGGACAAGAGGGCATAGTTGATTTAAAACATGAGTTCAGACGTCAGTTACTCATGCTGATATCAAGCCAAGCCGGTGTCTACTCGGTAAGGAGGTTCGGGAGAAGATGTTTGATGAAATGCACACTCTATTTCACGAGCTGAAAAATGGCATGAGCATCTCCAGTGTTTTATTCCCATATGCCCCAAGTCCCCAACTCCAATGAACCGTAGGCGTGACAGAGATATTCAGTGAGATCGTGAGGTCTCGAAGGAGCACCAACCGAGTCGTCGAGGAACAAGATGTGTTGCAGAGCTTGATAGATTCCAAGTACAGAGGAGGATATTTGGTTAGGCAACCAAGCTTTTAAAACTCAATACCTAAATCTTTATAGTATTTACGTAGAAAGCATGCAACGGTTGCCGAGGTTCTATAGTCTACTCCCCTAAATGTTTTCTTTAGAAGGGCTTTAACGGGGAATAAACTGTCACAATAGAATAATCTAGTTGGATGTCTTCTAGACATCAACCTGGGTGGGGAATCTGACAAATTTGTCTGGCAGCTCCATAAAATAGATCCTTTTCAGTTCAATCAATGTACAATCACCTTGTCAATAATGGGGTTAAGGTTACGCGAGAGATTTGGCGAATGAAACTCCCTTTGAAAATTAAGATTTTCTTGTGGTTCCTAAAAAAAGGGGTTACACTCACAAAGAAAAATCTGGCCAAAAGAAATTTGAATGGTAGTAAGATTTGCAGCTTTTGCAGTAGCCTGAAACCATAAAACATTTATTCTTCGATTGTATTATCGCTAAGGCGGTTCACTGTATTTTTGGTTTGAGACCACCGAGGAACATAACCTATATGTTTGGATATTGATCTAATTTGGGTCAATAAAAACACAATCTCTTATTATTGACAGGTGCAACAGCCCTTTGTTGGGCCATTTAGCTCACAAGGACTGATTTGGTGATTAATAAATGTCAACCAAAAATATTTTTGCAGGTACTCTTCAGGGCGACATACTAGCTCCGATTTTGGACTCCATTGCAACGACTGGATGAACACAGGATGCTTATCCAAGGTGCTTGCAGAAATTTAGAGTCAAAAGTCATGTTTATTTTTGCTTTAAATGGTTGGAACTTTAGTTATCGCCTTGGGAATTAGTTTGCACCTGTGTGAGTTTCGTTTGAAGTGATTTTGTAATAAGCTTGGTCTCATGCTTATCTTTTGTGAGAAACTGAAGCCGGAATATTTGGTTCTATTATTAAAAAAAGTACAAAGATGGACGCTCCACGACCGTGGAAGAGGTTACCGGTCTGATCATGCTCTTAGTTTTTTGTGGAATGGACAACAGCAGCCTTGCCAGCACGTGGACCGGAGCTCGCCTACTTAGCACCCCAAGGGCCTTGGCAGCTGTGGTTGAGGAGCAAAAACAAATTCTTAGAGACTACGGGGACCATGTTGATTACAATGCATTCCTGAAGATGAACACCCTGCATTGGAGTATCAAGGAGGCACCACGGATGCACCATCCATCAGCGGTGTTTCTTCGGAAGGTACACAATAACTTCACTGTACAAACTAAGGATGGCCACAAGTACGAGATCCCGAGGGGGCATACAGTAGCAAGCCCCGTGCTTTTTAACAGTCACCTACCTTACATCTATAAGGACCCTGATGTGTATGACCCAAGCCGTTTTGGACCCAGGAAAGAGGAGGACAAAGCCAACGGTAAATTCACTTACGAGGCGTTTAGTTGTGCGCGGCATAGTTGCATTGGTGAGGCTTATGCTTATCTGCAGATTAAGGTGATGTTGAGCCATTTGCTCAGAAACTTTGAGCTCAAACTGGTGTCTCCTTTCCCTGAGACAGATTGGGGGGAAGGTAGTGCCAGAACCTAGAGGAAAAGTAATGGTAACTTATAAGAGGCAGCGCCTGCTTAGCACCTACTCCCTTCGTTCCAAATTATAAGACACTCCAAGAATCTAGAAGAGTCAAAGGATCTTAAGTTTGATCAAATTTATATGATAAGATAATAATATTTATGACACCAATTAAATATCACTAGATTCTTCATTAATTATATTTTCATAGTATACCTATTTGATATTATAAATTTTTATAATTTTCTCTATAATTTTGGTCAAACTTAAGATGCTTTGACTCTTCAAGATTCTTAGAATGTCTTATAATTTAAAATGGAGTGAGTACTTAGCTAGTAAAACTGCTGTGCAAGAACTTACGAAATATGCATGGATGAGTGTGTTATAAGCTTGTAGCTTATTATGTATACTTCTTGTTTAATTTGGGTCTGTTGATACCGTTCTGTGTTGGGTTGCGTTGGATCTTGTAAGCTGGTGCCACCAGTAGTTATGCTATGCTTTTAGTATAAGCAGGGCCAAAGCGCCTTTGGTCTAATAAAAAAATTTAGATCTATCTGTACATTAGCACTAAAAATTAGCTAGCTAATAGCCGCTATTTTTTAGCTAGCTAATTTTAGCAAGTGGCTATTTAGATCCACATGCTAATTCCTATTGACTTTAGAATTTTTTTTGAATTGGAACCGAATGGCGACGACAACCCGCAGCGGCAGCAGCTTTTTATTGCAGCCGAAAACAGAGTCCATACATGACCTGAGCATGGTTATAATTAGCAAAGCCTTAAGTGCCTCCAACTTGACTTTGGTCACATTGGTCTTCTAAGGTGATGGTCACACAATAAGATGTATGTTCTGTTACAACGCAAAGACATGTTTGCTACTACTAATACAATATGACGTGCAGAATGATGCTTGCAATGAGACTGAAAGAACAAAAAGCTTATACAATCAGCTACAAACTATGATCATATTCCGGATCAAATACTCGCGAACTTCTTGTAATCTACTGTATCTGATGCATCTATTGTCCAGCAAGCGCTTCCATGTACCTCGGCACCGGCGGCAACTCGAAGTCCGTAAGCCCCTCCAGAGCCTGCACCACCTCCGCCATCGTTGGCCGCGCGTCAACGTCGTGCTGGATGCACCAGCAGGCGACCTTGCACACCCTGCTCACCTCCTCGATGTCAGCGTCGCCTCCCAGCTCCTGGTCCAGCAGCGCCTTCACGTCCCCCTCCGCCTCCGCCAGCTTCCTCGCAGCCAGCAAGGGGAAGAACGTCGCCGTCGCAGCGTGGCCGTTGCCCACGCCGCTAGACGACGAGTCCGGCTCGGACTTGCCGTGCTCGACGTTTCTTCTCCCGGACACGATCTCGAACAGCATCATGCCGTAGCTGAACACGTCGGCTTTGGCGGTGATCGCCTCGCCGGTGATCCACTCTGGCGCGAGGTACCCGATGGTTCCGCGCACGGTGGTCAGCACCCGGCTGAAGTCTCTGCCGACGAGCTTGGCGAGCCCGAAGTCGGCCACCTTGGGAGCGAAGTCGGCGTCGAGGAGGATGTTCTCCGGCTTGACGTCGCAGTGGATGATGCAGTCCCGGCACTTGTCGTGCAGGTAGGCGAGCCCCTTGGCGACGCCGAGAGCGATGTGGTGCCGCGCGCGCCAGCTGAGCGTGTAGAGCGTGGCGCCGAACAGGTGCCGGTCCAGCGAGCCGTTGGGCATGTACTCGTAGACGAGCAACTTGCGGTCGCTGCCCTCGGAGCAGAAGCCGAGCAGGTGGATCAGGTTCACGTGCTGGATGGTGCCCAGCGTGCTCACCTCCGCGCGGAACTGCTTCTCGCCCTGCCGGAGCCCCTCCAGCTTCTTGACAGCGATGGCAGTGCCGTCGGGGAGGTGACCCCGGAACACGGAGCCGAAGGCGCCGCCGCCGAGCTTGTCGGAGAAGTTCTTGGTCAGGGACTGGAGGTCCCTGTATTTGAAGCTAGTCACGCATCCCTCGGCGGTGGTGAGTCCAGCTTGGGCAATCTTTGTTCGCCGTGCCCTCGTTGTACGGACGATGAGGATGGACACGATGAACAAGAAGCAGACGACTGCGAGTGCGCCGCCGATGGCGATCCCTACAGTCCTCCACTTGTGGCTCCTCGTGCCGGGGAACTCCGACGCGGCCAGCCTGAGGTAGAGGCTCCCCGCGCCGGCCTGGCTTCCGTAACCGTCCGCCAGGTTTTGCAGGTCGCTGCTCCATACGACGCAGCTTCCGTTGTACGCGTAAGCAGAGCACGTGCAGTCGCCGAGGCACGCTATCTCGCATTCGCCGGAACTCGCCGCCCCTGTGACGTGACCGTCATCGGGGAGCCTCATGCCGTCCATGCGGAAGAACCTATCCATCTCCACCACCTTTGTCTTGGAGCCGGAACCGGCGGTGCCATTCTCCGCCTCGCACTGCAACTCAGCGTTCCGGACGCAGCCACCGGTGTAATCGCCGAGGTCCCAGCTCGCGGCATCCCGCGGCCTGAACCCTCTGGCGCAGCCGCAGGCACCGGACGCAGCCTGGGAGCAGACGCCGAACGCGCCGCAGCCGCGTGGCACGGCGCAACGCGCCTTGGGCTCGGCGTACACCAGGTTCCACTGCTGGAACGCCTCCACCCAGAACCACCCCTTGACCTGCCCGGACACGTCCGTGACGAAGCGGTACACCGTGGAGTTGTCGGCGAAGTCGTACGTGAAGTAGCTCTCCCGCGCGTCGTCCACGAACCGGAAGCTGTAGCCGGAGTCCCCGCCCGACGCGGCGACCTCCGGCGCGCCGGTGAAGATGCGGCCGTTCCAGTCGCCGGTGAGCCAGTACTCCCGCGTGCCGTTCCACAGCAGCACGTACTGCGGCGCGCCGGCCGGGTCGAGCTGGAGCGTGTACATCCCCGGCGCCGGGTCCCCGCGCGCCCTCCACGACGTCATCCCCTGGATGACGCCGGTGGCCTTGTCCCGCCTCAGCTTCGCGCCGGGCAGCCACGTGTCGCCGATATGGTCGAAGCTCTGCCACAGCACGTCCGAGACGTTCGACGCCGGTGCGAGCACGAGGTTGCCCGTGTCGAGGAGCACGGCGACGACCCTGCTGGCATTGTTGGCGGCGTTCCGCCTGGTGGCGCCGGTGGTGGCGTTGGTGGACCAGACGGGCGTGCCCGACTGGCGGTCGAGCAGGACGAGGTCGCCGTGGGGCGCGATGGTGAGCCGCGAGGACGCCGGATCGGAGACGGGCCTGTCGCGGTTGGCTACCCAGACCGGCGACCGGACAGCGATGTTGTTGTACCAGATGCCGACGTACGAGCGGCCTGCGACTCCTCCGTCTGCCGAAGACAGAATAGCGAATATATGTCACGTACATTCAGGTGCAGTTTACACGATCGTGCATAGATGCGATGTGCTCGCTGTTCAAGTACATACAGCTCGAGTTGATAGCTGATGTGCGTGAAGTTTTTTTCATTAATAGTCATGTTGAGTACAGCACATGCGCATAAATACCTGGCTGGAAGAAGCCCAGCGCGAATTTGCCGCCCCGGGAGACGAGCTTCGCGTCGCCAGAGAGCGGCCGCTCGGCGGTGAGCGTGTCCTGGGCGCGCACGAGCACAGGTACGTGCGCCGAGACCAGCGCTAGCACGAGCGTGGCGTAAACCAGCTGGGGAGACGCGCGGGCAGCACCTGCCATCTCGTCGCTCAGAAGTGACCGCCCCCCTTCCCGTCGGGTGCAAGTGCAACAGCATCGGCAGAAGCGTACGGAGTATATACTTGTGGCGCCTGTAGACCGCCGACTCAGCGACGACTGCGAGTCTGCGAACTTGCGGTCGGGGCTGGGTGTGGGTCGGCCCGCGCCACTGACGGAGGTCTGAGGCTGCTATTCGAGTCAATCGTTGTTGGGGTGGTTGATTGATGGTTCTACCTCATTTAGTTTGACCAGTGGCCACGAATGATACAGTAGACCAAGCTCGGTGCTCGGGTCAGAAATCGCATGGGCGACGTGGTCTGTCAGGACAGCAACAGAAGTCATGTTGATATATGGGTCATAGTCGCTCTGTCCACTAATATAATACTTTTAATACGTTCAGAAGAAATTAACGGCGTTTGTGCTTTTAGTGGTAGGTAACGTTCTCGCGGACAGTAAGACGCACGTGATGACTTTGTCAATTTCGAGGATTTACCGACTTAGTTTTCGAATATACTCATAGGATACAGTTTGCATGTGCCCGCGCGTTGGGGTGAGTGTGTGTGCATTGTGAGTATTTGACTTGTATTGTGTAATCGGAAAAAAGAAAATAAGGAGTAAGCATATATATATATATATATATATATAGGAAAATTCTTTCCTACACGTACGTGTAGCTACTCCGAGCTTGGTAGTATAGGAACGCGGGCGTCCAGCTAGTCCCGCGCATGAACCAATCTAACGGGCCGATGACGGCGTTCATCCTCATCCACGGAACTTTCACACGTACTCCTACGTTATCTGGCTTAGCGGGTTTAGTAGCACGTATCCTTACCCGTTAATCAGCGGCGTCCTCTATCTCGATCCTGAGGCCCTCCGCCGCCGCCGCCGCCGCCGCCTCCTCTTCCCTTCCTCCTCTCGACCTTCAGGCTCCCCTCGTCAATGGTCGCGACGGCGGCGACCCTCCTCGGCTGGCGGATCCAGCCACGAAGCCCCTTCTCTTACTCCCGTTCATGGAGGTGACGGCGAGGCCCTTCCTTCGGCTAGCGGCGGCTCTTCTCCCTTTGCCGGCTCTTTTCCATGCCTGAAGCCCGTACTCTTAACGTGGAATCCAGGTATGTTTATTCCAATATAATTTGATTGCAGCTTGCAGATTCAGAGACGGTTGATTAAATTGATCTTGTTGCTGCTAGATCCCCTTTATCTTGAGGAGTTTCTGGATAGTCGATAGCGTCATTATCTAGCTGCCGTGATCTACCTGGTGCCACAATCTCCTCATCCGGAGACGGCGAAGCTGCACTCTTGTTTGCTACCTTGGGCTATCAACTCCGGCGCCGCTGACATGAACCAGGTGAAAATCATATCTGCACCAAATTAACACAGTATATTAGTTACCCTTATATGCTCTGATTATTTCCTTCCTAATCAGGAATAAACTCTCCTTTTCCAAATCAAAGAATAATTCATTATACCATTTTCTCGTTTTTTTAGATGATGATAGTATCAGCCGATACTATTTTCTTCGGATTAGAAGTCTGCGTATCACTAGTATGATCTCATTTTAATTTTTATGGTTTGTACACATACTCCTTGATTGCAAGTATGTACACGTACTCCCATGTATGATGTATGTAAATTTCCCATGTAAAAAATAAAAAATCTGGTGTACATACATATATATACTCTCTTCTAAGTCTACTCTCTATACGTATTGGAAAGCTGTGTACCACTAGAAAGATCTTAACTTCTCTATGGTATGTACACAAACTCCTTGTCTAGAAGTATGCATAAATACTCGCACATATGTACTATTTTCCATGCCTAAATAAAAATTCTTGTTTACATACATACTCTCTCTTCTAAAATCTCACAAAACTATATGTATCATACTACTTTCTTTCTTTTTCAGCTGGAAGTGTTACTAGATACATTATTAGACTAGAGTATACTAGATACATTTTGTTTTCAGATAGAGTAGCAAATGATACATTTTTCAGGCAAGAGTATTTACTCATTAGTTCTTGGATTATAGTATCTCTGGATACTAGCAAAATAACTGCAGGTTTAACTTTGACTTTCAGATGGAAGGATTGACGCAGCCTCTACCTTTGTCAAAGCTCAGTTGATCTGCATTTTCGTAAGTAATCTAAATTGATCTCGTACCACTAGAAAGATCATCTTAACTTCTCTATGGAATGTACACGTACTCTTCGTGTAGAAGTATGCATAAATACTCGCACATATGTACTGTTTTCCATGCCTAGATAAAAATTCTTGTATACATACATACATACTCTCTCTTCTAAAATCTCACAAAACTATATGCATCATACTCCTTTCTTTCTTTTTCAGCTGGAAGTGTTTCTAGATACTTTATTAGACTAGAGTATACTTGATACATTTTGTTTTCAGATAGAGACATTTTTCAGGCAAGAGTATATAGTATCTCTGGATAATAGCAAAATAACTGCAGGTTTAACTTTGACTTTCAGATGGAAGGATCAATATAGTGAAGCAGCCTCTTCCTTTGCCAAAGCTCAGTTGATCTGCATTTTCATAAGTAATCTAAATTGATCTCGTAATATTTTTTCTTTCCACAGGCATGATGTGGCCGATCTGATGGTGATGCTGAATTTGTTGTGCTTGGTTCCCTTCTTAGATCAGATTGGAGTATCACTCGATACTTTTTCAACATTTAATATCATTTTATCCCTTCATACTTGATGCAGTGACTGCTACAAGCATCCATCTCTACAATCTAGTTCTATTAGTTGTGCTTGCTTGGTGCTAAAATTTATTATCAAGATATCTCGACGACACGTCAAGATGGCCTAATGCAGGATAAGATCGTGAACGCGGACCAACTCATCGATTAGAGGCCACAACGTGAGACCACAACATTGCCGCAGTCATAGAATATTATGATCGGTATTAGCAAATAATTCTTAGTTTCTGCCGATGAGTATGTATTAATACTTCCTTAGATTCTGGTATATACACATACTCATTTTCTAAAGATTGTATGTACATATACTCCCTAATTAAGATGTATGTATTGATACTCTTGCTTATGTTTTAGATTCCATTAACAAATGTATATATTCTGGTATGCACGCATACTCTTGGCGCATGTATGCATACTCCATTGCAAAAAGTATGTACAAATACTCTATTTCAAAATGTATGAAGTGATACTCTATTCTAAAAGAATGTACAAATACTCTATTCTAAAAAGTATGTACGATACTCTATTCAAAAAGTATATACAGGTACTCCATAGTGCATAGGCGGCATGTATATACGCGTACCATCACCTACGCAATATACTTTCTGATCTTTATAGAATAAATCCACACTTGCAATCGAGTGTACTAAAAATAAAGTTGGAATAATATAAGAATATTTGGTAGTACGTCACATTAGATCATAGGCACATTCACCAGCGGCACGTGGACGATGCAGAGCCACAATTGACATACCTGAATTTTTAAAACGCAACCATCGCCGCAGTTCACGCCACATATATCCTATCCAAACCCCGTTACAGGAGAGCTAAGAGCCCGCACCCGGCCCCGACGTCTCCGTTTCGTACCGACGTCTCCGTTACGTACCTTCGCACCCCCGCCGCGGGACTGGCTGGACGTCCCGAGCGTACGTAAAATCTCACGTAGGAGTAGATACACGCGCGTGTAGAAAAAACTCACCCTATATATATATATATATAGACACACACCAATTTTCAAATTAAAAACAAAGACTTAACGTGCATATGCCTATGGGCATCAAATATCGACACACTATAAATGTAAAGTCTTCGTCTGGATTCTAGTACAGAACAAAATTCTAACGGCCGACAACTTGCAGCTAAGAAATTGGTCTCGCCAAGATCATTGTGCTGAGCAATGGCGGACCATTCGAATCAGCCCTCCATCTGTGTCTGCTATGCCCTCTAGCTAAAGAAATCCAGTGCCTAGTGCTGGCATGGGAACACTTTGATATTGACTTAATTCAGCCTCAGGTCCATACATAAGGGCGAGGTGGAAGGAGGGGGCAGCAAGGATCCCAAGGCAGCGCTGAAGACACTTTAATTGGAGAGGTCATCTACACAATGTAGAACATATTGAAGGAAAAAAAACAGTAGGATTTTTCAGAACTCGGTGCTCGATGCCCGTCAGGTCGCCTCCGAAACCAAAGAGGAGATTGACTTAAGCTCTAGGGTATTTTCCACCATGACTTAGATCTTTGTAACTTGTACCCCACGATCTGGGAGGTGTGTGGTTTGGTTTCCTGTTCCTTTAGGGCACCGAGGACCTCTTGGTTGTTACTTGTTGTTTGTTTAATTGAGAGGCAGAGCTCATTCCACGTAGAAAGAAAAAAAAAGGCCGACACACTAGTATGACTACCCGAGGTTCTGGAATTCGGCCCATTTTTGTCTGACAAAACGGCCATGCAGGTGAAATTTGTCAAAGACCTGACCTGAAATCAAGAACCAATGTTTTACTATATTACTCCGGCAGCTGACGAAAAAAAAATAACGCAGAGAGGCTTGACAGTCGCAGGCTGCGGCCGTGCGGTGCGGGACACTGCTCTATGTTTCTTTTGACGTGAACGGAGACCATCGCCATCAATTAGCAAGAAAATTGATTGCTAATGAGAAAAGGTCATACCTATACCTGACTTTTCCTAGATGTTCTCCTGTACGGGTCCGAAGTCTTGAATCATAGAGTGAAGTTAGGTGATTATCCATATTGTTAAAGAGATGCGGCATACAAATAATAGGAACAAATTGATGATTATAACTGCCTTCTCTGCAGTACTCAGTTGAGGAGACCTCTGAACATTTATTCCTACACTGCCAGTTTGCTGAACAATGCTGGAACATTTTGGGCATCAATGTACCCCCAGGCAGCACCTTCCCGGAAGTTATAACTGATTTCAAGATAAGGCTGCAATCCAAATTCTTCATGGTAGCAATAATTCTTATGTGTTGGGCTATCTGGACAGCTAGAAATGATCTAATCTTCAAAGGGCTGCAACCAAACATACAGAGCTGTAAAGCAACTTTGATCAAAGAGTTGAGACTGGTTCTCTTCAGAGTCAAGCCAAGCCTCCCAAGCTTTGAATTATGGAGTCACAATCTTATTTCCGTGCAATAGTCACTTCTGTTCTTATTTTCTTTGTTTCTTTTTGGGTTCCCTAGGTGGACCTCCTGTAAAGTTTAAGTTTGTACTTCAAACCTGCTTTTACTTCAAATAAAATTTCTGTAGGGGCTACGGCCCCTCCAGTTCCCTCAAAAACAAAGGAACAAATTAAATGAAATCTAGAACCTTTGGCTAAGAATTCAAGTTTCTCTAAGTTTGTTCTTACCTAAAATTAATGGCAGGGCACGTGAGATCATGCGGGGTAAGAAAGCTTCAAGTTACTGTTCACCTGTACTTGGTGTTACTGTACATGCAGAGCACTTGGTGTTACGTCTGGGCTTCCCAACCAGCGAGCCGAGTTCCACGGCTCTGGGGAAAAACCTTGGCCCAGCCCCCACCTCAGCCTCACTAGTCACTAGCCAAAAGGCCTATGGACGTAGCCGGTCAATGAGAACCCAATAGAACCCGCGGTTCCACCTCCTCCTCACGGGCTGGCCCGGCCTGGCCTTCCTTGCATGATATCGTCGTATCATCCTTCCAACAAGTCGGTTAGAGCATCCACTCAAAAAAAAGTCGGTTAGAGCAAGTAAAGGTGTAGTCAGCAAGCGAAATAGTGTTTCACGTCAACAAAAATGTGAGCTGGAGGAGTCAGAATAGGAAAGAGAACACGGAGTGCTGGTGAAACGTCCGGCTAAAACGCATGAACAAGGAAAAATGTCTGCTTTTAGCCCGCACTGAGCGCATGAGCCAGCGTTTTTGTGAGCCTCCTTCCTCACTCCTGATCCCCTGCACATATTTATGTACTTGTGCTTGTGCAGTAGCAGGTTGTGGGTAACTGTCTAACTGATGCATAAGATGCAGGACAGAGACAATTTCTAGCGACATTTTTCTCCACTGTCTAATGTTCATGGTTTTGTGCTAGTGGCTGTTTTCCTATCTTTTTCAGATTTCAAAATTAGAGATTGGCTGTTTGCCTGTTTCTGCTAAAATTTTATTTTCGTTTTTTCTCATCCGAATGATCATTACTTTCTATGCCTGTTTCTGCCAAATTTTTGTTTAACTAAGATTTTCCTGTGATGTTGAGATTTACCTGATTCTTAGCTTGATGTGTTGAATTAGTTGACATGGCGAGGAGATAGCTTGATTGGAGGTCGCAATCTACCATTACCCTTATTTTTGTTCACCATTTACTGACCTCCCGTGCATCCACGTCACTGCCCATTTCTGACCATCGGATTATCCATCTACGGCCTCAGTGTCCACTTGCCTGTGGATACCTCTAGACTTCTCCCACGTGCCCACAAAGGCAGGCCGCAAGGAAATAGGCCGAAAAAAAGCTTTCTCGATGGCTCCGATCTACTCGCTTCACCTCCGCGTCGCCACTCTGCCTCTCCTAGCGCCGTCGCTCTGGCGTCCCAGCGCCGCCACTTCCTACCATTGGCGCCACTGCTTCGCCATCCACAACGCCGCCCCTCCTCATCGCCAGCGTTGTCGCTCCACCCTCTCCGACGCCGCCCTTGCTGCTGCTCCACCTCTCTTGATCGTCTCCTCGATGGCACCTTAATTGGTAGCCTCCTTGATCTGTGATTTCTTGTTATTTAGTTTCTGTTTTGCTTTTAACAAATTCTTTGTCTTCCTCTTCTAGAGTTAGGGGAGAGGATAAGGTGGAGGCAGATTCAGTAACTTACTTCAATCTCTATCCTCCAACCAAGATTCAATGACTCCCAACACTTCCAAGCAAAAGCTTCTTAGCCTGATCGGTCGTGGTACAGGCAGTGCTGCAGCTGCTGCTGCTGCACAAGGTACCAAAACTACTACAACCAATCCACAGCAGCTGCAGCCCAAACAACAGTAAAAACCACAACAAAATTTTCCAACAACAGTTCACTCTCAAGAGCGCAAATAAATAATTCAAGTGACATCTATACTATAATCATTAGAACTTAACATTTTCCAGTTTGGAAGTTCTAGGTTCAAAGCACAAATACATGCCACATTCATTTGTACAGTAGGAAACAAAAGATTATAGCTACTTAACTAGGCCACAAAAAGATTATAGTTGGGCCATTTCACTTATACAATTATGCCACAAAAGACTATAATTAGCCCTATCCAAATTACCATCTAACCAACATGTTCATACTAGAACAGACCACGATCATTAAGAATACCACCATCATAAGTTAGAGCTGTTATCAGCTGGGTAAAACTTCCCAAACTATCAATAACATTGTGTTCTTGAAGCTCCACAGTTGCTCCTTTGCTGCAACCATGATTCTCCACTTCTACTTGGGGTTGTACTCCATCACTTTTTTTTTGTTGCTGGCAATGATTGTTTAATTAATTAGTTTAGGAATGAATTACAGTAGCATATATGGGCTGCATACTATAAAGTTTCTAACATACATTTGCTCCTTTTTTTTTGTTGGCTGCTTGTGCTTCCCCTTGTTAAATTTATCAATCCAAGTTCTTTTCCTCCTTGAATTTTTGGATTTGACCTCCTTTTTCTTCAACTGTGCAGCACTAAACAAGTCATCTCCTTGCTGGACATTTGGTTGAACATTTTCTTGGTCATTGCTTGGCGTGCTCATAGTAGAAGTAGATGCATTGAGTTTATCCTCTAGCTGTGTACCAAGGCAATCAAGTGCATTGTCTATCATCAAACAACATTCTAGATAGTGGGTTGCTTTATATGCCAAATTGAGAAATTTACGAGACATGTTCTTGTAGCGAGATTGAGAGTCCAGCTTTGGATTTGCTACCATGTTCCTTCCTTCCTTATCTTGTACACTCCCATTGTGTGCTACTTTAGTCCATCTCTTTAACACAAAATGTGTTGGCAATATCTTTACATTCATCAAATCAAGAACTAAAAGTAGTGTCAAACGTAACCACATCACCAAAGTGTGCATAGTCAAGAATCATCTTAGCATCAGCCCAAAATATGTTGGTTATATGCCCCTCAGAATCTAACTGCAAAGCATATTGGAATCATGGATTTTCAACAATTTTGTCATGAAAATACTTCAACATACTTTCAGCCTGTCCAAAAACCAAATCCCACTGCCGTTTTCTTTGCAAATAATTTTTGCGATCACGGCAAGTGTAGCTAAGGTTAAGTGGTCCACCAACTTGACGACTAGCAACTCATGTGTAGCTTTTTATCTAATTCCAGAATCATATGCAGTCTCTATTTCAAATGCTTGCAGCTCTGAAATTTTCCTCTGCGATGCCATCAAGTGTCGAGTTTCTGGCAAGTGAAGAAGGTGATTGTGTTCAAGCACAACATCATTGACTTCATAATTTCCTGCAACTCGATCCAATAGAAGGCTCATTCGAGCTTTGCAATCAGCCCTTGTTTCAGCTCTAAAGCATTTGATCGCATGATTTGTTTGCCCTTTCCTTCTAAGGCCCTCGTTGGAACAAACAAATCTGGATGAGGTCACCTTACCATCAAAGGTGCTTACATTTGTGTATCTTTTCCTCACATCAAAGCCTGTGCGACCTCCATATGCCAACCAAAACTGCCAAGCCTCATCTGCACTCTTGAACCTTAAGCCAACTTGAGGATCCCCCTATTTAATTCTCCCTTGGCCTTGTACAAGCTAGAGCAGCTAACAATCCTGATACGAAATTCAACAAAATAACAGTTTATGGTTCATGGATTCTCTAATTAGTTGGCACTTATACATGTAATTGCATTCTATTTTGCATTTTGATAGATACTTGAGGTGGATTAATAAGAATTCATACATGCTAGGGCACTAAAACAAAAGATGACAGTAGACATCTCCGTTGCAGGGGATGGATCTCGTACTTGGATATGGCAGACACAGGCGTGCTCCTCCATGAATGGGCGGGCCTCCTGTTCTCCCGGCCAGTGCGGGCTCCACCTTCCCTGGGGAGGCGCGGAGGGCAGCGCGGCCGGGCACCAGAGGGAGGCGGCGGTGCAGTGCGATAGCAGGGAAGACGACGTGGAGCTACAGCGGGGAACGCGGTGGAGGAAGGCGGCGCGGTGCAGCAGCGAGCAATGCGGCATGACGCGGCAGCAGCCAGCAGAGGGAGCGCTGGCGGCGCAGTTTTCGCGTCCTGCTTTGGCGCGCTAATGGGGCTTCGTTCCCGCGTCCTGGTTGCAGCCCTGGCTTGGGCTGAAAAGCAAGGTCCATGCTGTACCCGTTAGATACTAGCTGGATGCTTGAGATTGAGCCATGTAACTTTACTCTGTAAAGTCACCCAATCTAGCTCCGGATAAGGTTTGAGGGGAGGAAGCAGGAGGTGGCACGGGCATCCGGCGTGTGTAGGGGAATTGGACGGCCAGGAATGAATCACTGTAGATGAATAGTGAAATGAGTCAACAAACCTGGGCTATAGTGATTTTCACAAAAACAAAGATCTCTATAGATGCCCAATTCAACTTATACCTCAGAAAAAAACTATTTCCTAATCCTGTTCAACAATGTATGTGTATTGACATGCTTTACTTCTTGTTTCTTCTAGACTCACACAATCGTCTATTTCTCAAATGATCTGCATCTCGCACATACACATAGATTACCAATTACGTGGGTTTGCCCATAAAAAAATGTAGACTTATATGTTTTTGTCATCTTCTAGTGGGATGTTTCAGATATGTTCGGCCACTGTTGGCTTCCTGAATTGTATTACCAAACATAAAAATGGTGTGTGAAAGCTATTCATTCGTACAATAACATGAACTATATTGTATTTGATCAATCTTTGAGCCTTTGGCCAAACATAGCACCAAATTCAATGGACTGCTGCGAATTTGATATTCAGACTGACTAATAATGATAGAACACCAAGCTTTGATGCAGTCCTTCTATAACATGTTTTGACTGAAAAAATTCAGGTTTTCTGATGTGTGATTATAAGGATGCTGAATACCATTGTAAAACTGCAGATCCCATGGCCTACAGTCATCCTAAGGTGTGTTGTCACATGATGAAGATTCTACAGTCCTATTCCTTGTTGTACGTTCAAATTAATGGCCTAATGCATGGTCTATTTGAAGATTTCTCTTATGCATTGGCTTTGGCTGACTGGTTAGAAATGTGATTATGTGTAGTTTGCTAAAGTTCATGTAAACCTAGGTTCTCACTTCATATCTATATATGCTGATGTTTGTCAGTACATTTCTTCTTCCAATAGGAGCATTCAATTCCTTCTCTTTCGTGTAGGCATATGAGACCGGCCACAACGTATACTTTTTGCGATGCCGAAAACATGAGAGAAGATTGGAGCATCGATGCACACACTGTGGGTAGCGATGTCTGAAGAAAATTTCTTGGCATCGTGGAATGTTGCTGCCTCGGTGCCGAGTCTGACAACACACATGTACACGAGAGAGGAAAAGCTGCACAAGAGAGAGGAAAGCTGCCTACAGTTGTTGCTTTTTACTGTTTAATAGGTCCTACACGGTGCCTGCCCATTGCAGCTTGTCTCCACCGATGCTGAGTTTCTGCTGTTGGTTTTGGGCATCGATGGACACACTGTGGCCGGTCTGAGTTTTGTATCTTCTTTGAGATGTGTATATATATTCCTAACATTATCACTTTCATCTTTGATATCCGCTGCATTACATTTACCATGGTTGCTTTATTAGTTAATACCGAGTAAAATGGAATTTACTGCTATATATGTATATATATAAATGTCTTCAGAATGTTTAGGCAATGTGTGTGCTAATCTTTTTCTTCGGTTGATAGGGAAATCAGCTACGTAGTAAAGTGCACAGCTTTTTCCAGTGCGACTTTTACCTGATCCATTTGCTACCTACCTACCCACCCACCTAATCATTTGTTTTACGTATTCAGCGTTACCCAGTGTGACTTCTGCCGATGTGCATTTGTTTTTTTGTTGCTCATACTGCTGAAAACATTCCCTTGATAGCCCTTGCAGGTCAAGTGAGTGGTTCCGTAGAGCATAGAATTTATCTGAGCAATCTGATCCATCATTCTGTTCTTTAGATAATTTTAGTAAGCATACCCCCTTCATCGCATTTACTTTCCATCAATGATCTATCTGTGATTCTTAGTTGTTTGGGTCATGCTCAGTAAAGTTCGACTAGAACAGTTATTAGATATATGAGCTTACCCAACAACAACAAGGCATCTCTTTTGATTTCCAAGTATATTGTCAATAAAAAAAACTTACATTTTTGTCGATGCCTAAGACTACCCGCACTCATGGACCTCTATATTCATCATCTATACATCCTAGTCAGCAAGATTCTCTCCTCTATACTCAATTCTCCCGCACCCATCCATCCTCTATATCATCCTCTATCCACTCTATCCACTGTAGGACCCACTTGTCACTTTATCTAAATATATCCATGTGTGATCTAGTTTTGAAGGATTTATTGAGACGAATTTAATGGTGCAATCGAAATTTAATTTGGATTTTTGGTTTGTGAGTTATAGCATTTTTTCCTTTGTTTAGCTAGTGGGGCCCGCCACTATAGAGTATAGAGTAAGCACTGTACTACTCTAAATATAGAGTGAGAGAAAGGATAGAGTATCGTTTTAGAGTACCCAATGCAGTAATTTTTACTCTATATTCATACTCTAAAGCTTTAGAGTATCGTTTTAGAGTACCCACTGCGGGTAGTCTAAGCAGTGACCTGTAGGTTGCATAGTTTTGTCACCTCTATTGCCATTTTATTTTTTACGTGCTTAGTGTTTCATAACTGACATTTATCTTATGCCTTATCCTTTCCTCCTACAGTGACTTTTAATTTGCTAGATGTTTTACTCGAAACATATTCCAGATTGGCTAAGGTACCGTTTAGATGCCAAATTTTTCAGATTCTCCGTCACATCGAATCTTTGAACGCATGCATGAAGCATTAAATATAGATAAAAAATAAAAGTAATTACACAGTTTAGACGAAATGGACGAGATAAATCTTTTAAGCCTAATTAGACCATGATTGGACACTAATTACCAAATAACAACGAAACTGTTACAGTTACATTTCGCCAAAAATTTTGCCAACTAAACAAGGCCTAAGTATGAGCAAGAATTAAAGAAGTCTTTTTAGTTTGGGACAACCACAGTGTATTTATGTTGAGAAGACTGCACAAAGTGATTGGATGTCAAAGGTCCCAATATTTGACACTACTAACGTCTATTGTATTCTACCGTTTTAATGAGTAAACTTATGTGTTACAGCTTGCTAACCCGCGCGACTGCGCATGGTTCCTGCTAGTTAACACAATAATTGTAGATCCGTTATGATCATGCTTGCAGACTGTGGACAACATATGAATGGAAGCTTGGAGGCAGCAAAACACGAGAATTACATTATTTTTTTCTTTCATAATCTGGCAACCAAATCATTGGTTTCTCTGCTTCCTACAGCCTTGTGTGTTCTGCATCCTTGAGTGAGATCATATATCCAAACATAGAAAATAGCATTCAATCTCCATAATGGATGCTTTGAGATTGATATATGCCAAGATGCAAGTTGTATTTTGCTTGAAGTTTTTTTAGATGATGGAAATAAATCGGGCTTCATCCTCTTGCAAGAGGAATCAGACCACCTTAGTACAAACACCACATGACTAAGTCTCAAACGAGTTTGTTAAACAAAATCTACTCATAACCCAATTCGTGAAATAAAAGACCATCCAAAGGATGTGGACAGTTGCATAGCTGCATTCTCCAACTTGCGGCATGCCTCTAACACCAACTTTTTCTTCCCGTCACACCGTTGCAACTGTGCCTAGAACTGTATAGATGAATGCACGGTTTGATGAAATGGCTATAAAGATGTTGATGACTGAAAATAGGACGAACATAGAACCATTAAACATTTACATACTTAGGGGCTGTTTGGATAGCAGAATCGGACCCCGTTTCTCTCTAGAATCAGTTGAAACACTTCCAAACGGCATTGTGGCATGGGTTTTGAGGCTGAAATGTTTTAGGTTTTGTTTGTAAAAGATGGGAACGGCCTGTGGGTAGTTTTGCATGGATTCTATTTCTTGCTCCCTCCTCTTTATTAGCAACCATATTTTTTGTTAATCTTTTTAAGTGGTATAAATTAAAGTAGATTGTATTTAAGCTGTTGTTCGCCTATACAAAAAGTTCTAAATTTTTTAGAGGAATGTTTTCCTTTATATAATATATTATGAAAAAAATATTGTATGAATAAGTATCCATACTATACCAGCCAATCGATCTCACAAAGCAATTCAGATTTATCATTTGAAACATTTCTTGAGAAAATCTAGATCTGAAATAGGCCCTTAATTACAATTATTCAACCTGTGGGTAACCATCTCTACGGCGTGTGACGATCTAGAGCTTAAAATCAATGATAAAGATTCGCTGGTAGTGACCATTCTTGAAGCATTATAACTCGACAGGTGGACCCCCCAGCATTGTAACTCGACAGGTGGAACCCCCCCCCCCTCCCCTCCCCCCCCCCCCCCCCCCCCCCCCCCCCCCCCCCCCCCCGTTAATTTGCATCGAAACAAAACCTAGTGACTAACCTAATAGCCAACACACTATATATTGGCCTTGCTCTTGGATCTATCTGGCCACTTTGTTCGCCCTGGTGCAGTTCTTCGACAACCTGACACGGTCGTCAGCCAGAACTAGCCAAAGGTTAAAGGTGCGTGTAGGGGCCGGCGACAGGCCGATGCATGGATCCGTCCGCCGTCGTCCGTGCAGCGCGCGCGCATTGATTCGCTTGTTGCACTGGCTTGGCGACGCCCATTGATCGACGACGTCGCTGCGCCGGCCGCCGGGGGTATGCGACAGCTCGCGCGCGGTCTGGTCTGCAGGACCAGTCTTCACTATAGTACTCTTGACTCCTGAGGGTGTGTGTGTAGTGGGTCGTCTTGCTCTTGCTGCAGTTGTCTCCAATGACTGTTGTGGCCGGTGCCTGCATGTCCCGGTCATGAAATTGAATGGGAGTTGGAATTTGCTCTCAAGCAAGTCAAGTCTTCGTCGCATGAGCAGCTGTACACTGGTCGTATGTAATGTACTGGATGTCCATGTTGCCCGCGTTTCTATGTGAAGGGGAGGAGGAGGAGGACCGTCCTGGACGCCGGCCTCTGACCATACTGCATGTCCCTTCCCGAATTCGGGGCTCCGGCCTTTGAAGGCCTCGATCGGTGACGCGTCACGCCGTATTGTTTTCCGTAAGGTCGATCGACCTCTAGCTACCAAATAATGGTGATCGAGTGATCGAATGCATGTACTGACGCAAACGTGGTCTCTGAACTGGCTTGCAGAGCATCATGCCATCATCAACAACACACGCCCGTCACATCCTGTTACACACGCGCCACGACACAGGGGAGAACTGATTTTGAAAAAAAAAGATTACACGGTGGTACAACGCAGCACAACATGCACAAAATAACCACAGAAGAGAACAGATGATGCAAGTGAATCGCTTACGACCGTGTCCAACTCAAACACAAGAATGGAACACTACATACCCGTTTCGCTCAGCGCGTAACCGCTGTTGCCGGTCTGTCAAGGTTGTCGTCCTTTTCTAGTCTTCTGCGCTTCCAACAATTTGGTGAGGGCGTAAAGAATTGAGTACTTTAGACCTAATAAGGCAATATTCGTGGCCTGCTCTGCTAGTCATTGAACGTAGTTGTTCATCAAGACAATTATAGCGTGAGTGGCTGCGGCACCGCACGACTGCGTCAGTGAAAAAAAGATTGGAGTAGTAGCAGAGTGTGGCGAAGCACGGAAGCAATCACTTTTTTCTGTCTGCAGAAGGTATGTGGCAGAGCAGCAAAGAATTGGATGATGAACGTGTGCCGCGTGCGCGTGCGTGCCTCCCTGCACATGACCCCTTTCAATTCTGCTTCGCTTCTCTTTGTAACCTTGTGCTCACTGCTCAGCAGCTTCTCTAGCTCTCTCACCCATGGGACTCGATTGGGATACGATGAAAAGCCTGCATCGGGTTGTGCTTGCGCTGCTGAATAGGCCGGGGGGGCTCCTGCTATGCTCGCTCCACCCTGCTGTTCAACTCAGAGGCGATTAAGGCATGTTTATCGGGGTCCGCCAACCACGATAACATCTGACAATTTTTGTAGTAAAACACTGTTATAAATTAAGAAGCGCCATGTCATGTGATGAGATTAATCTTGATAACCCTGATAATGTTGTCGCCTAGATTTGCCCCTCAACTACTTCACAGAAAACGAGCAAATGGCATGTACACTGGCGAGCAAACTCCAAGGAAGAGTCAAACGGAGAGGAGGTACACACAGTCTTGGCGCTGTCCAAGAGCAAGACTAAGGGGGTATTTAGCTTAACTGACTAAAGTGTAGGAAGTGCGACTAAAGGGTGTCGCAGGGGATATTCGGATACTAATAAAAAAATAAATTACATAATCCGTCAGTACTCCGCAAGACGAATTTATTAAGCCTAATTAATCCATCATTAGCACATGTTACTGTAGCATTTTATTGTCAAATCATAGACTAATTAGGCTTAAAAGATTCGTCTTGCAAAATAGTCTCAATCTGTGTATTTAATTTCATAAATAGTCTATATTTAATACTTCATGCATGTGTCAAACATTCGACGGAACAACAACTAAAGTTTAGAAGGAGGAACTAAACACCCCCTAATAATATATCCTTCTGCTAGCTGTATATTTACACTTATTACAATCCACTTATTAGTCCACTTAGGGGCTGATTGGTTGCCCGAACCAGACCTTCATAAGGCCCATCCCGCATCCTTTGGTACTAGGAGGCCATGTTTGGTCGCCCTACCTGGACCTTTCTCCTGCCTCCTCTCGTGCAGATTCCCTCCTCCGTCCTGGACGGCACCGTCTCTTCGAATCTCACTTCGCTCTCGATGCAGGCCCGTGTGGTGCTTGGCGAGAAGGGTTTTGGAGAGCGCGGGAGATGGTGCTGTGCTGGCGATAAAAGCGCGCGCTGCACTCGCGGTTAGGGTTACCGTCCTCACTTGCTCCCTCTCCTTCCACCATAGCCCTGGTGCGAATTCCCCTCTTCATCCCCCTTGAACTCGGTTGCCATATCGAGGCCACCGCCACTGCACGATTCGTCTCGGTTCTCCAGTGCGACGACGGTATATGACACCTGAGCTCCTCCCCTCCTCCTTCTCCAGTGGCATTTTTGTGGATTTGTCGGTGCTTTTTGCTTGCGATGTGAAATGATTAGGGTTTATTGGTTGGGAATCTTCAGATCTGGTCCATGGTATACCTGATTAGGCTGTTGGTAGTTCAGATTTGTACATGGTGATTCTTATTTGTTGATTACTTGATGTTTTCGTGACATTTTTAACATGCTAAGCAAAGTGCCTAGAGGTCAATGATGTTGTTTGTGTACACTAGTAAACGTTGGAGGAGCACCGTTTGGTGTGGCAGCCGCGTTTGTTGTAGTTCAATTTGTCTGATTTTTTGCTTGCTAGTTAGTACACACCCATGTTACATGCTCCCTTTCTAATGCTGGCTTGCATCCTGTTGGTAGCCATGTCCTTTGAAGCTCGGCGCAGGGCTGCAGCTGCTGTGGTTGTTGCTGTGGCCGCATGGTTTTTCATGAGGTTTAAGAGACGAGCTCAAGAAGCCTGGTTTGTGACATATGGGCCCCTGACCCAGAGGGACATCGAGAGGAACAACAACCTTAGATACATCTATGAATCTGATGATGTCCACTGTGTCGACCTTCTTAGAATGAGGAGGGCACCTTTTTTCAACTATGTGATCTTTTTCGTACCAGAGAGCTTGTCACTGACAGCATACATGTAACAGTTGAAGAACAAGTAGCCATGTTCTTGCATGTTGTTAGTCACAATGAGAGATTTAGGGTGATTGACCTCACCTTCAGGAGGTCTGTGGAGACAATTAGTAGGTTTTTCCAGAAAGTTCTATATGCAGTAGGGGAGCTGAGGAATGAAATGATTATCCCTCCTGCTACCAATGTGCATTCTAGGATCCATGGCAGCAGAAGGTGGTACCCCTATTTCAAGGTTGATATGCATAATATTTTGATACATATGTATCAATTTTGAGTCTGTTAGTGTCAATGTTCACTTGGGCAATTTGTTTTGTTCATTTAGGACTGCATAGGAGCAATTGACGGCACTCATGTTTTAGCTAGAGTGCTTGCAAGGATGCAGCCTGCCTTTAGAGGCAGAAAGCACAGCCCCACACAGAATGTGTTGGTAGTTGTGGACTTTGACCTGAGATTCACCTATGTGCTTGCTGGTTGGAAGGGGTCTACACATGATGCTCTGATCTTGTCTGATGCTCTTCAAAGAGCTGATGGCCTTAGAGTGCCACCAGGTACAATACAAACCTGATAATGTCGTTGCCAATGCCTATCCATTAATGAAACTACTAAAAGATGTTATTGTCTCTAAATTTTTAGGCAAATTCTATCTTGTTGATGTTGGATATGCAGTGAGGCCTGAGTTCTTGCCACATATCGTGCCACGAGGTACCATCTGAGGGAATTTGGGGCAAACAGACCTCAAAATCAAAAAGAGCTATTTAATCTTAGACACTCTTCCCTTAGAGTCATTGTAGAGAGGGATTTTGGGGCTCTTAAGAATAGATTCCGTATACTGGACAACAAGCCATTCCATCCATATAGGACCCAAGTTAAACTAGTTCTTGCCTGTTGTATTCTTCACAATTGGATTCTCAAGCATGGCCAAGATGATCTTGTTCCTGATGAACACTCATGGACTACAAACAACAACCACAATGCCACAACAGAGGGACCAATGGGCAACACAGATGTGGGAACACAGCGGGAATTCAAGGGTGTAATGTCTTTATGTGTGTACTGTCTAGTAGCAATGATGGAACTTTTATTGTAACTCAGACCTATGGCACTTTGCAATGATGTACCTGACAATGCTTTAATTATTTGTTGTCTACCTATTACTACATGCCTTTCTGTTGTCTTACTATTTGGATTTTGCCATATCACTGTGTTCAATGTTATGTTGGTTGTGGATAGGAAATGGAGAACATGCATGATAATGTTGTTGTCAATGATGGTGAGGAAGTCTTCATGGGTCAGGGTGGCCTAGCTGGTGCTGCTAATGGTGAGCCAGTAGCCCCCTAGGGAAATGGCCCCATGCACTAGACTCCTGTCCAGTCTGGGTTCATGCTAAGGAGGTTCCATGATCTGGTGGCACAGGGGGTGAAAACTGACAAAGGGTTCAAGGAAGTGCATGTTAGGCAGGTGGTAGCAATGCTATCTGAGTTTACTGGGCTGCTGTTAGTGTTAGTCAGATCCATAATCACATGAGAAAATGGAGGCAAAGGTGGGTAAAAGTTTGTAGGCTCATAGATTTGAGTGGTGCTCTTTGGGATGATAGCCTACACATGATAGTTCTTAATAAAGAGCACCTTCTTGGTCGCACCAAGGTTAGGCACTAAATGCACATTAGTCTTACCTGTTTTGTTATGTACCACCTTACCTTTCCTGTTCTTGTACTTCCCTTTGTCTAATAGTCATATCTGTTTTACTAACTAGGACCACCCTGTTAATGCTAAGTTTCTGAACACACCAATTGAGAACTATGTTCAGATGGAAGCCATCTTTGGTGGTAACCTAGCCACTGGAAAGTTTGCAATGGCCTCAAACGAGCCTCTGGAAACTCCTACTGACATTGGCCTAGATGCCATTGAGGACCTCACTGACTTAGGTGGCACTGATGCTGACTCTAGGAGGGGAACTCCTAGTGTGAATGGCAAATAACCATTTGATGACAAGGGTAAAGAAGAAAGGGGACCCAAGAGAAGGAAGATGGCCCAAGAGGAACTTGAACTCATGAATGGCATGATCAAGGTTGTGGAGCATGTGGGTGATGCCCTCAAGGCTCCACAGCACAATGAAGTGCATGAGGACCTCTATGGCTGTGTTATGAACTGCCCTGAGTACTTTCAGGAGGCTCTGATGTTTGCCCTGGTTTACCTTCTAAAGAACAAGGCTGAGGGTCTTTGCTTTGTTCAGATGACAGAGGCTCATAGGATCCTTTGGCTTAGGACCTACCTGAGCACAACCTACTTTGCGTAGATGAGCAGCTGCTTGCCTCTCCACTTTTGCAAATAGTCATGCTAACTGTCTGATGCTATAGTAGGTATTTTGGGGTGTAGCACTGACCACATGTGGTGCTAGAAGGGAACATTTGCTGCCTAAAAAAGGCTGCAACTATTTTTGTATAGCATAGGACCCATGGTGGTGGATGTGAGGCTGTGTTGACATATCTGGTGTAGACATGAACACCTGATGATGGATTACCTTCTAAATGTGATGAGACACTTAATGTCCTTTTAAGATTATCATTGCTGCTTTGTTAGGCCAATGATTGTATGATTGTAAGGTCTTGTATTTTTTAAACCATTTACCTGAGGCCTGGATTTTATGCCTATGATGAATTTTGATATGGTGCATACACAGTGATGATAGTCGACCTTGAGCTGTTGTATGATTTGGTTTTGGTACTATTTTTTGTTCCTATTAAGGCCAATGATGCAAAAAAAATAACTAGATTGAGGTGGCTGCCATGTCTCAGTTTAACCGTGCTGTTGTTTTTTCATGTCACTCATCAAACCTGCTGGAATCATCCACTGTTTAGCAACACTTGGGTCATACCATGTTGATGGCAACCAGTGGAATTTCTAGCAGATTTCATGGTTGCCATGTGCTTGTTGTTTAACAAAGTTTCCTATCTTGTCAGTTGTTTTCATCTAGATGGTAGCCACCATTGATATATGTGCTTGAATGAAATCACCAAATCTAATGTCTGAGGCCTAGTTCTTTGTATTTACCTATGATGTTCAGCAATGTTGCTACACTGAGGCAATTATAGTAGTGCTTATAATTCAATTCTTGGTATGCAACCATCTGACACTTGTTTTTCTTGTCGGTTTTAAGGGTGCAATGGCTTGGTATGTTGTTTACCGTGGTAGGAAGCTTGGGGTGTATGCAACCTAGGCTACCTGTCATGACCAAGTAAATGGTTTTCCAAGCAGCTGCTACAATATGTTCCCAACCAAAGAAGAAGCAGTTGCAGCTTTGCTTGAGTTCTAGGGTTGTGAAGATGAGAAAATTGTGGTTCAGCCTCCCTCAAAGGGGAGGCAGGAAGGCCAAGCCGCTGTTATTCCTTGTTGCTATGGTGCAGTCTGTTGTCTTGCTAGTTCTAGCTTGGTTTTTGTTTTATCGTTGTTGCAATTGCCTGTGATGGTTCAAAGGTCCTCATGAAACCTTTGAAGTGCAATGACCCTATGAGGTACTGTGACCGTACTGTGGTTAGTCGCTGGGAAAGTTGTTGTCATGTTTTATTTTGTCATTAGATGCTCCAGGGTCATTGCAGTGCGAAAACCGAACTGAACTGAGGCAAAAAAACTTTGGAAATGCTGATTTGTTGTCTTAAGAAGGGTGGTAACATCACCAAGCTCATACACTGGTGAGCGCACCATTTTAGTCCTCTCAAACCAAACAGAACTGGTTGCACCGTTCGGTTCTAAGAAACGATCCATGCGGGCAACCAAACACAATCAACATAGTCCTATACGCAACACCAAAATAGAACTAAACAAGCAAGGGTGAATGGTGGGATCAGGGCTATGAACGTCCAGGATCACCCCTTCGTCTTGGATCAAAGACGCTCGAGCAACCAATCAGCCCCTTATATATTATTAGTTGGCTCAACTATAATCTACTTTTCTCTCACAAAGTTTTTAGCTCTTGTATATAAGTTGGCTGTAAATTTACAGCTCGCTTCTCTTCTCTCTTTTCCACCTCAGCATAAAACAAGTTCTTTATTATTACTAGCAAACATGTCCGTGCGTTACAATGGGAGAGTAAAAGCTATCAAACATCGATAAAAAATGAGGACCGTAATAATACTTACCTATTTATGTTTTATCCTTTGTATAAACTTTTAAAGATATGGTTTATTTTAAGATGACTATAACATCTATAATATATAAGCTAATGTTGAAAATAATATGACAATGTCTTATTAAGTATGTATATAAAGTTTAAAATGTAATCTTGATAGATTTTTCTCCTATTACAAAGCACAAACATATTAATTGTAAATATATCATAATTTTAATTTCATACTGTCTATACATTTTACAGTTAAATATCGAGTTCTGTTGACTTCTTTTGTGGACCTATAAAATTTCATAATTCTACTTTTTTGATTATATATATAGTCATCACGCGTGCGTGTTTTCCCAAGCGGACCTACGTACATGACGATTCTGTTAGCTTGCTGGTGGCTGCCGCTTCAATGAAGGTGCGCCTCAATCAACCTTGACTAAATTACCACGTAGAGTATGGATGCACTAGCAAATAGAGTCCTGGCCAAATACGGCCAGAAGACGGCCCAAATTGAAACACGTATGGAAGACAGATGAAAATATGAACAAGCAGAGGTTTAAAATAAATATATCACTGTAACTTTCTCTTTAATCATGGACGTAGAATTAGATGAATAGAAAATCAGAATACTGATTCTTTCCTCTTTATTAGATTTCTATTCTTCTATTTTTGCGTTTGGATTAAGATTCCTATTCCGGTTACTCAGAGCTAGAGAGATCTAATTGGATTAAGATTCCTAGTTGTTCATATTATTATATTTTTCCTATTTGAATTAAGATTCCTATTCACCTGAAATCGGAGAGATCTAATTGGATTAGGATTTCTAGTCATATAAAGAGAAGGGCTATAGGCGGTTTTTCACATTCACAAAGTTAGGTAAGGGATAGCCGGACCAAAAAATAGGTGGAGAGAAATTTCGCCTCTTTATTATTAGGTAGGTATATAAGATATAGATATTTCTAATTCAACGTTACCCAACTTTCCCTCAATATTTATATCCATTACTTGCTCTCTCTCTTTCTCAATTGGTGCATCCTCCTTGGGCTCGAATTTTAGGATCGGTCCTTCTGTAGGTGGGAATTTATGATTTCATATTGGGCCAATCAAATTCTTAATTGGGCCCAAGGCAATTAGGATACGTGAGTGTCTAAGTGACGGAGGGGTTATGCTCGGTTTAGTATTTCCTTTTCTTTTTATTCTTTATTCTTTTCCTTCCTTTTTTATTTATCTTTTCTTTTCTCTTTTTCTTCCTTTTTTTCCTTGCCTCTATTTATTTTTCTTTTTTCTTTCTTAGGTTTTTATTATGCCTATCATTTTTATCTTTTTGCTTATATTTTACTATAATTAATTATTTTCTTTATTTTCTTTTATATTTTTAATGTTTTATTCCTTTTCATTATTTTCTTCTATTTATCTTTCATTTCCCTTTTCTTTTATATTTTTTGTGGATTTTATTATTTTCATTGGATTTTCTTTACTAGGTGGACAATTGCATGTATGTACATTTGTGATGTGTCTTTTGCCAAAATATTTGATTTAATTTTGCTTGACTATAGAAACAGTTTGTGCATTTATGACGTGTTTTCTTTATGTTTGTGGGTTACATGACATACCAAAACATTTGGGTTTGCCTAACCATAGAAATAATTTATACATTTGTGATGTGTCTTCTACACTTGTTTGGGTTACTACATCACATAACAAAACATTTTACTTTGCTTTTCTATTAAAGCTATTAAGTTATTTTTATTTTTTTATATTTCATGGCATTTGTTATTCTTTTTTATTTCCCTTTTTTCTTCATTGATATTTTACTCTAATTAATTATTTTAATTATTTAGTATTTGTTTTTATCTTTTTAATTTTTGTTTTCTATGTTTTCATAAGATACATGTGATGTTCACTTAGTATATAAGCGATTTTATTATGTATTTTTTGGATGTTCACATAGGATGGGATGCCTATAATTATCATTGAATTCACATAGTACCCGTAAGATGTTCTATATTAAATTTTAGATTATTCAAATAGTATCCATGTGATGTTCTTTTTAATTTTCATCTTATTTTAAGTATTTTTGTTTTCCTGTATACTTTACTGTATCTTTTATTAATTTTTATTTATGTTATGTTATGTTATTTATCTACTTCTATATAGTATTTCATAGCTTTTGTTATTATTTTTATTTTTACGGATATTGTAATACCAATCACATGAACCTATAATTTGTTCTCCTAGATCTAGAGTATTGTTCTCCTGAACCGAAAACATTTTTCATATGAAGTCAAAACACTATTTCCTGAACCTAAAACATCGCTTCTGCTCAATAAAAGATGTAGTTTGTATCGAACTTGGTGAATTCGTTCATGACTTTGAACGGTTGATTTACTGACTAGGGAGGGTTTCTTTCGAAATGTGAAGCACATTGGCCCCATTCGAGGTTCCTTTGATAGTTGTTGCTATTACAGTGGCCTCTAACACATTCCGGCATGAGCCTTGAGTCAGACAAATCTTCTTAGATAATCGGACAAAAGGCTTGTCATCATGCTGCACATAGTTCATGAGGTCCCTTATCGCGGTTGGAATCCTTGGAATGTTGCGAGGAGTGATCCCTTGATCTGGTCCCACGAATGGATGGAGAGAAGCTTCAATGAAATATACCAGTCATGTGCAATGCCATTATGATTGATTTTGCCAGTGCTAGGTTATGGCCTCCTACCAAGATAATAGTTGTCTTGTAGCTGGAATTGAATTTGTGGGAGTTGGATTGTTCATCAGATTTTGGGATCTTCGGCTTGCAATTAGGTGGCCATTGGTATTATTGGAGCTCCCGGGACAAAGATGATGTCCTATCAATCTTCGGGCTTCCCTTTGATTTCTTATTGCAAATGCGTTAGGGTTTAGCAAGACAAATTCTTCAAAATCGTCACCTCTTGGGGCGTGTTTTTCTTCTTTATTCAGTTTGTTACGCAACTTTTTCACCTCCAAGATGGTGCTTTTCAGGTCTTTGGCTCTTTGCTTCGCTGCCACTTCTTGCTAAAGATGGGCATCGGGCCGGCTCCACACGGCATGGCCCGATACCGGGCCGACTAGGCACGCCGTGCCCTACGGGCCGTGCCACCCCAGCCCATGGGCCTGGCCTTCGGCCCAGGCACGGCACTATGGGCCGATTTTCGTGCTGTGCTTGCCCGTGAAGCACGACAAAATTAGTGGGCCGTGCCAGCCCATAGCCCGGCACACCAAAAACCCCTCAAAATTTTCATCTCAAATCAAAATTTTCAACCCGAATCTTAATAACAGATTTAACTACGAACACTTATCAATATCAAGTATCAACAATTCAACATTCACAGCCATGACTTATCAAGTATCAACATTAACATTTTCACAACCAAGTTGCCAAGACTTATCAAAAACATATACAGTAAGTCAGTACTCAGTAAGACAGTAACACAGATCACATCACAAAGAGATAAGATAAGAGAACAAATTTAAATATAAAAAAGAGCTGTTTTGTGTAATGTTGCCTCATTAAAAACCTACCTAGGTAAAACTCACCCTATGAGAAACCATAGGCAGGAAAAAAGAGTGCAGCCAGCTCATAAGATTGTCTTAACGGTTAAGTTATTACTGATCATTGTTCAAATGAAAATGCAACAAAACTAATCAAGTGAGTGAGGGACAGCTCCACTTTCAACTCACACAAAAGCAAGTCCAACAAACATAGCTAAGTGCCACTCTTAGCCACCAGCAGCCTCATCTCCACCACCAGGTTCATCTTGATACAAATTATTGAATGCATCTTCAAGTTCCTTGTTGTCAGCAGTTGAATGTTGTTTCCTCTTCTCTCCTAACTCCTAGTCCTTCAAGCAGGTAACTTAAAGTATATCAGCTGCTGACAACAAGGAACTGACATGATATCTCTAACCATAATAGCCAGGATTGGATAGGTTAGTTTGTGGTCACGCCACCAGAGAAGTATATCAAAATCATCCTCATAAGAAGTTATGCAGCCACTGTTTAAATAGCATGCAAGTTCAGAAGCAGTAGAGTGAGAAGAAGAGCTGATAGTGGCAGGGTAGGACCAACAACACCTCATCCTCCAAATATTCTCCCCCAAGCCTGTTTTTTCTTACCAGTATGGTTTGCAGGCTGTGTAACCCTTTGAGACCTAGCTGCACCAAACTTCCTCTCATATTTTGCAAACAACTTATGTAATTCAGTTCTCACAATAGTATAGTAGGTACTGTAATAATTACCAGTGCTTTCATGAAGTAATTGGAGAACCCTTTGCATACCTCTGAGCTTAGCTCTAAGGTCCAAAATGAATGCAAATGAGTATAACAGAGGTATGTTAGACTAGTACTTAAGAAATTTAAGCTGCATAGGATATACAAAATTTCTCAGATTAACATCTCTTTCAGCAGCAAGCAGATGAGTAGCAATCTCCAGAACATGGTGCAGAATAAGTGGTGCAATGAGATAGTAAACACCAGAAAGAGTAACAGTACAGTCATAAAAGATTTCCAGGAACTGCAATACCTTATCAGCAACATGCCAGTAAGCTGGAGTCAATAGTGTATCTCCATAATTAGAATTAATGAACACAGAGAATACTTCACTATATGGAACCAAATGTTTCAGCATAAGATAAGTAGCATTCCATCTAACGTCCATATCTAAGGCAAATTTTCTAGGTCTAACACCTTTAGTAGTGCAGTAATTTTTAAACATAGCAACTCTATGATTAGATGAATTCAAGAAATTAATTGAAGTTCTAAAATCTTCCAGGTAAGCTTTCATTCTCTTTAGTCCAAATTTAACAATTAGATTAATAATATGGCATGCACAACGTTGATGAACAAGGCTATAGTACGTTTATCAGGATCCTGAGGCTCAAGTATAGGATCAGAACCCAAGTAACCAGCAAACATTGGTTCTAAAGTTTCCATAGTCTTAGCATTAGAAGAAACATTATCTAGAGTGATAGCAAAGGTCTTATCAATTAAACCAAATTCCTGAACAACAGAAGCAATACTAGCAGCAATGTTCTCACCAACATGGTTCACTTCAGTCAACCTAAGGCCTATAACTTTTTTCTGCAACTCCCAATCAGCATTCACATAGTGAGCAACAACAGAAATATAATCTTCCTTAGCATTACTAGACTAGATGTTTGATATCAAAGCAACAGATGAAGCAGCAGACATCACACAGTTGTGAAGCCTATCACGACGTTCATTAAATAGCTTACCAAGATCTCTAGTGGTTGTCCTTCTAGATGATCTAACAAACCTTGGGTTATGAGCACGAACAATATAATCTTCAAAAGCATCTGTGTCACCTATACCCAGAGGAAGATCAAGCCTAGAAATCAATCTACACAACTCAGTTCTAGCAACAGCAGGATCATAGTTCCAGTTATGCAAAGAACCATCAGGATTAAAAGCAAGTCATGACTGAACCTTAGCAGTATGGTCAAGTTTTTTCCTGCAAGACTTTTGGTGCCTAAGTATATAACCAGTACCAGCAGCAGATCTAGCACTCAATGTGGTTCAACACAATTTACAGATAGCTTGTACTCGAACCTGGTTACCATTAATCGTCTCATAGATCTCCTCAAAATCAGCCCAGCATTTAGACTTGCGCTTACCAGAAACGGTAGTGGAAGTAGTACCATTTATACCTGTGCTATTGGTCATGGTCGTGGTGTTGGAGTCCACCATCGTCCCAGTCGCCAGTGCCGCCGCCCCTGCAACATCGGCATCAAGGTCGATCGGCGCTGTCCCGCGGCCGACGTCGTCAGCGAACAGTGAATAAGGGTCATGGCTGTCGTCGTCGTGCTCCAGGGACAGCCCTGCCGTGATCAAGTCCTCGTTGACAGCATCGTCACCATGCGGTTCATACGCCATGGGGCCCTCAACCACGGACGGCGGTTCTCCAACCCCGTTCCTCGACGGGGCGCGTGGCCCTGGCCGTTGGGGGTACGGGCTGCCTACGGGCCTGTCCCTTGGGAGCGGGCCGTGCCGTGCCAGCCCACATGCTTAGGGTGCGGCCCAGGCACGGCCTGCTCCACCAGGCCGGGCTGGCACGGGCACGCTGGCCATCGGGCCGGGCCGGGCCGAGCCAGGGCTGGGCCAAAAAGCCGGGCCTTGTGCCGGGCTCATGGGCTTGGGCTGCATGCCCAACTTTACTTCTTGCAGTATGTAGAGCTTGTAGCTTCTCGATTTCTTTCTTGTATGCTTCCAGTTTTGCAAGTTGTTGGTTACTTGCATGTCTTCGCTCTCAAAGTCATCATGTCTGTCTCTGAATGTGTCATCATTGAGGTGCCATTGGGGTAAAGCTCCCATAGGGTGTGCTTTGTTGTCTATCTCCACGCTACGTGAGTCTTCGGGGTTGGGTGGGATATTTTGGGTTTTCTTTCATCCTTTAAAATTTTCTTCATCTTGTTCTTTCAGGTGGGGGCGCCCGGCCAGGGCTGGGCCAAAAAGCCGGGCCTTGTGCCGGGCTCATGGGCTTGGGCTGCATGCCCAACTTTACTTCTTGCAGTATGTAGAGCTTGTAGCTTCTCGATTTCTTTCTTGTATGCTTCCAGTTTTGCAAGTTGTTGGTTACTTGCATGTCTTCGCTCTCAAAGTCATCATGTCTGTCTCTGAATGTGTCATCATTGAGGTGCCATTGGGGTAAAGCTCCCATAGGGTGTGCTTTGTTGTCTATCTCCACGCTACGTGAGTCTTCGGGGTTGGGTGGGATATTTTGGGTTTTCTTTCATCCTTTAAAATTTTCTTCATCTTGTTCTTTCAGGTGGGGGCATTGGAAAGTTCGAACAACAACCACGGATGGACGCATCTTCAACATCGATCTTATAGGCCGGTGATTCCGCATCTTGAGCACACCTTCGCTGATGGCTCTGCACTTCACACGTGACCTCATGCCTTCGGGCTTCCCGGAAACAGCTGAACCCTTTGGCTCCCAAAGATGGCTTCGCTGAACCCTTCGGCTGTCTCGGAGATGGCGTCACTTGCCTGCATGACGTGCGAATGGCAATGCGAAATGACTTCTTTTGTATATGTCAAGGGTTAAGAAATTAATACGCGAATTGGTGAGAAGGGGATGCCCAGTGAAGGATATACTGCCCCCAGCAGGTATATCTCCTACAACTAAAAAGAATAAAAGATGGACACTTTTTTGGTGCGACAAATGTTTGGTACTTCCATCTGCCATCTCGTGCGAAACCGCGCCCATCGCAGTAGGAGGTGGAAGGGTGCGAATGAAAAAAAAGAATAAGAAAGGATTCCAGATGTAAATGTAAAAGAGAGAAATAACGTATAAATGTGGAGGTGGAAGGGTATGGAAGAAAATAAACAATAAGTAAAGATTCCTTATGGAAAAGAAACATAGGAAGCCTTTGTCGTAGGCCTGGTTCACGGAAGGTAATCACGCACAACAGGAAGCCGCCTCCAATCTCGCCTGCCTCCACGCCTCGACGCCACCAATCGCGCCGCCTGCCTTGCCCTCGCCGCCGCCGCAGGAGCGAGGAGCGAGGACACACCGTCGTCTGCCTTTCCTCCTTCTCGCCAGATCGCTCGCCCTTGCGTTCACCGCCGACACCGCAGACGCGAGGAGCGAGGACGCGGCGCCGCCTCCTCGCCTGCTCCACGCCGTCCTGTTTCGCCCCGCTGACGTTGCGGACGCGACGTGTCGTCGGCCGCCTCCCTGCCGCCTCCACTTCACAGGTTAACAACCTTGTGATTCTGTGCATTCTATTTTCTAGGGTTTCATGCATATCTGTTCTTCCCATTTTGATCTGAAATCAGAGTGAAACTTCCATCGAAGGGTTCAAAAAATCATTAATAGTGGCATGTTTGGGTCGGGGTTGTGAGAGAGGATGGATAAGAAATTATGTATGTCTATCTATTTTTCTGACTGATCTTGAGTGTGTCTATTTCCATGATTGCTTTGAACTATTGATTGGGCATGCCCGTGCGTTGTCCCGCTAGATTATTTTGATTTGTGCGAAGCCGAGCACCCAAACCCTACCTGATGTTGTCCCGTTGGCTGGCACTCTGTCAGCAACAAACTGCAACCATGGCATGTAGAGCATGGGTGGTAGTGGAGAACCGTGACTACATACTTTGCTCTGTGTTTTGCATTTGATAAATGGCTGGACACATTCTTTTGATGTTTCCTGATCCTGTGATCTCTACCAAATGTAGTTGAGCCACTATGAAACGGAGCTGGAGGAGATGATACATCTCAAGGCAGGAATTCATTCAACACTTGAAGGTACTGAATCAATGCTTCCAGTGATGGCTGGTTGGGAGTAAAAAAAAATGATATCAGGGTGTCAGTCATGGTACTGGTTTCTCAAAACGGAAGAAAAAATAGCAGTCTAATCAGTTAACTCATCTACCCCCTCCATTCTATAAATCACGACGTTTCAGACATGAGACATGCTGGTCAGTTTGTTTTGTGAATGTCCGAACTTCTTTTTATCCTGACTGGACTCTGGAGGTAGTAGTATATATGCTTCAATACTGAATACCTTTGGGGGTATAAATGTTGGTAGCTTCTCTCCTTTCTTTCGATTAAGAAGCTTTACACTTAGCTGTTCATGTCCACTAACTTCTTCGACCCACTGCAGTGCAAGGGAAACCGTGATATGTTACTTCGGGTATGTCTGAATCTGAACAGCATTTTCAGAAGCTGCGCTGAAGAAAAAAAAACACCCCTTTTCCACACTGAATACCCTGACACAAGCCCACATCTGTATTTTCAGAATTTAGCTCTAATTATTTCTGTAGTTATTACACGCCAAACATGACACCAGATTCTATATATAATTCCATGGCAAACAATTTATCTGACAAACAAAAGTGCACAAGCATATACGTTACTCATCTGCTGAAACTATCAGGCATGGCCTAGATTGTTGCACAAGCACAGCCTAAAGCTACTTTTTGTACAACCAACCATATTAATTTTAAATAATATTTAGATGCGAATTGTTTTCACTACTAGCTTACTCACTATTTGACAGTTTACCACTTTTTCTAACTTACATTGTTTGAAATATTTCAGTGCTGGTTTTGTAAGCTAGAATATGTTGAATTTCAGTGTTGGTTTTCTAATTTACGTCGTTTGAACGCATCCGCTGCGTCGGCCTCTGTTTCCCTGCTGGAGGACGAGGTGATGGTTCTTCTCATTTACAGTTAATGTATTTTTACCTGTTTACATATTCCTATAGAAATACTTTTGCACTTTCCTGTTCATTTAGGTTTAAGATTAATAATTGGCATAGAAACTTGGACACCTGCAGACCATGGAAACCATTTTTTTAATCTTTGTGTTTTTATTCTCTACAGTAGTTAATGTTTGCATAATTCATATGCTTCTAAGTAGTCCGTTATGGCCATTGCCCATAGAAGCAGAGGTATGGCATCGGCGCCATAATTCAATGAATGCATCCTTGCCTGAAACTTTCAAGTGTGTAATTTTTGGACATGTAAATCTGAGTATATATGAACCTCTTTTTTTGGTTGAACTGGCAGACTGGCAGTATTGTCTGGGTTTATAAGTAGTACACTAACTATGTTTTCTAGAAATCGAAGGTTGATTTCTGGAAATTACATTGTTCAATCCCATGAAACTTTTACTCTCCTACAGTGCATGCCATTTTGCAGTGGAACACTAAATGTTGTTGACGTGCTCACCCATCAGCGCCTCACTCCCTAATTCAGTTAGACAAGACACAGAGCACCTACAACTTATTGTTTTTCTTTTTGTTCTTTTGATGGTAAGGAATACATTCCTGATCCTGAGGACAAGAAGCCAGAGGTATCTTTTTTTAATTCTTCAACTTAAGATGATTCATATCAGTATATTGTTGTTTTAATTTTGGGCATAGAAGTTTGGGTTATACTTTCTCCACTACATTCTGTAAGTCACAAAGCTTCAAGTAAAACTATCATTTACTTATATGACAATATGAGCCTATATTGTAGTACTATGAACAGCCTTTTACGAATGATCTTTATCACTATTGGTGTCTCACTTAGATTGTTCTTTGCAGGCATGATGATATTCCGAAGGAAATTCCTGACCCTGAGGGAAAGAAGGTGCATATTTTGCTTATTACACATTAATTTTTATGGCACTTATTCCATAGTATACACATCTCCTCTGATCAGATCATTAGCAGATCCTTGATTTCACATTCTTCAATACCTGTTGCAGCCAGAGGATTTGGGATGATGAGGAAGATGGTGAATGTAAATCCCCAATTTTTATGCTTATTTTAAAAGTTCATATGCATTTGTTTATCAATGTGTGCAGAATTCAGGTCTTGTGAGGATGCTGTGTCAGAGATGCTTTCTGGCAAGGTGCACACACAAAAGCTTTTTTTACCCAATCAGTATTGATGATTTATGCTCCTTGCTGATGGTACAATGGGTCATGCCCATCATGTTTCAGGGATGGTTCTTGTGATAGTTATACAAGTTCTTATGGTAAGTTTTTACTGATTATTTTGCTCTCTTACTGTAGGGATAATAATTTGATCATCATAGAATGGAAGTTTGACCAGCTTTGAAATTAGCTGACAAAAGTTGTATTTTTGTTTTCACTGAGGTTGCATATATTAATTAATCTATGGATAATTAGATTATTAAAAAAATATATATTTGCTTGAGCTGTTGATTCAACAGATTGCCTATCTCATTTTGTAGAAAGTGAAAAGGACTCTCCTTTGGTTAAAGTTGGAGTCAATTTGTTCAAACTGCATAGTCTTTTTGGATTTTACCATCCGTTTCTGATCCCAGATAGGCACATACATCCTAGGGGGGTTGAACTTTATGGCTGGCTCGACCTTTGTCTTCAACCTTTGTCCAGTGTCCAACGCCTCCTTCCAAGCTCCAATAGCAGAACTTTCATTGGGGGGCTTAGGGAGGGCTGGTCTCTTCTTCTTCCTCTCTTTCTCTCCATTTTTATTCTTTCATCCACCTCGTCTTCTCCCTCACTCCCCCCATATTTCCATTGATGCACCAGTTGTAGGGGGGGCTGGAGCCCCCCAGCCCCCCTGTAGATCCGCCCCTGATTGGTTTAATTGAACTGTGTGTCTTGGTGCAGGGTATTATTTCAAGTGCCTTCACTAATCTCTGATTGAGATCAATGCAACAAGATGCGAGTTTTTTGGGTGTACATACCATAATCGACAAGGATCAACATGATGATGTCGTCGAGGCCATTAACCATATGTCATTCAATCAATCTACTAACTCAAATATTTCCTTGTAAATAATGTCTCATGTAACTCCACTTCTCATGAACTGTAAGTAGACGGGTTGCCTACCGTTATTCCAGTGTGTTGTATTGTTACTTCTGTTTTCGTAGGTGTTTAGGTGTGAAAACAGCCTTTTTTACATGATGTTTGGTGCAATCAACTATGTTGCTTTTTTGAATTAAATGTTACTTTAACATTGATATTTAAATTCACGGTACTGTTATCTTATCATGCGATCCATATGTTTTTAGAAACGTTTAGTTGTGCCTCCTCAGTTTGTGCCGCTTCTCTATTCTAGAGGTTGGGCAGCAGGTTTAGGCTTTAGACTCGAAGGGTCCCTGAACGTGAGATGGGTTCCATGGTTTTGTCGCACTGTACAGTAGTAGCTTTGGTCTGTTTTGAGATCTTTATCGCGCTCGCCGTGACGGTTAATTTCACAAACTTTGTTTTTTTAATTAAATGTCACTTGAACTTTTGTATTTAATTTTTATAGTATTATTATCTTATCGTGCGATCCATGTGTTTTTAATACAAAATGTTAGCTATCCCGTAGCAACGCACGGGCACGCTACCTAGTATATTTGAAAAATACATGTGTAAACAGAGAAACATACAGTATATGCTATAAGTATTTTTATAACAAATATACTGTAACCTCTTCATTTCACTTGACCAAGACTACCCGTAGTGGGTACTCTAAAACGATACTCTAAAGCTTTAGAGTATGAATATAGAGTAAAAACTGCTGCACTGGCTACTCTAAAACGATACTCTATCCTTTCTCTTGCTCTATATTTAGAGTAGTATAATGCTTACTCTATACTCTATAGTGGCGGGCCCCACTAGCTAAACAAAGGAAAAAAATGCTATAACTCACAAACCAAAAATCCAAATTAAATTTCGATTGCACCATTAAATTTGTCTCAATAAATCCTTCAAAACTAGATCACACAGAGATATATTTAAATAAAGTGACAAGTGGGTCCCATAGTGGATAGAGTGGATAGATGATGATATAGAGGATGGATGAGTGCGGGAGAATTGAGTATAGAGGAGAGAATCTTGCTGACTAGGACGTATAGAGGATAAATATAGAGGTCCATGAGTGCGGGTAGTCTAAGTAACTGAATAAACATTGTTGGTCCAATAAAAAAGAATAAACATTGTTGGTAAAAGCTTGAAAAAAAGAGAGAGACTAACCATGTGACATATTTAGAAACCGAAGGGTATATGAGATAGTAGCAAGCGGCTCTCTCGTAGACTATGCACGCCATTATCGCCATAGTACTGGAGATCGGAGACTAGCTTAGCATATGGCATGCAGGGCTCTCTCGGCCGGCACCGATGCCTCAACGGGGACGACGATAGCGACGTGATCGATGAGAGACAATAATCTTATTATTATTAGGCCCGATCGATTCGGATGGGATCGACCGACCTCATATCGATCTCTTGGCCTGGGGAATGATGAATGAATATGGGCCTAGTTTAGATATCCAAATTCACCCCTAAATTCCACTATGCAAAAAGAAGATTCTCCATCACAACAAAATGTCGGCACATATATGGAGTACTAAATGTAGATGAAATCAAAAACTAATTACACATTTTTATTGTACTTTGCGAGACGAATATTTTAAGTCTAATTAATTAATATTTGGACAATTATTATCAAATAAAAACAAAATTACTGCAGTGTGACGGGACATTTACTATACAAAATTTGGATCCCAAATTTGGGATCTAAACGAGGCCATGGTCCATGCATCAGTCGCCCGCCGAGACGGTTGAGGGCTTTAACTCCGTGGCGCATTCATCTGGTGCCCCGCCGCGACGCTGACAGGGTATAGTCGGCGTCAGGAGGCCATGACGAAGCAGGGATCGACGACAGAGTCGGTGTCAGCGAGGCCGACAGGGCATTCGCATTCAACGCAGCAGGGCACGCAGTCGCTGCGCTCTAAAATCTCGCTCGCTGGACGACTGTGGCCACCTGGGATGGAATAGAGGTCTTGTTTAGATCTCCAAATTCCACTCCAAATTCTACTATGTAAAAAGAAGATTCTCCATCACATCAAAATGTCGGTACATATATGGAGTACTAAATGTAGATGAAATCAAAAACTAATTGCACAGTTTTGTTGTACTTTGCGTGACGAATATTTTAAGCCTAATTAATCAATATTTGGACAATTATTACCAAATAAAAACAAAATTGCCAGGACATTTACTATGCAAAATTTGTATCCCAAATTTGGGATCTAAACAAGGCCAGAGTATATCAGCTGGGCATGCATGCATCATCGCTGTTTGGTCGCGATCTGGCCTGGCGTGCATTCTGGCTTCACTCCAAAACTATGGCGTTGTTTAGTTCCTAACTTCTCTTTCAAATTCTACTATGCAAAAAGAAGATTTCCCGTCACATCGAAATGTCGGCAAATACATGGAGTACTAAATATAGATGAAATTAAAAACTAATTGCACAGTTTTGTTGTATTTTGCGAGACGAACATTTTGAGCCTAATTAGTCAAAATTTGAATAATTTTTATCAAATACAAACGAAATGGAATAGTGCGCAGCCCCCAACTCGGCATCTAAACAAGGGCTATACGCAGTTCATCTGTTCATGGATTTGCTGCATGCCCATAGTTACTCTTGAACAGCGGTAGAATTGAAGCTGTTATATAGAGACAGACAGGGCCCTCCAGTTGGGTATGGAATACGGAGTGCAGCTGTAATAAACATGAATGAATGAACTTCATGCTTTCAGCCGCTTGCTCCCCCGCCCTACCCCCACCGCCGTCAATTTTTTTTTATTTTTAGCCCAAATTTGAAATAAATTTTAAATTTAACCCGTGTTTGAAAATTTTTTTAAATCTAACCCGTTTGGCCCCGCCACCATGCATGGCGGGGCAAATGCACTGAACCCCGCCATGCATGGTGGCGGGGTGCATGGCCCACGTGGCAGGGGTGGCAGCGCGCCTCGCCAGCGTGGCAGGGGTGTACCCCGCCATGATCCGTGGCGGGGTACCCCTAACCCGCCACCGATCATGGCGGGGTACACCCCGCCACCGATCACGGCGGGGTACGGCCCAATATAAGCGGCCGCACCCCGCATTCGGCCGCACCCCGCCACGCCCCCGCGCGCCGCCAGCCAGCGCCGCCGTCGCCCCCGCGCGCCGCCGTCGCCGCCTCGCCGCGCCGCCCGGCCCCCTGCGCCGCCCACCCCGCCGCGCCTCCGTCCCCCGGCGGCCGTGCCGTGCCTCCCGGCCCCCGTGCCGCGCCGCCGTGCCGCGCCGCGCCGCCGTGCCTCGCCCGCGCCGCCGTGCCGTGCTGCCCCCGTGCCGCCGTGCCGCCCCCGCGCCGCCGTGTCGCGCTGCCGTGCCTCGCCCGCGCCGCCGTGCCGTGCCGCCCCTGTGCCGCCGTGCCGCGCCGCGCCCGCAGCCCGTCGTGTCCGCCGCGCTGCCAGTTGCCGAGCCCCCGCACCCCGGTCCGGTCTGCGCCGCACCCCGCCCCGGCTTCGGCGTTCCGCCGCCCGACCGACCTCGCCGCGCGGCCTCCCGTCTCCGATTAACGGTATTTTTTTAATCTTACTTTGTTATTAGTTTTATTAGATTGTTATTATTAGATTATTTATTAGATTATTATTATTAGATTATTATTTGTTAGTTATTATTTATAAGTTTTATTAGATTATTATTTATTGGTTTTATAATATTAGTTATTATGTATTAGATTATTTAATATTAGAAGTTTAATATTATTATTAGATTATTTATTAGTTTTATTAGATTATTATTATTAGATTCTTTATTAGATTATTTATTAGATTATTATTATTAGATTATTATTTATTAGTTATTATTTATAAGTTTTATTAGATTATTATTTATTGGTTTTATAATATTAGTTATTATTTATTAGATTATTTAATATTAGAAGTTTAATATTAGTGTGTTAATATTAGTTATTAGTTATTAGTGTGTTATTAGTTAGTTAGTTAAGATTAGTTAATATTAGTTATTAGTTAAAAATTAAGTTAGTAAGTTTGTTAGGTGGTAGTTAAGTAAGGTTAGTTAGTTAGTTAGTTATGTAGTAATTAGTACTACCATATTGGTTAGTTGATAATCGGATGTCAAATCGTTTTGTAGATGGATTACGGTGTAAGAGTTTTTTACGGAGGAAGTGTTAGGAGAGAGGATTGCCAGTTTGAGGATATGTATGAAGAATTGGAATGGTTTGATGGCACCCCTAGTTTCCGCGATCTATGTGACCGTTTGAGTTTAAAGTTTGGCGAGGCTTTCACACTAAAGGGTAGGTTCGATGTTGGAAAGAATAGGGCACACTATGTGATGATGGACTTGTGCAACCAAGCAGAGTGGTCCCGATACAATAGGGTCATCCAAGGTTCGAATGTCGGCATGGCTGAGTTGGTGCTGGAGAATGTTGAGAATGAGGAGCCGTCCTTCGACAGTGGTACTCTAGGAGATTGTGGTGTGCAGATGCAACAAACTATGGAGAGTATGGATTTGGATGGTAATTTGACGCAGGAGCGGGTTCATTCTCCTCCAGTTGGTCATATAAGCAATGATTTTGATGTAGATGAGTTTGAACAGGAGGAGGAGGAGGCGGCAGAGGAGGAAATGATTGGTGATGATGTTAGCACTGATTCTGACGATTCAGGAAATGAGGAAGGAGGTCCACAGGCCATGCGAGCACCGGTTGAAGCCATGCCCTCTGGAGGTGCACCTGCCATGTGTACACCAGTTCGTGGCATGCCCTCAGGAGTACCGCTTGAGGTACTTCATGGCATGCAGAGTCAGGGCACATTAGCCACCGGTTATCCAGATGATGGAGTGGAATATGAAGGATGGAGCAGGGTTAGGGAGCAACAACAATACGTTGCACCACCCTCTTATACATCGGCAGAGCTTACACAGCTGAGGGAGGCTGGCTTGCCCTTTACCGGTGTGCCAAATTATAACGATGTAAGTATGTCGCATATGGCAGTTTGTGACACGGGTTTGCAGATGTGTAAGGAATCATTGTACAACCATAAAAATTTAATACTGAGGAAGGGAATGCTTTTTAATACGATGTCAGAGATGAAGTTGTTCCTTTAGGACTATGCTGTGTATCATCATAGGCCTTACACGGTTCGACATTCTGACAAGGAGGTAAAATTCCACATATTATGTAAGGCTGGATTCCTGTGCTCGTGGAAGTTGAATGCACGAAAAAGGCGGAGTGATGGTAAGTGGAAGGTAACTTCGGTGGAACAGCCGCACAGATGCCAGACTAATGAGGGTAAAAGGTACCATCCCCAGTTGACGGCTCGGTATCTAGCCCGTCGTATATTGGGTCTTGTAGATAAGGACAACGACGTATCAGTGTCTTTCTTGCAGGAGACCATAGTCACATTTGTTGGGTATGAGGTCACGTATGGAAAGGCTTGGCGGGCAAAGCAAATTGCCCTGGCAATTCGTTGGGGTAGCTGGGAGGAAGCCTATAACAGGGTTCCACGCATTTTGTGTGCGATGAAACACTTCAACCCTGGCATGAGATCGTTCATATACACAGGGGGGTTCTATCTTCAGAACTCGTTGAGGCATATTCTGTACCGTGTGTTTTGGTATTTCGATCAGTGCAAACATGCATTTCAGTATTGTAGGCCAGTTGTTCTTGTTGATGGCACCTTCCTCACCGGCAAATATAGGGGCACATTGATGATGGCTGCTGCTGTAGACCCAGAGAACCAGATAGTGCCAATGGCTTTTGCTTTGGCGGAGGGGGAAAACAATGATTCATGGTCATGGTTTATGCGTCTGCTTCGTGTTCATGTGCTTGGCCCTTCTCGCACCATTTGTCTGATTTCGGACCGTCACATTGGAATTCTAAATGCAGCCGATGAACACATTGATGGTCACCCGCCCCTAGTGCATCGTTGGTGCATGCGACATTTTGCCGCCAATTTCTGGCGGCGTCAACGCAAGAAGGATGTGGCTGACAAGTTAAAGGAGCTTTGTAATAAACGTACGGAACGCGAGTTCAACGAGACTATGGTAGAACTAGAGAAGATGCTCAACCAAGCTGGCAAGGCATGGTTAGACCAGCAGATGGAAAATAAAGCCAAGTGGGCATTAGCATTTGATGAGGGCAGCTCCCGGTACGGCATCATGACAACAAACTCCTCTGAGTCTTTCAATCGTGTGTTCAAAGGCGTTCGATCTCTTCCAGTGTCTGGTATTGTCGAGTTCTCTTTTAGGAAGTGCAATGAGTATTTTGTTAAGCAGTATGGCCTAGCCCTGAGGAATGAAGAGGAGCTTGGAAGATGGGGAAGGCGGCACACGAATATTTGAAGGAGGCTGAGGAATTGGCCAAACAACAGGTTGCCGAGGCTTTATGGACGGGACATGCTTGTTTTCTGCGTACGAGCTAGAGGGGGCACAAACCTGGGCGGCGAACGATTTGGTGGCCGAACGTACCGTGTCGATCTTGCTAAAGTAGAATGCAGTTGCAACGTCCCTCAGATCATGCATGCCCCTTGCTCACACATGATCACCTCTTGTTGGCTTAGAGGTTTTGACCACACAGTTGCACCATACATGTCACCCTTGTATCTCCGTGCCAACACCCTCAAAGTTTGGGAGAAGAGTTTCGAGCCATACCTTGACGAGTCACAGTGGCCTCCATACTATGGTGAGGACTACGCGCCTTATCCGGACCTGAAGAAGGTAGGGAAGGGAAGGAGGAAGAAGAAGCGATTGAAAGGCGATATGGACAATATGAAAGGTTACGGCACCGACATGTATGGTGGCGGGGACTTTGACGAAGAACGTGCGCAGAACCTTTGCTCCATTTGCAAGAATCCTGGTCATAACGCTAGATTTCATAGGCGGACGAGACAAGAGGTGGTATATATTGTAAACATGCATTTATGATATTATAATTTTCAAATTTACTTGTCTTTGTTTTTTTATAACGTTATTAATTGTTCTAATGTTATTAATGTTTTCTTTGTTTTTTTCAAACAGGGAGTTTCAGGGTTGCAAGATGGAGGCGCGGGCTCCTCATCCGCGCTTTAGCCTCATTGAGGTTGACTACGACAAGGACCACCGGGCCCAGGCCTTGTCGGAGCAGCAGAGGCCGTTGCATCCGCTTCGTGTTCGCACGCACCGCGTACATAGCTGGGACGAGCGATATGCGCCCTACATAGAGCGGGCGGGCTTCCTTGAGATCGTTCGGGTGTACAACAGTACACTCCCCACACTAGACCCTGCACTTCTTACTGCCTTTGTTGATAGGTAACATTGCTTTTTTCATTTATTGTCTTTGTTTTGTAAAATTAGGCTGTCAACTTGCCTATAACCAGAAACTTGTAATGATGCAGGTGGAGACCGGAGACGCACACCTTCCACACACCATGTGGGGAAATGACTGTCACAATGCAGGATGTGAAGATGATATTGTGTCTCAGTTTGGCTGGTCATCCGGTGACTGGGGTTGTCGACGAGTCTAATTGGGTACAGTTGGTGAAGCAGTTCTGTGGTAGGAGGCCATCAGAGGCAGAAGTTAAAGGCACAAAGTAAGTTCATATTTGCGCCCCATTGAAATCACTGATACAACCATTTCAGCTACATCTATTTTTGTAAAATAATACTTCAATTACAATTGCAGGAAGACCTCAGGAGTGTCGACGTCATGGATAACCCAGCACTTTGGTGCAGGGTCTCCGTTCGGTGCTCCAGATCACGATGTCGAGGTGTATGCAAAGGTGTGGTTGTGGCACTTCTTGGACGCTTTCTTGTTCCCCGACTCCTCAGGCGACAGCATCAGCTGGATTTTCTTGAGGATCCTAATCCAGCCACTTGAGAATATTGCAACGTATAGCTGGGGTACCGCGGTCCTTGCTTGGACATACCGTCAGCTTTGTACCGCCTGTCGTTACCAGTCGAACAATGCTAACCTAGGTGGCTGCTCATACCTACTTCAAGTATAGATTTGGGAGCGGTTTCCGGTTGGGAGGCCTACTAAACCTCCGCATTTGCCTGTGAGTACATTGACAACTTTGATATCTTCATACGACTAAAGAGATTAGTGACACCGTGTTTGTGTAAACTTGCAGGAATGGCAGCATCAAGACGTTCGACCCACCGCCCTTTTCATCTGGAAAGACGCTAAGGTAGTGAGGGGCGAGTTGGAAAGGAGGTACAAGCAGTACACCGATGCGATAGACATGTTGACACACAACTACGTAAGTTATATCCACATTACCTACTAAAGGCACTATCAATGAGATTGATACTAAATTAAGTTTCTTTACTTTGCAGGTAACATGGACACCGTGGTCTAGGTGGGAGCTAGAGGACTACCTTAGTCCACGCTGCGAGGAGGAAGCGGACGAGTGGCTTTACGAAGGGCCACTTATCTTCTTCCATATCGTCGAGATGCACTACCCTTTTAGGGTTTACAGACAGTTCGGGAGGTTGCAAGGAATTCCACCGCTGTACTCCACCAACGCTCAGCTGCATGGGTACGATGCCAATATGTTTATTCTACTTAAGCGCCTCATTTCTAATGCAATATGGCAATGCATGATCGATCGGAGGCTTCGGACCACGCAAAAGGATTGGGCGGTGACGCACGAACCACATTTGAACAGATGGTATAACAGGCATCGTCGTCACATCAACGAAATTCCGCCACACCACCCGGCAAGATGGATGGAGTACCTGTAATGGCTGCAGCGAAGTACGAGGACTCATCTCATGGTCCCGTACACGAACATGCCTGCAGATGCGGCCGATGAGGATGACATCGCCGATGCGTTCGACGATGCGCAAAGGGTGCAAACACAACTTCTTAGGGCCCCTCTTAATAGATACGTGGTAAGTACTTTGCACTTACATTCTCAAACGAGGTAAGGGTTTTAAAATTCAATTGAAATGATCGAGTTAACGTTGTGTGATGTTGTAGGCACAACAGTTGTCGAACTACTCCGAGGAAGCTTCCAGGCAACTTTTTCGGACTAGGGACGACAAGACCAACCCTCTTCGCGCCTTTGTCAAGGTACTTTTGATATGAACATTCGTGACTACAACTCAGTTACCTTTAAAATTCACGCTTAATAATGCTTGTTGTCATCTAAACCTGTAGAGAATGAAAAAAGGCTGCAAAAAGTTGGTTCAAAAGCTGAGCTGTGCGGATACGACTTTGGACGTACCGTACAACCCCACGTGGTCCAGGAGCCAGACGAGGTCCACCACAGCTGCTTCTGCTAGCGACACCAGGGCTGCGTCCTCATCTATTCGTACTCCGCAGGATAGAGGGAAGGGTCCAGCAGCTCCGGACGATTTGGATGAGGCACTTCAGTATGACACGACGAGTGGCGACGACGACGACGACGAGGACGTTCCCCAGTGGGATTACACCGGTCACGAGGAGATGGATGCCTCACAGCTGTACGGTGCTCCTTTTGGTATACAGGGGGTCGACTACACACAACAGGAGAACTACACACCAGCCGAGCAACATGTCCGTATGCTTTGCTTTCTCTTTAATTCTACTGTTCTTAGCTCAACATTTAGAGTAGCTCATCAGGTTGCTTGCTTGCAGGGGCCGTCGTCGACGCAGCAGTTCGATCGTGGACATAGGCGGCAACGCGAGAGGCAGCAACGGGACCGCACAGACGTTGGCTGGAGAAGCAACGTGGTCCCTACGAATCCAAGGAGGCGACAGAGACCGCGAGACCCCTACACCCCTGGCGATTAGTAGAGTAGTCATATTTAGCAGACGCCGGACACATGTTATCATAGTTATGTAGTGCTAGAACAATTAAATTATGTGTAGGTGTAGCAGCAGTATTCTACTTGGTTATTTCGATTCGACTAATGTAGTTGGTAACACTCGTTTAATCTTTGCCGTAAACACAATTATTTCTGCCATAGCTTCCGCAAACTTGCTGTAAATCACTCAACATGGCATTCTGCATTTGTGACGATCAGTTGACGCAAAACGAAAGCATAGCGGGGTACCCCTAACCTGCCCCCACCCATGGCGGGGTGGCCCTGAAACTGCGGCTGCACAGGAACTGCACTAAGAAACTGTATTTATAAACTGCATCGATAAACCACACAACAATCTTAGTGAGTGGACCAACAAATGAAACGAATGAAGATGTGATAATGAAAATTATTACAATGACATGTTTCAAAGTACAACACTGACAAACTACACGACACAAAGTTTCCAAGCCACTAGAAACGACATACACTAACAACGACAACGTGAAGACGTGACAATGCAAATTATTACAATGACACTTGTACGTCAATCAAATTGCGTGCACCACTGCGTAAGCAACTCGTCTTCGGACTCTGAATCCTCCACTACCACCTCCTTACCCTTGCTGGCCTCGACTGTATTGGCTTGGGAGGCCTCACGCCGGTAGTAAGCCGCCTCCGCCTCGTCCGCGGCCTGAGAGTACAACTCGGCCTCTTCTTCGGTCATGTCTGTTGGCCCCCATGCGTCGAACAGCGGTGTCTTATGGCTGTGGTACGCTGCCTGACCCTCCTCTACTTCAACGTCCTGAGGGTACCCCAATTCTTCGGCTAGACGAATGAGCTCGCCTATCCTCCCGGTGTCGTCGTCTTCCTCCGGCTCGGCCTCCTCTTCAACCACAATCGGACGGCTTGCGGTGGCACCAACTCCTGCGTCCCGCTTTACTGTCCTATTCTCCGTGTACCTAGCACGAGCCATATCTGCTTGCCAGCCGCCGGTGCATCCAATCTCTGCAAGTACAAAATACAAACAATTAACAGGATCTTTGCAATGACTTTATTGACAGTAAAACAAAGAAGATTGAATTTCCAAAAACGCAATGACTCACTCGCACATAATGAGTCAATAGTATCGTTCAAGCCTTGCATCTCTGCTCTCGCAGCCTCCTCTGCAGCCTTCCTTGCATCCTCTTCAGCCTTCCGTGCCTGGTACTCCTCTACATCCTTCTTCTTTTGCTCGTACCACTTCTTCCACGCAATACTCTCCGGGTTACGAACACGTAGGTCTTAGGCCCGTCGTAGCATTTTCTTCTTATGGTTCTTAACGAAATCAGTGACGTAGCTTGCAAGATATCCTCTGGTATTGCGAAGTGCTACCATTGTCTTATACTCATTCTTGAAATTATGCACATCATCATATGATTCCCAGTTGTATTTCTGAGTGCTCTGTTGCAACAAATAGATGAATACAAAGTTAGCGTACCAGAGTTAACAAAATAAAACATTAGCACTAAGTGTCAACAGTCCTAGCAAACCTCGTCATAATCGATCATGTGGCCACAGAAGTGCCAAATACCAAGGCCTGAAGGGACAAGGCCGTAGCTAGCTTCAACACCACATTTGCACATCACAGGAGGCGCAATAGACCTCCTCTTCTTCTTCCAGTCTGGCACCTCCTCATTCTTCTCCGGCTCCGGCCAATGGCTCTTTGGACCATAGATCCATTCCTTGAAACGACACTTTGGAAAATCATGATCCTACAAAATCAAAACAGTAAAACACACATATAGGACATGACATTCCAAGGTTCACTCAAACCTTACCTCATGTCGTAGAGGACAAATGAACTCTTGTTCATTGCGTGGGTTTATCACGGCTTGCTCTCCGCAAAGGCACTTTGGAGGATCCTCGAGCCGCCGTGCCGATGCTACGGCCTTCTCTTCCTCCGTCATAGGAGGAGGGTTTGGAGGGGGCGGAACCCAGCGAGTAAACACCTCACGCTTGCAATGATCAATGCCGGGGTAGAAAAGGAGAATCCTTGGATCAAACTTGTCCGGGCCGTCGATCCATTGGAAGAAAAAGCACCGGAAGTAGGGCTATACAAAAGTTTCAATTATCTCATCGCGAATACAACATCAAAAACCAATAAGAACAACAAAGGGCACAATTACTTACGCTACAACTATAACATGTGTAGAAGCAACGACCCGCAGTATCCGGATGTCTCGACTGGCCCACGTGTGCCGGATGACCACAGTCACAGTTAGGTATAGGTTCCTCGGGAGGAACGGGCGCATCCTTGCAAGACACGTCGGGGTACATCTCTCTAGGACGACCCTTTTTCCTCCAAATCGACTCACGATACGAGTCCTCCATCTAATAACACGAAACGATTTCAACACAAAACACTTTACTAAGTACATTAACCAAACATACTGCAACGATGCACGCAGAGAAGGGGTGGCCGGAACAAGGTCCGACGATGGGCCGATACCTGACGGGGAGGAGGGAGGGACGCCGGAGAAGGCCGCTGAGGGGAGGGGAGCTCGGTCCTGGGGCGGAGAGGGATGCTGCGGGAAATGGAATGGATGAATGGCCAAAAACAAGAAGTGCCCGGGCTTTTAAATGGCCGGGGTTGTACCCCGCCATGCATCATGGCGGGTTAGGGCTACCCCGCCATGCATCATGGCGGGGTACACCCCTGCCACGCTGGCGAGGCGCGCTGCCACCCCTGCCACGTGGGCCATGCACCCCGCCACCATGTATGGCGGGGTTCAGTGCATTTGCCCCGCCATGCATGGTGACGGGGCCAAACGGGTTAGATTTAAAAAAATTTTCAAACATGGGTTAAATTTAAATTTTGTTTCAAATTTAGGCTAAAAATAAAAAAAAATTCACCGCCGCCCGCCCGGCCCCCGACCCCGCCCCCCCCTCACTCTCGTTGATGTTTTGGTCTCCTGTCACCCTCGCTCTGCAAAATGCCTTCTGTCCCTCCTCGAGTCTTTTAGCTACTTCCTCCGTCCCTAAATACTTGTCGCTTTACGCTTCCTGAGAAATAACTTTAATTAAATATATATTAAAAAATATTAATATTTATGGTATATAATTAGTATCATTAGAAAGGTCTTTTAGTCTAGTTTTTTAATAAATTTATTTGGAGATACAAATGTTACACGCATTTTATATAAATCGAGTCAAACTTGCGGACACAAAAACCGGAAACGACATCTAATTTGGGACGGAGGGAGTATAGCCTATAGAGGGAGGAGCAGCTAGACAGCTACTCCTACCAGACATAGACTAGCTAGCTACTCCGTAGCAAGTACTCCCAGCGGCTAGCGTCGTGTAAAACTTGGCATTCACACCAATGGTTCCTGACTAGTCCTGATCAGCTTTTCTTCGCAGCGGCAATTGGCATCGCTGCTGACTAGCTAGTTGCCCTGCTGCAGTATCTGCAACAGCATGCATGCATGCTACACCAGCACAGTGGTGGCCACTACTTTCGTGCGGCCAGAGTGCAGCTAGCTAGCCAAAAGTAGCTCTTTCTGCGTGTGGAGGTCTGGAGGATACCAGCATTTTTTTTAGCGCCAAGACAGTTTGTTCTTTTCAGCACGAAAAATAGTGTTTTTCTCTCGTAATATTTTAACATAAATTAAATTTCAGCATAAACGAACAAGATAAACAACACACCTGCTATTTCTCAGGTTTGGATCGAGTTGGATCCTTGAGCTAAATATTGTTTTGGAGCGGCTTGCCGGCTTGTTGTGGATCAGAATCCTAACAAACCCGGTACAAGTCGAGCGCCATGTTGTTGACGAGACTGCATGCAGGTTCCTACACTACACATTGCATCCTGTATTTTCATTCTCAAAGTTGTTAACTTGTTATGCATGGAGGCTATACGTATTATACATATACATATATATATAGTTGGCCCGTCATCATACTCCTTTTTGTTTTTGGGTTTCAAGCAAGGCCACTACACTGGTTAAGGTTTGACTTGGCTTTTATGAGTCTCTCTGGTGCCACGCATGCATGCTACCTAGCTGCTCGTTACGTCATATTCGTTTGCTACACAATAGAGTCTGTTGTGCTTGCCTCTTTTCTAGTAGCTAATAAGTGCGTGCAACGGGAAAGTCCTGGCTGGTGGCTGTTGGCATAGTCACCGGGAACGTGCAGTGGCACGTTCCACGTTCCGGGTACGTGCGTTCCCGTTCCAGGAACGTGGATCAGTTTCGTCCTTACAGTGGAAAATTATTTCTCAAGGAGCGTTCCACGTTCCACGATCCTCATTCCACAATCCAATCGTTCCGGAAACTTTGTGACTGTGGCTGGCCACTTGGCCTATACAGCTATATTCACAACTCTAATTTTGCATATAGAGATCATCTATATCGAGGATATTGAGGCGGTCAGTACTTCTATATTGGAGCATGGTAGGTGCGAAAACATGAGGAAACAGATTGTCATGTTTTCGTATATGATATATAAATCTTTTGGACTTCTATGCGTGCTCAACATTTATATCTAAACAAATCATCTCCGTATCGGGTATAGCGTCGTTCGATCATAATGGACTAGCTATGGTACATAAAGTGAAGCTTTAATTTTGTCAGTGGAAATCAAATGCATGTGTTTGGCGTAAAAATTCACATGCCGAATAAAAAAATAATATGCATGGTTAAAGTTCTAGTATTTTTATTATCAATGTCAAACGCCATAAATAACTTTGCTTTTTATTATTTTCACTAGATTAAAGTCAAAGCTCCATATACAAGTACATCTAGAGACAAAGCAACAACATAACTCAAACACAAACATGGAGCAATATTCAAGTCGACCTTGTGAACTACATCAACAATTTAAACCAACAAGTACAGAATAAAGGACTCGTTTCTTTTACTATCTATATTATAAAGGATGCTAGTATCTTGCACTTAATTTAGTCTTCACGTCCTCATCAAGTGGTTAATTTAGCATGTTGACATCTTTGCCTCAGTTGTAGTCATGACCTGCATATTATTAGTAAGTATGAAATCTTGCATAAAAGACAACACAGCCGAAATTCATAAATAAACTACATCATTAGCATTTTCATATAATAATTATGTTTTATTAGTACTAAAAGTTAAATAAATTAACATTTACATGTATACATTGTTGTAGTCTGTAATTTTTGCATTCTAGATATATAAATATTTTAGAGAAGGCATGCCACACAAATTCTTCACATTTGAATACTAATGAATTCACTGAATTATTATGATACCATTAAGTAAGTAAGACATTGCTTATTAGTTCATAAGATATTAAAATCGTTTACTTTTACTATAATACATTATAGTTTTTAATAAGAACCACCATATAAATACAATTTATCATTTTGGTGAACCCAATATTACGACAATGTAGAGGGATTGAGATAATAATATTCAGAGCTATATGACAAATAAAGGATTATTGTATTAAATGTTTGATATTATATAGAATTTATATACTACGATTCTTATATAGATTACTTATCAAGTTATGATATTAAAATTTTGGTAGGTGCTTTCTTAGAGCATCTTATATGTTATATTTCAATGCATGTTATGACATGTGTAATATCAAAACAAAAAGTTCTAAAATGTAATGGTCTTGAAGGCTCAAATAGTTCAACCACTACTTTTCAACAAGTTTTTGAGACGATTTAATAGTATTTATGAGTTGATATAAGATTTATGAGTTGATATAAGTTTTTAAGGACACACCTGAGAATATTCTTATTAGAGACACATTCTATAATATAACATGTCCTGATGTGCATGCACATGATATTTATCTTTACTATTATTCATAGACTCAAATTAGGGAACATAATGTTTCTATATACACCATATTTATTTTAGTGTTATAATTGTTTGTGTGCAAATTGATTATTTTGTGTGATTTAAATCTATTTTATACCTAGACTTGTAGTTAACTTATTTGAATTATATTTTTTGTTGAAATTAAATAAGCTTTATCTCTCCATACATTCATATGATAGTCATAGGTAATACAATTATGATAAGAACCAACAAAAGGATTGTGGGGAAAGGAAGAAATAAATTAAGTCCAAATTTTGATTATTGCAGTCTCCATTCGCCCTCTCATTTCTAAACAAATATGTTTGTAGATTATAGGCAACATCTAGGATTTGCACTGGGAAGGTTAATTAAGATAGTTAGAGCTTTCTAGAATCCCAATGCCAGCGTATTGAGACTCCAGTTTTAGCAAGGCAAGGGTATTACGAAATTAGCCATGAATAATGGTTATATATGATAAACAGATTAGTGCCGTGCGACTAATTTATTTTAAAATAAATAGTAAATTAAGTCATTTGTACAGTCCAATATTTAGTATTCCTATATGAAGCATGAATGCATCGCCTTGCTACAACAATGTCATGGATGATAATAACGATTATTATTTGCTAGTAGATAGTATATTGTAAAGGGAAACAATACACAGAAATTACGGAAGAAAGATCCTCTATATGCATAGCAGCATAGAACCGACCTGACAAAGATCAGACGACGACACTTGACTACTGCGTGGCAGTGGGCTGGTCATCCCCGCCGGTCGTGCTGGGCTTCAAGAACTGTCCACCGTTGATCTGCTGCCCAAGACCAGACACTATACCACCATGCCCCACGCCCATGGCCGACGAGTACGCGAAGCCGCCATAGCCTCCTCCACCTCCGTTCATGCCCGCCCTCGCAGCTCCACCTTCACCTTCGTAGCTCCTGGCCAGCATCTGCACGGAGGCGAAGTTGTTGTCTTGCTGCATGAACCCGCCAGCTCCACTGATCACCGCCGCCGCCGCCGTGGAGTGCCCGACATTGATAAAGTTTTGCGTGCAATTGGCCACTGCGTTGCCTACGAAATCTACTGCCATCCCTGCTGCCGCACCATGGGATCCCACGGCCGCCGAGGCCGCCGCGGCTTCAGCCGCCGCCGCTGCCGCCGCCTACACCGAAAAATGCAGCGCATGCGTACTTATTAGAACATGGACTACAGGCCGACAAGGTAAAGAGAGGTGTATGTACGTGTGTGTATCACACCTGGTACTTGGACAGCTCGTAGCTGGCGCGGGCGAGCTCCTGCTGGAGGAGACGGAGGCGGTGCTGGAGGATGGAGATGACGCCGACGCAGCCGTAGACGGGGTCGCGGAGGCGCATGTCCGCCTCGTAAGCGAGCGAATTGACGGCGTCCTCGCGCTGGTAGGGGTGGAGCTCGTTGAGGATCTTGGTCACGTTGCTGGCGCCGAAGACGCGGTGCACGTGCACGAACTTCTGCGGGTTGTCCGGCGGGAAATAGGGCGCGAACACGCAGTCCGGCTGGCACTTGCGCCGCAGGAACTTGCACGCCGCGCACGGCGACCCTGTGCCTGTGCCTGTGCCGCCGCCGCCGCCGCCGCCGCCTGTGCTACCAGCAGAGATCGAGCCACCACCCGTGGGCGGCGGCGAGGCCACAGTGATCACGGATCCCGTGGACACGACCGGCACCGATGATGCTGACGAGGCGGCCATCTATCTCTCTACGGGAGGAGGAAGATCCAGGACTAATTTAGAGATCCATCTATCTCAGCGTTAGAACCCAATAGATAGATGAGAGAATGAGAAGCATATCAAGCATTCAATTCGGATCCGATGCTGCCGCCTATGGGCGAGAAAGGTATATGTACCTTTAATTTTCTTTCCCTTCCGCGAAGATCAGTAGGATACGAGATCGAGGCCGGCGGCCGCGCTCCGGTTCAACCCCTGGCTCCGAGGCTCCGAGAGTATATGCTTTGCTCCTCGGCGCTCGCGTTCGTCTTCGATGAGTCCCACAGCTTCCTCCTAACAGGCTTTGTGCTTTTTTCCTCGTCTGTCTCACCTCCGCAGCTGATTAATCGGGTGTTTGTTTTGGAGAGAGAATGGATGGATATATGAAATGAAAGTGACGACTGGCGACACCGTGAGGCGTTTGTAATTGTGTCGTACAGTATATGTGAGCGGGAGGAGGGGGCATTGTGTAGGTAGGTGCCCTAAAAAAAACGTGTCCAGGTGAGCCTTACTGTTTGTGCATGAGCTATATATAATTTTTAACAAGAAAATAGAAGTCGATGTTGTTGCAAGAAATTAGTGGTTAATGACGATGGTCTCAGTTGATTTGTTTTATTTTTCACTTTTATTTACAAAGGCAAGAGTTTCGGGTCCCGGTAAACAAGTCAATGTTTGTGCACGTGAAATGCTGAGACGTGGAGCCAAAAGATAGAATGCATCTCTTCTCTATCCCTATTCCCTATGGTCTTAATTATTAACTAGCAAGTTGATCAATACAAACAGTATATATGAGTCTTTTACTTGAAACTAACTATTGCAAAAAGTTTTTTATTTGTTTGATTGTAAATGTTCTCTTTTCCATGTGCTCTTATTATATTATTATATCTATTTGTACGAACTCTACAACTATCATCGACTAATTAAGTAGCTTAAAGTAAGTGTTGTCTACCTCTCCTCTCTTTTTTCAACCTCGTGGCAGTATAGTTTCTACTGTGGCTATAGTTATGACGATCAGATCGGTAAAAAAACCAACCAGAGACTTATATTAAAAGACCGTCCATGCAGTCGAACTACTAAAAACCGGTTAAATCAGATAGATTTTTATGGAACCGTGAACCGAATAATTTTTTTCCTTCCAAGATTACCCCTCTGTGCACTCAAGAAAACCTTATCTACTCAAGGGTATAAACAGAAACACATTGAGCCCTGTAGGGTTCCCTAGCCGACTTGGGGAGGAAAAATTTATCGCTTTTGGGCAGGAGCAATGAGCAATGTCACGTATCTTGGTGCCAGTCCGACAGTAGCTTTGCACATCGGGTGGCAGTGGCACGGGTGCTCATCAGGACACCCAGGCGGCAGCACATCGGGCAACTATGGTGGCGAGGGCATCTGAACAGCCGCAGCAGCTTTTGTGCTTTGCTATAGCTCGGACTGCAGTCATGCATGAATCTGAGCAGTGACGGTTGTTGCTGCTCTAGCTCGGGCGATGAGGACCATCTCCAACCTCTAGTCTCCAGCCCCTTTGCCTCTCGGGCGGCAGTCATGCATGGACGGTTGTTGCTGCTCCAGCTCAGGCGGTCAGGACCATCTCCATCCTCTAGTCTCTAGCCCCTTTGCCTCTGGGTCGGCGAGCAGTTAAGTAAGTGTTTGTCTGTCCAACACTACTATAAAAAAGTTTTCAGCAATAGGACATTTTTGGGTAGAGACAGCTCAATTAGGAGCCGCCTCTATAGTGCCCTATATGAATCAAGCCGCCTCTGGAGATGGATCTTCAGAGGCGGCTCCAAAGCCAAACACCTCTACAAATGGTTCTTTAGAGTTTAGAGGCGTTTGGCTTTACCACTCGTCTATGAAAATGATTATATTTTTCCAGAGGCGGTTTGTGACTCTAGCCACCTCTAAAGGACCATTTGTAGAGGCGGCTAGCTTTGGAGCCGCTTCTCGTAGAAATAAATGTATACTTGCCCCTCCTCGCTCACCCCGCCTCCTTCTCTCCCAAACTGTGTCGCCTACCCTCTCCCAAACCCTAGTGCCTCCATACCTGGCAGCGCGTGCAACCACAACTGGTTCTTCTGCCTTCAATGCAGGATTAATACGACGCTATCATATTATTGCCAACATTACTTATAATTACGGAGGTCATGGTCATCATTGATTAATAAATTATACTCCATCCATTCATTTATCTCCTTTATTTAAGCAAAACCTTTTCATATTAGCTTAGAACTTGCCCGCATTTATTGTCTGTTTGCTGCTCATTGGCTACCACCCGCCTGTATTTATTGTCTCTTTGCTGCTAATTGGTTGTTCCTAACTTATGACTCCTCGTATGTTCTCAGCACACGATGATTAAATGTAAACTGAGTGTTTTGTTCTGCTCCTTGGCCACTGCGCTGAAGGCTAAAATGATGGAGATAAATGAATGGAGGGAGTATATCTTAAATTTTATGAAAAATGATAAAACATAACAATATACCATTTTCGTTCTCATTCCCATGAACGTTTGATAGTCGAGCATGTCTGCTAGTAAATGTTAAATGGGATTAGGTCTCCCACATATAGGAAAAAATAGACAAGATTTAAACTAAATTTATACCTAAGACAGCGAGATACCTGTGATTCTGTAAGTAATTGTCAGAAAACATTTGTCTATTGCACAAAATTAGGGCATGTTTGGATACCATGAGCCAATTGTTAGCTAGCTAATTTTAACTTAAATTAACTCTAATGCATCCAAATTTTCAACTAATAGATGGGCTAACTTTTAATCCAAGTTTTTCAACTAGTTATTAGTTAACCAGTTAGCCATCTATAATTAGTGTAGCCCAACTAGTAACTAACCATGCATGATAACTCTTTTGCTTTAAGTCCATGGGCTAATTAAAACATTAGCACATGGGAACCTCGAATTTTCCAGAATGGGACTGCTGCGGTGCGGAGATGCGAAGACCGCTCTCGCATCAGTCGGAGCTAGCTTTATATATTGCCTATCGATCGGGGTCAACTGACTGCTCGCTGACCCCGGTGAATTTCCATGAATCAAGCTAGTGTTAATACGCGCTGGTGACTGCCCTGTTATTTTTTTTTCTCGAATACGTAAAAGATTTGTGTATTATTGCATTAAGGGGCCCTGCCACCCTGCCAGCGAGCCACGCTAGAACGACTGCCGAGCCGCTCGAATCTCAGATCGCGCTGATCTCCGAAGTCATCCACGTTAACGGCGGTGGCGGGGGCTAATCGCCGGTTCCATTCACGCCACGCGCGCGCCGCGTTGGGCTTGGGCTTGTGGTTCCAAGCGAGCGCCGTGCTGTCCTCGAGCTTGCCGGCCGGGCGCTCCTCCTGAGCATGAGCGGCGGCCGATGTCGCCGTCGGTCCCGTGCGTCGATCGCGTGGGCGTTGAGCGACGGCCGGACGCCTTCACCGGGTCTGCTGGCCTCTCGTGCGCCTCGTCGTTTGAGGTGTCACCGGTCGAGGACGTGAAAAACTGATGATCAAATCAAGTCGCGACAGCTCGATCGGTCGGTTTCTCAGGGTGTGTTTAGATGGGAGAAAAGTGGTTGAAAAGTTACTGTAGCACATTTCGTTGTTATTTGATAAAATTTGTCTAATCATGGACTAACTAGGTTTAAAAGATTCATCTCGACCTTTACAGATAAACTATGTAATTAGTTATTTTTTTACCTATATTTAATATTTAATACATGTGTTTAAAGATTTGATGTGATAGGTGGAAGAGGAAATATTTAGGGTTTGCATGGCAACTGAACGCCCCCTCACTTGCTCTTTGAGCAGGGCGGGGACGTCGTCTCGCCTATGATTGCAACTGCTCTGACAAGCTATACTCGCATGGCCGGCGATTCGGCCTGCTGCAGTGCTGCGCCTACCCATCAGCATCTCGATAATGGTGACTGGGCGAGCATTTCTGCACATGAATGGTGGTGACTGGGCCAGCATTTCTGCACCCAGAAGTCAGGTGGTACCGGCCGTGGCCGGGCGTTGTAGGCTGTCATTCTGCCGCCGGCCCGGACGGACGGGTCCTGCACTGGTGCACCTGCAGGCTAGCTGCAGCCAGCGCCTGCGCTGCGCCCCGAATTTAATTTGCTTACACTGGCGCGTGTTTAGATGTGAAAATTTTTGGAGAAAAGTTTATGTAGCACTTTTCGTTGTTATTTGGTAAAATTTGCCTAACCATGGACTAACTAGGCTCAAAAGATTTGTCTCGACATTTACAAACAAACTGTGTAATTAGTTATTTTTTTACCTACATTTAATACTTCATATATGCGTCCAAAGATTCGATGTGATAGGTACTATGCAAAATTTTTTACCTTTTTGGCATCTAAACGGGGCCTGGGCAGTTTAATTCGCAGACATTTTGTACCCCGCGGGGCATTGAATTTGTCGGTCGGGCGCACGCCGCACGGTGCAGGTGCTGCCCTCACCAGCCCGGCCTCTCGCGCGCGTCATCGCGTCGTGCGCGCATGATTGTTCGTCACAGGCGCCCGTGGCCCGGCCGGCTTCCTTTTGCCTTCCATAATCGCGGTTACCGTGGTCCACCCACGTAGTACGTTACCTTCAAGCTAGCAGCTAGAGAGTGAATCCTGACCGTTCTAGCCTTCTAGGAGTAGTTGCTTATTATGGCTGTCAAGATCAGGATCGAGGCGTGCGTGAATCATACACAGGGCTCATCATCAATCAATTAATACTACACTAAAGATATATAGCCGGCAAATTTTTCTTTCATATGTGATGTTAGTCAATTTTAGTGTCGGGTTGTTCTAAGGTTCATGCCCTAGGCGACGAATCCGCAGTCTTTTCCGGCGGGTTTTGTGGGTTATGGCGTGCTTGGTTCCTTGTTTCACTTAAGACTTGTTTGGTTGTACTCTAATAATCTCGTGGATTTTGGTGGCATGGCTAGTGAGAGAGGGCTGAGAGGCAAAATGATGGAATCTATGGCTAGAACCTACATAATGGAATTTTTTTTTGGTTCTAGTTGCACTACATGCATATATATAGTTTGAGTTTTATACTTCGGCAGATCAGTGTGGTTTGACGGATTAGCATGGATGGTGGAACATTGCTGTTGTATGTAAATGTACAATATGATGATCATTGAGCTAGGTTTACCACGCATAGTAAGTGCAGCGTGAGAGCGGAGCCACTGAGGATAGACCCAAAGAACGAAGGCAGACCTATGGTGAGACTTAGGGAAATATTCTCTTTGTTCCAAATTATAAGAAATTTTGTCTTTTTTCTAGATACATAACTTTTGCTATTCACTTATAATAAATGTATATTTAAGTGCATAGCAGCAAAAATTGTGTATCTAGAAAAGTCAAAATGTCTTATAATTTAAGTAGAGATATCATAATATAGTTGGACTGAACACTGAAGTACAAAAAATTCCAAAACTGATTATGACTGGTGTTAGAGGACACTCTACTAATTAGAATAATGCAACTGTCGTGAGAATGGTCTCAGGGAGAACTTAGCAAAGTACTCGTATATACTATACCATGCGCCTTAATAACCTCGTCGTCCCAGCTGGTCCATGGACGGATACCTGTATCGATCATATCGGTCTGGGCGTGAGCGGCGTCGCATCCGGCCGTGTTCATCTCGAGGCGACGGTTGATCTCCAATGGCCATCATCCATGTGCATGCCATGCGCATTAAAAGAGCGTGAAGTCGTTGTACCAGTTCCTATACGTAGCCAACGTGTAGGGCGGACCGGCGGCACGCACCGATGCATGGTACGGTGGCCCGGCCGGCCCGCCTGTACACTGTGACAGTGGGTCGGATCGCCCATGGTCCTCCTCTGTAGCTCCTATCCCGCGCATATGCCGGTGCCGGCCGGCCGCCCAGTGGCCGCCCGGCCGGATCCATGCATGCACGCATCCACCCACCCGATCGATCGACCCGACGGATCGGAGGAGGCGTTTTTCAGCGCAGCGTACGCGCAGTTCGGCGGTTCATCTTTGAATTCACCGGCTCATGTCAGACGGGCCGGCCGGCCTGCGTACGTCGTCGTCGCAGGAAAAATGAGGCAGAGTAATGTGTCGTGGAGCCCGGCAGGCGGCGGGCTGCACTGCAGAAGGGCAAGCAACGGCCCGGCCGGAGGGTCCAACGTAACGTACAGGAGCAGCTAGCAATGCATGGTTAAGGGAGTGTTCGGTTGTTTCAGGACACGTCTCATCTCATACGTCGACTTAGCTCTCGCTTCTCCCTTGCATGCAGGAGCTTGCATTGATCGGGGTTTTGACCCATGCAAGCTTACCACCTACGTACTACGTAGAACAAATAAACCATGCATGGTTAGCTCAGGAACATGTCATGCTTGGCTTCTGTACTGTGATTCCAAAAAGAAAAGGAGTACGGCTACGGTATGTGCGAAGTCTGTTTTCCATAAACATAAAAAAAAGGTTAGACTGCGAATATGATCAAAGCATCTTGGGATTGATTATAACAGGACGTCCATATATATATCTATCACTTTCATATTGATGAAGGGATTGTCCACATATACATAGTACGTATGTAATTAACTCTACCCATTTTTCGTTAGCAGAGGCAAGCCATATTAGATCGATCGTGATATGATCCTAAAAGAGTACGCCGTGCTCAGATTTCAGGCCTCTCCTTCGACCTTTATTTTGACAATAGTCTACAACAAGGCTCCACTTGCTCTCTTCCCTCATTGTTGGGTCAATTTTGGCACAGTGGTGGGCCGTTAGGAGGAATTAATTGAAGATCTTGAAATCTTGTGCTAGTGTGGTGGTATTAATCCCTAACCGCTGGTCATGTTGACCAGAGAACACAACAAAGACCAACATGAGTGTACTGTTTGTCTTTTTATGTCTCTGACTATATGTATACTCGTCAGCCCATACATGCTCTAGCTTGTGGGGCCCTAGCTGATTTATGAGTGTGAGTACAACTGCTGGGTAATATAGTTATATACTTCCTCTATCTCTGAATAAATAGATTCCAATAGTTGTGTTAATTAAGACAAACTTTTTAAACTTTAACTGAATTTCTAGAAAAAAATTGTTAAGATTTATGGTATCAAATTAGTATCATTAGATTTATCAAAGAATATACTTTCGTAAGGTGCTCATTTTATGTCATATATGTCGTTACTATTTTCTATATTAAGTTTGACTGACACGGATTCTAGGAATTGATTTATTTGGAGACAGAGGGAGTATCTCAAGGCTTAATTAGAATTACATCCGGCCATAAGACGCTATACATGCTATGAGGATGCTTCCAGAAGTGCAAGTTAGTAAAATTAGGAGAGAGTACCTCAGGAATTAGCGCAATTAGCAAGACACTCAATGTATTGTGATGTTTCGAGAGATAACTCTCCTAATGGTATCAACGATGAATGCATCTCTAGAGGTTATGGTTATGGTAATATATTTCTATACATATCACTAATTCAGTTAGCACACTTAAGACTATATCAATATCCCAATGCAAAGACTTATAATTATGACTAGAGAAGAAGTAAAATGCATGTCACCATTGTAAACCCTAGAAAGTTACTCCATAAAGACAAATTCTACAAGTAACTAGCCAAGCATATAGTCGCTGGGAATCAAAATATGGTCTTCACACATCAGTGGGAAATGAGCGGCCACGCTAGTGGGCTGCACTGTACCACTATTGGTTCATGGGTCAATAGGGTTGTTATCACTAAATCTAGATTTGTAGATGGAGCCATAATCGCACATTTTCCACGATGGAAGTAAATGCACTCATAGGACTGGTCAATCACCAACAGCCCCAATCGCCTTCATTGCGGAGTATGTACATCATTGAGCATCCATCTCTAGGGGTTATGTCATCGGCGTAGAAGACCCATCATATGTTCTTATGGTACTGGTGATCTTTTTTTTTTGAAAGAACAGTGTGATCTTTGCGGTTACGCCATTGCATCTCTGACTAGAGGAGAAGCCGAGTACACGCAACGAGACCCATAATGGGGTTTTTTGTGTTCTCAGGTGCATGGAACTTTTATCAGATGATTTCATAGCCAATAGCCATACATGGGTCTATCTATAATATTCCATTTTTAGTCATCATTTTGTAATTAGGTATATGGGAACATTCGGCTTTGTTGGATATATAAGCAATTCAGCCTCGTCCGGAATGGTGTAATTGCCCTAGTTAATTTCTAAAATGTCAAGCATTTCTTAGGTAATAATGGAATAAACATCCAATTTTGCCTATGAGAACAATTTTAACCCCTGCATGCATGTGTTATGACTCAAAGAAATGGTCACCGGCCGGCAGCTGCAAAGAATAAAGCGCCAAATTTTAACTCGTGCAGAGCTAGATGCGCCTTGTTGTTGGTCCACATGCATATCAACACTCAATGTTGACGGTCCTTAAGTATCAATTATAACTATCAAATAAATAGAGAAAAGGATCCAAATGAAACCAACACCTAGACTTAGGGTTTTATCTGACAGAATTCCACGAGTTTTGCTGTTTATCTATTTCTGCAGGGGGTTATCAGGAAATACGGAAGAAAGGCCCACATGTCGGATTAATGACGGGATATTAACCGAACACGTAATTATCTTACATCTAGAAGAGTCCAGAAGCCACGAGAACGAACGGGAGGCGTAACGGAGCCGGACACAGGGCGCCCGCCCTGGTCCTTAGGGCGCCCGCCCTGGCCCCGGAGCCAATCAGGCTCCGCCTCGAGGATTATGCTCCACCGACCTAGAGGATCAAGGAAAACCGCACGATCAATGTCGGTTTGATCCGACGGCCCAGATTCATCCGAAAGGGCTATATAAGCAAGGCCCCTGCCCCTGGAGGAGAGGCCCTCGTCTCATACTTCAAACCCTAATTCAGGAGGAGAGCCTCTGATCAAGCCCTAGAGCCACCACATCAACTAGATCTCTAGTTAGCATAGAGACATAGGATTAGAACTAGAAGGAGTCAATCTTCGATTGGTTCCCGGATCTGTCAAGAGGATTCTTGGTAATTCCTCTATTGTTCTTCAAATGTTCATCATTGTTTTTCAATATTATGAATATGACTTTGTTCTATTTCAATATATTGGTTATGACTTTGCTCTACTTGATTATATTTGCAATTATATTATTCTTAGTTTATCATAGTTATATGCTTGGCTTAGTTAGATTGGAATTATATACATGCCTAGGATCGTATAGCGTTTATCCATGTGTACAGTGGGTGAATGATAATTATTGTGTAGACGTGGTGTCTATACCGTATTTATCTGCGATTGCACCCTATATGCCGGATTGTGGGGTAGTTCGCGATAGTGACAGCTTCGTTGATTCTTATATAGTCCCCCTCTCGTGTATAGGGCAGGCAGAGCAACACTATTACAGGGGAGTGATTACTATGCTCTTCATCTTCCTTGCTAATATTCACTATGCATGGATATAGTCTTTTCTCACCATGATTGCCAAGTATAATTGCACTAACTATGATATGCTAGACTTTATAGTTAATAATAACTTAGGGAATATCTTTGTAGTTCATCCTAATTCCATGCTAATGACTTGCTAGAATATCTGTTGAGGTGCTTATCATTATTATATGTGGCTAGCTGATCAGATTAATTATCTTTGTCATCATTATCACTTTACCTTTACTTAATGTGACATTTATACCTGTATAAAGAGATTGATAAATACTCTCGGTTATACATGCAATGATGTGTACTCAGTTCCATATTCTCATTCCATTATCAACCATGATACTTAGAAATCCCTTCCCAGTGGTAAAAATATAAATAACGATACCTGGAATACTTCCCGGTTAAAATGCTACATCGGTATTAATCTGTGCGCTTGCAGATCCCTTTTATTATTTATCTTGATGAGCAAATGCATATTTCAATACCGCGTCTCTCATGTCATGCTGGGGATGACAACTTGGCTTAAGTGGCATGAGGGATAGGTTTGGCATTTTTGGCGCCGTTATCAGAATTAGAAAACTAAGTCTACTTTTGGTAGTGACGTTAAGAATACCCAACAAGCATTTTTGGCGCCGTTGCCGGGGAAGGTTGATTACTAAGTAGGAATGAATACGGAACTTTGAGTCATCATTTGCATCACTAATCTGATCGAGCTTATCAATTCTCTTATACAGTTTTACCCCTGTATTTTCCATTTTGATTATTTATTGCAGGGTGATGCATGAATAGAAGACATCTTCCAGACAACTTTGTTGATGCAGACATTTTATCATGGGCTCATTAACAGTGCCTGTGAAACCATGGATGCTGCAGCTGGAGGAGCATTCCTATCACTCACCATACCTCAAGCCACAGCTCTTGTGGAGAAGATGGCATCCAACCAAGGTTGGAATGAAGAAAGAACTCAGACACGCAAGAGAGGTGGAGGTATGCACCAGCTCAAGGAGGTAGCCATGCTGTCTGCCAAGCTAGACCTACTCATGAAGAAGCTCAATGATCGAGCTGGAGAAAAGAAAGAAGTCATGCACGTCTACGACTCCCACATGACTTGTGAGGAGTGTGGAGGAGATTACTAGAGTAACCCTATCGTGGAAGTAAGTACTGACCGTTTGCCGGTCAAGAGAGGCGATCCAGGACGCCCCGTCATCCCGATCTCCATCGGCATGCGAGACTTCCCAGAAGCACTCTGTGACTTTGGCTCCAGCGTCAACATCATGCCCAGGGTACTCTATGAAAAACTCTTTTCACAACCATTATTAGAAACAACCATGTGTTTGCAGCTTGCAGATAGGACACTGAGTTTCCCGAGAGGAATATTGAAGAACATCTGTGTCCGAGTGGGTTCCTCGTACGCTCCAGCAGACTTCGTAGTGATAGAGACCGGTTCTGATGAGAGGGCTCCCGTCATCCTAGAGAGACCATTTCTGAACACCGCGGGAGCTGTCATCTATGCTAGTGCTGCCAAGATCAGTTTCTACATCAAGGGGAGGAAGGAAACGTTTTCCTTCAAGAACAAGACCGCACAAATCCCAGAGCAACCCCAATATGAACCAAGGAAGAGGACCAACAGGAGGAACAAGAGCAAGAAGCAAGTATGGACCGAGACAGCTAAGATGGTCACTGCCGTGCACAAAGGTCAAGATCGCCAACTCAAGTCACCGTTCTTGCCTAAGAAGGACGACCCAGGTATACCAAGCATTTATTGCTCCATTAATGGGTCCCACTTCTACAAGACACTTTGCGACACTGGGTCGGGCGTCAACATAATGGCCAAGGTCACCTATGAACTTCTGTTCGGAACCATGCCCTTAAACCCAACATATATTCAGCTCCAGATGGCAGATCAGACATTCCGACAGGTCGAAGGTACAGTAACTGACGTCCCTGTCAAGATAGATGATCACTTTGTCCATACAGACTTTCAGGTTATTGACATGGGAGAAGATGAATACGATCCACCCATCATCCTTGGAAGACCATTCCTTAGTACTGTCAAAGCAATCATTTACATTGGAACTGGAGAAGTCCACATGCACTTCCCCTCTGAGAAGGTACGTCTTTACTTTACTGACCCTAACTATGTATTTGAAGAATCCAAGCAGGTCAGGACAAGAAGAAGGCGGCGTAACCACAATCAGAAGCAACAGGTCATCAAGGACGGATGGGCAAATTATGAAGGAGAAGTGGTAAGATCTGAAGACATACCACTCAACCAACACTGTCCTGAGGAGACCGAAGCACCGAGACAAGTATGGAAAGAAAAGACAGTTGTACATGAAGAGGAGGCGCCGTCGGAACCACCGACTACGCCATCCACCAAGTCCCAGGACGACTGAACGAATAAGAGTCCCGTTCGGAGGACTTAAAAACACCGAACGCCTTACCAAGAGGTAACTTGGTAGTTATCCTTTCCTTTTAATTATTTACTTTATCTTAAATAGTTTGCTTAGTTAATCATATTCATACTATCTTAAAAAGAAAATAAAAATGTTAAAAACCTTAAAGCCCCATGTGAGTATGCGAGTGGCATAAAACCCATAAGTACATTCACTGTGGTGGCATAATATATATATATATATAATAAATACATAAATATTTTCTTCTGCTTTATAAAAGAAAAAAACAACATAAAAAAATCAAGGAGGCTCAGCATGATAAAGGCTAGATATTTATGCTAACACTTTATCAGTTTCACAAAGCTTTGTTGTCTATTTGAGCTTCACAGAATTCAAGGAGACTAGCAGACGGAGGACATTCTAATCGCTGTCAGGGTGCTGCCGACTTTCAAATACATCTCTGCCATCTGCTAGCTACATCAGAAGAGATTATGTCAAGATCCAGCTTGGGGGAGAGCACCCCCATTATCTTGCTAAGTATTTCTATCTTTATCTTTATATTTATATATACTTCTACCCTATAAAAATAAAAATATACATAACTATGAAAAAAACAAATAAAGATTTTGTGCTTATATATATATATACCTATATCTTTTGCTCAGTGTGTTTTAATAAATAAATAAAGTGACTATGCTAAACTGAATCTAGATAATAATAAAACTCTAGCATGGATATGATGAATAGTTGTTTTGCCTAACTTTCAAATTTGAAGTCCTCTCTCTAAGTTTAGACATAACTGTTATCATTTAAAGCTTGCTCTAAACCTGAACTTGTGGGAAGAGAACTTGATCTAAAGTCTAAGTTGTTAACGGATATGATATGGGAAGGTTGAGCTGCTGTTTATCTATTCCTAGAGATGCTAGAATTCTGGAGAATTTTATCTTTGAAAATCTTAAAATGCTACATGATAAGTTCCTGTATGATGAGAGTTTAAGTTCCTACCACAGCCATACATACATGCTTGCTAGACTTTAAGCCATACCTTTACTTTTTACTGCTTATAAGCATTGAGTGTAGTCAAGCTGTGTAGACCCTTAGGAGCTTGTCATGCGGTTAAAATCAAGATTCACTTGCACGATCACTCATACATGCTGCTTGTACTCCGGAAGTACGCATCCACATATATCCACTCATTCTCATCTCCAGATCCACATAAAATTATTCTACTCCTAATCCGGGAGAGAATAGCTAAAAATATTTTCCCATTCTTGTTATCCCCTGTGAAATAAATGCTCAAGCTATTTTGGTTACTACCACTTGCTATATTGTTCTAAGGAGATGAGTTCTCTATACGAGAAAATAAAAAGGGGCAAGTGCCCGGAACCTCGAAAAAAAAAGATACGAGGAAATAAAAAGGAGCAAGTGCTCGGAACCTCAATGAAAAAAAAAGAAAAAGTGTGAGAAGAGAGGTAAAAATGGACAAGTGTCCGACAGTAGAATTAGGGGTACAAGATACCCACCTGAGAGGAAAAAAAAGAAAAGAAAATATAGAGCACCTCATTCTCCTCAAGAGCTTTAAAAGCAAGAAAGGTACGTGTCCCCTCAAAAAGAGCAAAAGTAGAATTAGACTTTCATCATTGTTATCATCACTACCACCATACACTATTTATTCGCCACACATGCATATCTTGATTTGACTTATTGGCTTGTTTCTCTGGATCCATGGTTTGACTATGCAATAAATGTCTTGTAAGTATGTATACTTTATCTCCCATCGATGAGCTCCAGATATCAAAAGCCTTATTAGAATAGGATGAGAGAGAAGGCAATGTCACTCTGCCTTATACCACAAATACTACATACTTTGCTTTGAGAGAAGGCAGACATCATTACTGCCTTGGTGAGGATCCAGAAATACCACAAAAGAGAGACCTGAGAGAGTCATACAAGGAATCTCTGAGTTTTATTTGAAAATATGCAAAAAAACTCCAAGAGCTATAGCTAATCAAGAATAAGAGACATGGCGCTTGACTAGACTGTTCTATCTTTTAACCGCTCAAGACAAAGGTGACGGTTGCAAGCCCCATGGTGAAAGGTATAATGAGTAAGTTTTAAGTCTTGACAGTTTACTTTAACTCAGAGATGAGACTCTATTTGAAAGCATGTGTACCGTCAAAATTCAAAGGCATTTCAGCAACTACTGAGTCTCTCCTTGCTCAGGGACGAGCAAGAGGTAAGCTTGGGGGAGTTTGTTGACGGTCCTTAAGTATCAATTATAACTATCAAATAAATAGAGAAAAGGATCCAAATGAAACCAACACCTAGACTTAGGGTTTTATCTGACAGAATTCCACGAGTTTTGCTGTTTATCTATTTCTACAGGGGGTTATCAGGAAATACGGAAGAAAGGCCCACATGTCGGATTAATGACGGGATATTAACCGAACACGTAATTATCTTACATCTAGAAGAGTCCAGAAGCCACGAGAACGAACGGGAGGCGTAACGGAGCCGGACACAGGGCGCCCGCCCTGGTCCTTAGGGCGCCCGCCCTGGCCCCGGAGCCAATCAGGCTCCGCCTCGAGGATTATGCTCCACCGACCTAGAGGATCAAGGAAAACCGCACGATCAATGTCGGTTTGATCCGACGGCCCAGATTCATCCGAAAGGGCTATATAAGCAAGGCCCCTGCCCCTGGAGGAGAGGCCCTCGTCTCATACTTCAAACCCTAATTCAGGAGGAGAGCCTCTGATCAAGCCCTAGAGCCACCACATCAACTAGATCTCTAGTTAGCATAGCTACATAGGATTAGAACTAGAAGGAGTTAATCTTCGATTGGTTCTCGGATCTGTCAAGAGGATTCTTGGTAATTCCTCTATTGTTCTTCAATTGTTCATCATTGTTCTTTAATATTATGAATATGACTTTGTTCTATTTCAATATATTGGTTATGACTTTGCTCTACTTGATTATATTTGCAATTATATTATTCTTAGTTTATCATAGTTATATGCTTGGCTTAGTTAGATTGGAATTATATACATGCCTAGGATCGTATAGCGTTTATCCATGTGTACAGTGGGTGAATGATAATTATTGTGTAGACGTGGTGTCTATACCGTATTTATCTGCGATTGCACCCTATATGCCGGATTGTGGGGTAGTTCGCGATAGTGACAGCTTCGTTGATTCTTATATAGTCCCCCTCTCGTGTATAGGGCAGGCAGAGCAACACTATTACAGGGGAGTGATTACTATGTTCTTCATCTTCCTTGCTAATATTTACTATGCATGGATATAGTCTTTTCTCACCATGATTGCCAAGTATAATTGCACTAACTATGATATGCTAGACTTTATAGTTAATAATAACTTAGGGAATATCTTTGTAGTTCATCCTAATTCCATGCTAATGACTTGCTAGAATATCTGTTGAGGTGCTTATCATTATTATATGTGGCTAGCTGATCAGATTAATTATCTTTGTCATCATTATCACTTTACCTTTACTTAATGTGACATTTATACCTGTATAAAGAGATTGATAAATACTCTCGGTTATACATGCAATGATGTGTACTCAGTTCCATATTCTCATTCCATTATCAACCATGATACTTAGAAATCCCTTCCCAGTGGTAAAAATATAAATAACGATACCTGGAATACTTCCCGGTTAAAATGCTACATCGGTATTAATCTGTGCGCTTGCAGATCCCTTTTATTATTTATCTTGATGAGCAAATGCATATTTCAATACCGCGTCTCTCATGTCATGCTGGGGATGACAACTTGGCTTAAGTGGCATGAGGGATAGGTTTGGCATTTTTGGCGCCGTTATCAGAATTAGAAAACTAAGTCTACTTTTGGTAGTGACGTTAAGAATACCCAACAAGCATTTTTGGCGCCGTTGCCGGGGAAGGTTGATTACTAAGTAGGAATGAATACGGAACTTTGAGTCATCATTTGCATCACTAATCTGATCGAGCTTATCAATTCTCTTATACAGTTTTACCCCTGTATTTTCCATTTTGATTATTTATTGCAGGGTGATGCATGAATAGAAGACATCTTCCAGACAACTTTGTTGATGCAGACATTTTATCATGGGCTCATTAACAGTGCCTGTGAAACCATGGATGCTGCAGCTGGAGGAGCATTCCTATCACTCACCATACCTCAAGCCACAGCTCTTGTGGAGAAGATGGCATCCAACCAAGGTTGGAATGAAGAAAGAACTCAGACACGCAAGAGAGGTGGAGGTATGCACCAGCTCAAGGAGGTAGCCATGCTGTCTGCCAAGCTAGACCTACTCATGAAGAAGCTCAATGATCGAGCTGGAGAAAAGAAAGAAGTCATGCACGTCTACGACTCCCACATGACTTGTGAGGAGTGTGGAGGAGATTACTAGAGTAACCCTATCGTGGAAGTAAGTACTGACCGTTTGCCGGTCAAGAGAGGCGATCCAGGACGCCCCGTCATCCCGATCTCCATCGGCATGCGAGACTTCCCAGAAGCACTCTGTGACTTTGGCTCCAGCGTCAACATCATGCCCAGGGTACTCTATGAAAAACTCTTTTCACAACCATTATTAGAAACAACCATGTGTTTGCAGCTTGCAGATAGGACACTGAGTTTCCCGAGAGGAATATTGAAGAACATCTGTGTCCGAGTGGGTTCCTCGTACGCTCCAGCAGACTTCGTAGTGATAGAGACCGGTTCTGATGAGAGGGCTCCCGTCATCCTAGAGAGACCATTTCTGAACACCGCGGGAGCTGTCATCTATGCTAGTGCTGCCAAGATCAGTTTCTACATCAAGGGGAGGAAGGAAACGTTTTCCTTCAAGAACAAGACCGCACAAATCCCAGAGCAACCCCAATATGAACCAAGGAAGAGGACCAACAGGAGGAACAAGAGCAAGAAGCAAGTATGGACCGAGACAGCTAAGATGGTCACTGCCGTGCACAAAGGTCAAGATCGCCAACTCAAGTCACCGTTCTTGCCTAAGAAGGACGACCCAGGTATACCAAGCATTTATTGCTCCATTAATGGGTCCCACTTCTACAAGACACTTTGCGACACTGGGTCGGGCGTCAACATAATGGCCAAGGTCACCTATGAACTTCTGTTCGGAACCATGCCCTTAAACCCAACATATATTCAGCTCCAGATGGCAGATCAGACATTCCGACAGGTCGAAGGTACAGTAACTGACGTCCCTGTCAAGATAGATGATCACTTTGTCCATACAGACTTTCAGGTTATTGACATGGGAGAAGATGAATACGATCCACCCATCATCCTTGGAAGACCATTCCTTAGTACTGTCAAAGCAATCATTTACATTGGAACTGGAGAAGTCCACATGCACTTCCCCTCTGAGAAGGTACGTCTTTACTTTACTGACCCTAACTATGTATTTGAAGAATCCAAGCAGGTCAGGACAAGAAGAAGGCGGCGTAACCACAATCAGAAGCAACAGGTCATCAAGGACGGATGGGCAAATTATGAAGGAGAAGTGGTAAGATCTGAAGACATACCACTCAACCAACACTGTCCTGAGGAGACCGAAGCACCGAGACAAGTATGGAAAGAAAAGACAGTTGTACATGAAGAGGAGGCGCCGTCGGAACCACCGACTACGCCATCCACCAAGTCCCAGGACGACTGAACGAATAAGAGTCCCGTTCGGAGGACTTAAAAACACCGAACGCCTTACCAAGAGGTAACTTGGTAGTTATCCTTTCCTTTTAATTATTTACTTTATCTTAAATAGTTTGCTTAGTTAATCATATTCATACTATCTTAAAAAGAAAATAAAAATGTTAAAAACCTTAAAGCCCCATGTGAGTATGCGAGTGGCATAAAACCCATAAGTACATTCACTGTGGTGGCATAATATATATATATATATATAATAAATACATAAATATTTTCTTCTGCTTTATAAAAGAAAAAAACAACATAAAAAAATCAAGGAGGCTCAGCATGATAAAGGCTAGATATTTATGCTAACACTTTATCAGTTTCACAAAGCTTTGTTGTCTATTTGAGCTTCACAGAATTCAAGGAGACTAGCAGACGGAGGACATTCTAATCGCTGTCAGGGTGCTGCCGACTTTCAAATACATCTCTGCCATCTGCTAGCTACATCAGAAGAGATTATGTCAAGATCCAGCTTGGGGGAGAGCACCCCCATTATCTTGCTAAGTATTTCTATCTTTATCTTTATATTTATATATACTTCTACCCTATAAAAATAAAAATATACATAACTATGAAAAAAACAAATAAAGATTTTGTGCTTATATATATATATACCTATATCTTTTGCTCAGTGTGTTTTAATAAATAAATAAAGTGACTATGCTAAACTGAATCTAGATAATAATAAAACTCTAGCATGGATATGATGAATAGTTGTTTTGCCTAACTTTCAAATTTGAAGTCCTCTCTCTAAGTTTAGACATAACTGTTATCATTTAAAGCTTGCTCTAAACCTGAACTTGTGGGAAGAGAACTTGATCTAAAGTCTAAGTTGTTAACGGATATGATATGGGAAGGTTGAGCTGCTGTTTATCTATTCCTAGAGATGCTAGAATTCTGGAGAATTTTATCTTTGAAAATCTTAAAATGCTACATGATAAGTTCCTGTATGATGAGAGTTTAAGTTCCTACCACAGCCATACATACATGCTTGCTAGACTTTAAGCCATACCTTTACTTTTTACTGCTTATAAGCATTGAGTGTAGTCAAGCTGTGTAGACCCTTAGGAGCTTGTCATGCGGTTAAAATCAAGATTCACTTGCACGATCACTCATACATGCTGCTTGTACTCCGGAAGTACGCATCCACATATATCCACTCATTCTCATCTCCAGATCCACATAAAATTATTCTACTCCTAATCCGGGAGAGAATAGCTAAAAATATTTTCCCATTCTTGTTATCCCCTGTGAAATAAATGCTCAAGCTATTTTGGTTACTACCACTTGCTATATTGTTCTAAGGAGATGAGTTCTCTATACGAGAAAATAAAAAGGGGCAAGTGCCCGGAACCTCGAAAAAAAAAGATACGAGGAAATAAAAAGGAGCAAGTGCTCGGAACCTCAATGAAAAAAAAAGAAAAAGTGTGAGAAGAGAGGTAAAAATGGACAAGTGTCCGACAGTAGAATTAGGGGTACAAGATACCCACCTGAGAGGAAAAAAAAGAAAAGAAAATATAGAGCACCTCATTCTCCTCAAGAGCTTTAAAAGCAAGAAAGGTACGTGTCCCCTCAAAAAGAGCAAAAGTAGAATTAGACTTTCATCATTGTTATCATCACTACCACCATACACTATTTATTCGCCACACATGCATATCTTGATTTGACTTATTGGCTTGTTTCTCTGGATCCATGGTTTGACTATGCAATAAATGTCTTGTAAGTATGTATACTTTATCTCCCATCGATGAGCTCCAGATATCAAAAGCCTTATTAGAATAGGATGAGAGAGAAGGCAATGTCACTCTGCCTTATACCACAAATACTACATACTTTGCTTTGAGAGAAGGCAGACATCATTACTGCCTTGGTGAGGATCCAGAAATACCACAAAAGAGAGACCTGAGAGAGTCATACAAGGAATCTCTGAGTTTTATTTGAAAATATGCAAAAAAACTCCAAGAGCTATAGCTAATCAAGAATAAGAGACATGGCGCTTGACTAGACTGTTCTATCTTTTAACCGCTCAAGACAAAGGTGACGGTTGCAAGCCCCATGGTGAAAGGTATAATGAGTAAGTTTTAAGTCTTGACAGTTTACTTTAACTCAGAGATGAGACTCTATTTGAAAGCATGTGTACCGTCAAAATTCAAAGGCATTTCAGCAACTACTGAGTCTCTCCTTGCTCAGGGACGAGCAAGAGGTAAGCTTGGGGGAGTTTGTTGACGGTCCTTAAGTATCAATTATAACTATCAAATAAATAGAGAAAAGGATCCAAATGAAACCAACACCTAGACTTAGGGTTTTATCTGACAGAATTCCACGAGTTTTGCTGTTTATCTATTTCTACAGGGGGTTATCAGGAAATACGGAAGAAAGGCCCACATGTCGGATTAATGACGGGATATTAACCGAACACGTAATTATCTTACATCTAGAAGAGTCCAGAAGCCACGAGAACGAACGGGAGGCGTAACGGAGCCGGACACAGGGCGCCCGCCCTGGTCCTTAGGGCGCCCGCCCTGGCCCCGGAGCCAATCAGGCTCCGCCTCGAGGATTATGCTCCACCGACCTAGAGGATCAAGGAAAACCGCACGATCAATGTCGGTTTGATCCGACGGCCCAGATTCATCCGAAAGGGCTATATAAGCAAGGCCCCTGCCCCTGGAGGAGAGGCCCTCGTCTCATACTTCAAACCCTAATTCAGGAGGAGAGCCTCTGATCAAGCCCTAGAGCCACCACATCAACTAGATCTCTAGTTAGCATAGCTACATAGGATTAGAACTAGAAGGAGTTAATCTTCGATTGGTTCTCGGATCTGTCAAGAGGATTCTTGGTAATTCCTCTATTGTTCTTCAATTGTTCATCATTGTTCTTTAATATTATGAATATGACTTTGTTCTATTTCAATATATTGGTTATGACTTTGCTCTACTTGATTATATTTGCAATTATATTATTCTTAGTTTATCATAGTTATATGCTTGGCTTAGTTAGATTGGAATTATATACATGCCTAGGATCGTATAGCGTTTATCCATGTGTACAGTGGGTGAATGATAATTATTGTGTAGACGTGGTGTCTATACCGTATTTATCTGCGATTGCACCCTATATGCCGGATTGTGGGGTAGTTCGCGATAGTGACAGCTTCGTTGATTCTTATATAGTCCCCCTCTCGTGTATAGGGCAGGCAGAGCAACACTATTACAGGGGAGTGATTACTATGTTCTTCATCTTCCTTGCTAATATTTACTATGCATGGATATAGTCTTTTCTCACCATGATTGCCAAGTATAATTGCACTAACTATGATATGCTAGACTTTATAGTTAATAATAACTTAGGGAATATCTTTGTAGTTCATCCTAATTCCATGCTAATGACTTGCTAGAATATCTGTTGAGGTGCTTATCATTATTATATGTGGCTAGCTGATCAGATTAATTATCTTTGTCATCATTATCACTTTACCTTTACTTAATGTGACATTTATACCTGTATAAAGAGATTGATAAATACTCTCGGTTATACATGCAATGATGTGTACTCAGTTCCATATTCTCATTCCATTATCAACCATGATACTTAGAAATCCCTTCCCAGTGGTAAAAATATAAATAACGATACCTGGAATACTTCCCGGTTAAAATGCTACATCGGTATTAATCTGTGCGCTTGCAGATCCCTTTTATTATTTATCTTGATGAGCAAATGCATATTTCAATACCGCGTCTCTCATGTCATGCTGGGGATGACAACTTGGCTTAAGTGGCATGAGGGATATGTTTGGCATTTTTGGCGCCGTTATCAGAATTAGAAAACTAAGTCTACTTTTGGTAGTGACGTTAAGAATGCCCAACTCTCAACAGTGGCATATCATCCCTTTCGTAGGACGGATAGTTGCTAGGGTTCGTGCCCTCCCGGCCGTAGGATATGGAGATGCATACGGCAGCGTCTGCATGGTGCATTTTGCACGGCACCAATTCCAGGAAGAAGCCCATGTGGCTTTCCTGCGGTCTCTGTGTGTCTCGCCCGGTACCATCTCTGGTGACTTCGGGATTCAATGCCACAATGATGGGGGACATGGACTTCCTGGCGCGCGTAGCTGAGATCTAGTAGCACGTACGGCAAAAGCTAACGCCTTGATTTGCTGGTACTGGTACTGCTGTTTATTTTCACGCGATACTTAGTGAAAAGTTATTATTTACTGGGGGCGAGGGTAGATGCAAGAGCAGTCGGTTGATCGATCGGCAAACGTCGAGGAACACGGCTTGCTGCATGCGCACGCCGACCAGAGACCTAACACGCGCGCACGCGGTGCGGTGGCGGCACGCGGCGGGCGGTGGCCTCGATCGGACACAGTCAGTGGCGCGGGCGGCGCTGCCCCATGCTCCTCACGACTTTAGTCTCGCTTGGCAGCGGGCGTGAGGAGCCCGCGCTGTGGGCACACCGCATGTGGCGCCCTAGCTAGCTCCCGTCTCTCTTGCATTGGAATGGTAATATAAGGCCCCGTTTGGTTCGCTGGACTAAACTTTAGTCCTCATCACATCGAATGTTTGGACATATGCATGGAGTACTAAATATAGACTATTTATAAAACTAAAAATATAGGGTGAGGATAATCTGTAAGACGATTTTTTAAGCCTAATTAGTCCATGATCAGCATTAATTGCTACAGTAACAAATGTGCTAATGATGGATTAATTAGGCTTAATAAATTCGTCTCGCGGATTATCCATCGAATATGTAATTTATTTTTTTAATAAGTATTCGAAAACCCTATGGTCAACCCCGATCAAAATCCGATGTGATACAGACTAAACTTGAGCCAACTAAACCAAACATGCCCTAACAAGATAAGTTTGGGTACGTGCCACGTCTGCTGTAGGCAAGCAGCGGTGTGTTACTGCCGCGCTTGATCGCCGAATCTCCGATCGTGAGACTTGCGCCGGACTGGCAGATGCTGAGATGCACACAGACAGTCTTGTTTAGGCTGCGTTTAGTTGGCAAAATTTTTGACGAAATGAAACTGTAGCAGTTTCGTTGTTATTTGGCAATTAATGTCCAATCATTGTCTAATTAGGCTTAAAAGATTTGTCTCGTCCATTTCGTCTAAACTGTGTAATTAGTTTTATTTTTTTATCTATATTTAATGCTTCATGCATGCGTTTAAAGATTCGATGTGACGGGGAATTAAAAAATTTGGCAAAATTTTTAGCACCTAAACGGTACCTTACTATGGAGGACAGGAGGAGGGGCCTGGCGAGTGGCGACACGTACTGCATGTCTGTGAGACAGCAAAGGGGCCAGCCGCCCGGCCAGCAGGCGGGGGCGAGCGACGAGCGTACGGGCATGGGGGACAAAACGACGGAGAAAGATAGAAAGATGACTGCTGCGGCAATGCGTGCTAGCTGCTGCCTGCTGCCCTGCCCCTCCTCTCTCCTGCCCATACTTTTTTCATGTGTGGCCTTGTTTAGTTCCCCTATTCTCCCTCCAAATTCCACTATGCAAAAAGAAGATTCCCCGTCACATCAAAATATCGGCAAATGCATGGAGTACTAAATGTTAATGAAATCAAAAACTAATTACACAGTTTTGTTGTACTTTGCGAGACGAACATTTTAAGCCTAGTTAGTCAAAATTTAGATAATTTTTACCAAATACAAACGAAATGCTACAGGAATTCTGATACAGTGTTTTTCTCCCCAATTCACCCATCTAAACAAGGCCTGTTCTGAACTTCTGACGAGCCATGATGATAGATGCTAGCAGTTCTCTCGTGTGCGCTTGGGGGCGAGAGGCCAGAAATAAACGAATGTGAATGCCATACTGGGATGGGCGCATCATTGGAAGGCAGCAGCATGGTGCTGTCCCATCACACTATCACAGAGCCTTTTCAATAGTCAGTCTCGTCTTGGCCGGCCCGGCCCGGCCCCCGTACTTGTTTGTTCGTCTTCCTTTCTACTCGTATTGGACATGTACCGCTGTCCTCTTCCGGCCACGGATCTCTGTCTCTGATGTGCTCCTGTCCGGACTCCGGTTAATAAGCTAGACCTAGCAGTCAGCACGCTGATGACCTGCAACCTGTGCGATATCACACCTCGATCGGATGTCGATAGATGATGACGAGGCAGCAGCAATGAGCACGTACGATCGACCACGCTACATATTTTGTGTACACGTACTACTGAATAGTACCACATGAATCAGAACGGTGATGCCACGAATTGTTGACTGCGCGCATCATCCTTAAAATTGGGCATCAGATCCAACGACGCGCGCGTGTCTACCATTGGTACAAAGACACAAAGTGCCTAGCTTTGCTTCTTTGCTAGATTTCACGCACATATATATCACACTAGCAGTAAACACTGAAAAACAAGCAGCTCGATCGAACAAGGTTTTATCGCACGTACGATCAATCAGACGCTTTCCAACACGTACTGCACGTCGCAATGCAAAGCAATGCAATGATAGCCGAGCTCCCAGTCTCCCAGAGCAAAGCATGCGGTTGGGTGGATCATGGATGCAAGGTGCCATGTGCCAGCGTTCCTGCCTCGCACTGACACTACCTGGACATGAACAAGCGTACTTCCGTGCCATCGCCATCGCCATCGCCATCGGAGGGCAACGCACGGCCGCACCGCATGCTGCTCTGCCGGCAAGACGCAATCATCTCAGACCACGGGATATGCATGCATGCCTGCCTGGCCTGGCTCATCGAGCACAATTCGATGGTCGGCGGCGGCCGGGACTGCCTGCGCCCGGCCCTGCGGGCTGTGGCCACCGTGCCACGAGATGAGCGCGGCCGCGCGCGCGGGACTGCTGCCTGTGATGAGTCTGAGCGGGGTGACCCGCCGTGGCCGTGCCGCACGTACGTACGGGCACGGACGACGGAGCGGGAGATCACTCTTTGCCGTCTTGCGAGCAAACCGGGGGCGCAAGGCTCACCGCTGCGGCGCATCGGCACGAGCAGGGAGCAGCGCCGCCGCCGCAGCCTGCAAGAGACAGACCAGCAGCAAAAAGTTGTGGCCACTTTGCCTCGCGGTCGCGGCCGATGAAGAAGAAATCGGGATGCAAATGGGCCACAAGCAGCGTGGGCCGGCCTGTTTGGGTCCATCCTGCGAATAGAAAACATCAACCCAGCAAAATCCAGACAGCGTGGTACTGCTACTTAGAAAGAAGAAACTAAAATGCAGAACAGTACGTGATGATTATATATACGGAAATGCTACGTGCCGTGTGTCTAGACCGCGTCGGATGGCCTTTTCACTCCGGCTGCTTGCTCCCGTCCGCATGTATATTAAAAAAAACTTCCCTTCCCTCCGCTTTCTCCTCCTTATTCTTACTCCTTCTACGCTCCTCATCCTCTGCACCAGCGCACCGATGCTCGGCGTCCTCGCCCACCCCGGTGTTCCCACCGGGTGCCCCCAATGCCCGTAGATCTGGCGGCCCCACCCTAGCGAGATTCATGGAGTATGAGCGAGATCCACTTGCCTCCGGCAAGATTCATAGAGGTGGCGCGGCAGTGTTGCAGGGGAGTGGCGGCTCTCCCCCACCCCAGCGCCCATGGCGCCCCCGCCCCTCAACCCCCATCGTCACCGCTGAGCCAAGCCCGATGCCGATGGCGCTGGTGCTGGTGGTGCTCGCGCGCCGCTGGTGTTGGTGATCGCACATAGCTGCTCGCCGCCGGCTACCACCCCACCGGTCGGAATAAACTGGCCCAAACCTCTCTCTCCCCCTATGTTGCAAATGTATGTTTTAATTGTTTTAGACTTTCAGAGGCATGTTGCAATTGATTCATATGGATGTTGCAAAAGTAGATCGGGGGATGTTGCACATATTGCATAGTTGCAAGTGTTTCAAAGGCATGTTGCAAGCGTTTGTTCAAACTGTTTCATCTGTTTCCAGACGTATGTTGTAAACGTTTTGATCTAGATGTTGCATATGTTTTCACACATATGTTGCAACAATATGTTCTAAAAAGTTTCATTTGTTTCAAGTATTCTATTTGGATGTTGCATATATTTTCAAACGTATGTTGCATTCAAGTGTTTCATGTTGCACGTGTTTTCTGTTGTTCGGAGAGTCAGGGAGCGCTAGGGAATATGGGGCACGGTGAGCCCATGGGCGGTGGACGTGGCATGCGGCGTGCTAGGGGCCAGCGGTCGGGGCATGACGGGGCGGGGAAGCGCCTGTGGGGGGCGGGGTGAACGGATGGGGACGGTGGCGAGTCAGCCATCATTGCGAGCTTGCCAGGACTGCAGGTGGGCGTCCAATGGAATTAAACCCCATCGGACCATGTGCTAGCATTTCCCTTATATATACTACACAAAACTGAAAACGTGGCCCGGCTGCATTCTATAATTCCGTTTCAGGTTGGATGATGAAAGCAACCAAGAAAGCTTAACAGAACTAAAGCACTGCAGCTGTGAAGGCTAGTTTGCCTTCAGCACATCTAAGCGAACAAATTGGAACATAGTTCGCTTCTTCCAATACAAAACCAGAAGTCCAGAATAATGGCGGTTCCTGCTTTTCCAAGTACCGTACCACAAAAGCACATTACCGTTTGGCTTTGTTCGGTTCTAAGGGATTAAATCCTCAAGTGAAGGACCAACCTACTCCCTCTGTCCTGAAATAGAAGTCGTTATGGAATATGTGCAGGTCAAACTTTGTCAACTTTGACTAAATTTGTAGAAAATGCATGCAATATTTATATCTCTAAATAAGTTTATTAGAAAAATATATTCAACGATCCATCTAATGATACTAATAATGTATTATAAATATTAATTTTTTGTATATATTTTGTTCTAATTAAAAGTGTTTGACTTCTCGGGTTTAGGTGCTTACATGGACCACAATGCCGTTCTGTATGAATGGGTAGGAATTTAAGGATTTTCTCGAACTGTATCTCTTTTTTCTTAAGCAAAACCATGGGTTAAGTTTTTACTAGGTAGCGTGCCTGTGCGTTGCTACGGGATAACTAACAATTTGTACTAAAAATACATGGATCGCACGATAAAACAACACTGTAAAGTTAAATACCAACGTTAAAGTGACATTTAATCCAAAAAGCAAAGTTTGTGAAATTAACAGTCACGAAGAGCGCGGTGGATCACGATTACATAGTTTATTTATTTAATAATGTCACTATGTCACACATAGTTTATTAATTTATTAATCTCACACATAGTTGACTGATGCAAGTAGGTGGTATCATTCATAGAACAACAAAAAAACTTTTTTTAATTTGCAAAGTTTTAGTCCATCAGATTTTTTTTCTAATTTGCACAAAACTTTTAGCTCAATGTATATACATTTAGATCATATACATCACTATATACTGAATAAACTAAAAAAATGGTAATACTGAATCCAGAAACAGAAAATCAGAATGCGGTCCACCTCTCGACCCAGTAGCTAGTGCAGTTTCCGCCTTTCTCATATGATACTTTTCTCTACGTTTTTTATCCCTTTCTTCTTGAGTCATTGCTACATGTCGTGCTTTTTCTCTTTCCCTTTTACGTTGTGCACGTTCATCAACTTGCGCTTGTGAATTTGATGTTGTCTGACTAGCTGTATGAAAATAAGTTGATAGATATTTACTTAATCACTACAAATAATACAAGTAAAAGCGTCTATGGACATGTGTATAAACAATTACCTCCATTGATGGTGTTTGTCAAGTCTGCAAATGGTGTACAACCTTCATTATTTTGCATAGGTTTCATTACGATGAAACTGAACACAAAATTAATCCCAAGTTTCAATCAGAAATTATCTCTGAAGGTGGTCGAAGTTAGCAGGCATCATACATGTACACAAATGTAATTAGATAAGATCTGAATAAAAATAACCAATTAGCTTAAGTTAGGGTTGGGTCCTCGGTTTAGTAAACTACTGCCAGTTGTGTCAGTTGTACCAAGTGGCGATCAACAAGACAAAAGCTATATGCGTATCTGCTTCCTTTAATTTCCTCACCTCTAAGTTTGATAGACAGCAAAAAAAAAGTTTGGCATTGAACAGAATTAGGATGTGTACCTGCAAATGGATGGATGTGCTTGATTTCTTAGAAGGATATCTTGAGAGACCAAAAGCAGTAGTTGCCTAACCTGAACATCAAAGGCATATACAAATTCAAAGTAGTTCATATTTGTGGCTGCAGCTACTGGCAGTGGCGGAGCCAGGATTTCAAACTTGGGTATTCCTACTTCCACATCAACCAGAAAAAATCAGCTGTTTTTTAATTTCAATGGGTGAAAATACTATAAAATATGGCGGAGCCAGGCCGAGAAGTTGTTTTTTACTGTTTTGAGCTGCAATGAGTGAAAATACTGCAAAATATAGCATTATAATATATATAACTATATACACATATATACATAAAGTTGTATCAAAATAGTTGGGTATTCCCGGGAATACGGAGAATACCTTTGGATCCACCCATGGCTACTGGCTGTCAGATTTCTTCTTTCTATTTTCTTTCACTTTAGTAAGATCCCAGCTATGTAGATAACAACATTGGAGAATAATGGCTTATGATATCACCAAAAACATAATCCAGGATTAGAGTAGAGATACGTGATTGTATATATAACTCCTTGAAAAATCACATGTGGCTGCGGCACCTATTGACGATTCAGAGAAATTGACAAGACAAACCTCTTGACCAAAATTTATTTAGAAATCAGTAATTAATTCGATACAGAGCCTGACCAATTACTGTTTTCCATTGGTATTGGCTGCCTAATCCAACCTATTCACTAATTATTTTCCTAATTACAGAGGAACTGACTTGTGTTTTTGCTCAGGTATATCTAGAATTATTAATGAAACAGTATGTAAAGATTTGATGCCACTGGGCAATAGAATTTTGAAACCTTATATCAGCACATAGCACCTGACCACTATATCTGATTGCTAAATTTCCAATCATTGCTAAATATGACAATTAAAGAGGATGTGGGACTGAGTTGCTTCTTCTTCTTCTTGTACAGCAGGCAAAAGAATTGCTCAAACTACTGCTATTGACGCACATGGAACAATAGCAACCGGACAGACGAGATGCAAAAATGAGAACTCGATAACGTCTGAACATTACTGAGATTAGAGCTGAACCAGAGTGAGGCATACCTGTTTGGCGCTCGTCCCTGGTGGCGGCAGCGTCCGTCGGTGGCCCGTCCTGGTTGACTCGACGGCGAGGAGGCGCCGTGGACGTCACAGGGTGTAGCTTGCCGTCTGGGGTCGTGGTTCCCAAGGAGCATGCGGCAATGGCGGCGATGGAGACCTGGCGTGGTGTAGTAGCAGGATGCGGGCAGAGGAATTAATATCAGAGGAATTAATATAATTATCATACTCCAAGGCACAAGTTCCAAGGCACAAAAAGAGGACAGTGCTGATTCAGTTTGCATCTTGCAGACAAAATCAAGAAAGAACAAGCTAGGTACCGTTTAGATGCCAAAAATTTTGCCAAATTTTTCAGATTCCCCGTCACATCGAATTTTTGGACGCATGCATGAAGCATTAAATATAGATAAAAATAAAACTAATTACACAGTTTAGACGAAATGGACGAGACAAATCTTTTAAGCCTAATTAGACCATGATTGGACACTAATTACCAAATAACAACGAAACTGCTACAGTTACATTTCGCCAAAAATTTTGCCAACTAAACAGGCTCCTACCAAATTTAGAGATAAAGATAATAGTAATTATTCCTGAATGCAGACCACATGCCTGTCCTAATAATTTCCTTCTTGGTTAAGAAGGCCTTGTGCACTGGTAATTTGAGCTTCAGTTATGCACTCGGCTCACCGCCTCCTGCGGCCTCATCTGTAGAGACTGCTCCCAATGCTGCATAAAAAGCACGAATACAAAATATGAGGAATCGATGACAACAACAACATTCACTCCACACTGGTTGGCATGACACTAATATATATTTATTTAAAGGATGGCATGACACTAATATATTGACTGTAGAAGCTGAAGTAGGTATAACATTGTAGATAGGTTTCTTTCCTACAGTATATACACACATCCTAAAGATGAGTATACTTTCCCTTTTGACTAATTCAAGAATGGTCCATAGTAACAGAAAAATACATACATGGATAGGAGTAATGCGTTTAGATGAGTTTCAGAAATCGCACTTTGATTAGCACATGTATATTGTTCATTTCATTGCTCTTAAGCGCATATCAATAACATGTTAAAATTCTAGAACACATGAATCAAAAGCACGCCGACATAAATCATAGAAAGACTGTTAATCCAAACCTGAGCGCACGCGCACAGGATGCGCAACTTAACGGCGGCGGAGTTGACGGTGAGGCGGCAGCGAGATGGAGAGGTGCTCTGGCAGTGTCGCGGCCCTGCGGCGGTGCTGCCGTGCCACGCTGCAAGTTGTCGGAGGGCGCAGGCGGGTCCGCGCTGGCGCGGGGTCGCGGCCCGGCGGCGGTGTTGTGGTGCCGCGCCGCTTGGAGGGCGCAGGTCGGGGCAGGGCGTTTGCGCAGGGCGGGCACGGGCACCGAGCGGGCGTGGGAGGCGGCGGTCTAGCCAGCTGCGGGAGGGTGTCTGCGGCGGCGGCGCGGGGAGGGTGACGATGGGGAGGCTGTGGATGCGGAGCCGGGCAGACGAAATAACGGGAGCAAAAATCACGGAGTCGAATGTCCACAGAGTCCGACAAAAGTCACAGAATCAATATCCAACGCCTCTTCGTTCGTGCGCCTCCGATAAGCAACATGGAAACAAGAATCAATCAAATCGGCCTGACACGATTGTCTCCTTCCTTTCCATCTTCGATTTCGAGTTTGATCATGAATTCCTTCCTTCTGAAATCACGGAGTCTTTTGAATTTTGTCGCAAGAGACGGGGCTACCAGCGATTGTAGTAGGAGAATTTTACATCCGGAATCCTTTCTAATTCTTTATTTTTTATACTCTTCCACCTTTACGTTTATATATTCTTTTCTCTTGTACATTTGCATCAGAAATCCTTGCTTATTCTTTATTTTTGTTCGCACCTTTCCACCTCCTACGCACGTTGGGTTGCGAGATCGCACGGGCGGATGTAACACTAAAAAATTACCACACCAAACAATTGTCTTCCTTTTGTTCTTTTTAGTTGTGGGAGAAAAATATTTCTCTATTATAAAAATATATTCATATATTAATCAATCTATTTAAAGATACTTACTAGACATAAGTACCAATATACTTATACATATACGCTATAAAAATGCTCGTGCGTTGTAGTAGAGTTGCATGGTAGCCTAAATGGCCTGTGGTTTTGATTGGGTAGGTGGTTTCCTAAGATTTCCTGGCCGTTGATATCTTCAAAATGAGCTGCATTATTGACTGAAATATGTACAGCTATTTCATTGTGAACTTGCCAAACCATCCATGATTTGGAATTGAATCTTTATCATTTCTGACTTTCCAAATATACCGAAGTGTTGTGAGAATTTTTTTTGAGCAACACACAGGAAACAGAGAGAGATGCGATCAGATCTCGTTTGGACCATCAGCGGGAGTACTTCGGAGCCCGTTACACAAGTCCAGCCCAGCTATCTGAAAACGGCCGTATGCGTGTTGTCTTTGGGTCAGGCCTTATAGCCCAGTTGCCCGAGACGCCGTCCCACGGCTGTTCCCTTCTCCATCAGCCGCGGCGCCGCCCGCCTCCCCGCTCCCCCGCTGCCAGCCGCCGCGATGGAGGCGCTCCACGAGGAGATGCCCTTCGACCTCGACTTCCACCCGTCCTCCCCCCTCGTCGTCACCTCCCTCATCACCGGCGAGCTCTGCCTGTACGCCCTCCGAACCGCGCGCACACACACACTAAACCCTATTCCTCTCCAAGTTTCCCGTTCCAGTTTGTTTGTTCTTACCGCCACAGACTAACCGCTTCCAATCTGGTTGGTTTCACAGGTTCCGCTACGGCCCGGAGTCGCAGCCTGAGAGGTATTCACGGAAGCTCTGTTACTGCTCCTGCTCTGTTAATTTCACACTTAGAATTCTGCCTTCCGGTGCTCGGCACTGTGTTGCTTTGCTTATAGCATTAGATTAGTGTTCCTTGGTTTTTGCTTAGGTGTGCCTACAGTTTCTATAACTATGTAGTCTCTTAACTGCCGACTTGAATTGAATTGCAAAGATAGAAATATCATGTGGTTAGTGCATTCCGTGATTCTGGAGTCCTTCATTGAGGTTATGCACTTATGCTTTGGCAATTCGAAGGTTGATTCCGTACCTTAGAGATTGATATTCACTTCGTTTTTGTTTGATACTAAGGTTATTTTCGGTAAAAGCTCACAAGGAGTCATGCAGAGCTGTTCGTTTTGTGGACTCAGGAAAAGGTAATGCCCTACTGCCTTTTGTTATCGAATTATGTTATATACCTGCCAACCTGTGTACCCGCTTGCACTGCATTTTATGGATCATTCTGGTCTTTGTTTCTCACTCTGTTATGCTTCAAACACGATACTACAAAATTAGCAGCTTTAAGCTGGCAATGACAATCTGGAACTAATTGGGACGGGAGCACACCTTGATAGATCATGTTGCATGCCTTATGTCCGCTAACCATATCTGGATGGTTTTCTTGATGTTGTGGTTTGGTTCAGTGATTTTGTCGGGGTCAGCTGATTGCTCAGTTCTTGCCTCTGATGTAGAATCAGGCAAGCCCATTGCCCGCTTGGAGGATGCACATGAGTGAGTTTTGTCAGTTTTCAGTGCTAGTACACATGAGTGAGTTTTGTCAGTTTTCAGTGCTAGTATTTATTTTATTTGTGGAACTAAATATTGGCCCATTTGTAACTTGATTTTAGGAATGCCATAAACCGCCTTGTCTGTCTTACTGAATCTACGATTGCCACAGGTGATGATGAAGGCTGCATTAAGGTATGAAGCAGTAAGTCTGCTGGCCTAAGATGTATAGGTGCTACAATACAGTTCAGTTTCATCATTTTGTTTCCAGTACCTTCACATTTCGGGGTCGTACGAAAATAAGCATTAACAAGCTTATTTATATAGCGATGCATGTGCCAAGCATACTGAAATCACTGTTACAGAAATGTTCAGTTATGTCTATTTTTTGTGACGTTTTTGAGATGGCTCCTTTTGCAGAAAAAGTGTTTTATATGCAATTATCTTCTGTTAGATGTATAATGTAGTTTTTGACTTAGTTATCCTCGTTCTTTTAATTTTAGGTATGGGATACCCGGGAACGATCTTGCTGCAACAGTTTTGAAGTCCATGATGATTACATTTCAGATATGACCTATGTGGCTGACTCAAATCAGATACTGGCCACAAGGTACAACTAGATTCCCTGCAGTTGAGATGTATCAAACACAGCTGAAATGTTGTCTGCATGGCAAATAACTAAAGATTTTCACCAATCCTCTTATTTTATTTTCCTAACTTTTTGTCATGAAGCAGGCATAAATACTCCTGTTTTTAGTTTTGCACTTAAGTGCTACTTCATGTGGAGTAGTTATTAAGTAATTTGATGTGATTTTTTAATACCAGCTAACAAAAGAAATTCTATGAGTCACTGAAGATGTATTTATTTGCAAACCATTTGCCTGTCAAATTTATTGACACCTATTCTGTGCATGATACAACATGGTAACTAAGGGTTAAACTTCTTTGTTTCCTTGTAGTGGGGATGGAACTTTGTCTGTGAACAACCTGCGGAGGAATAAAGTGAGTTTCCCTTGGAGTACATCGATTCTTGCTTCTAATGTGTTGAATTTCGTGTTTTAGGACTTCTTATCAATGGTTATCATTTACTGATGAATTATTGTAAGTTAACTTGTAATCTTGTAACTGTTTCTGATTTGATACCAGGTAAGGTCACGATCTGAATTTTCAGAAGATGAGTTGCTATCCTTGGTGGTAATGAAGGTAGCTATATTTGGCAAACAGTTTTTGCTGAGCAACATTTCTGTCCTGTTGTCATGATGATCGAATTTTAAATTATTCTTTGTGACTCTCAGAATGGTAAAAAGGTTGTTTGTGGAACTCCAAGTGGAGCGCTCTTATTATATTCATGGGGATACTTTAAAGATTGCAGGTAACCCTATTTTCATCACACAGCAGTACAACACTAACTGCTGAAATAAAATAGCACAAAGATAAAAACTTCATTGACGAAACTTATCTTATCTAATGCTATATGTATAGTACGTCCTCTGTTCTAAATTATAGTTTACTTTGGCTATGTCCTAAATCAAACTAACTTTGATCAATTTTTTTAGAAAAATATAGTAACATATACAAGCTAAATGCATTATCAAAACATATTTCATGAAGAAGTTAATTAAACTAATTTGATGTTGTAGATGTTGGTGTTTTTTTCTATAAACTTGGTCAAAGTTAAAGAAATTTGATTTAGGACAAACCAAAGTGACCTATAATTTGGAACCGAGGGAACCCTATCATTTCATCAACATAGTTCTCTGGATGCGGCGTTCCCTAATATTTTGATGCTTATAAACATTGCTTGTATGTTTCCTACCAATATTTTTTCTCTAATCATCATTGTAACTATCATTGGTTGGACCAATTTTATTCTTATGGGTAATTTGATAAGTTCAGGCAATCGAGTGTAATTCATTTTCTTCGATTATTCCAATTTGCAAAAATCTTGTGATCAGTAGCTCCTTAGACGTATCTTGACATCTAATATTCGTAGCTTCCTAAACATGCCACTATGAGATGTTGCCAGTCTACTTCCTTCAGTTTTTGTGGTTTAGACCCAATTAATTCTGCAAGTGATGTGGTCGATGTGGTCTAAAGTTGTGACATGTCTTTTTGTGGTTAGTGACCGCTTTCTCGGACACACGCAGTCTGTGGATACAATGCTGAAGGTTCGTGGCACCCTAGCCTTATTATGATAACTGTCATTTCTGCTCTATTTGTGTATTCATTCTTATTATTGTGTTCTAGCTGGATGAAGAAACTTTGGTTTCTGGTTCATCAGATGGTGTGATCAGGTTTGGAATTCACCACTGTTGCTTTGAGTTAACTTCTTACTTCTCAGGCAATTTCCTGTTAGTCTGATGGACTGCTGTTCTGACATGAAATCTGTGTTCTTTGTGTAGATTAGTGGGCATCTTACCTAATGGATAATACAGCCACTTGCTGAACATTCAGAATATCCATTGAGGCCCTTGGTATGTGCGTTCATTTGATTGTAAGATTTGGTGGAAAAAACAGCATATTCTCATTTATTATTTATGCTATGCAGCTTTCTCAAACGATAAGAAATATCTCGGCAGCATCTCACATGATAAAATGCTGAAGGTGACAATCTTTTCTCATTCTCAATTGTTGGTGTGCCCATATGTTGGTCAGCTCTGGGACTTGGAAGAACTCTTGAATGGCCCACAGGTAGTCAATGGTGATGAACCTGCTGAAGCTGGTAGTGATGATAGCGATGACGATAGCGATGATGCGATGGATGTAGACATGGCGGCAACCTCTTCTAAAGGTGAGATTTTATATTGAACTATGCTGTGTGCCATTAGCATGATAATCCTGCTTTCTGGGCTCGCATTTTTCTCTCTGAAAGCTGTTTCTTATTCTCTCTGGGGGGGGTGCTCAGGGTCAAGGAGTAAAAAGGCAGGTAAAGGACAGAGTTCAAGTAGGCCGGCATCGGATTTCTTTGCAGATTTATAGACGTCAAGTTCCCAGTGAGAAGCTGTGTACTCTCCTTTTTTTGTTATTGAACGGGAGTGTGAGTGGGCAACTTTGACCGCCGGTGCAAGGAATGCCAAATGTTGTTTTTTAAGTATATTTGCTTTGGAATATTAGAGGTAGAAGCAGTAAGTGTTGGCCCAAACTGTTACCAGGTTTACTGTTGAGAATTGAACTCTGCACGGATTGTTAGGTCCGTTTTACGGTTCCTAATTCTAAGAAAGAACTAGATGATACCCCGCGCGTTGCTGCAAGGATTTGTAGAAGGATTTGTGGATAGTTTTTCTACAATAGAGTTGAAGTGCCACGACTTAGTGTAAAAATTTTGAAGTATCTATAGAAATAAAAATATAATAATTATTTTCTAGAATATGAAACTAAATAGAATCCTTCCAAAAACGAGAAGTATCACTGGATCATCTGATAGAAATACTAATGAGACATCTTATTGTAATAACTAACAATATTGCTAATTTTATGTAGTATAGGTACCCTAGTCTTTTTTTACGCCTCTCGTCTGGGTACAGTTGTATTTGTTCGTTCATGTACAAACTTACACCGACCCTACACATGCACACTACACCACATCACGCGTATACAAACAAACCTATAACTACACTTAAATCATATTGCGTCTTCGTGAGATCATCGGGTCCATCCATGGCACCGTAGGCGACGGACGCGTCGTATTCCCTTTGTGACTCTACGCGTGAGAGGCTAACGAAATTTATTGGGTCTAACCCCAGTGAGAGAGGCAAGTGGGATCCAGGAATCGAACTCGCGTCGGCTGCCTGCACACCCGCAGTGCTAGCCACCCGAGCTCTGCTCGGTTCTCGTATAGGTACCCTAGTCTATGAGAAGGCTGGATGCATTGTTGACAACCTCCTGCATGTGGTGAGAAAGAACAATATTATTCGAATGGTTAAATTTGTGTACTTAAGGTAGCGCGGTATCCATTTAATTTTATATTCAGCTCATTGGCAGACTGTATAAATGATCAGATAGTATATGATGTTGTATCTTCATTCATGATACATGGTCGTTGTGGAAATGTTAACCCTAAAACAGTTTGTGTACCTATGCGAGCTAGAAGAGACCAACGAAGCACCAACTCTGCAAAAATGCCCTTGTTCGTAAATCATCGAACACCTTTGGAGCTACAGCGCAATCGCCAATCATGAACCGGTAGGAGACACTAAAAAATAGAAACGGCCTCTTGCCCGAGTAGAGGGAGATGACTCATGAGTACGCCGCAGCAACCGTTGCGGCCGAAGGAACCATGTCCGCAACCTAGCATGTCCGTCGCGGCTGTCCTTGCCTGCCTCGGCTCTCGGGTACGCGCCAGCCGCCATGGGATATGGCTTCCTGGTTGTGGTGCCGCCGGTGAGGCTGCCAGCCGTGTTGTCTCTTCCGCTGCCGCCGCAGTCACTGTAGAACTCCAACCCATGACCGACGCTATCTTCTCTGGCATCAACCTCGCCGTGGGGTTCCGCGGCGCTGTGGTGCTGCTGCTGCTGTGGATGGACACCTCCTCCATGCTGCACCAGAGCTCCTTCCCCTTGCGGTGTACTACCAGGTGGTGACGACGGCCGGCCGCTCTCAGCCCCGATCCGAGTGGATGCAGCACATGGATTCTCCACGGGAATTACTGCGATGAAGGAGAAAAGGCGGTGGCTTTCTATCTTCACATCCCGTTCAGCAACAGGACGGGGGAATTACTGCGATGAAGGAGAAAAGGCGGTGGCTTTCTATTCTCACATTCCCGTTCAGCAAAAGGACGGTGTGGGTCCACTTTGGTGACGTGGCTTTCTAGGTTACTGGAAAATATGGTAGTGGGGTTCTTCTACTTAGGTATAAAAGATTAGAAAGAGGTGTGTAGAACTCGTAGAAAGAGATGTGTAGAACTCGTAGATAATCCTGTCTTCCTTGTCTAATCCTCATCAAGAACAACACATAAAAACACATTTGAGACCGGTACGAGTATGTGAAGAGAGTTATCTCTTCATTTGTCCACATTTACCTAACTACACAGATAGTTGAAAGTTTTTTTTTATGTGACCTGTGATCGTATACGAGTTAGAGCAACTCACGTATAGCGTCGATCGATCGATACATGAGTCTGATTTCAACATGTATTGGGTTATACCCTTCGTATCTCACATGTGACCTAGACTCATAACCCATGCTCATACGAGTTAGAATAACTCGTCCAGCGATGATACGAAATTCAATTCCTATACATATTTAATTCTGTTGCAACGCATGAGCATATTTGCTAGTGGTAGATAATGTAATACAATGTACATGGACTTAACGACAGGCAAGGAGATGTGGGATACACTAGAGGTCGAGTTCAAAGTTTTTGATGCCGAAAGTAAGTTCTGTCACGAAGCAGTTCTATGACTATAACATAGTCGATGCTTTGTATTAGAATAGGCTTATGAGATCAAGGAGAGATTGAGTGTATCCCCGATGGCACTCAAACCCCTTAGGATTAAATCCTTTGCTTCTCCTAAGAGAATTGGTAGCGCCCGGACGTTTGATGCGATAGGATTTCGTCGGACGGTAACCTAGACTCCCACCGAATGGCCTAGCAGAACGGCCCATTAGAAAACACCATCGCGCGACCTTGGCTTTGGTCACCAACCCGCTCGCATGCATCCGTCCTTGTCTGACCCCGCAAGCATACCCCGCCCCCATCTGCCTCGCCCTACCACGCGCCTGCCGCTCCTTCCCCCTCACCCCTTCTCTCTCTACGCAGGCGGAACTTGGGAGTCAGGATGAGGATGAGCACACCCCATCCGTAGGATCCTAGGCGCACCGCACGGCCCATCCGCCGGCCCCAGGCTTGTCATGCCCTCATGACTATAAACATACCTCTGAAACACGAAACACTTCCAACATGAAACACTTGGATGGAACATATATCTGAAGCAAATAAAACATTTAGAACATACACTTGCAACATATGTATCAAACATATACAACATCCAGATAAAACACTTGTAACTTGTAACATAAAAACACCTATTGCAACATAAGACTGAAACAGACGAAACATTTCGAACATACTCTTGCGTCATGTGTGAAACATGTGTAACATCCAGATAAAAAACGCTAGCAACATACATTTAAAACAAATGAAATATTTTGAACGAATGCTTGTAACATGCTTCTAAAACACTTGTAACATATGCAACATCTCCATCTACTTCTGCGACATGAGAGCCTCGCACGAGCACAAGTCTCGCTCGTGGGTGACCTTGGCTCGGTGGGGACCGACCTAAGGCGCGCAACGGCACCACCAGCACCAGCAAAGGCAAACAACGCGCTCGACAGCGCAGGTGGACACACAACAGGTAAGACTACAGAAGCAAGGAGCGAGAGACACAAGTAAGGCGCACGATGGGTAGGAGCGAGAGGCGCAAGTAGGGCGCGCAATGGATAGGAACGAGGAACTAGCAGTGCAGGATGAGGGCGTGCAGGGAGACATGGCCGCTGCACTGTTAAGCGTGCGATAGATGAGCAAGTAGGAAGATGCTTTTGTTTGAGATGGGGAGACGTTCAAAGGAGAAGGCAGGCTTGTGGGGCCGATAGCACACGCAAGCCCAAGAAGCGGCGTCCGATCGGACAAACACCCAACCATAAGCATTACCATTCTCCTAAACCCTCATTTCTTTTGTTGTGTTCAGTTCAGAGGAAAATAATATAGGCCCCTACCATTCTCCTAAACCCTCACTTCTTTTGTTGTGTTCAGTTCAGAGGGAAATAATATAGGCCCCTGGGGATTAAATCCCTTGCTTCTCCTAAACCTCTCTTCTTTTGTTGTGTTCGCTTGAGAGGGAAATAATACAGGGATTGTTGCTCAGCCCTAGCCTTACTGTTAGCTTGCTCTGGGCTTTGATGCTTTTACGTTTCTATACAGAAGTACAGCCATGTCAGGAGAAAATTCTCAGTTCTTGGAAGCTAGAATTGCTCACTTCTTTCTAGAAATCTGCGCTCATCAGGTCTGCTAACACGATGCGATAGGCCACTCTACGGGCAAAAGAGAATGCTCCAAGCCGCAACACCCTTCCCTTCTTTGGAGACTAGAGCTTCTTCGTATCAAGCTCCTCTCCTTCAGAAGATATATGACTGCCATAAAAAGAGAAAATGTCATTGTAAGTAGCTGTTAGCAACTGTAAGCTATTGTTATTTATATTTCAGCGAGATTAACATTCAATGTGTTGCTTCAAAACTATTCTGCATATTGAGTCAAGTGTCCCACTGTAGAGCCAAACTTACAATTTAGTATATGCAACTCTGACTGAATCAAGAGCTTTTCATCTAACGTCTCACGTCTCTACCAGAACAAAGGAGACAAGGCCAATACTAAGGGTCCTTTACTGAAAATGCAGGTCAGAAAGAACTTTACTTCCACTTCCTATTGAACCATTGCATAATCAATTTTAAGAGACTAAACACAGGTAGCGTATACAGAGATTGTGACAAGGACATTATGATCAAACTGACGAACATTACTCCCACCTCCTATTGAAAAAGAATTGGAACTTCATTTTTTTAAAAAAGAATTGGAACTAAGAAACATTATTGCAAGCAGTATTCCTCCTTTCTGTTGTGGTAGACCCCAATAGAACAAAAGAAACATGAGCAGGCGTAAAGAACCATTGAATTTTTTGTCTTAGCCACCACTTTCTGCATTTAGTTCCCATGAGCATGCGCAACATGCTTCGTGCTTCCAGAGTTTCAGTCAAGTATCAGAAATGACCCTTAATATCTGAAGACCAGGATGTAAATAATGGATGCCTTTATATGTCAAAACCATCAACTACTTATGCATGCATGAACTAACTGCATATGTAGCCAAGATTCCATAAAAATTGCAACATTGCACATATAGGAAACCACACAAAATTTTTGCCCACCAGTCCAGAGTGACAAAAAAAATAGCAAATGTAATCACTGCGGCATATATTCAACTAATTTAGGTATGCTTTGTCAAGCAACATTCACAAATGTAATCACTGCAGCATACTTATGAAAAATATATGAACATCAACATTACACAAGTCTGATAGAGTGAAAAGAAGGCATAAGTAATTTGCACCACTTAGAATTATCCTCATATAAACGATCATGATTTAGAATATCCTACAAGTGTAATCACAAGGCTAACTGTAATTATTGATTCCCATTAAATAATAGCAAAAGCTGCTAGCAATATAACTTCAACAAAACCAACTGTAATCACGGGCTAGTGCTGTGACCTGGCTGTCAATCAAAACTAACTGTAATCAGGACGCTGGCACACGACCAATCATGCACTTAGGAGGCTGAAGTATGTTCAGCTATAAATCATATGACGGTATGAAACGGAAGTATTTATTTGAGGAAAAATAGGATCAAAATTGCTCCGGTAAATTTTTGGTGCTAATTAAGTAAACGAAAACCAACATAAATTATTACAGAGGCCTGTACCAAATGACTGTTGACCGACAGAAAATGCAGGTAAAAAAACAAAGACAATGTGAAAGTTTCACTTAATTGCAGCAAGCACCAGACCTCTACAGTAAAAATCCAGGCAGCAAACAAAACAGGCTAGTCACTACTTGCTAGTGCCAGTCAACCGGTAGAGTAGCATTACAAATAGCAGGGGAGTCTCATTCCCTACCCTCTGCATTTGATTACCCAAGCACCCTCACCTCCCCATTCACCACACGCCACTGCGGCCGTGAACCACAAGAAATCCTAAACCAAAATGGTAAGTATGCATCCATCCTGGCTATGAATCCTAAACCAAAATCGTATGCACGACCCGTAATTACAGTTAGGTGGAGGCTAGCTTTTGCTATGGATTATTGGTAGCTATCTCCAAATATGCTGGCTTCTATATTCCTTGGAGTACATTTTCCCGGCATGACAAATCTAACCTTATCTGCAGACTGCTGCAGTTGGAAAGAGAACCGGAGAAGAAAATACAACATCAAACTGACAGAACTAGCAGCATAATAATGGCAAGAACCCTAGGGTTTGCCAAGAACGCTAGGGCAGGAAAGGATGTTAGAAAATACAAGGGGCACCATCTCAAGACGCTGGAAGAACTGACCAAAGCTCAGCTCCAGTTATTTATTGATTCCAGTTGCCCATTGACAAAACAAAATGCTTGTGCCACTGCATCAGCAAACAAGCATACAGCTAGCATTATCCGATGGAGCTGTATTAAATTGCAGGAAAGAAGAGTTCAAGAGAGACTATGTATGGTTCATTCTGTGTGTCACAAACTCTGCTACTGCCTTTTCTTTTCTTGTGATTGTTATCACACCAATGGGACTTATCATGGGATTTATTTAAGCCCACTGTCATTGCAATAAACAAACCCCACTTAAGTTACATGTAGAGAAGTCCAAGAATAAATGTACTACTTTACCTTAAAGAAAATATATTTTTATTCGTTCTAAAAAAGAATCTACATTTTTCACCAACAATCATGCATATAAAAAGAGATTATTAGTATAACAAGTACACGGCAATGCGTGAATGTTAATAAACAAGTCCATCCCAGTCAACTGCATCATCATCAAGCAATTAAAATTATCTCCCAGCCAAGTAGGGACAGGATCCACCAACCATTTTTTTTACTCTCAATAATTCCCCACTCGCTGTTTTGACTTGCCATAGAGAGGGATGTGATGAACAACACCAAGACACCACTGTTCTGACTTGACATAGAGAGGGATGCAATGAACTAGCAGCATAATCTCTGGCATGGCACCGGGTTCTCGCACCCAAGAACCCTAGCTAGGACTGAGCAGGGGAAGGAAAAGGAGGGCAGTGCATTACCGGCGACAAGGCGGCTGGAGAAGATAAGACACGGAGAGCAGAGCATCGAGTCGCCGTCGTGGATCTGCTGCAGCGCCGCCACACACCCCGCACCGTTGCTTCACCTATCACTCGGGGATTCCTTCCAAGCGGTATGACTCGAGGGTCAGTTCCTAGGCCGGGGTGAAGGGGAATCGCCAGGATAGGCCAGGGCAGAACCCGATTGGCTTAAACAAATGCATCTTTCTCTATAGGCCAGGAATGTTTCCACGCTAGGCCGACCCACGGGGGTTGGGCCCTGAACCTGGCCATTCCCGGCCAAACAAACAAGGCCTTAATGTTCTGCATCAGCAAAACTGCGATCCACAGCCTACCGTGTATTCTCAATCGAGAAGATGGGTATCCATATTGTCTTGGTTTACAACATGAGATCCACTACTTGTGAGTTTACAAAATGTACAAACATTGCCACTAACTGAGAAGGAGATGGGTATTTTAACGAAAGCAATAGCAAAAGCACATGCAAGGAAGGAATTACCATGCTGTTTCAGATTAAAAGTAATTCTCACGATTCTTTTCAATGGCAACAGCATCCTCTGACATGTAGAAATTCATTATTCCCATTCCGATAGCTCTAGCCACAACGTTGCAAGACATCTGATTTTGGCTGTGGCAGAACATTCACGACAATGTCATACTGAGATGCCAGGATCACTCATCATCGTCACCAGTTTTCTGCTTCTTCCATTTGTAAGCAGCTTCAAGGATCTTCAGGTTTGGTGCTAGAGCAACTTCATCAGGGAAAACATAATCTATATACTCCTCATACCTTAAGGATTAAGCAAATTTCATGTCAGTACATATATTCCATTGCTCCAGGAAAAGAAAGGAAAAAGATATATATTGCAAACTTTTCGAGAAGTGTTAAAAGGGAAAACTGAGTAAAGAGCGTACGCTATAGTGGAGCCATCTTCTGTAGGGATTGGTCTCTTCCGCTTGACTTTTCTGGGCGCCTTCTTTTGCACTAAGCTGACATCCCCAAGATCACCAAAGCTCACCTCCTTATTAATCCACTCTTCAAGAAGCATAGCTCTTTCCTCCTTCAACTCTGGGGCACTGGTTCTGAAGTAGTCAAATGCCCTTTCAAAGATAGCTGATCATAAAAACACAAAGATGTTATTTCCAGTCCAGAACAAGTCAATACATGCAAAAACATATATGGTTGGACAATGTAAGATGGATCTCTAACTCATTATTTACCTCTACATTTTTGGACCCGCTCCATCTGCTGTTCCTGATAACCAACTTCATTCTTTTTCTCCTCACTTTCACTGTCTTCACCGCCCAAGCCAGCAGAGGCCTCAAACTCAGCATAACTGATCCATACCTTCAAATGCTTTGTCCTATCAAGCAGTCTTTCATACAGTTGCCTTGTCCTCTCAAATTCATTTTCATCAATTTCAAACTGCAAGTACTCCTGTGCGTTAAAGAGCAGAACCTGAGTTGGTAAGCATCCATATATAAAAAAAATCTTAAACAAATTTAGAAGTACTTACACAAAAGACAAATCACTGTGCGTTAAAGAGCAGAACCTGAGTTGGTAAGCATCCATATATAAAAAAAAATCTTAAACAAATTTAGAAGTACTTACACAAAAGACAAATCAACTACAGCATCCTAGGCAAGCATTTGTAATATTGCAAAATGCAATTAAAGCAAAACAACTCATGATCACATAAACTAAGGAATTGCATGACTGATATAGCAGGGCAAAAGTTATTTCATAAACTAGCTATGATAACACAGATTTTAATGTAGAAGCATTGATGAAACGTTGTGCCAAGAAAAAAAAAAGGATTCTGGTTCAGGAACAGTAAAAATGTATAGCATTTTAGCTTCAGACACAAATTAATTTTAGGATGTTACAGCCCAATGTACAAATCTCTAAAATCCAAGAAAGGACAAAGTCTCTAATAAGCATATTGTGCAGTTAATCATCATGGCATTGATACAAGAATGAACATGATCAACTAATATCTTACAAAGTTTTTCATGTCTGAACAATTCATGGTCAGATTCAATGCTTTCCTGTTCAATTAGAATACTACCAAAAGATGTGTTGAATTTAGGCTACAAATCCGAAACTACATTGAGCAACGATCAAACAGTCCAATGACATTTGTGACTATTCACCTCCATGGGAAAGGCATACAGAGAACAGGGGCTAAAATGACACTTAAAAATACAAGCGCACAACAAATAAATGTTTCTGCAGCCTGAATAGTTTCACAAACTTTCAGAGTGTTAGCGTTTAAACAGACTAAATGGTCACCTATCGTTTAGCTATTTATTAGGGCTAAACAGCCATTTAAACAGACTAAACAGTGATTAAACAGGATAAACGGCTGATTAAACGGACAGGGCAAGCCACTGTGTAGCGTTTACACGGCGTGTAAACGGGCTAAATGGCCGTGTAGGCGAACAATGAGATAGAATAGGTAACATTGCAAACAAATTAGCAAACCAGACATTTGCACAGTAACTTATTCCCCAAGGATGGTGCCTCTTAAAGACCCCTAAAGAGAATGGATTGTTCACTAGAAATGAGCTCTGGTGATTTTAGTAACGAGAGCAACGTACTCCCTCTGTTCCAAATTATAAGACGTTTTGGCTTTTCTAGATTCATAGCTTTAGCTACGTATTTAGATATATGTTATGTCTAGATACAAAGTAAAAACTATGAATCTAGAAATGCCAAAACGTCTTATAATTTGGGACGGAGGAAGTGATAGCTATTTACAACACCATTCATACTCCGTCATTTGGTTTAGGAATAATAATAAAACAAATGCACCTATTATACACCACAATACAAACCATATAATGTATGTGCATAAGCTAAGAATACAAACACAGCTCATACCTTCCACAGAACCTCTGGTGTATCAAGGGCTGGCTGCGCAATAGCAAGTTCATATATTGATCGAGCACGATCAGTCTCACTAAGGTTCTTCTCCAATTCGGCATACTTTCTCCAGGCATAACAGTTTGCTGGGGACCATTCAATATATTTCTCATAAAGAGTCCTACAGCGGTCAAAGTTGCCCAGATAAAGCTCGATTTCAATATATTTCTTGAATATCTTGCCCTTTGGGGCCATTCCAATTGCATTCCCAAGAATTTTTCTTGCAGCCATTAGATTTATCTGCCTTATCTCAAACTGTGCCGCCATGAGCCACATCTTTGCGAACGTGAATTTCTTGTGAGGAATCAACCTCAGGCATTCCTTGTAAACCTCCCTGGTCCGTTCTATATCTTGTGCGTCTAGCTCCTCATAAAGTGCATAGTTAATCCAGAGGTATATGTACCTCTGCCAATATCGCTTCTCCTCTGCAGGGGGCACATTGGCGATGGCCCTCTCGTACACCTCCCTGATCCTGTCCTTATTCCCAATACTCTCCTCTAGCCTGATATAATCAAACCATGAGTCATAGTTTAGTGGGTTCTTCCTAACCTCATCCTCGTACTGAAATCTTCTCTTGCCCACAATGGCATCCTCAATTCCCTCACGGTCACCAAATTGCTTCTCAAATGCCAGAAACTTCCTATACAGTTCCTCAGCACGACCCTTGGGCACCCTGTCCAGAGCATACTTGTATATTGCACGTGCACGCTCAACCTCACGGCACCTCTCCTCAAACTCTGCAAATGACACAAATAACACCTCTGCATCCTCATCATCCACAAGCAGGTCTGCTGCACGCTCATACACCCGCCGTGCCCGCTCTACTTCGCCACGCTTCATCTCAAACTTGGCATAGCGGATGAAGGTATCTGGCCGTGGATGCTCAGCCACAAACCGATCATAGATAGCCCTGGCACGCTCGACCTCCCCATACCGCAGCTCAAACTTGATGTAAGAATTCCAGCCAGCTGTGTCAGGTCGCCAAGACATCCAGCGCTCAAACACCTGGCGTGCATTGGCAACTGCACCAAGCAGCTCCTCCAGGTGGATGTACTTGTACCAGAGCTGATCCACCCGGGGCAGGAGTGACACCGCACGGTCCCAGACATTCCGGGCGTGGTTGACAAACCGGTTCCGCATCTCGAATTCGGCATACTTGAGCCAGAGCGTGTGGTCGCGGTGCGCGACGTCGAGCGCGCGCTCGTAGACGGACCGCGCGCGCGCGAAGTCTCGCTGCTGCTCCTCCCACCGCGCGTACTTGACCCATGCCGAGACGCTCCACCGCACGCGGCGGATGACGTCCTCGAACTCCTTCCGCTTGCGGAGGCGATAATCGGAGAGCTCGTGGGAGTCTGTGATCTTCTGCTTGGGCGGGCGGATCTCAGGCTCCTGCCGCTCCCTGGCCTCCCGGAGGATCTGCTCGGCCGTAATCTGGATAGGCGCGGGGGTCTTGTTCTTCACCCGCGTGGCGCGGGGCAGCTTGACCTCCGTGTCGCGCTTGGTAAGGAAGCCAAGACTGGGGTCGGAGGCGGACGGCGCTTTCGCCGGATCCCCGCCGGCGGCGCCGCCCCGTGTAGTGAGCGCCATGACCGGTATTAGGGTTAGGGTTTGGGTAATGGGGAGGAGGACGACGAGGACGAGGAGGCAGGAAATGCAGTAACGGAATTGGGGATTGGGAGGGAGAACCTGAGAGGCGTGGTCTCCGGGAGAGACGGGCTCTGTGCCTCCTGATTGATTGGGCCTTGGGCCTGCTTGAAAATTTTTAAGGTGAAACTTTGGTTGAGATTTTTCTTGGGCCTTGGGCCTGCTTGAAACTTTTTCTTTAAGCTGAAACTTTGGTTGAGATTTTTCTTTTTTTTTAGATTTATTTAGACAAAAGAAATTTTATTGCCGACTCTACGCGAGCCATAAGAACCTAGGCCATCCAGTATTACAATCTTAGATTTTAGTGATTATCAAAGAAAAAAATACAATCTTAGATTTTAGTTGGATCCACCCTTTAATCATTTAGTTCTCATTTAGGTCTAGATATTTTAAATTATACATTCAGATTTTTAAACTTGTCCCAAGCTCTTATCCCAATCTGAGTACTTGCAAATTGCACATATGGGTCCGTAAACTTGTTCTAAGTTCTCATCCAAATATCGGTACTTGTAAAATACACAACCGCTAGCTTCTTAAACTTAAATTACTGTACCATCCCGATCCATCCCCTCTCCCACACTGCGTTGTATGTGCCCACCACACTCGTGCGCCCACTCCACGTTGCACCGTGTTTGTTCACCCAAAGTGGTATAGCACATGGGGCGTCGGGATGTAAAGCAGGAGCTAAGGCGGGATGTGCTTATCTAGTTTTATAGGACCTGCTATCCGCTTGGTCACCCTTGCCGAGTTGTCGTGTTTGCCCTACCTCACTTTCCAAGATTCCGGCCGAGCCTTCGCCACCATGGCCCTCCTTGCTCCTACTCCACCTCACCGCGGCATTGGCCCGCCTCGCAACGCATTGAACACCACCATCATCACCGCCACACTCCTTGCTCTCCCCCGTATAGGTTTTAATGTATGAACAAGGTTCTTAAAATTATGTGATCGGAGCTTTAATGATGATAGAAACGCAAATAGTAGGACCATCACTATTAGAAATCGTAAAATAGTATATTCTACTTGATAATAAATAAACTAAAATTGTAATCTGTTACACCTAAAAAGTATGAAGAGGTTTCGTCCCAAAAAGATTCGTGCATGCGCCTAAACAAGTCAGATACGAGGTACGGTGACCGATCACAAATACGTACATACCAACACATGCATGATGCATGCATGTCAACTCTATTCCCAGAGCTCCGAGTCTGATACGAAGGCCCAGTTTCCGTCCGAGTCTGATCTGATACGAAGGCTCGGTGTCCGTCAAAACTCCGACTCCAAGTCTGATATATACGAAGGCTTAGTATATATCTATGTCCACCGCGTCATGCTGCTGATCGTGAACGGCGGTTTGGGAGGACCCTGTCGAGTTTAGGCTGGCACCAGGCTAGGCTCGCCCACGCCGATTCCATTGCGGCTCATTGCTGAAATTACGGGAAAAGAAAAGAAGCAGTCTTATCACTGCGACCACCACCATACAAGGCCCCATTATCGATCTATGCCCCAGTCCGTCGGTAGGCTCCGACCCTTTGTATGTGTTGCACGTGCCAACTCAAATTATAAAAAATATGTGTAATATTTATATCTCTAAATAAATTTATTAAAAAAACCAGATTCAAATATCTTTCCAATAATACTAATTATATACTATAAATATTAATATTTTTTAATACATATTTAGTCAAAGTTGTTTCTCGAAGAGCGCAAACGACAGATATTTAGGGACAGAGGGTAGTACATTTTACAGCTTTGGTTTAGGACTTCCAGTGAACCAATCCATGCACGCATGCATAGATCATCTCATCCACTCTCATCTCTTCTCATAATCTCGCGCGACGTAATTGCTCCTCTTAGTTTCAACCATGCATAAATTCAATTTGTAACAGTGATATTCCGAACAACGCACTTTTGAAAAAAATATTCTTTTAGATAACAGTACAATACATGTCTAAACTTAAATTTCCGTGGTATTATTCTTCCCGGGTGCAACGCACGGATATTTATCTAGTAAAGTCATAAAACTGCTCCATAGAATCAAGAGTTAACGATAATGGGCGTGAGTCATTAGGCCCTTTGCGATGGTTTTAGGATTGAGATACAAACTTTCATGACAAAAATGCCCCTACTAATATTTATATAGAAGTAAAAAAAATGAATTGAGTAGGGATGAAAGTCGACAACCCACTTAAAATGGCACATTTCGGACTCGTGGACAAGTCCACTTGCACTCCACTAAGAGGCCACGTAGACATATTCGTACCGTATCATATATTCAGAAAAGGAATATATAATTTGGATACTTCATACATGTCTCCATCCATGTGATATTTATATCTATGGGCGTGTTTAGTTCAGGGGCTGTAAAGTTTTTTGAAGTACTGTAGCACATGTGTAACTATAGCAATTAGTGTCCAATCATAGACTAATTAGACTTAAAAGATTCGTCTCGCAAAATATATGCAAACTGTGTAATTACTCCCTCTGTCCCTGAAAGCTTCAATTCCTAGAATCCGTGCCGGTCAAACTTTTTAAGTTTGACTAACTTTATAGAAAAGATGAACAACATTTATGACATAAAACAAAGCATTTTATGAAAATATATTCTATGATAAATCAAATGATACTAGTTTGGTACCATAAATCTTAGCATTTTTACATAGAAATTCGGTCAAAGTTTAAAAAGTTTGACTTAAGACAACTCTATAAATTGAAGCTTTCAGGAACAGAGGGAGTAGTTATTTTTTTATCTATATTTAATGCTGCATGCATGTCTCCAAACATTCGATGAGATGGGGTGTAAAGTTTTTGAATGAGAAATAAACACCCCCTATGTACTAATGTTCAATGTTTGTGACAGAATTTCCAGACATCGCTACACTGCATCAGAAGCAGTAATAAAAGAGGCTGATTAATGTGGTTTTCTCGTAACAGTTATAAGTTTCAACCCTTAGTCCTAACAGCATAAACTTCCTAATGGCATATGTGAAGTTCTAACAAAGTGCATTGATATTTCTAAAAATTTGATTCGAACTTCGAAACACCAAATTAGTTCTACCACAAAACTAAGCCTCCAAGTTGTGCTCATGAGTCATGACATCAAAGGGACCTTTTCTTGACCCTTCCCATCTGCTTCACACAAGAAAGGTGGCCTTGCTGCTTTGTAGTAGAAAAACGCCATCATCCTCGACCATGCCTCCGCGGACCGGACAACTAGCACCAGAGATTTAAGGTCAGACAACTTCACGACACAGGGGCTGTTTAGTTGGCAAAAATTTTGGCGAAATGCTACTGTAACAGTTTCGTTGTTATTTGGCAAATATTGTCCAATCATGGTCTAATTAGGCTTAAAAGATTTGTCTCGTCCGTTTCGTCTAAACTGTGTAATTAGTTTTATTTTTTATCTATATTTAATGCTTCATGCATGCGTTTAAAGATTCGATGTGACGGGGAATCTGAAAATTTTGGCAAAATTCTTGGCAACTAAACGGTACCACAGTTGATCAAATCGGTGGAGTGTTTCTCTACGATGACTCATACAACCAACCTTTCTCACGGTGTATTATCCTCCCCGCATTGGTGAAGAGAATCTCAGGGAAACCAGAAACTTTCAGCGCGTCCACGAGGTCAGGCTCGGCACAGGCATCTACAGCCACACACTGCAGAAAATATATTCGTAGTCAGAACTTGAAACGCTCCTTGAAGCGCCAGTTACCAAGGGAACTACTGAAAGGATGTTGCAACGAACTCTATACCCTTGGTGACGGCAGATTGTGTTCCCAAAACATCTCGATTGCCTTAGTAAGCTCAGCCCTCGCCATCTCATTCTCCTGCGGTCTGCAAGAATGGACATCATGCTTTGTCAAACTAACTTGGATAAATGGGTCCTCAAAAAATTCACGACCTATCCATTGGTAATTGAAACAAGGCAATATAGTAAATCCCTTGCAATTTAGGCAGAAACATACAGGTTCAGCGTATATCAGGTCTATTCAGCTGCAATGTGCAAGCACTCATACACCAATATGGCCTTCTAATCAGAACAGACACATCATGCAGACCTTCTAGCCATAGAGATAAATTACTTGAGAAACAAGAAGCAAGGAATGAATCATACCTCTTATATCTGTTATGCACAAGCACAATCATAGGCCCGAAGTCGGTGAACACGGACGCATCCCAATCCTGTGTCCTGACATCCCTCACCGGCTTGATGTAATTGTCATCCTCCCAAACAATCTCCTTGTCGCTCTGATACCCCGAGTCATCCTCCTCCTCGGCATCGTCCTTCTTCTCGGCCTTGATGGTGATCCTGTCGAAGAACTGGCCGAGGTTGAAGCCCATCCCATCCTCGGCGTCCTCGGGCCACTCCGGGTCCTCCTCCTCCACCACCAGCTCGTACTCGGTCAGCAGCTCCCGCATCTTGGCCCTCCGCTCCTCCGGGTCCGTCAGCTCCGCCGTTTCAGGGACGCGGTCCATCATCTCCCGTATCTTCCGGCGCAGCGTCTTCCGCTCTTCGTCCGTCATGCGATCCTGGGAGTCCTCGCCATCGCTGGACTCGGAGTCAGTGTCGCCATCGTCGCCGCGCGCACGGCCGCCCAGCACCAGCTGCACGGCCTTAGAGTCGCTCGTCCCCGCCCGCGAGCAGCCGGTGTGCACGAGCCTCCGGTGGCGCGGGCGAGAAAGAGCTAGGCCGACGAGACGCGCGTGGGAGCTCGGACAGCGGGGGTCGGGCCGCGCCGCTGCTCGCAGGCACAACGTCGAACAGGTCGCGGGCAGGGAACAGTGCAGCGGCATCGTGCTGCCGAGCGCGCACTCGCGCAGGGCGTATCCCTCACCTCTTGGTCCCGAACCGAGCTGTGAGATTGGAGGCGCCGACCACGGCCACGGGCGCGGGAGGCAGGCCCAGCCGCGGGGGCGTGAGGACGCCGGCTGCGAGCGCGGGAGCTTGGCGGAGCGGGGAATCGTGGGCGGCGCGCGCGTGGGTAGGGACAGAGGATAAGGAAAGGGAGAGAAAAAAATCTGATGGATGGATGCTACATGTCAATGTCTCCTTGCGGCCTGCTCCAGGCTCCAGTCAGCGGAGTTGCATCTCCTACTCCTGCTAATGGGGCGGGGGTAAACGGGTTTTTTGGGGCGGGTTTCGATATGGAGTGTATGTTCATGGGTGGCAATGGGTTTTACTAGCTTGCGGGTCGGGGCGGGTTGGGTCTGCGAGGAGACGGGTTGGGACGGGTTGTGTGTGAGTCCTCGCACACAACTCACGAATCGCAAGTCCCGTGAAGCCCGTGACCCTCCGCCGCCAGGGACTCCCGCGACGGGGACCTCGGCACCCGCGACGCGGACCTCGCCGCCGGTGGTCTGCTTGAGCCTTGAGGCGGCGTGGCCGCAATGGGGCAGCACGCGCATGGACTCGCTCTCCTTGAACTCCGCCAGGCAGATGGCACACACCGCTTCCTCCGCCGGCTCGTCTGATTCCGCGTCCCGGCGCTGCAGGTGTTGGCGGCGGCGACGGGCGCTTCTTGACGTGTTGGCGGCGGTGGCCACCTGCACGCAGGTCCTGCGCTCGCACACGCACCACACCACGAGGCCGATGCCGAGGACGGTGATGAGCAGTTGAGCGCGCAGAGCAGCGAGGTGAGCGCGATGACGACGCCATGGTCGCCGGGCTAGTCCTCCACAGGTGCACGCAGAGACATCGCATAGGCCGACGCAAGCGGCGCGGTAGAGACAGGACATCGCGGGGAGATTGGGGTAACCACGAGAATGGGGCGGGTTGGGGCGGGTTCCCTCGTCAGTGGGGCAGGTGGGGTTGGGTTCGCATCACGCATTCTAGAACGACGGGTTGGGGTGGGTGTGGGTCAGGTCTTCCCCCATTAGCAGGCGTTCTAGAATGCGTGATGCGAACCCAACCCCACCTGCCCCACTGGCATCTAATGTGGGTCAGGTCTTCCCCCATTAGTTTTCTGGTGAGGGCGCCGGCTGCGAGCGCGGGAGCTTGGCGGAGCGGGGAATCGTGGGCGGCGCGCGCGTGGGTAGGGACAGAGGATAAGGAAAGGGAGAGAAAAAAAAATCTGATGGATGGATGCTACGTGTCAATGTCTCCTTGCGGCCTGCTCCAGACTCCAGTCAGCGGAGTTGCATCTCCGATCCCGCCTGCTCAGGCACTAGTCGTCTAACTAACCATGATTAGTCATCGGACAACCAGAAAACTAATCAGTCAAGTTCAGAGCAGCGAATCGAACGACTAATCACGATTAATTGGATAACTTAATAACACATTAACACTGGCCAACAAACATTGGAGCTGCAACTATTTTTTTAAAAAAAACATTGAGCTGCAACTCTTTTCTTTTTCAGATATTTTTTCTATGCTGTATATGTTTCCTGATGATACAGACCATGTGGGATGCCATGCCAACGATGGCAAAAATGAATGTTTGAGTAAAGAATGATTATGTTACTGTTACATTCAGGCTGAAAAGCTCCGGAGCTCATAATCTTATTTTTCTGAAGACACTCCTTACGTCAAAACTGAAGCGGCCCAACAAGTGAAGCCATGTACTCCAAGCAGATGCGCTTGCCTCGCCATGGCCAACAATGCAGCTCGATCCTTGAAACATGATTCAGCTGGGAACTCCCCAACTAGGTCTAAAAAGAGGCCCGCATTAGCTGGTGCACGATGTCTCAACCTCGCCATTAGTTGCTTCATCTTCGACAAGGTCGCTTGATATGGCTGACGGTATCCTGTGCCGTTTGAGGACCCGGGATGTGGCAAGCCTTGCGTTCTGGTACTTCAGGACAATGACTCTTTCATCGTCCAAGTCAAACCTTAGGTTTTCTTCGGTGCAGCCTTCCACGAGGCTGCACAGGTGCTTCAGGTTTTCAACCTCCACACCATTTACCTTCTTTACCTGACCATGTGATATTAGGGCAGATTGATTATTCAGGATATATGCCAGACAGCCTGGGGAGTGGGTAACTGGGTACCAGGGGATATACGTATAGTAAAGTAACATACCTGTAGTTCAGCAAGCCTTTCATAACCGACATTGATATCATCCATTAGAACCTGAAACACAAATATTCAGAACAAAGATAAATTTATCTCAAGTAAATGGAAACAGCATATGCAAAATGTTTCAGATTGAATACTGAAAGGTGTAAACAGAAATGTAAGAGGGTAGCGAAATAATGGAATAATACCTGAGATAGGATAACTAATTGTTCACCAGCCTTCTTTGGAAGCTCTCTTAGTGCCCGTTCACATAATCGGCGTGGTGAGGCATTATACCAGTCTTCTCCAAATTCATGGAGATAAGGCTGGGTAAGTGGGATAAAAACAAAACCAGCAAATATGTAGTAGCTTGGTAATTTATCAAATTGATGGACTGGGACTAAAGGTTGCAGCTGCATAATAAACAACAAAAATCCATAAAAGATCAGTTCCAACTTCAAATGTCAATAAGCTCTATGGCTCTAGCATAAGATAGAAATAGTGGGACTAGCTGCAGTTTTCTGGGCTCTATGGAAAGGGAGGACTAATGTTTGTTCTGAAAATAAAAGGATGAAATTTCCTACTGAGATCATCAGTTCACTCCGTTTGTTCATTTCATTTTGAGCAGGGCTGCATAATCCAGGAGAGCTGTAATGAGCTTGAGCAAGGAGCAGAAGTACTCAAGACTTTGGCGCTGTAGTATCATCAACAAGGCCAGCAGCAAGGAGTCCAGGAGAAACCAGTGATCCAAGATGGTGTGATCAGTTGAAGTCTTGAAGATTGCAACTACAACACGAATGCTGTTTGATCTCGCCAATGCTGTTACCATTTTTTCCTAGTGACATCTTTGTTCTAATCCATATTTAGTTCTGTGTGGCTCTAACTTCTTTCTGCCATTGTGTCGTTAAAGGTCTAAACTCTGTAATATGGTTCACAGGTGACTGGTATAAGCTGAAGCCCTGGGTGCTTGAGTTTAATCAGCTATGGTATTAGGTAAGAAGCAGTGGTAAACTGGTGAAACTTTGTCATTTAGTTACTTTATAAGTAAGGGAATTCGGGTTCACCCGCTATGGAAAAAAAATGATGTGTGCAAAGATAAGGCCTGTGAAAGCTGTGTAGAATACAATTTGGTCCAATTTTGTGTACTACTACGACCTACATAAGAGATGACTCATCTCTGCACCCTTTCAAAATAGGCCCATTGACTGATGTAATGAATTCAGTAAGGTACAAACTTACAATTATTGTGGGTGAGTTATGGAGCTGATAGTAGGTATTGCCGTATTGAGCGCTGGCTGCTGGGCAGGTTGAGTCTATTACCAGGTCTAGCATGGCAAAAATTGGTGTGAAGGTAAACTAGAAATAGCAACAGAATATCGCTAGTATATTTGCTAATCAACGAGCAGTCATAAAATTGTACCCATATTATCAAAGGTACAGATTGAAATCAAATGTATTGAGATTGCAAGGACTCACAGGTCTAAGTGTTACTTTCAATTCTTGCTCTTTACCATCTCGTAATACTTTGAGAACAGCTGTTTCTTCAGGTTTTTTCATGGACACCAGATGATCAAAGGTGATTCTCTCTCTATTCCGGAATGGAACTGGAGGTATTAAATAATGGACAAACTTCAGTAGTTGATTCTGAGATGCCACATGTCTCAAAATAGTTCATAAATAGATTCACTGATTTGCACAAAAGCAGTATGCAAAAACATGCACCAAGGACATGGATGTGCATGTGTTCAAACAATAATTGTGTGCTAGTGCTAGATTCCATAACAAATACTCTCTCCAGTCAACAATAGTTGGCGTGTCAAATATTGTCGACTGGAGGTAAGTGAAAGGTAAATGAAATAAACAAAATATGTGGCATAAAGTTGTTAATGCATATTGAAGTAGTGCATATGTAGAAACTTATAAGCTCACCTGTGCCATCATTTGCGATAGGCACACCATCAAACTCAAGAAGGATGTCATCCTTCTTCAAAATCTTGTAAGCATCAGATAGAGGGTTTATTCTACTAACTAAAACTCCAGTCATTTCAGGCCGCATCCCAAAGCACTCTCTTAACTGAATATTTTCAGTAGCCTGGCAAGATACTCCAAGAGTACAAAACCCAGAATATTTACCAATCTACTGAATATTTTCAGTAGCCTGGCAAGATACTCCAAGAGTACAAAACCCAGAATATTTACCAATCTCTTCTACTCCAGAAATGAAACGCTTAATTACGGGCACCGGTATGATATAACTGCCAAAAGAAGAAGAAGAAGACAGGAATAAGAAAGGAATTCTAGTAAAAGTAACATGTTCATTTGATGCAAAAGGGAATATTTAAGGACTCACCCAATGTTTTCTGCCCCTGACAAATTCTGGAAAGCAACTCCGGCTACTTTATCACCATAATGGCAGGGCCCTCCACTATTACCTGGATTTATAGCTGCGTCTATTTGTATAGCCATAAGCTGCGTAGCACCATGGGCATATTGTGTTGGTTCAAACTCTAGATACAACCCCCTTGGTGACAGAAATATTATCTCCACCTGGGCCAAAGTTCAGGATCATATACCATTCCACATTTTGACATGATTTCTATTTTCTACAAATTACAGAGAAAGTTTCATGTACACAATTAATGTTAGCAGTAGGGCAGCACAATGAAAACCGCTGAGCTGCACTATTCACTATACAAGCATTTGTTAATGATTGGTTAACAAGTTAATAAAGCAACAATTAGTTTATGAATTTTAAAAGTGGTGAAATCATAAAGATGTTGGACTTCACCTTTCCAAAAACATCCTACATTCATGTGTTCCTATTGTTGTTACTAATTTGTTTGTTGGTGCAATCAATTAGACCACATTTGTGCATTTATAATAGCACTAACATGTTTCAGTTACCTTGCAAAATAGAGGGTAATGTGTATGCTGCATGCACTACTTGAATTGGATACAGTCATGGATGGAATCATGTAAATAACAGGTTCCACTTCTAGATGCAAAATACTGCAACAATACCTTGAGGGTAGCCAACCACTGCAACAGCTTCTTGCAAAAAGGGGATGTCTCCAAGCTCCAAACTGTTCACCCCATCCCAAAACTCCTCACTCTCAACTGTCAACAGAGCCAAGTCGCACTCATGACCAATAGCTTGGACTTCTGCCTTGTATTTAGTAGGCGAACCATGCTTCCTCACAAGAACAAAGGTGTGATCAGCTACCACATGTGCATTTGTCACGATCCTTCTTCTAGGAATTACAAACCCTGCAACAGGGACATGGAATTCAGAAGTGAGCCAAAGAACAACTTCCATTTCACTGCATTTGGATCTACTTAGTTGTCATCGGACCTACTCACCTACAAAAATTATTGTCTTTCACATCTTCCGAACAACGGAGTCATATTAACCACACCAACTTGGAGGCATACAAGATCCAATAATTTTTGTGCTGCACGGCATGTGCTAATTCTATACAGCAGACATTTGGACACACACGCGCAAATTTGCACACAAGATGCTTCGTTTCCCAAGTTGGAGCAAGCAAATTAAAATCATGAACTCTAAACTTGTAATAAAGAAAGTGCAGTTTAGGTCGAATTTAGGGAGACTAACAATCAAGCAATCCACAAGCATACGGGCACCTACAGCAGTGGCAGAGATCCAATCCAACCAAACACGTCAATACAGTACTACAGCTCGAGCGCTAAAATCAGTGTCATACCGGAGCCCATGCTCTCCCGCTGCGCCTTGTTCTGCCATGGCAAGAAGTAGTTGGGGCTGCTGGACACCGTGAACACCTTCACCACTGAGTCCAGAGCCAGCTCCACCGCCGCGTACGCATCCGTGTCATGCCGCACCAACGCCCCCGTCTCCTCCCCCTCCTCCTCCTCGGGTATCGCCGGGGCTCCCCGCACGCCAACGCATTCTCCTAGGCGTGATGGGGCGGAGGTAGAGAAGGAGGCAGTGGAGAACCAGTGGGCGGTGGCGAGGTGCGGGAGGAGGGCGCGCGTAAGGGTTCGGAGAGGCGGGAGAGGAGGCGGAAGCGAGGGCGGGGGTGGTGGATGGTGCTGGAGGACGCGGCGAAGGGCGCGGACGGATGATGAAGAGGAAGAGGAGAGGCGGCGGAGGGAGCGAGCGGCGGCGAGCATGGTGGCCTCGCCGGAGGAGAGCTGAGCCGACAGGAGGGTTTGGCACTTTTATTTCTCGTGGGTTTTAGACTTTTATTACACCTCCTTCGGATTGCGTGGATTTTTTTTTACAAATTCTAATTATTTTCGATGAAAAACTTGATTTCCGTGAAAGTTCTGTGTTCTAGGCCCTGTTTAGTTCCCAGAAAAAACACTATACGAAAAAAAATTCCTCGTCACATCAAACTTGCGATACATGCACAAAGTATTAAATGGAGATGAAATCAAAAACTAATTGTACAACTTGGCGAGACGAACGTTTTGAACCTAATTAGTCAACAGTTGGACACTATTTGCCAAATAAAGCCAAAACGTGCTACAATACTTTTTTTTACACCTTTTTACACATCTAAACACATCCTAGGCTTTTCAGGGGTTTTTCGGGATGAAAAATTTTGAGCTGTCATGTTGCATATTTTATGAGATGTTGAAAGGGGTGTTCGAATATTAATATAAAAAATTAATTATATAACTCGTCTGGAAACCGCAAGATGAATTTATTAAGCCTAATTAATCCGTCATTAGCACATGTTTACTGTAACATAATATTGTCAAATCATGGATGAATTAGGCTTAAAAAAGTTGTCTCGTAAATTTATCGTAATCTGTGTAATTAGTTATTTTTTCGTCTACGGCTGTGTTTAGTTCCTAAAGTTAGGAGTGCGAAATTTACTATAGCGTAACTGTAGAATTTCGTTTGTATTTGGTAATAATTGTCCAACCATTGACTAATTAGGATCAAAACGTTCGTCTCGTAAAGTACAACCAAACTGTGTAATTAGTTTTTGATTTCGTCTACATTTAGTACTTCATGCATGTACCGTAAGTTTGATGTGACGGAGAATCTTCTTTTTGCATAGTGCCAATTCTAGTAAGTTTGGAGGAACTAAACACAGCATATATTTAGTACTCCATGTATATGTTTAAATATCCGATGTGATGGGGTGAAAAATTTTTAGGGAAGAACTAAGCACCCCTTAGTTGTGTTTAGGAAATTTTAAATACTAAATACTTCTATAACCTAATAATAAAGAGGTAAAATTTCAGGTGCTTTTTTTCATCTATCCATTTTCTGATAACCCCCTGTAGAGGCGGCGGAGGAATAAAGTGAGTTTCCCTTGGAGTACATCGATTCTTGCTTCTAATGTGTTGAATTTCGTGTTTTAGGACTTCTTATCAATGGTTATCATTTACTGATGAATTATTGTAAGTTAACTTGTAATCTTGTAACTGTTTCTGATTTGATACCAGGTAAGGTCACGATCTGAATTTTCAGAAGATGAGTTGCTATCCTTGGTGGTAATGAAGGTAGCTATATTTGGCAAACAGTTTTTGCTGAGCAACATTTCTGTCCTGTTGTCATGATGATCGAATTTTAAATTATTCTTTGTGACTCTCAGAATGGTAAAAAGGTTGTTTGTGGAACTCCAAGTGGAGCGCTCTTATTATATTCATGGGGATACTTTAAAGATTGCAGGTAACCCTATTTTCATCACACAGCAGTACAACACTAACTGCTGAAATAAAATAGCACAAAGATAAAAACTTCATTGACGAAACTTATCTTATCTAATGCTATATGTATAGTACGTCCTCTGTTCTAAATTATAGTTTACTTTGGCTATGTCCTAAATCAAACTAACTTTGATCAATTTTTTTAGAAAAATATAGTAACATATACAAGCTAAATGCATTATCAAAACATATTTCATGAAGAAGTTAATTAAACTAATTTGATGTTGTAGATGTTGGTGTTTTTTTCTATAAACTTGGTCAAAGTTAAAGAAATTTGATTTAGGACAAACCAAAGTGACCTATAATTTGGAACCGAGGGAACCCTATCATTTCATCAACATAGTTCTCTGGATGCGGCGTTCCCTAATATTTTGATGCTTATAAACATTGCTTGTATGTTTCCTACCAATATTTTTTCTCTAATCATCATTGTAACTATCATTGGTTGGACCAATTTTATTCTTATGGGTAATTTGATAAGTTCAGGCAATCGAGTGTAATTCATTTTCTTCGATTATTCCAATTTGCAAAAATCTTGTGATCAGTAGCTCCTTAGACGTATCTTGACATCTAATATTCGTAGCTTCCTAAACATGCCACTATGAGATGTTGCCAGTCTACTTCCTTCAGTTTTTGTGGTTTAGACCCAATTAATTCTGCAAGTGATGTGGTCGATGTGGTCTAAAGTTGTGACATGTCTTTTTGTGGTTAGTGACCGCTTTCTCGGACACACGCAGTCTGTGGATACAATGCTGAAGGTTCGTGGCACCCTAGCCTTATTATGATAACTGTCATTTCTGCTCTATTTGTGTATTCATTCTTATTATTGTGTTCTAGCTGGATGAAGAAACTTTGGTTTCTGGTTCATCAGATGGTGTGATCAGGTTTGGAATTCACCACTGTTGCTTTGAGTTAACTTCTTACTTCTCAGGCAATTTCCTGTTAGTCTGATGGACTGCTGTTCTGACATGAAATCTGTGTTCTTTGTGTAGATTAGTGGGCATCTTACCTAATAGGATAATACAGCCACTTGCTGAACATTCAGAATATCCCATTGAGGCCCTTGGTATGTGCGTTCATTTGATTGTAAGATTTGGTGGAAAAAACAGCATATTCTCATTTATTATTTATGCTATGCAGCTTTCTCAAACGATAAGAAATATCTCGGCAGCATCTCACATGATAAAATGCTGAAGGTGACAATCTTTTCTCATTCTCAATTGTTGGTGTGCCCATATGTTGGTCTGCTTGACATTTTTTTTCTTTGTATGCAGCTCTGGGACTTGGAAGAACTCTTGAATGGCCCACAGGTAGTCAATGGTGATGAACCTGCTGAAGCTGGTAGTGATGATAGCGATGACGATAGCGATGATGCGATGGATGTAGACATGGCGGCAACCTCTTCTAAAGGTGAGATTTTATATTGAACTATGCTGTGTGCCATTAGCATGATAATCCTGCTTTCTGGGCTCGCATTTTTCTTCTCTGAAAGCTGTTTCTTATTTCTCTCTGGGGGGGGGTGCTCAGGGTCAAGGAGTAAAAAGGCAGGTAAAGGACAGAGTTCAAGTAGGCCGGCATCGGATTTCTTTGCAGATTTATAGACGTCAAGTTCCCAAGTGAGAAGCTGTGTACTCTCCTTTTTTTTGTTATTGAACGGGAGTGTGAGTGGGCAACTTTGACCGCCGGTGCAAGGAATGCCAAATGTTGTTTTTTAAGTATATTTGCTGATGGAATATTAGAGGTAGAAGCAGTAAGTGTTGGCCCAAACTGTTACCAGGTTTACTGTTGAGAATTGAACTCTGCACGGATTGTTAGGTCCGTTTTACGGTTCCTAATTCTAAGAAAGAACTAGATGATACCCCGCGCGTTGCTGCAAGGATTTTGTAGAAGGATTTGTGGATAGTTTTTCTACAATAGAGTTGAAGTGCCACGACTTAGTGTAACAAATTTTGAAGTATCTATAGAAATAAAAATATAATAATTATTTTCTAGAATATGAAACTAAATAGAATCCTTCCAAAAACAGAGAAGTATCACTGGATCATCCTGATAGAAATACTAATGAGACATCTTATTGTAATAACTAACAATATTGCTAATTTTATGTAGTATAGGTACCCTAGTCTTTTTTTACGCCTCTCGTCTGGGTACAGTTGTATTTGTTCGTTCATGTACAAACTTACACCGACCCTACACATGCACACTACACCACATCACGCGTATACAAACAAACCTATAACTACACTTAAATCATATTGCGTCCTTCGTGAGATCATCGGGTCCATCCATGGCACCGTAGGCGACGGACGCGTCGTATTCCCTTTGTGACTCTACGCGTGAGAGGCTAACGAAATTTATTGGGGTCTAACCCCAGTGAGAGAGGCAAGTGGGATCCAGGAATCGAACTCGCGTCGGCTGCCTGCACACCCGCAGTGCTAGCCACCCGAGCTCTGCTCGGTTCTCGTATAGGTACCCTAGTCTATGAGAAGGCTGGATGCATTGTTGACAACCTCCTGCATGTGGTGAGAAAAGAACAATATTATTCGAATGGTTAAATTTGTGTACTTAAGGTAGCGCGGTATCCATTTAATTTTATATTCAGCTCAATTGCAGACTGTATAAATGATCAGATAGTATATGATGTTGTATCTTCATTCATGATACATGGTCGTTGTGGAAATGTTAACCCTAAAACAGTTTGTGTACCTATGCGAGCTAGAAGAGACCAACGAAGCACCAACTCTGCAAAAATGCCCTTGTTCGTAAATCATCGAACACCTTTGGAGCTACAGCGCAATCGCCAAATCATGAACCGGTAGGAGACACTAAAAAAATAGAAACGGCCTCTTGCCCGAGTAGAGGGAGATGACTCATGAGTACGCCGCAGCAACCGTTGCGGCCGAAGGAACCATGTCCGCAACCTAGCATGTCCGTCGCGGCTGTCCTTGCCTGCCTCGGCTCTCGGGTACGCGCCAGCCGCCATGGGATATGGCTTCCTGGTTGTGGTGCCGCCGGTGAGGCTGCCAGCCGTGTTGTCTCTTCCGCTGCCGCCGCAGTCACTGTAGAACTCCAACCCATGACCGACGCTATCTTCTCTGGCATCAACCTCGCCGTGGGGTTCCGCGGCGCTGTGGTGCTGCTGCTGCTGTGGATGGACACCTCCTCCATGCTGCACCAGAGCTCCTTCCCCTTGCGGTGTACTACCAGGTGGTGACGACGGCCGGCCGCTCTCAGCCCCGATCCGAGTGGATGCAGCACATGGATTCTCCACGGGAATTACTGCGATGAAGGAGAAAAGGCGGTGGCTTTCTATTCTCACATTCCCGTTCAGCAAAAGGACGGTGTGGGTCCACTTTGGTGACGTGGCTTTCTAGGTTACAGGAAAATATGGTAGTGGGGTTCTTCTACTTAGGTATAAAAGATTAGAAAGAGGTGTGTAGAACTTGTAGATAATCCTGTCTTCCTTGTCTGATCCTCATCAAGAACAACACATAAAAACACATTTGAGACCGGTACGAGTACGTGAAGAGAGTTATCTCTTCATTTGTCCACATTTACCTAACTACACAGATAGTTGAAAGATTTTTTTATGTGACCTGTGATCGTATACGAGTTAGAGCAACTCACGTATAGCGTCGATCGATCGATACATGAGTCTGATTTCAACATGTATTGGGTTTTACCCTTCGTATCTCACATGTGACCTAGACTCATAACCCATACTCATACGAGTTAGAATAACTCGTCCAGCAATGATACAAAATTCAATTCCTATACGTATTTAGTTCTGTTGCAACGCATGAGCATGTTTGCTAGTGGTAGATAATGTAATACAATGTACATGAACTTAACGACAGGCAAGGAGATGTGGGATACACTGGAGGTCGAGTTCAAAGTTTCTGATGCCGAAAGTAAATTCTGTCACGAAGCAGTCCTATGACTATAGAATAGTCGATGGTTTGTATTAGAATAGGCTTATGAGATCCAAGGAGAGATTGAGCGTATCCCCGATGGCACTCAAACCCCTTAGGATTAAATCCTTTGCTTCTCCTAAGAGAATTGGTAGCGCCGGGACGTTTGATGCGATAGGATTTCGTCGGACGGTAACATGGACTCCCACCGAATGGCCTAGCAGAACGGCCCATTAGAAAACACCATCGCGCGACCTCGGCTTTGGTCACCAACCCGCCCGCCCGTGCATGGCGCTGCGCCGTGCGCTGCTACACGCATGCATCCGTCCTTGTCCAACCCCGCACGCATACCCCGCCCCCATCCGCCTCGCCCTACCACGCGCCTGCCGCTCCTTCCCCCTCACCCCTTCTCTCTCTGCGCAGGCGGAACTTGGGAGTCAGGATGAGGATGAGCACGCCCCATCCGTAGGATCCTAGGCGCACCACACGGCCCATCCGCCGGCCCCAGGCTTGTCGTGCCCTCATGACTATGAACATACCTCTGAAACACTAAACACTTGCAACATGAAACACTTGGATGAAACATATATCTGAAGCAAATGAAACATTTAGAACATACACTTGTAACATATGTATCAAACATATGCAACATTCAGATAAAACACTTGTAACTTGCAACATAAAAACACCTATTGCAACATAAGACTGAAACAGACGAAACATTTCGAACATACTCTTGCGTCATGTGTGAAACATGTGCAACATCCAGATAAAAAACGCTAGCAACGTACATTTAAAACAAATGAAACATTTTAAACAAATGCTTGTAACATGCCTCTAAAACACTTGCAACATATGCAACATTTCCATCTACTTCTGCGACATGAGAGCCTCGCACGAGCACAAGTCTCGCTCGTGGGTGACCTTGGCTCGGTGGGGACCGACCTGAGGCGCGCAACGGCACCACCAACACCAGCAAAGGCGAGCAACGCGCCCGATAGCGCAGGTGGGCACACAACAGGTAAGACTGCAGGAGCAAGGAGCGAGAGACGCAAGTAAGGCGCGCGATGGGTAGGAGCGAGAAACGCAAGTAGGGCGCACAATGGATAGGAACGAGAAACTAGCAGTGCAGGATGAGGGCGTGCGGGGAGACATGGCTGCTGCACTGTTAAGCGTGTGATAGACAAGCAAATAGGAAGATGCTTTTGAGATGGGGAGATGTTCAGAGGAGGCAGGCTTGTGGGGCCGATAGCACACGCAAGCCCAAGAAGCGGCGTCCGATCGGACAGACGCCCAACCATAAGCATTACCATTCTCCTAAACCCTCACTTCTTTTGTTGTGTTCAGTTCAGAGGGAAATAATATAGGCCCCTACCATTCTCCTAAACCCTCACACTTCTTTTGTTGTGTCCAGTTCAGAGGGAAATAATATAGGCCCTGGGGATTAAATCCCTTGCTTCTCCTAAACCTCTCTTCTTTTGTTGTGTTCGCTTGAGAGGGAAATAATACAGGGATTGTTGCTCAGCCCTAGCCTTACTGTTAGCTTGCTCTGGGCTTTGATGCTTTTACGTTTCTATACAGAAGTACAGCCATGTCAGGAGAAAATTCTCACTTCTTGGAAGCTAGAATTGCTCATTTCTTTCTAGAAATATGCGCTCATCAGGTCTGCTAACACGATGCGATAGGCCACTCTTCGGGCAAAAGAGAATGCTCTAAGCCGCAACACCCTTCCCTTCTTCCTTTGGAGACTAGAGCTTCTTCGTATCAAGCTCCTCTCCCTCAAAAGATATATGACTGCCATAAAAAGAGAAAATGTCATTGTAAGTAGCTGTTAGCAACTGTAAGCTATTGTTATTTATATTTCAGCGAGATTAACATTCAATGTGTTGCTTCAAAACTATTCTGCATATTGAGTCAAGTGTCCCACTGTAGAGCCAAACTTACAATTTAGTATATGCTACTCTGACTGAATCAAGAGCAAAACATCTAACGTCTCACGTCTCTACCAGAACAAAGGAGACAAGGCCAATACTAAGGGTCCTTTACTGAAAATGCAGGTCAGAAAGAACTTTACTTCCACTTCCTATTGAACCATTGCATAATCAATTTTAAGAGACTAAACACAGGTAGCGTATACAGAGATTGTAACAAGGACATTATGATCAAACTGACGAACATTACTCCCACCTCCTATTGAAAAAGAATTGGAACTTCATTTTTTAAAAAAGAATTGGAACTAAGAAACATTATTGCAAGCAGTATTCCTCCTTTCTGTTGTGGTAGATCCCAATAGAACAAAAGAAACATGAGCAGGCGTAGAGAACCATTGAATTTTTGGTCTTAGCCACCACTTTCTGCATTTAGTTCCCCACTTTCTGCATTTAGTTCCCATGAGCATGCGCAACATGCTTCGTGCTTCCAGAGTTTCAGTCAAGTATCAGAAATGACCCTTAATATCTGAAGACCAGGATGTAAATAATGGATGCCTTTATATGTCAAAACCATCAACTACTTATGCATGCATGAACTAACTGCATATGTAGCCAAGATTCCATAAAAGTTGCAACATTGCACATATAGGAAACCACACAAAATTTTTGCCCACCAGTCCAGAGTGACACAAAAAAATAGCAAATGTAATCACTGCGGCATATATTCAACTAATTTAGGTATGCTTTGTCAAGCAACATTCACAAATGTAATCACTGCAGCATACTTATGAAAAATATATGAACATCAACATTACACAAGTCTGATAGAATGAAAAGAAGGCATAAGTAATTTGCACCACTTAGAATTATCCTCATATAAACGATCATGATTTAGAATATCCTACAAGTGTAATCACAAGGCTAACTGTAATTATTGATTCCCATTAAATAATAGCAAAAGCTGCTAGCAATATAACTTCAACAAAACCAACTGTAATCACAGGGCTAGTGCTGTGACCTGGCTGTCAATCAAAACTAACTGTAATCAGGACGCTGGCACACGACCAATCATGCAGTTAGGAGGCTGAAGTATGTTCAGCTATAAATCATATGACGGTATGAAACGGAAGTATTTATTTGAGGAAAAATAGGATCAAAATTGCTCCGGTAAATTTTTGGTGCTAATTAAGTAAATGAAAACCGACATAAATTATTACAGAGGCCTGTACCAAATGACTGTTGACCGACAGAAAATGCAGGTAAAAAAACAAAGACAACATGAAAATTTCACTTAATTGCAGCAAGCACCAGACCTCTACAGTAAAAATCCAGGCAGCAAACAGAACAGGCTAGTCACTACTTGCTAGTGCCAGTAAACCGGTAGAGTAGCATTACAAATAGCAGGGGAGTCTCATTCCCTACCCTCTGCATTTGATTACCCAAGCACCCTCACCTCCCCCATTCACCACACGCCACTGCGGCCGTGAACCACAAGAAATCCTAAACCAAAATGGTATGTATGCATCCATCCTGGCTATGAATCCTAAACCAAAATCGTATGCACGACCCGTAATTACAGTTAGGTGGAGGCTAGATTTTGCTATGGATTATTGGTAGCTATCTCCAAATATGCTGGCTTCTATATTCCTTGGAGTACATTTTCCCGGCATGACAAATCTAACCTTATCTGCAGACTGCTGCAGTTGGAAAGAGAACCGGAGAAGAAAATACAACATCAAACTGACAGAACTAGCAGCATAATAATGGCAAGAACCCTAGGGTTTGCCAAGAACGCTAGGGCAGGAAAGGATGTTAGAAAATACAAGGGGCACCATCTCAAGACGCTGGAAGAACTGAACAAAGCTCAGCTCCAGTTATTTATTGATTCCAGTTGCCCATTGACAAAACAAAATGCTTGTGCCACTGCATCAGCAAACAAGCATACAGCTAGCATTATCCGATGGAGCTGTATTAAATTGCAGGAAAGAAGAGTTCAAGAGAGACTGTATGGTTCATTATGTGTGTCACAAACTCTGCTACTGCCTTTTCTTTTCTTGTGATTGTTATCACACCAATGGGACTTATCATGGGATTTATTTAAGCCCACTGTCATTGCAATAAACAAACCCCACTTAAGTTACATGTAGAGAAGTCCAAGAATAAATGTACTACTTTACCTTAAAGAAAATATATTTTTATTCGTTCTAAAAAAGAATCTACATTTTTCACCAACAATCATGCATATAAAAAGAGATTATTAGTATAACAAGTACATGGCAATGCGTGAATGTTAATAAACAAGTCCATCCCAGCCAACTGCATCATCATCAAGCAATTAAACTTATCTCCCAGCCAAGTAGGGACAGGATCCACATCCACCACCCATTTTTTTTACTCTCAATAATTCCCCACTCGCTGTTTTGACTTGCCATAGAGAGGGATGCGATGAACAACACCAAGACACCACTGTTCTGACTTGACATAGAGAGGGATGCAATGAACTAGCAGCATAATCTCTGGCATGGCACCGGGTTCTCGCACCCAAGAACCCTAGCTAGGACTGAACAGGGGAAGGAAAAGGAGGGCAGTGCATTACCGGCGACAAGGTGGCTGGAGAAGATAAGACACGGAGAGCAGAGCATCGAGTCGCCGTCGTGGATCTGCTGCAGCGCCGCCACACACCCCACACCGTTGCTTCACCTATCACTCGGGGATTCCTTCCAAGCGGTACGACTCGAGGGTCAGTTCCTAGGCCGGGGTGAAGGGGAATCGCCAGGATAGGCCGGGGCAGAACCCGATTGGCTTAAACAAATGCATCTTTCTCTATAGGCCAGGAATGTTTCCACGCTAGGCCGACCCACGGGGGTTGGGCCCTGAACCTGGCCATTCCCGGCCAAACAAACAAGGCCTTAATGTTCTGCATCAGCAAAACTGCGATCCACAGCCTATCGCGTATTCTCAATCGAGAAGATGGGTATCCATATTGTCTTGGTTTACAACATGAGATCCACTACTTGTGAGTTTACAAAATGTACAAACATTGCCACTAACTGAGAAGGAGATGGGTATTTTAACGAAAGCTATAGCGAAAGCACATGCAAGGAAGGAATTACCATGCTGTTTCAGATTAAAAGTAATTCTCACGATTCTTTTCAATGGCAACAGCATCCTCTGACATGTAGAAATTCATTATTCCCATTCCGATAGCTCTAGCCACAACGTTGCAAGACATCTGATTTTGGCTGTGGCAGAACATTCACGACAATGCCATACTCAGATGCCAGGATCACTCATCATCATCACCAGTTTTCTGCTTCTTCCATTTGTAAGCAGCTTCAAGGATCTTCAGGTTTGGTGCTAGAGCAACTTCATCAGGGAAAACGTAATCTATATACTCCTCGTACCTAAAGGATTAAACAAATTTCAATTCAGTACATATATTCCATTGCTCCAGGAAAAGAAAGGAAAAGGATATATATTGCAAACTTTTCGAGAAGTGTTAAAAGGGAAAACTGAGTAAAGAGCATACGCTATAGTGGAGCCATCTTCTGTAGGGATTGGTCTCTTCCGCTTGACTTTTCTGGGCGCCTTCTTTTGCACTAAGCTGACATCCCCAAGATCACCAAAGCTCACCTCCTTATTAATCCACTCTTCAAGAAGCATAGCTCTTTCCTCCTTCAACTCTGGGGCACTGGTTCTGAAGTAGTCGAATGCCCTTTCAAAGATAGCTGATCATCAAAACACAAAGATGTTATTTCTAGTCCAGAACGAGTCAATACATGCAAAAACATATATGGTTGGACAATGTAAGATTGATCTCTAACTCATTATTTACCTCTACATTTTTGGACCCGCTCCATCTGCTGTTCCTGATAACCAACTTCATTCTTTTTCTCCTCACTTTCACTGTCTTCACCGCCCAAGCCAGCAGAGGCCTCAAACTCAGCATAACTGATCCATACCTTCAAATGCTTTGTCCTATCAAGCAGTCTTTCATATAGTTGCCTTGTCCTCTCAAATTCATTTTCATCAATTTCAAACTGCAAGTACTCCTGTGCGTTAAAGAGCAGAACCTGAGTTGGTAAGCATCCATATATAAAAAAAAATCTTAAACAAATTTAGAAGTACTTACACAAAAGACAAATCAACTACAGCATCCTAGGCAAGCATTTGTAATATTGCAAAATGCAATTAAAGCAAAACAACTCATGATCACATAAACTAAGGAATTGCATGACTGATATAGCAGGGCAAAAGTTCTTTCAAAAACTAGCTATGATAACACAGATTTTAATGTAGAAGCATTGATGAAACGTTGTGCCAAGAAAAAAAAAGGATTCTGGTTCAGGAACAGTAAAAATGTATAGCATTTAAGCTTCAGACACAAATTAATTTTAGGATGTTACAGCCCAATGTACAAATCTCTAAAATCCAAGAAAGGACAAAGTCTCTAATAAGCATATTGTGCAGTTAATCATCATGGCATTGATACAAGAATGAACATGATCAACTAATATCTTACAAAGTTTTTCATGTCTGAACAATTCATGGTCAGATTCAATGCTTTCCTGTTCAATTAGAATACTACCAAGAGATGTGTTGAATTTAGGCTACAAATCCAAAACTACATTGAGCAACGATCAAACAGTCCAATGACATTTGTGACTATTCACCTCCATGGGAAAGGCATACAGAGAACAGGGGCTAAAATGACACTTAAAAATACAAGCGCACAACAAATAAATGTTTCTGCAGCCTGAATAGTTTCACAAACTTTCAGAGTGTTAGCGTTTAAACAGACTAAATGGTCACCTATCGTTTAGCTATTTATTAGGGCTAAACAGCCATTTAAACAGACTAAACAGTGACTAAACAGGATAAACGGCTGATTAAACGGACAGGGCAAGCCACTGTGTAGCGTTTACACAGCGTGTAAACAGGCTAAATGGCCGTGTAGGCGAACAGTGAGATAGAATAGGTAACATTGCAAACAAAATAGCAAATCAGACATTTGCACAGTAACTTATTCCCCAAGGATGGTGCCTCTTAAAGACCCCTAAAGAGCAATGGATTGTTCACTAGAAATGAGCTCTGGTGATTTTAGTAATGAGAGCAACGTACTCCCTCTGTTCCAAATTATAAGACGTTTTGGCTTTTCTAGATTCATAGCTTTAGCTACGTATTTAGATATATGTTATGCCTAGATACAAAGTAAAAACTATGAATCTAGAAATGCCAAAACGTCTTATAATTTGGGACGGAGGAAGTGATAGCTATTTACATCACCATTCATACTCCGTCATTTGGTTTAGAAATAATAATAAAACAAATGCACCTATTATACACCACAATACAAACCATTATTATACACCACAATACAAACCATTTAATGTATGTGCATAAGCTAAGAATACAAACACAGCTCATACCTTCCACAGAACCTCTGGTGAATCAAGGGCTGGCTGCGCAATAGCAAGTTCATATATTGATCGAGCACGATCAGTCTCACTAAGGTTCTTCTCCAATTCGGCATACTTTCTCCAGGCATAACAGTTTGCTGGGGACCATTCAATATATTTCTCATAAAGAGTCCTACAGCGGTCAAAGTTGCCCAGATAAAGCTCGATTTCAATATATTTCTTGAATATCTTGCCCTTTGGGGCCATTCCAATTGCATTCCCAAGAATTTTTCTTGCAGCCATTAGATTTATCTGCCTTATCTCAAACTGTGCCGCCATGAGCCACATCTTTGCGAACGTGAATTTCTTGTGAGGAATCAACCTCAGGCATTCCTTGTAAACCTCCCTGGTCCGTTCTATATCTTGTGCGTCTAGCTCCTCATAAAGTGCATAGTTAATCCAGAGGTATATGTACCTCTGCCAATATCGCTTCTCCTCTGCAGGGGGCACATTGGCGATGGCCCTCTCGTACACCTCCCTGATCCTGTCCTTATTCCCAACACTCTCCTCTAGCCTGATATAATCAAACCATGAGTCATAGTTTAGTGGGTTCTTCCTAACCTCATCCTCGTACTGAAATCTTCTCTTGCCCACAATGGCATCCTCAATTCCCTCACGGTCACCAAATTGCTTCTCAAATGCCAGAAACTTCCTATACAGTTCCTCAGCACGACCCTTGGGCACCCTGTCCAGAGCATACTTGTATATTGCACGTGCACGCTCAACCTCACGGCACCTCTCCTCAAACTCTGCAAATGCCACAAATAACACCTCTGCATCCTCATCATCCACAAGCAGGTCTGCTGCACGCTCATACACCCGCCGTGCCCGCTCTACTTCGCCACGCTTCATCTCAAACTTAGCATAGCGGATGAAGGTATCTGGCCGTGGATGCTCAGCCACAAACCGCTCATAGATAGCCCTGGCACGCTCGACCTCCCCATACCGCAGCTCAAACTTGATGTAAGAATTCCAGCCAGCTGTGTCAGGTCGCCAAGACATCCAGCGCTCAAACACCTGGCGTGCATTGGCAACTGCACCAAGCAGCTCCTCCATGTGGATGTACTTGTACCAGAGCTGATCCACCCGGGGCAGGAGCGACACCGCACGGTCCCAGACATTCCGGGCGTGGTTGACAAACCGGTTCCGCATCTCGAATTCGGCATACTTGAGCCAGAGCGTGTGGTCGCGGTGGGCGACGTCGAGCGCGCGCTCGTAGACGGACCGCGCGCGCGCGAAGTCTCGCTGCTGCTCCTCCCACCGCGCGTACTTGACCCATGCCGAGACGCTCCACCGCACGCGGCGGATGACGTCCTCGAACTCCTTCCGCTTGCGGAGGCGGTAATCGGAGAGCTCGTGGGAGTCTGTGATCTTCTGCTTGGGCGGGCGGATCTCAGGCTCCTGCCGCTCCCTGGCCTCCCGGAGGATCTGCTCGGCCGTAATCTGGATAGGCGCGGGGGTCTTGTTCTTGACCCGCGTGGCGCGGGGCAGCTTGACCTCCGTGTCGCGCTTGGTAAGGAAGCCAAGACTGGGGTCGGAGGCGGACGGCGCTTTCGCCGGATCCCCGGCGGCGGCGCCGCCCCGTGTAGTGAGCGCCATGACCGGTATTAGGGTTAGGGTTTGGGTAATGGGGAGGAGGAGGACGACGAGGCAGGGAATGCAGTAACGGAATTGGGGATTGGGAGGGAGAACCAGTTCCCCAATAAAACTCCCCCAATAACTTAGTGTTGGAGTAGCCCAATATTTACTTTTTAGATTATTAGAGGAGATGCTTTTGCAGTTCCCCAATATCTCATCCCCAATATGTGATTTTGGCCCATATTGCAAATTCTGGATCATGTTGGAGCAAATTGACACATGGATATTTTTCACGTCAAAATAAGTTGTTGATGTCTTGTTTGTCGCATATTTAAGACCAAAGATCGAAAATGCAATAACAGTTTGTTCAACAATAAGAAAATAAAATTAAACATACTCACACAAGGATATATCATAAACAAGATATAAAGAGAGATGGCATGGCATTGTTTCCAAGTGCAGAATCACCAATGGGTGTGTTTGCGCCAAAAGAACCAAGGATTGGGGGAGGTTGCAAGTGCCCCTTTATTTGAGGGGAGATGAGTGTTTTTTTGCTGGCCACCAAAAATTGGGGGAGATATTGGGGTACTGTTAGAACATAAAAATTGATCTATCTCCCCCAATAATTCTGTTTTATGGGGATGAAGGGTTGTATTGTGGATTTGTTGGAGATGCTCTGGGGCATGGTCTCCGGGAGAGACGGGCTCTGTGCCTCCTGATTGATTGGGCCTTGGGCCTGCTTGAAAATTTTTTAAGGTGAAACTTTGGTTGAGATTTTTCTTGGGCCTTGGGCCTGCTTGAAACTTTTTCTTTAAGCTGAAACTTTGGTTGAGATTTTTCTTTTTCTTTTTAGATTTATTTAGACAAAATAAATTTTATTGCCGACTCTACACGAGCCATAAGAACCTAGGCCATCCAGTATTACAATCTTAGATTTTAGTGATTATCAAATAAAAAATACAATCTTAGATTTTAGTTGGATCCACCCTTTAATCATGCTGGAGATAGCTTTGTACATGTGGGAATTAATAGATTAGGAAAGAGTAAATTTTACTAACGGTCCTTGATCTGAGTTCTCATTTAGGTCTAGATATTTTAAATTATACATTCAGATTTTTAACCTTGTCCCAAGCTCTTATCCCAATCCGAGTACTTGCAAATTGCACATATGAGCCCCTAAACTTGTTCCAAGTTCTCATCCAAATATTGGTACTTGTAAAATACACAACCGCTAGCTTCTTAAACTTAAATTATTGTACCATCCCGATCCATCCCCTCTCCCACACTGCGTTGTATGTGCCCACCACACTCGTGCGGCCACGCCACGTTGCACCGTGTTTGTTCACCCAAAGTGGTATAGCACATGGACGTCGGGATGTAAAGCAGGAGCTAAGGCGGGATGTGCTTATCTAGTTTTATAGGACCTACTATCCGCTTGGTCACCCTTGCCGAGTTGTCGTGCTTGCCCTACCTCACTTTCCAAGATTCCAGCCGAGCCTTCGTCACCATGGCCCTCCTTGCTCCTACTCCACCTCACTGCGGCGTTGGCCCGCTCGCAACGCATTGAACACCACCATCGTCACCGCCACACTCCTTGCTCTCCCCATATAGATTTTAATGTATGAACAAGGTTCTTAAAATTATGTGATCGGAGCTTTAATGATGATAGAAACGCAAATAGTAGGACCATCACTGTTAGAATCGTAAAATAGTATATTCTACTTGATAATAAATAAACTAAAATTGTAATCTGTTACACCTAAAAAGTATGAAGAGGTTTCGTCCCAAAAAAGATTCGTGCATGCGCCTAAACAAGTCAGATACGAGGTACGGTGACCGATCACAAATACGTACATACCAACACATGCATGATGCATGCATGTCAACTCTGTTCCCAGAGCTCCGAGTCTGATACGAAGGCCCAGTTTCCGTCCGAGTCTGATCTGATACGAAGGCTCGGTGTCCGTCAAAACTCCGACTCCAAGTCTGATATATACGAAGGCTTAGTATATATCTATGTCCACCGCGTCATGCTGCTGATCGTGAACGGCGGTTTGGGAGGACCCTGTCGAGTTTAGGCTGGCACCAGGCTAGGCTCGCCCACGCCGATTCCATTGCGGCTCATTGCTGAAATTACGGGGAAAAAAAAAGAAGCAGTCTTTCAGAGCAAGTATAATAGCGCTTTTGAGCCGGTGAAGAGCAGTCCACGTTGACAAAAAAAGACCCACGGTAACTGTGGAGCAGGTGATTCCCTTCTCGCCGGCTGCAGCACAAGCCACGAGAAAAAAGCTTCACCCTGTTCGGCTGAGCTTATCAGCACGACTTATCAGCCGTGGAACAGTGTTTTTCTCTCACAGCAAAACAGCCACAGCCGGCTTATAAGCCGCAAAAACAGCCTGCCGAACAGGTGTTTGTCTCTCAGCCCGCAATGCTCTGAACATCTGAACGTATATTGGTCTTCGCATTAAATACTACAGCCAACCCTACAGTCTGCCCCACTATATCAGTCTTCGTTGCTAAAGGCTGCAGCAGACTAGCGAGTGATGTGGCATGGGTATGCAGCCTGCTGCCGGCGTTTTTGGCCTTGTTCAGTTTTCCAATTCTCTTCCCAAATTCCACTATACAAAAAGAAGATTCTCCGTCACATTAAAATGTCGGCAAATGCATGGAATACTAAATGTTGATGAAATCAAAAACTAATTGCACAGTTTTGTTGTACTTTGCGAGACGAACATTTTAAGCCTAATTAGTCAAAATTTAGATAATTTTTACCAAATACAAACGAAATGCTACAGTAATTCTGATACAGTGTTTTTCTCCCCAATTCACCAATCTAAACAAGGCCTTTATTAAACCTGCTCTCACTGCGACCACCACCATACAGGCCCCATTATCGATCTATGCGACTATGCCCCAGTCCGTCGGTAGGCTTTGGTGTACGTGCTAACTTAATTTATAAAAAATACGTGTAACATTTATATCTCTAAATAAATTTATTAAAAAACTAGATTCAAAGATTTTTTTAATAATACTAATTATGTACTATAAATATTAATATTTTTAATATATATTTAGTCAAAGTTGTTTCTTGGGGAGCGCAAACGACAGATATTTAGGGACAGAGGGAATACATTTTACAGCTTTCGTTTAGGACTTTCCAGTGAACCAATTCATGCACGCATGCATAGATCATCTCATCCACTCTCATCTCTTCTCATAATCTCTCGTGACGTAATTGCTCCTCTTAGTTTCAACCATGCATAAATTCAATTTGTAATAGTGATGTTCCGAACAAGGCACTTTTGAAAAAATATTCTTTTAGATAACAGGACAATACATGTCTAAACTTAAATTTCCGTGATATTATTCTTTCCGGGTGCAACGCATGGGTAGGTATTTATCTAGTAAAGTCATAAAACTGCTCCATAGAATCAAGAGTTAACGATAATGGGCGCGAGCCATTAGGCCCTTTGCGATGGTTTTGGGATTGATATACAAACTTTCATGACAAAAATGCCCCTACTAATATTTATATAGAAGTAAAAAAAATATGAATTGAGTAGGGATGAAAGTCGACAACCCACTTAAAATGGCACATTTCGGACTCGTGGACCCACTTGCACTCCACTAAGAGGCCACGTAGATATATTCGTACCATATCATATATTTAGAAAACGAATATATAATTTGGATACTTCATACATGTCTCCATCCATGTGATTTTTATATCTATGGGCGTGTTTAGTTCAGGGGCTGTAAAGTTTTCAGGGTACTGTAGCACATATGTAACTATAGTAATTAATGTCTAATTATGGACTAATTAGGCTTAAAAGATTCGTCTCGCAAAATACATGCAAACTGTATAATTAGTTATTTTTTATCTATATTTAATGCTCCATACATGTCTTCAAACATTCGATGAAATGAGGTGTAAAGTTTTTGGATGGGAAATAAACACCCCCTATGTACTAATGTTCAATCTTTGTGACAGAATTTCCAGACATCGCTACACTGCATCAGAAGCAGTAATAAAAGAGGCTGATTAATGTGGTTTTCTCGTAACAGTTATAAGTTTCAACCCTTAGTCCTAACAGCATAAACTTCCTAATGGCATATGTGAAGTTCTAACAAAGTGCATTGATATTTCTAAAAATTTGATTCGAACTTCGAAACACCAAATTAGTTCTACCACAAAACTAAGCCTCCAAGTTGTGCTCATGAGTCATGACATCAAAGGGACCTTTTCTTGACCCTTCCCATCTGCTTCACACAAGAACGGTGGCCTTGCTGCTTTGTAGTAGAAAAACGCCATCATCCTCGACCATGCCTCCGCGGACCGGACAACTAGCACCAGAGATTTAAGGTCAGACAACTTCACGACACAGTTGATCAAATCGGTGGAGTGTTTCGCTATGATTCACTCTGCTAGTGGGCTGAAATCCAACCCCTAACCACACCGATCCATACTAAAATTCATTAAAAAATAAATCCACTCCAATCCTATCCGTAATCTGCAGAAGCCAACCCTCAGCCCCCCCACTTCTTCTTCTTTCAGCCCGTACTGTACAAAATAAACTCAATCCATTTGGCAACCCATGGGTATAGCCAATTTCCTAACCCACGGTTACATACGTACGTGTATAAACTTTCTCTGCAGACTGCAGATGGAAGGAAGCAAATAAACAACAAGCAAAGTTAAATAACGTACACAGACGGAAGGGCCGCTCTGTACACAGGGAAGCAAGCTAAATAACAGCAGCAAAACTAATAATAGCCAAAGAGAACGGATTACACAATTCCAAATTAGGTGAAAGAAGAATTTGACAAATTAAGAAACAAAAATTACAGCTCCAAACAAATTAGGAAACTAGACAATAATTTATACATCATTTTTTTCTTTTGAGAATGGTGCTAATGAAAAAAAACTCAACATGCCAAGCATAACTCCATCCAGCTAAAGCTTCATTGAAAGTTCACTGATCTGCTTCCTGAATTGAGATTGAAACACAGCAAGATAACTAGGCAGGTACAAATTAAACATTTGCTAGTTAACATATAACAGAGGAATGCACATCAGCCAAAACTGTCTTGCATCAATGGTCAGATGTCATGATCCAGTGGACAGAAAAAAGACTAGCTTTCAAATCCCTCTTTGAAATATCCCCCACATCGCAAAGCCGTTAAGAAAGGACATGACCAGCTTCTAAACATCATCAGGAATGTGATATGACCTTCTTCAATTGACAAAAGAGACGTCTCAGTAAACCTCTTTGAGTGCCAATATACTTTGGAGTGCTTTGACAAGCAGGTAAGCAGTGAGTTCTAAACTTCACTGGATTAAACTCCGAAGAGAACTGCACATTGAGTTCTACCAATTAGAACATTACTGGTACGACATATTAGCTGAAATTTTAAGAAAACGAGATGATAGCCTGAGGATGGATAACTCTATATCATGCCTACTACAAAGAACAACCTACCCTCACTACTAGTGATAACCTCCAACTAAGTCAGATCAGAAATCATTAAACGACATATTAACTGAGACTGAAGTTTCAGTTTCTGTGTAATATGTAATGAACAGTTTCTATGCAAATGCAAAGTTCTGAATTTGAACTTTTGCTACCACAACATCAAACCTGAAATCTGAACTATTGCTACCACCGCGCAGTCCTCTAGAATTGCAGACAATGTAATGTATAGCTGATTACAGCAATGTCCATTTCTATCCTGAAACTAACTCCAGTGGGCAGTGACCAAGGTGAACATTCAGTCAATACAAAAGTAAAAAGAAATAGAGACACACAAAAGTGAAATAAATAAACACTGTCCTGCTGCAATGTCAGTTTTCAGAACAGCAATAGCAATGTGTATATGGCTCAGCTCTAGTACTACTTAAAATGCCAACGCTAAATGAAAGAACCTACTGAGCTTAACTCATAGTGAACAATCAGTGTTGAACTAATAGTGAGATAAACAACAGTGAGGTAACTGGAGCATCCTGTACTTATTTATGCAACTAAGACAAACCATTAAATGATATACACTTCTAAAAAATCATTAATAAAATCTGCTGCAGGTAGTAATCACCATGAAGTTGTAGGTAGTAATCGGTATACAATATACTTATTAAATCTGAATTATGCATAGCACAAGTGAACTGCACTTAAAACAGGGAGGCATGTATATAAAATTTCAGAAAGAACATTTTACCATTGTTGGCTACAGATTTGTGCCAACACCTTCGAGGTTAAGGCCCCGCCGGCTCAGCTGGTTCCACCTATTCAAGAGACTTTTAGTAAAAACAGAACAAACCTATATGCTACAAATAAATACAAAAAAGTGGACCAATGTTGTACCTGATTATCCATACCCACATCTTTTTCCATGAACAACCAATCTTTTCCGCAAACAAGAGCTTCTAACATTTGAGGGGTTAGTGAACTCCTTGTCTCTCCAAGTATCCTACCTCCAAGACTAAAGGCAGATTCAGAAGATACAGTGCTGAGAGGAATCGAAAGGAAATCACGTGCCATAGTTGAAAGCACAGGATACTTTTCAGCATGTGTCTTCCACCAGACCAAAATATCAAAACTGTTGCTGTCCGCCACATATTCTTCTTCGAAGTAGGTGTCAATTTCAGATTTTGGTGCACAAGCCCTTCTCCGACTTGACCTGAAGTTTTCAAACTCTTCTTCGATTTGTCTTTTCCCAAGAACCGGTGAGCCCACAAGGCTGCTGCTAGCCGCAGGTGAATATGTCATGTAGCATGGACCATCTTCCATCACACGCCTCTCATACACTGAAAAATATTTCCTCATCCACTCAAGAGCAGTTGTAAGACATGTGTTCGCTTGATCCACATTCCTACAAACCTTGTGATAAAAGAACTCCACATATTCACCTTTCCTTCTTGGATCTAATAATGTGGCAATAGCAATTGCAAGGTTAAAATCATAGTCTTTTTTCCGAAGATTAAATGGATTAGAGTCATCACCATCAGCACCCCAGTACTTCTCAAATTTAATCTTCATGGCAGCAGCTACCTCTCTTAGCACTACACTTGTTTGCCAAGCCGGATCATTTAAGCAATGGCGAATAGAAAGAACTAAAGGTAAGAACATTTGTGCAGTCGGTGTCCTATCAGCCGACACCAAATTTGTAGCCTCTTCAAAAGCTTTGAGGAACTCACATATTGCTTCAGCTTGTGACCATTCTTGCTCATTTGGAGAACTTTCAGCATACTGATGTGCATAACTATTGAGGACCACCTTATATATTAGTGCTTCTCTAACCATCTTAAATGTTGAATTCCACCGATTTGGAATATCTAGAGCAATCCCACGTTTTGTAGGAAGACCAACTCCAATTGCAATCTGATTGAAGGCTTGGATTCTTGATGGTGAGGAAACTATGTGTTTCAAGAGCTCGCGAATCTTTCTTATCGCGTCATGAATTATGGTCATACCATCTTGAACCAAGATATTCAAGATGTGTGCACAACATCTTACATGAAAATGTGCACCCTCCAGCATCAACTCACGCTTCTGATATTCTACAAAAACCTCGCATGCTCTATTATTGTTACCCGCATTGTCCACTGTCAAAGTAAAGACCTTCTCTCTTATGCCCCATTCTGTTAGACAGCTCACAAGGGCTTCTTCAATCGCGATTCCTGTATGTGGGTACTTTACTTCCTTGAAACTTATAATCTTTTTCTTCAATTTGAAGTCAGCATTTATATAGTGTGCAGTAACAACCATGTAACCTAAGTTTTGAACTGACGTCCATAAGTCAGATGTGAGGCACACACGAGAGTTTAGGCTACCAAGCTCAATCTGAAGATCCTTTTTCATTTTCTCATACTTCTTAAAACTATCATTGCGAACAGTTTGACGCTTCACACAACAGTAATTTGGATTTACAGTTTTCATCCATCGTTCAAAGTATGGGTCCTCAAATTTGTTAAATGGGATTTCAGCATGCAGTACATATTCAATCATACGCTCACGAGACAGCTGAGGGTCAAAGACAAAGTTTTCCGAGGGCTGTTTCTTCATGGTTGATATGAATTCCTTTCTAGAAGCATCATCTATGGCTGGACAATACTCTGAGATATGAGTTCTAAGGCTACTTGTACCAGATTTAGTACTTAAGTGAAGTCCACAATACTTGCACACAGCCTTTAAATTATCATCTACTGCCACGAGATTTGGCTCAAAGTATTGCCATACCTTTGACCTGCGGATTGGTTGTGAATGAGATGCAGGAGATAAACCCTGAGTTTCCGAACTTTCTGAGGTATGAGCAGACATAACTTTGTTTTAGAAGACCTCGGCTTCAAGAAGAACACCTTCACAAATCACTAATCATAGACAGGGCAGACCAAAAACCAAGCTGAAAAAAAGAGAAAAGGTAATTATTGACATGAAAGGATACATATCCAAGTTCCCATCCATGCACAGTTTGATGAGAATGTGCAGAATGGTATAATCTGCACATTAACAAACCCCTTTCAGATTTAACAAACCCCTTTCAGATTTAAACAAATTTATCAAAGCATACAACAATTCATAACTGTACAGAAACTACAGTCCAGAGATGATAGATATGTGTAATTCATAACTGTCATTTAATTTGTCATGACCAAGGCAACATATTTTTTTGGTATCTGAAACTTCTGTAATCATGTAAAACTATATAGCACAGCAAAGGAAGGAAGAAAGAAAAAGACTAGCGATCCTACTTGATTGAGACACTTCAGAGCATTTGGTCACTTTCACTAGATCATCAGATGAATCATTGTGAACAACATCTCAGACTGGATGATCTGGTGACTCTCTGAAACAGTGATAAGTAAGGACAGACCAAAAACAACAGTGATAAGTAGGAAGTGATGCATATGTCATCCACTTTTCTACTGTTTCTTGTTTCTACGGCAACAACTCAGAAGAAGGAGATTAGACTGCCTTGATATCAGAGGGCATCTTTCAGTTTCCTTTTTATCTTCCCCAGGGTAAGGTAGCCTTATTTCAAGGATCATGATTGAAGACAAGAAACAAGTATCCAATGTATATCTATTCAGTTTCATACTATAGAAAAATAAAAGGCAATCTGGAGCATAATATATATCAAAGACCAACTTGCTGCATCTTAGTTACTGTACTAGTTAAAACCAACTGGAGACGAATAAGAATGACAGATCAAAAGCTTACTACTTATTTATTGGAGACGAATAAGAATGACAGATCAGTGTTTGGCTAACAGAGACAATCATAAAAGTTAGGCACTTTATATTAACAGTGCAAGAGAAACGAGGTAAGGAAGACAAGTTCTGATAAGTTACCTTCTGACTGGATAAGGGTGCAGGGCTCTGCACCAATACTCTTCCACCAGCTTTCAGCACCCGACTGATTTCAGCAACCAATTGCTCCCTCAAGCTTTCCACATTTTTAATGACTGCAAGAACCGCACCAACTGATGCATCCTCAAAAGGCAACTTTCCACCTATTGCATGCCAGAACAATAGTTTGGTTACAGTTTTGTGATAATACACAAAAGTGGACACAAGGAGGACATGGCATAGCAAAGCCGAACACAAATCAAAATAAAAAATTATTAAGTGTCTAATATAGGCTCCCAAAATCAGAAATACTAGCACTCGGCTTATCCATAAAAACACACACGAGCTAGTCCATAGTCATGAAGCATATATTACTTGGTCCACTAAATTTAAATTCAGATGGTGAATCCATGGGGTTAATAAAAGCGTTGGAGCGAGTGGTGAAGCTTCAAGTGAAGCCAATAATGTGCCAAGAACCGAGAAGGAACAGGAAGCAAGTTCACATGATTCTGTATCCAAGTCTAACAGGAAGAGAACTACTAAACGAACTGCATTTTCTGATTCAGATTCACAAGACATAGACCTATCAAAGGTGGACCTTATGAAGCTGCTTCTTGAGAAAGAATAATCACTGAAGTCTAAAGATGAAGAGTTTAAAGATATGAAGGATAAGGTCTATTCTAGAAAGCAATTGTTTCTGAACTCTAGTCCCGACTCAGGTGCCAGTTACCATAGGTCAATTCAGTTCAACCAGGTACTCAGTTACTCAGTTATTCTTCTTCTTCCTTCAGCATGTGCAGCTCAAGTAATAATAATAAAAAATTCAATAATCGTGAACTAAAACTACTACAACAACAATGATTCACTAAAGCATAAGGTTTAGCCCATGATAGGAACCCTGCTAATCTACACAGTTTGAGGCACAGGCATCGAAAGTTAAAAAAAAATAACACAGCAACACATTTTTTCTTTTATCCAATAGCAGGTGTTTAGGAAGTCCCAGGAACATAAGGTTTGGTCCCGAGAGCTGAAAGGAAACTACAGCAAGGTTGTTTGAGGAAGAAGAGGAAGGAAAGGGAGAAGGAGGTGGAGAGAAAGCACGCACATCTTGGAGAGCGGCGAGCTAGGGTTCCTGTCGGTGCCGGCGCAGACCAGTCTGATGGCGGCGGGCGCGGGCAGCGAGAGTGAGATCCAGGGGTGGAAAGACTCCTCTCCTACGCCGACGAATTCGTGGGCGTCCTCCGCGCCAGCACCGACCACGACGGCATCGCGCAGGTCAGCACCGGAGCACGAACGCTGCTTTCCGCCTGTCGATCCGAGTCTGACGACCTCGAGCTGCACCCCACGGTGATGTGCTTTTGAGGAGACAAAGTTGGGTACTTGCAGCGGCGGCGGCGTGGCGGCGGCCGTGTGGTGTCGCAGTGACGAGGTTGGGTAATGGAGTCGTGGAGACGCACCCATGGGTTGACCGGTTGAGAACGTTTGCAACCTGTAAACTCCAACCAAACCAGCCCAGTCCATTAGGGTGTGTATCTCCAATTCTATCCGGCCCAAGATACACGTAAAGACCATGGCTCCCAATCCAGAGCAAACCGATGCACAATCCAAACCGTTAAACCCGTTCTGGCCCAATCCATTAGCAGAGTGAGCTATGATGACTCATACAACCAACCTTTCTCACGGTGTATTATCCTCCCCGCATTGGTGAAGAGAATCTCAGGGAAACCAGAAACTTTCAGCGCGTCCACGAGGTCAGGCTCGGCACAGGCATCTACAGCCACACACTGCAGAAAATATATTCATAGTCAGAACTTGAAACGCTCCTTGAAGCGCCAGTTACCAAGGGAACTACTGAAAGGATGTTGCAACGAACTCTATACCCTTGGTGACGGCAGATTGTGTTCCCAAAACATCTCGATTGCCTTAGTAAGCTCAGCCCTCGCCATCTCATTCTCCTGCGGTCTGCAAGAATGGACATCATGCTTTGTCAAACTAACTTGGATAAATGGGTCCTCAAAAAATTCACGACCTATCCATTGGTAATTGAAACAAGGCAATGCAGTAAATCCCTTGCAATTTAGGCAGAAACATACAGGTTCAGCGTATATCAGGTCTATTCAGCTGCAATGTGCAAGCACTCATACACCAATATGGCCTTCTAATCAGAACAGACACATCATGCAGACCTTCTAGCCATAGAGATAAATTAATTGAGAAACAAGCAGCAAGGAATGAATCATACCTCTTATATCTGTTATGCACAAGCACAATCATAGGCCCGAAGTCGGTGAACACGGACGCATCCCAATCCTGTGTCCTGACATCCCTCACCGGCTTGATGTAATTGTCATCCTCCCAAACAATCTCCTTGTCGCTCTGATACCCCGAGTCATCCTCCTCCTCGGCATCGTCCTTCTTCTCGGCCTTGATGGTGATCCTGTCGAAGAACTGGCCGAGGTTGAAGCCCATCCCATCCTCGGCATCCTCGGGCCACTCCGGGTCCTCCTCCTCCACCACCAGCTCGTACTTGGTCAGCAGCTCCCGCATCTTGGCCCTCCGCTCCTCCGGGTCCGTCAGCTCCGCCGTTTCAGGGACGCGGTCCATCATCTCCCGTATCTTCCGGCGCAGCGTCTTCCGCTCTTCGTCCGTCATGCGATCCTGGGAGTCCTCGCCATCGCTGGACTCGGAGTCAGTGTCGCCATCGTCGCCGAGCGCACGGCCGCCCAGCACCAGCTGCACGGCCTTAGAGTCGCTCGTCCCCGCCCGCGAGCAGCCGGTGTGCACGAGCCTCCGGTGGCGCGGGCGAGAAAGAGCTAGGCCTACGAGACGCGCGTGGGAGCTCGGACAGCGGGGGTCGGGCCGCGCCGCTGCTCGCAGGCACAACGTCGAACAGGTCGCGGGCAGGGAACAGTGCAGCGGCATCGTGCTGCCGAGCGCGCACTCGCGCAGGGCGTATCCCTCACCTCTTGGTCCCGAGCCGAGCTGTGAGATTGGAGGCGCCGACCACGGCCACGGGCGCGGGAGGCAGGCCCAGCCGCGGGGGCGTGAGGGCGCCGGCTGCGAGCGCGGGAGCTTGGCGGAGCGGGGAATCGTGGGCGGCGCGCGCGTGGGTAGGGGCAGAGGATAAGGAAAGGGAGAGAAAAAAATCTGATGGATGGATGTTACTCCCTCCGTCCAGAAAAACACTATCACGTTTTAGTATCTTAACTTTAACCAAGTATAAATAAAAATATTAATATTTATAATATTAAATAAATATCATTAGTTTAATTATAAAATATATTTTTATAATAAATTAATTTGAAGCCATAAATATAAATACTATTTACTATAAATTTAATCAAATGTGAACTACTCCTTCCGTCCCAAAAAACATGTAAATCTCGTTTTACGAGGAGTACAGAATCTTAAGTTTGACTAAGTTTTTAGAAGATATTATTTACATTTATATCTTCAATTAGATTTATTATGAAAATATATTCTATAATTAATCTAATGATACTTATTACGTATCATGAACATTAATACTTTGTCATATATATTCAGTCAAAATTAAGAATATTTGACTTCTCGGTAAACAAGATTTACATGTTTTTTGGGACGGAGAGAGTACTTTTTCTAGTACGTATTTCTGGTATGCAACCAATAGTTACGTGTTTTTACGGACGGATGAAGTACATGTCAATGTCTCCTTGCGGCCTGCTCCAGACTCCAGTCCAGCGGTCAGCGGAGTTGCATTTCCGATCCCGCCTGCTCAGGCACTAGTCGTCTAACTAATCTGATTAGTCATCAGGTTCTAACTAACCATGATTAGTCAGCGGACAACCAGAAAACTAATCAGTCAAGTTCAGAGCAGCGAATCGAACGACTAATCACGATTAATTGGATAACTTAATAACACATTAACACTGGCCAACAAACATTGGAGCTGCAACTTTTTTTAAAAAAAAAAACATTGAGCTGCAACTCTTTTCTTTTTCAGATATTTTTTCTATGCTGTATATGTTTCCTGATGATACAGACCATGTGGGATGCCATGCCAACGATGGCAAAAAAGAATGTTTGAGTAAAGAATGATTATGTTACTGTTACATTCAGGCTGAAAAGCTCCGGAGCTCATAATCTTATTTTTCTGAAGACACTCCTTACGTCAAAACTGAAGCGGCCCAACAGGGAGCAAGTGAAGCCATGTACTCCAAGCAGATGCGCTTGCCTCGCCATCGCCAGCAATGCAGTTCGATCCTTGAAACATGATTCAGCAGGGAACTCCCCAACTAGGTCTAAAAAGAGGCCCGCATTAGCTGGTGCATGATGTCTCAACCTCACCATTAGTTGCTTCATCTTCGACAAGGTCGCTTGATATGGCTGACGGTATCCTGTGCCGTTTGAGGACCCGGGATGTGGCAAGCCTTGCGTTCTGGTACTTCAGGACAATGACTCTTTCATCGTCCAAGTCAAACCTTAGGTTTTCTTCGGTGCAGCCTTCCACGAGGCTGCACAGGTGCTTCAGGTTTTCAACCTCCACACCATTTACCTTCTTTACCTGACCATGTGATATTAGGGCAGCTTGATTATTCAGGATATATGCCAGACAGCCTGGGGAGCGGGTAACTGGGTACCAGGGGATATACGTATAGTAAAGTAACATACCTGTAGTTCAGCAAGCCTTTCATAACCGACATTGATATCATCCATTAGAACCTGAAACACAAATATTCAGAACAAAGATAAATTTATCTCAAGTTAATGGAAACAGCATATGCAAAATGTTTCAGATTGAATACTGAAAGGGTAAACAGAAATGTAAGAGGGTAGCGAATTAATGGAATAATACCTGAGATAGGATAACTAATTGTTCACCAGCCTTCTTTGGAAGCTCTCTTAGTGCCCGCTCACATAATCGGCGTGGTGAGGCATTATACCAGTCTTCTCCAAATTCATGGAGATAAGGCTGGGTAAGTGGGATAAAAACAAAACCAGCAAATATGTAGTAGCTTGGTAATTTATCAAATTGATGGACTGGGACTAAAGGTTGCAGCTGCATAATAAACAACACAAATCCATAAAAGATCAGTTCCAACTTCAAATGTCAATAAGCTCTATGGCTCTAGCATAAGATAGAAATAGTGGGACTAGCTGCGGTTTTCTGGGCTCTATGGAAAGGGAGGACTAATGTTTGTTCTGAAAAGAAAAGGATGAAATTTCCTACTGAGATCATCAGTTCACTCTGTTTGTTCATTTCATATTGGGCAGGGCTGCATAATCCAGGAGAGCTGTAACGAGCTTGAGCAACGAGCAGAAGTACTCAAGACTTTGGCGCTGTAGTATCATCAACAGGGCCAGCAGCAAGGAGTCCAGGAGAACCCGGTGATCCAAGATGGTGTGATCAGTTGAAGTCCTGAAGATTGCAACTACAACACGAATGCTGTTTGATCTCGCCAATGATGTTGCCATTTTTTCCTAGTGACATCTTTGTTCTAATCCATATTTAGCTCTGTGTGGCTCTCACTTCTTTCTGTCATTGTGTTGTTAAAGGTCTAAACTCTGTAATATGGTTCACAGGTGACTGGTTTAAGCTGAAGCCCTGGGTGCTTGAGTTTAATCAGCTATGGTATTAGGTAAGAAGCAGTGGTAAACAGGTGAAACTTTGTCATTTAGTTGCTTTATAAGTAAGGGAATTCGGGTTCACCCGAGATGGGAAAAAATAATGTGTGCAAAGATAAGGCCTGTGAGAGCTGTGTAGAATACAATTTGGTCCAATTTTGTGTACTACTACGACCTACATAAGAGATGACTCATCTCTGCACCCTTTCAACTAGTACTTAGATAGCCCAACATGGGTCCAAAATAGGCCCATTGACTAATGTAATGAATTCAGTAAGGTATAAACTTACAATTATTGTGGGTGAGTTATGGAACTGATAGTAAGTATTGCCGTATTGAGTGCTGGCTGCTGGGCAGGTTGAGTCTATTACCAGGTCTAGCATGGCAAAAATTGGTGTGAAGGTAAACTAGAAATAGCAACAGAATATCGCTACTATATTTGCTAATCAACAAGCAGTCATAAAATTGTACCCATATTATCAAAGGTACAGATTGAAATCAAATGTATTGAGATTGCAAGGACTCACAGGTCTAAGTGTTACTTTCAATTCTTGCTCTTTACCATCTCGTAATACTTTGAGAACAGCTGTTTCTTCAGGTTTTTTCATGGACACCAGATGATCAAAGGTGATTCTCTCTCTATTCCGGAATGGAACTGGAGGTATTAAATAATGGACAAACTTCAGTAGTTGATTCTGAGATGCCACATGTCTCAAAATAGTTCATAAACAGATTCACTGATTTGCACAAAAGCAGTATGCAAAAACATGCACCAAGGGCATGGATGTGCATGTGTTCAAACAATAATTGTGTGCTAGTGCTAGATTCCATAACAAATACTCTCTCCAGTCAACAATAGTTGGCGTGTCAAATATTGTCGACTGGAGGTAAGTGAAAGGTAAATGAAATAAACAAAATATGTGGCATAAAGTTGTTGTTAATGCATATTGAAGTAGTGCATATGTAGAAACTTATAAGCTCACCTGTGCCATCATTTGCGATAGGCACACCATCAAACTCAAGAAGGATGTCATCCTTCTTCAAAATCTTGTAAGCATCAGATAGAGGGTTTATTCTACTAACTAAAACTCCAGTCATTTCAGGCCGCATCCCAAAGCACTCTCTTAACTGAATATTTTCAGTAGCCTGGCAAGATACTCCAAGAGTACAAAACCCATAATATTTACCACTCTCTTCTACTCCAGAAATGAAACGCTTAATTACGGGCACCGGTATGATATAACTGCCAAAAGAAGAAGAAGAAGACAGGAATAAGAAAGGAATTCTAGTAAAAGTAACATGTTCATTTGATGCAAAAGGGAATATTTAAGGACTCACCCAATGTTTTCCGCCCCTGACAAATTCTGGAAAGCAACTCCGGCTACTTTATCACCCATAATGGCAGGCCCTCCACTATTACCTGGATTTATAGCTGCGTCTATTTGTATAGCCATAAGCTGCGTAGCACCATGGGCATATTGTGTTGGTTCAACTCTAGATACAACCCCCTTGGTGACAGAAATATTATCTCCACCTGGGCCAAAGTTCAGGATCATATACCATTCCACATTTTGACATGATTTCTATTTTCTACAAAGTACAGAGAAAGTTTCATGTACACAATTAATGTTAGCAGTAGGGCAGCACAATGAAAACCGCTGAGCTGCAGTATTCACTATTTTCTCGTCTCTTTTGGGTTTCATCTCTAGCCTACCCCAACTTGCTTGGGACAAAAGGCTATGTTGTTGTTGTTGTTGTTGTTGCTGCAGTATTCACTATACAAGCATGGACATAAGTTTGCAATGTGGATGTAAATTACAGAAAGATTCATACTTATCAAGGATTTGTTAATGATTGGTTAACAAGTTAATAAAGCAACAATTAGTTTATTGAATTTTAAAAGTGGTGAAATCATAAAGACGTTGGACTTCACCTTTCCAAAAACATCCTATATTCATGTGTTCCTATTGTTGTTACTAATTTGTTTGGTGGTGCAATCAATTAGACCACATTTGTGCATTTACAATAGTACTAACATGTTTCGGTTACCTTGCAAAATAGAGGGTAATGTGTATGCTGCATGCGTTACTTGAATTGGATAGTCATGGATGGAATCATGTAAATAACAGGTTCCGCTTCTAGATGCAAAATACTGCAACAATACCTTGAGGGTAGCCAACCACTGCAACAGCTTCTTGCAAAAAGGGGATGTCTCCAAGCTCCAAACTGTTCACCCCATCCCAAAACTCCTCACTTTCAACTGTCAACAGAGCCAAGTCGCACTCATGACCAACAGCTTGGACTTCTGCCTTGTATTTAGTAGGCGAACCATGCTTCCTCACAAGAACAAAAGTGTGATCAGCTACCACATGTGCATTTGTCACGATCCTTCTTCCAGGAATTACAAACCCTGCAACAGGGACATGGAATTCAGAGGTGAGCCAAAGAACAACTTCCATTTCATTGCATTTGGATCTACTTAGTTGGCATCGGACCTACTCATCTACAAAAATTATTGTCTTTCACATCTTCCGAACAACGGAGTCATATTAACCACACCAACTTGGAGGCATACAAGATCCAATAATTTTTGTGCTGCACGGCATGTGCTAATTCTATACAGCAGACAATTGGACACACACACGATTGACAGGTGCGGTACAAATTTGCACACAAGATGCTTCGTTTCCCAAGTTGGAGCAAGCAAATTAAAATAATGAACTCTAAACTTATAATAAAGAAAGTGCAATTTAGGTCGAATTTAGGGAGACTAACAATCAAGCAATCCACAAGCATACGGGCACCTACAGCAGTGGCGGAGATCCAATCCAACCAAACACATCAATACAGTACTACAGCTCGAGCGCTAAAATCAGTGTCATACCGGAGCCCATGCTCTCCCGCTGCGCCTTGTTCTGCCATGGCAAGAAGTAGTTGGGGCTGCTGGACACCGTGAACACCTTCACCACTGAGTCCAGAGCCAGCTCCACCGCCGCGTACGCATCCGTGTCATGCCGCACCAACGCCCCCGTCTCCTCCCCCTCCCCCTCCTCCTCCTCGGGTATCGCCGGGGCTCCCCGCACGCCAACGCATTCTCCTAGGCGTGATGGGGCGGAGGTAGAGAAGGAGGCAGTGGAGAACCAGTGGGCGGCGGCGAGGTGCGGGAGGAGGGCGCGCGTAAGGGTTCGGAGAGGCGGGAGAGGAGGCGGAAGCGAGGGCGGGGGTGGTGGATGGTGCTGGAGGACGCGGCGAAGGGCGCGGACGGAGGATGAAGAGGAAGAGGAGAGGCGGCGGAGGGAGCGAGCGGCGGCGAGCATGGTGGCCTCGCCGGAGGAGAGCTGAGCCGACAGGAGGGTTTGGCACTTTTATTTCTCGTGGGTTTTAGACCTTTATTACAACTCCTTCGGATTGCGTGGATTTTTTTTACAAATTCTAAATATTTTCGATGAAAAACTTGATTTCCGTGAAAGTTCTGTGTTCTATAGGGCCGTGTTTAGACGCCGGATTTGGTGAGCGCCGAATCACTGTGCTACACTGTAGCAAATTTGTTTTTATTTGGTAATAATTGTCCAAATATTGATTAATTAGGCTCAAAACGTTCGTCTCGCAAAGTACAATCAAACTGTGCAATTAGTTTTTGATTTTATCTACATTTAGTACTCTATATATGTGCCGGTATTTTGATGTGATGGGGAATCTTTTTTTTGCATAGTGGAATTTGGGGATGAATTTGGAAAACTAAACAGGGCCTAGGATTCTCACGGGGCATTTACTTTTCGGGCGAAAAATTCTGAGGTGTCACGTTAGATATTTTATGGGATATTAGAAGAGAGGTTCGAATATTAATATAAAAAATTAATTACATAACTCGTCTAAAAACCGCAAGATGAATTTATTAAGCCTAATTAATCCGTCATTAGCACATATTTACTATAACACAATATTGTCAAATCATGGATTAATTAGGCTTAAAAAATTTATCTTGTAAATTTATCGTAATCTGTGTAATTAGTTATTTTTTGTCTACATTTAGTACTCCATGCATATGTCTAAATATTCGATGTGATGGGGTGAAAAAAATTTAGGGAGGAACTAAACACCCCCTTAATTGTGTTTAGGAAATTTTAAAATCCATCTCACGAATAGTAATTTCAAATCTATATCTAGTACTGAATACTTCTATAACCTAATAATAAAGAGGCAAAATTTCAGGTGCTTTTTTTTCATCCATTCATTTTTTTCGTCCACCTCCTTCTAACTAACTTTGTGTTGTCTATAGCCCTCCTGATTTATATAATAGGTTCGGGATAGTTATAAATTCAAATCCAAATAGAACTCTGAGATATCAAGTAAGCTGAATAGCGATCATAATCTCTATCTAATATCTATATCTATCTATACCTAATATTAAGCCTCTAATCCTGACTGGCCCGAACAGGAATTCTACTCTATTATATCTTTCAATATATCTTATTATAATCTATTTTTTCAAGCCAAAATATTAAAACATCATCTCTACGGTTCTACCTTAATATTGAAACATGACAAGTTTTTTTAGTTTTAGTCTTTTTTATTTTTCAGTTTTTTACAAGCACATTGATCCTTTTTTACTTTTTTTGTCGTAGATTATGAACGTGAGGACGTGCCCTTGTCGGCCACAAGATGTTCCGATTTTTTATGTCCTTTTTCGATTTCTTTCTTTCAGTTCCGATTCATTTAGTTACGTCTAATTTTTTTCTTTTTTTTTCCGGTCTTGATCTAGGTTCAATTACGTTTTCTTTATTTTTTAACCAAACATTGTTTTATAAATTCCTCTAATGTTAACTAATCTGGATAGGAATTCTAGTCCAAATAGAAAAAATAAAAGTACAAAAATTTGTATATGTGTATATACACCTTACTGTTATTCTATTAATTCTTATTTTCTATTCCATTTTGGTTTAAGTCTGTCAACTTCTGATTTTTTATGTATATAGAAAAAAAAGACTTCTGATTTCGAACAATCCAATACTTCTTTTCTATTTCGTTTTGATTTTGTCTTTAGCTCCCGGAATGGTCAATTACTTCTGTGTTCTGACTTTCTTTTTTGTTCCTATACGTTTGGTTTTGTCGCTAATATTTCCACCACTAACGTAGTTTTGATTAGGAACAAAACTTCAGTAATAATCAACTAATGAACCAGTGTAGAGCAGTTTTTATTGATATTAGACTAAATAATGTGTCTCTAAACATATGTTGGCCCGGCCCTGGGGGCGGGCGAGCGGGGCGGCCGCCCCGGGCCCCGAGCAGTCAGGGGCCAGCCTCTGTATGTATACGTGTATAGGAGTAGTATGCTGAGGGGCCGAAGTACCAAAGAGTGCCGGCGGCGCATCAATGATTCATGGCCACGACTGTCTACTAATGAGAGCGAGGAGCGAGCCAAGGAGCACGTGCGGGTTTTTTTTTTGCCATTCGGCTGTAGGGATGCTCACTGCAGTAACAATATACCTTTGGGGTATATATGTTTTGGGCTAATTTTCAATTACTAAATGTATTTTAAAAAATTAAGCACATGTCTTCTATAAATAAATGACGCGGTTATTAGTATCTATATCACTTATATAATACTAAACCCCACTAAAATTCTATCTTGTCATGCAAGATATCTCTACGTGCAATTATGACTCATATTTATTTAGGAAAGATATCCATGTTAGCAAGCCACATCATTTTTCTAACATGTATTTATTTGTCTACATCAGTAAGCCACACCATCTACTAAAATTCATTCGCAATCTCCGCAGCAACATGTGGGGACTAACCCCAATAGTAAGGCCTTACAATACATAATAATTTAGACATCGATTAGAATGATAACTAGCATGTGACAAGATAGCTTTTTTTGAAAGTGTCTGGTGCAAGGAGAATAGATAATGCATGCTAGGTAGCTATTTTTATAGCTTAGCATCCAAACTAATACAAGCGATGACAGGGGCCTCATTTTTTAGTCTTGCCCTAGGCCCTCAAAATTTCAGGGCCAGCGCTGAACATATGCAATGCCCAGTGCAATCCCTGACCAGTGCCCATGTAAAAATCGAGAAAGATCTCCTATCATAATCATCAATGGATAGACCAATTGTTACATCGAAAACTAAGTCCTTATCAACTTTGGTCAAAGATTCTTGCAAAAAAACTTCGGTTAAAGATTATAGCTACAAATTTTTATCAATCCACAAAGAAAATTAGAAAACTCGATATTTAGTTGTACAACACATGGATGGTATGAAATTAAATTTATGATATATATTATTTAAAATTAATGTCTTTGTGCTTTAAAGTTGGAGAAAAAAATAAAGGTATATTATGGATGTCGTAGTTGTTATAAAATAAATTATAACTTTAAATTTTATATAAAAAAGGTAAAATATAAATAGATATGTATGATCCAGTTTTGTTTTTTATGAATATTTGCTAACTTTTTTCCTCCCGTTGCAACGCCAGACATATTTGCTAGTAAATACTAAAGAGGTAAAATTTCTGCCATCAAAATATTTTCATCCAGCCCAACCTTCGTCACCAGCTTAGTCTCGGAGTTGCTCAGTGTCCGTGTCCGCTGATTTAACATTGCAAACTGAGATTAGGAGTGGGAAAAAGAATAGAAAGAAATACGGGTTCCAGATATAAAGATGCCAGAGAGAAAAAAAAAGGTGAGAGACCCTTAATAGTTTTTAAAATAAACCAGGATTCCTGATGCAAAATATCTATATTCGAGTGAGCCTCTCCTAGTGGGCTTCTTTTTCGACCTGGGCTCAATCCTTTCAGTTGGGCCGGCTTCGTTGTGGGCTAGACCAAGCCCATACAAGTCTTTTTTCTTTTCTTTCGTTTTCTCTTTTTCTATAAAAACTGAGATCTTGCAAAATTCATAAAAAAAATCATAGAAAAATCAGAAAAATACCAAACCAATTTTCTTAGCTTCATAAAAATGTGATCTATCCATAGATGTTATCAATCTTGTTAGGTTATGCTTTTTCTATAGGTGTGTTAAATCATCCTTATATATGTTGCATGCATATAGGTTCGACGATGCCTGAGAACGTGCCATAGGCAAACCCGGAATACGCAAAGGTTACCCGTCATAATCATTGGCGGATAGACCAATCCTTTACATATCGACAAAAAAGTTGAGATTGATATGATGCGTCAAAAAAGCTACAAAGGGCCATATTGAGTCATAGAAACATGGGCAGTATAAAAGTTATGATATATTTATATCTAAGTAATTATGCACTTTGATAGAAGGAAAAATATACCAAGGTGTATTTTAATTCGATACAGGTTTAATAGGACATTGTTATTTATTATTAACATTAACTTATGCTTTGGATGTGACGGCCATCACAAAATAAATTATAAAAGCATAAAATATAAGTACATATGTACCATTCACGTTATCATTTTGCATGAATGTTTAATTTTTGTTCTCCTGTTGCAACGCATGGGCATATTTGCTAGTATATTGAAAGTGCATCTAGCCCTTTAGTGGAGTTTGGCGATTGATTGACAACACGATTAAAGGTCTAACCCATTTGCTAAGTGTGAACAGGAAATAGATTATCTCACAGATATTTATTTGTAGCCAAAATGATGTATTGTTGATAACAAATCTAGTTCAAATACAAGACAACAATACAAATGTATTTCATATTCGATTGAGAGATTTCTATGATTCATGAAAAAGCAAGCACAATATGGGATTCAACACCTAGAGTGACTAGATGATTTGAGAAGGTTGAGATAGCAAGGAAAAGCTTCGAGGTACTAAGCAAAGGTGAAGGGCAAGCGACAGCTTGGCGGCCGAAGGACCTAGCTAGAGTGAAGAAGAAGTACTTGTATTTAGTAAAAGCCAAATCAAAGCATATTGGTCATATTGAAGTGGTGGATCTAGATCCTAGATGACATATGGAAAAAGTGACTTGATGTGTTTGGAAGTTAAGTCACAAGCTCAAGATGGCTATGCTCAAAGAATAAATCAAGTCAACATGGTGGACACCCTCATTTGATGAAGTTTGAAAGAAATGGCATTTCGATTCAACAGATTTCAACTCAAGCGGTTCAAACTTTGTTTTTATTTAATCTTGAGTAAATAGGTATGTCATACTATTAAGAGGGATGCATCATGTTGATAGATGATCATACATAAGTGCTCAAGCCAACCTATGTGAGTTTGAGGTTTTGAGTGACTAAAATTGCTAACTCAGTTTTTGCTAGTCAGGGCAACCGGACGTGTCCGGTATGAGCCCATGCCACCCAAAACCTCGTGCGAGAATTTGAACTACCGGAAATACCGGTGGACATCGGAAGTACCGGTGTTTGTGTCACTGAAAGTACCGGTGGGACAACTTTGGAGCAGAAAATTGCTGTTGGCCTATGCCCAACGGTCATCTAATGGCTAGTTTTTGAAAAGGGCTATTTATACCCCCTTAGCCTCCACCTTTGGAGGCTGCTGATTCTGCTGACTTCCATACACGCTTCTGAGCTTTGAGAACACTCTCCAACCTTCTCTTAGTAAGTGAGTGATTGATTCTTGCAAATCCATTTTGTGGGTTGAGTGAGATTCAAATTTGAGAGCAAGCCACTTCTTGAGCACTTGTGCATATTGTCAAATCTCGTGATTGGCATTTGTTACTCTTGGACTCTTTGGTCCTAGATGGCTAGGCGTCTGTAAGGTCCAAGATGGCTAGAGGGGGTGAATAGCATATAAAAAATTCTACACGAACCACTAAGCAAACTTGTTAGAATAACAAACGGCGTAAAGCGAGTTTTGCTTAGCCTACGGTTGTGATGCAAGCCTCCTATCCACAAGTCTAGTAGATTATGATCTCTAGTTCACACAAGGGCTATGTCACTAATTTTACACTAGTGAGCAAGCTAACAACACTACTAGCAAAGCTACCACTAGAGCTACACAAGATAGTCTAGTAAATGTAAATGCAAGAGAGAGGATTGTGATTCTTATACCGACGGTGGAGTGAAGATGTTGCCAATCACCAAGATGATATACAATCAATCAATATTGACAACAACACAATATGAAGACCAATCACTGGGAGACAAGAGACATAATATTTTTGTTCACCCGGTGTTCACTTGTGCACCGACAAGCTACATCACCAGTTGTGTCGACCAACACTTAGATAGTTTCTCGGTGTGACCCTCAAGTCACTTGCCCCTCAAGGCACGCCCCGCAAGGCACCGCAAGACACCACTCTCAAGTGAGGTAACTGTTGATGCAAAAATGAATCTGCAAACACAAAGGGCTAATACCCGAAGTCGATATCCAAAGTGTGCCAGTCGATTTGACCTGTTAATCGACAAGGATGAAGATACGAGCACTTTGGTCCTGACAACAGCGATACGCCCGGAAGTCACGGCCAAGAGGTACTCACGCGAAACTCGAGGATCGACGAAAATTGCACTTAGAGCAATGCAACTCGCCGAATCGATGAGAACTCGTAAAAAAGGAAAAATATGCAAATTGACGAAGTCGCCGAAAAGTAGATGTAAATAAGAGTAAAAGCTGTTTTTTGATGTATATTGATTGATTCATATTACATTGCCCTTCACTCTATATTTATATCCTGATCTATAGAAACATAATCGAATACGACTAGGATACTAAACTCAAGTCTAAGAATATGACTTTTACACAACTCAGACTCTACTAATCGTAAACAAGGAAATCAATTCCTATTTTATTCCATGATCCGCCTTAATCACGATGGTATTCTTATCGGTCTCCTTTCCACCGGCACATCCCCTTTTCCATCGGCAGCAACCCTCGATCTCCTTCCATCGGCACATTCCCTATTTCATCGGCTGTAGTCTTCACACCTTCCTTCATCGATACATTCCCTTATCGGCAACAGTCTCCAAACCTTCTTCCATCGGCATTGGCAATAACACCTTTGACTTCATCAGCAACATTCCCAATCAAATTCATACAGTGCCACCGCTTAAAACAAACTTGTTCTCCTTGGCCATCAATTCACACGGCAATCTCTCCCTTGCTAATCAACCTTTCCTGATCATTTTGACACGTACTAAAAACGGTGTCAACACATGCCCCCCAATTTCGGAGTATAAGATATCGATGCTCCGAAATTTACTCCAACTGATGCTTGCTATTATCCATTCCTTTGACCCATTCTCCAAGCATAACATGATTTGTTACCAAACTTAATCAAATCTAGATCCAATCCATGTATCTCAATATATATATTGCATTTTTCTAACCTTCTTTGCCTTAACTATGGTTGAGATACCAAAATAACACATTTTCAACAATATCTCACCGCAACGCATCATTTTTAGAACTGAAAAATCTTGTATCAAGATATCCTTCAAGCTATGATTACTTGCTGTCAAATCTTCTGTACCATTCCTTGATTGTCGTGCGCACAGTTACCATATCCAACTGAACCACCTCGATTTATCCGCATACGGCATAGAGATAAGTCAAGAATACCCCTACTCCAGGTAACCTATAAATAGATTCCTCCGGGCTGTTCATCTTCTACCTTCAAACTCCACCTTTTGGCATTCTCACCCCGGCGGCAACCCTAACCAACAACCGCGCGTCTTCAACTCATCTGAATCATCATCTTCAAGTTCCCAACTCGTGCCCTCATCCTCCTGAAGCAATGGCTGTCAACTTCGACGTCCCTGCGGTTTGTTCTTTATTACTTTTACTTTAATCCTTTCGGTTCCCTGCGAATTCTTACAGTCGACATTTTCTTTTTCTTTAATTTTCTCGGTCTTCCAAACCTAGGAACTCCGCAACGCATTGGTGGTTCCAACCCATCAACCTCCTCTTCACTGCTTAGGTCCGATGGGCAACCCAGACCCAACTGATCTGATTAATGCAGAAGCCAATCGTATTCCTTTCAAATCTCAGAATTTCTCCTTGAATTTATGGAAAGATACATTCCGTTCTTGGCCTAAACCCACCAAAGGGTGGAAAAATTGGTTTCTGAGGGTCAACAGGTCAATGCAAGTATTCTGGGCAGAGCGAAAAATAGATCAATGTATTAGGCTGTCCATTGCCGATATGCAGAAAAATGAATCTATGATGATAGCTGCTGCTCAATTTTGGTCTGACACCACCAACACCTTCATGTTTGGTCATGGTCCATGTGCCCCCACCCTTGCCGATGTGTATATGCTCACAGGCCTAGACATTTCAACTGTCGGTGAAGGCCATATTTTCGGCAGAAAAGCTGAGTACAGAATAACCACACGCAACATCGGCGGCTGGACGGGATATATCCAGGAGTACCAGAAGACTGGTACTGTCAACCAAAGGGAGCATGCCACATTCCTGAACATGTGGCTAGAAAAATTTATTTTCTGCGGACGATCGGTAGGACCAACTAATGCTTTCCTCCCAGCAGCAGAACTCTTGGCCAACGGTGTCAGATTTCCACTTGGCCGATATCTTCTGAGTTCAACCTACCATCTCCTCCACCAAGTATCCCAAAAGCTTATACTTGGCGAACCCATCGGCAATCTGGGAGGCCCATGGTGGTTTATTAATATGTGGTTAAACGCCCATATGCACAAGCGTTTACAATGGGATTTCTTTGCTCAGGAATTCCCACGAGAGATTCCCGAAGAACACGTCCTTAGGGATGATGAATCGGCAACACGCCCCCCTCTCAACTTTGGTGAAGCAATTATCGTCCTTCCCGGAACAGAAGCCAATGAGGATCAAATCGGCAGATTCTTTCATACTTTCTACCATGGCCTCCCTCGTGATCACAGGGCTTGGGTGCCTTATATTGATGAGGATAACAAATTTCTCCTCCTCTTCAATTTTGCCGATGGTGATCTGAACCAAGATAATGATCTGATGATGGCCATCATCACCCCAGAGCAATTCCAGTCAATACATTTGGCAGTGGGAAAGCCTCCCACATTACTTATGAATTTTACAATCCATCGGCAGTATCTCGCCAGCTGGCTTTTGGGCAATTGCCCATTAAACTGTGCTATGCCGATGTAATTAAACCCAGGGAAATCATCACCTCTGGAACTGAATGGAGCAGGATAGTAAGACTTGCTCCTGATGCCGATATTTCCAATGTCGATCTCTCCGCCTGGTCACCAGCTTCTTTCATAACAGAATCATATAAGCAATGGTGGCAGGAATGGAAAGAACAGCTATTTTCAACATCTGTTCATACATATCGGCACCAGATTGACCCTGATTATGCTATTCCTGATAATGCAGTAAGTTCCTTTCAACTTTTGCCCCTTCCCTTTTCTTTTATTATGTGTATCGGTAACTAACCCCCTTTGAAACAGGCTGACGATCCAGTTCCACCGATAAGCAAAAGCGGAAAACCCTTCAATCTCTATCCGGCCTCTCCGATTTCAGCAATCGGCTACAATGCCCCCACCCTGGAAGCCTTGACTTTCCAAAGAACTCGTACCAAAATTGGCGCTTCTAGACCAAGATTGGGAACATCTAGCGCTTCTCCAAAGGCTGCTGCTTCAAGCCTGATCAAGGCTTTTAAGGTAATAATCTTGTTTACTATTTTCTCTGCCGATACACTTTATATTAACATACAACTATCAGGGTGTACAAGCTGCAGCTGGATCATCATCGGCAACTTTACCGAGCACCACAACTTCTACTCCTTCCTCAGAGGTATTCTTTCATTATTTTTATTTTTCCCATTAAACATCCAATCTTATACCTGTTTTTTCAGCAACAAATGGATACATCGGTAAGCACACCGATCATACAAGCTCCTCAACCAACAGATGTTGATGCCCCCCAGCCAGTTGTTGTCGAAGCACAACAGAAACGTAAAGCTTTGACCGATGCTGAGGCTCAACAGAAACGACAAAAACCTACACCGGCCCCTACATCTGCTCCAACACCCGTCGATCAGCCTTCTGAACAAACTGCTCCTGCTCAAGATACATCATCGGCAATTGTACCTCAAGGGCCGACTACCGATGTGGTCATTGAAGACATTCCATCGGCATCTTCTGCCGATCCTTCACAGGACCCTTTACAAGCCGCTCCTTCAAGTCAAGCTCAAGAGATAGCCTTGAAGCAGGTAAACCAATCAATTACCTGATTTATTATATCTTCAAAATATTATAAACAAGATTTCTAATTCTCTTTATCCCATAGGAACAAGATTCTCCCGATAGCTTATTTTCTTTTGCTATCGATATTTCTGATGATGATGGAGAAGAGGCGAGCTCCTCCCTGGCGTTGGGAACAATATCATCAGACACATATGGCAAACTGGAAACCCTCCTAAACCTGCTTCAGCAAGAAACTGCCCAATTGGTAATCGATTCGGATCCTGCGAAGTCTATCTTCAAGGCAATCCGCGGCCAAGTCCCCTCCAATGTTGAAGAAATCATCTTTCCAGCAGTCCATCTGGAAAGCAGACAGCTTCAATACCAAAGGGCCGTTCATCGTATTGCTGACAGAGCAGCCCAATCTCAACTTAAAGAAGAGATGCTACAGCTGAAGCAGACTGCCGACGAGAAGCACAAGAACATCAATAATTTGCAAGCCTCCAGTGCCGATATTAGACAGAAGATCTCAGATCTATCGGCAAAGAAAGCAGCCCTGCTAGCTGAACTGGAACAAGTTGAGACAGCTCTGACCTAGGCCAAACAAGAAGAAGACCAGCTTCCCGACGCCATTAAAGCCCTTCAACAGGAACGGGATGCTCAAGCTCGCAAGGCCTTGGCATTGAAAAAGAAAATCAAACCTATGGAAGGAAATGCCGATGAAGATGCCAAGGAACTAAAAGAAGCCGATGAAATTCGCCTGCGTGCGATATCAACCATTCAGGCTTTGTTAAATTCGGCATAATTGATACTTTGTTTTAACTCCAGCCGATAGGATTGTTATCGGCAACTATACTCTTTATGCATCTATCCAAACACTAGGGTAATATTTCTTTAAATATTTTCCATTTAACGCTCTGGGAAATACCACTCCTTCGAGAGTTTCAAGAATATACGCATTACCAGGAACAGACTGACTTATCCGATATGGACCTTCCCAATTAGGGGACCATTTGCCAAACTTAGAATTTTTAGTCCCAATCGGTAAAATCAACTTCCAGACTAATTCACCATCAGCAAATTCCTTTACCTTCACTTTCTTATCATACCACCTGGCTACTCTCTTCTTGTTTTCCTCGATGTTAATCAAAGCTTTTAACTGATGACCTGCTACGTCCTCCAACTCATCTTTCATAAGGATATCATAATCATCGGCTGTCAGTTGATCCTGAAAATGCATCCGCCTAGATCCAATCTTAATCTCCCAAGGTAATACTGCATCGTGCCCATACACCAATTGATAAGGCGACACCTTGGTTGCACCATGACATGCCATCCGATATGACCACAAAGCTTCATTTAATATTGTATGCCACTTTTTAGGATATTCTCTGATCTTGCGTTTAATAAGTTTGATAATCCCCTTATTAGATGCTTCAGCTTGGCCATTTGCTTGGGCATAATATGGTGAAGAATTCAAAACTTTAATTCCCATACTCAAAGCAAACTCATCAAATTCACCTGATGTAAACATAGTGCCCTGATCGGTAGTGATAGTTTGAGGGATACCAAATCGGTAAACAATATGCTCCTTCACAAAATCAACCATGTTAGCCGATGTCACCTTTTTCAAAGGAATTGCTTCAACCCACTTTGTGAAATAATCGGTAGCAACCAGAATAAATTTATGCCCTTTACTCGATGGTGGATAAATTTGACCGATGAGATCAATAGCCCAACCCCTAAACGGCCATGGTTTAATTATAGGATTCATAGCCGATGCGGGTGCTCTTTGAATATTACCAAACTTTTGACATTCCTGACATCCTTTAAAATATTTAAAACAATCTTCAAGAATAGCTGGCCAATAATATCCATTTCTTCTTATCATCCACTTCATCTTGAATGCTGACTGATGAGCCCCACATACTCCTTCATGAATTTCACTCATCAGGCTTTTTGATTCCTCTATGCTAACACACCTGAGTAAAACTCCATCTATGGTACGATAATATAATTCATCATCGAGGAGTACATACTTTGTCGCTTGGAATCTTACACGTCTCTCAACCTTTTTAGATGGATTCTTTAAATAATCAATGATTTCCTTTCTCCAGTCATCGGCATCAACCACCAATGTCAATGCTTCTTGAACAGGTTGATATCCTGAAGCATGCTGAGCCAATCGGTTAGCCTCTTCATTATACATCCGGGAAACATGCTCCAGATGAAAACTCCTAAAC